>JAJTUC010000016.1:0-600000 GCA_036971365.1 Dactylellina leptospora | reverse complement strand
AATCGATACTTGGCAGGACCAATTTCGACGGACCAAGTACGCCCTCTCTTATTCAATCGATACTGTCGTCGCCCCTAGGAGAAGCTGTGCTGATATGTACTAGCTCAAAAGGCGATCTCGAGACGGCATATAGTCCTGGCTGTCGAAAAAGTACCCACAGATGAAGGGGTGAGATTGCGTTCCCCGTTCGAAATTCGATGTAGAGGGGATTAGTCTGACGATGAGAGGAACCACCACTAGCTTAGCATTCGTTACCACTCGAAACTCACGTTGAAGGAGGACTCGAAGAAAGGTTCTACTATAGATGGACGATTTATAAACAAAGATTCCGTGGTTTTGGATCCCACTATTGATCACTCGTTTCAGATGGCTTCCGCACCGCAGATATTTAGGTCAGTTTCATAGATTCTCACAAAATGATATAAATCTGACCGATCTCGATAGAATAAAATACGAGCCGCAAGTTTTTACTATACACATCGGTGGCAAGAAGAAAACAAATTTAAAAGCCGCTCTCAAAGAATACCTCGATAAACTGGAACAACTCGATATAAAATGCGTCGCCGAATTCCTACCCGGTGTAACCACCGTCGCCGTCGTCACCAAGCGAAACCTGCCGGTTAGCCTACGAGCACTCGTCAACGGCGCTTGGATCGTAACATCAGCGTTCGTGGATTCCATCGTCACAGCGGCCGCTCAACCGAAAGCGGATAACGGGGAAGATTTGGATAGTCCTTTACAATTGGATATTACCAACAATTGGCCGAACCCGATAAATTATTTACCGCCGCCGGGACAGGAACCGAATCCGAAAGCACCGGAGTTTTTCAAACCGAATCCAGCTCGAAAGACGATGTTTGTTAAATGGGCGGTGGTATGTTGCACGCCTCAGCATATGGATATCTTCACCGGCGTTGTCACCGACGCTGGTGGGAAGGTTCAATTATTCGAACTTCGGGAGGGGAAATCGAAGCCGGAAGAGTTATACTTGCAGTTGGAGAAGTTGGGGCGGAAGTATATAGTCCTCGCACCGAATACTGATGATCCTTGGCATAACAATTTCCGAAAGGACGTTGAGGCGAGGACCGGCGTGAGGTTCGCAGAACAGAATGAGTTTCTGGATGCGATTTTGAACGCGGATCCAACGATACTCGCTCGAATGTATGAGCCGGAGACGCAGATGCACGAGTCCGTTGAAATACCCAGTGCTCCACCATCTACGGAAGGTATTCACATGTTCTACCTAACATTTCAAGTTCACGAAGCTAATCCTAAGTAGCCCCTAAAGAATCACAACAAATAGGAAGGAGAACTCGAGGACAAATGAAAGAGTCCGCAAAGGAAGAAGCGTCCCAGATGGAACCGCCATCTAAACCAGCGTCCGAAACTAGCATGCGAAAAACGCAACCGACGCAAACACGAACCTCCCGTTATATCAGTCAAATAAAACTTGACGACTCCGACGATGATAACTTTGTACCTCTACCCGCACCGGTTTCATCATCTAATCTGGGTTCCAAAGGTGGAAGTCAAAGCATCAGGCCGGTATCACGTGGAGTTTCGTTTTCGCAGACGGGGCAAGGCGCGAGAAATACGCAGTTAGCAGCTATATCCGAATCTCAAGGGCAGAGTCAAGGGACCAAGCGTAGGAGTTTGTCATCCGATGACGAGGATGATGAGGATATCATGGATAGAATGTTGACTGGGCAGGCTGCTTTGAAGAAGAGGAGAATAGAGGAAGAGGCCAAGAAAGCGGAAGTTACTAAACCTACGAAGCAATTACCTTCTATTCAGAGGAAGGTTGAAGCGCCGGCGCCAGCGATCAAACCGGAAGTTATACGGGAAGAGGATGAAGATATGGATATCAAACCAGCCAAGGGCAAGATGAAGGCTGTTGATAGTAAAGTGATAAAAACAGCGCAAGAGATCCGGAGGAAAGAAGAAGCCGAGGCAGCTTTGGACGACGCGGCGAATGAGATGGGTCCCGACGAAATTGCAGCGGTGGCAAAACTACGAGATTTGGCGATAGTGGAGGTGTTCGAAGTTGTCACGAGAACCGACCGGCCTGTGCCCAGGTCGCAAGCGTACGGTGACGAAAGCTCGAGATGGGACGAAACGTGGAATGGGAGAAAAAATTTCAAGAAGTTCAAGAAGAGAACGAGGAACGGGGAGACGGAGGGCGTGATGAGGAGGATGGGTGGATCGATTATGGTCTCTCTCGTCGAACATAAAGCGAATGATTACGGGATCGGGGAAAGTTATTGGTTGGAGGGGTCTACGGGGTCGAACAAGAAACGGAATAATTCTGCGAATGTATCACACGTCTCCGAGACACAGGTGTTCGTGGCACCGGGGCCGAGGGCGTCCAAGCAGATACCTGATATTCAGGAGATCAGTGACGACGAGGAAGGGTTTATGGAAGAGGAAGAGACGGCTCGTGATGATTCGCTCATGGTGAGGCGATCGCAACCTGCGAAATCTCAGGCGCCGACGCAGAATACGCAGCCATCGGTGAGAGGTACTACGAGGGCTGGTGGAAGGAAGGCTGTGGAAAATACGACTCAGACGTCGACGGCTAAATCGAAACGTACGACTAGCAATCGGAACAGTGTTTCTGAAGAGCCGGCGAGGAAGAAGACGAAAACCAAGAGCTCCATGTTTGACGAGAGCGATGAGGATAGTGATGAGGATGAACTCAGGTTTAAGTTTAAGTAGACTTGGACTTGCAATTGTCTCCTCGCCGTTCATCATCTTCGCCTTTTCAACTTTCTTCTTGCGCCATTTTATTTCTGTTCATTTTTATCGGCTTCTCATTTCAGCGGCGAACGGCAAAAGGATTTGCTCTTTATTGTTAAACATTCGGTTTCCATCGATTGCTATTGAGGAACGTTGGCGTTTCGGCATCTATTGGATATTGCACTTTGCTTTTACTTTACTCTAACATCCAGCGTATTTTCTATTTACAAATAACTCTAATGATTGTGAACCACCGTTTCCTGTGGCGGTAGGCGTATCAGTTTCGCATGACGTTCAAATCAATGCTCTTCTTGATCCGCTTGGTTTAACTGTTCGATGGCGTTATCTAACTCTCGTAACCTCTGACCCACTCGAGTTTTTATCTCCTGAGCTTCATCGGGCGAGCTATTCGCGATGGCGTCCTCGTAGGCCGTTTTGAATTTCTGGAGTTCCTCGCGCGCGGTTTCTCGGTCGTCGCGGGCGTAGATTGTGTTCTTCGCGGTTTCTTCCACCGCTATCTCGAACTAAAAGACCATATGATACTTAACTTCTGTTTGATAATGATTGTAATATATTTCAAATTGTTACCTCATCTTTAGCGGAAACGTAGAGGTCGGATAAATCGTCGACTTTTTCGTCGACGGGACGTTTACCAGTTGCTGTTGAGTAGAAGGACCGCGGTAGACTGTACTCATATCTCGGTCGCGGCGTCAACGTCAACGGTCTGGTGAATGTCAACGGTATCGGCGGTGACCGAACGAGTTTCTGCGACAGCCGTAGGAACATATTTTTTCTTCAATATTTGGAGGAAATATACGGGAGTGGGAGTACTGCGACAGCGTCGGCAGCAGTGCGCGGTTTGCTACGCATTCCACGCAGGGTCCAATGACGTAGATTAAAAACGGCCGCCTGGCGATGGGCATCACGCCAGCCGCGCGTTACGTTTCCCGCCTCTAAACGTCTCATCCGCTCGAAGGGAAGCTATCAGTCGGCGGTCATATATGAGATATTCCACCCCCGATGGCACTGTTGGCGTGAACCAACATTCACGCATCTAGTCGTCATACCCGGACTGCTGCGTTAAGTTCGAACAACCATGGGACAGACTCAATCCGACGAATCAAGTCGGGACTCATTATCGCCTGGTAAGGATTATCATCCGCATCTTTGACGATTTAACTTTGCATGCTAGCTTCGGGGAGCTACGCTACGCTACTCGGCCCACCACACGTTCCCAACACAGATGAATTGATGGCAGAAGCTAATATTGTTACTTCACAGACGAGCTCGCCCACCAGTTGACCGTACGGCTGCAGAAGCGAACGTTCACCGATATCGAATTATATTCCTTCCGCGATGTCTTCTTCTCCCTCGCCGAGCGGTCGAACGACGGTGTCGCGTATTGGTCCGAAGACACGTTGACCAGATTCCTAGACCTACCGGACGCCCTGGACGTCGGAGCGTTGATATACCATGCCTCCAGTTGCGCGGCCAGTTTCCCGTTCTTAAGCCAAGGCCCGTCGATTTTGGAATGGGAAGCTATGGTCAGAGTCGTCTGCGTGTTCACGGGGAGGTATCGAGGAGTTTTAAAGAAAAGCGGCGGGGATATAACCAGGATATGGTTCCGGATATTCTCAATCTACGACCGCGGGAGGATAGAGGATGAAGGAAGCGGTAAAGGCGGGGGTACCGACGGGGCGAGTGAGAATTTAAAGGATAGCGGATACGAACCACCGCTGTCGGCGACCGATTCGTTATTCGCGATCGCGGATCCGGAAGATATGAGTGACGATGACGACGATGAATTGGCACTCGCTGCGCTGGATGCGCTGGATGCCATCGAGGTCTTCCAACATGCTGAGAAATCGACGGTTAGGTATATTCGACGGATACAAGCCGATAAGATGGTCACGCTCGTCATGTTGTTGGTGCTCGTCGCACCGCTTGATCCGCAGGAACAGTTGGCGACGTATGTTGAGAGGTTCTCCGGGGAGGCGTTACATGAATTAAAGCGTGTGGCGGAGAGTATAGTGAGGAGCATGAGTCCGTCCGGGAAACCGGTCCTGTGGACGGCGTTCAATAAGAGTATCAAGAGGTCGTTGGTATGTCAAAAGCTAACCCTTCGACACATCCCTTGTTAGAGACTGGTCATTGATTGACATGGTATTAGCCGTATATATTTGACGGCTTCAAGCCGCTCTTCGAACACTTCCTCTTCAGCAAGCGGTTGAACATGTCTCAAGAATCACGCGCGGAAACCAAACTAGTCCCGCCGTTACTTCAAACCATGGGCACGATATTAAACAACCATGTCCTAAGCCAGCTGTCATTCTTTCTTAAGGGAGAAAATCTATGGAGAAGGTTACGGAGATTATACATCGGTTCCGAAGATGGCTTCTCCATGGGCTCGTATGAGCAGAAGGTTTTCAAATGGCGTGCACCGACGATACTACTCGTCAGCGGGTCCAGAATGCCGAGTCCTCCGGAGACATCACGAGAACGGTCATTCACGGATACGTTAGCGCCGAAGCGGTTCCCAGACAGTATTGACTCGGATGGGAGGTTAATATTCGGGGCGTACATAGATGTACCGTGGAAGATTACCCACAAAGGTAGCTATTACAAGTTATATTGTAATATTATGCATTTGGTTTATTAACTTTGGTATCTTTATAGAATGTTTCGGGACCCCGACTACAAAGTTATTCCAGTTATATCCGATCCACGAAGTCTTCGAAACATCACAAGCGCACAGCGATTACATCTATTGGAATAAATCCGCAGGCATAGGCTTCGGCGCTCCGTTACCTCGGATCAAAACCGGAGATCCGGTGTTACACATGAACCTAGGAGCGGTATCGTTAATCCTCGACGAATCGTTGGAGTTCGGGGTATTCAATCATAGCTGCGCGGGTGGAGGTGCGTATCATAACAGCGATTTGTCGGTTGCGGGGAGAAGGGATGATTGGCAGGATAGGTTTGAGATCGAGGAGATCGAGGTGTGGGGGTTGGGTGGGGAGGAGGAAGCGAGGGAGCAGGCTAGGCAGTGGGCTTGGGATGAGGCGGAGGCTATGAGGAGGCGGAATGTGAATTTCGGGAAGGATCTGGATGCGAATAGGGTATGTGTTCTTCTTTTACTGATCAAGGGTGTGAGGGTGAATGTTGACTGGTTGTGTAGGCGTTACTTGAAATGGCGGGGATTATTGGGCAGAACCGGAGTGGTGGGAGTGTCTAAATACTCGTTGGTTTCTGCTGGTTGTCATTACTTTTCTGACGAGTTGGGTGGACTCGGTTTTGTGAATGGGTTATGGAAGTCAACGGTATCAAGGAGTTTTTTCAGCGGGTATAGAGAATTTCTTCATTTCAAGGAATAAATCACTAGTTGAGACTGTAAACAAGCCGAATGATACATGATATCTCCAATCTGCTGAAAATATAGTAGGTAAACTATATATGGAATTTTGTAATTCCGTGGCGTTTATTTCCCGACGACGGGGCAATTGTCCTTCTGGCTGGATGTTACTTTGAGTTCCTTGACGCTGGATTCGGCGATTTTGACGACATTGTTGCTCTTTTGCTGGATGCTGTAGGAGCCGTTCTGCGAGACATATAGTGTGAGTATTTATTTATTTACTTATTATTTTTTTTTTGGTATAGTGTTTGGCGAACTTACATCGTAGCTTTTGACGATGCCGACTTCTTCGCCGCCGGTGGAGTTTGTGAATGTAACGTGGGTGCCCTGATTGTACATTATTTATGTTTTAGCTTTATTTTGAGGTTGAGGTGGGGTGTATGGTTATTTGGGGGTTGTGTGTACCTCCTATATTATGTCAAGATGGTCTTGTTAGCTATATTCCTTTTTCTTTTATGTGATTTCCATTTTCATGTGTGTAATGTGTGTACTTGGGGAATCGAGGTCGTGCTCGTTCACGGTGAGGTTCTTGTTGTGTTGCCCCGCACATCGACGACGGCGGGGGTGAACTCATCGTGAAATGATGTCACGGTTGAATGGAAATACAGTATCCAAAGCACAAGGGAACGCGGTAACTTACTCCGAATGTCATTGTTGCTGGTAATAAAAAATAAGTAGTATCGATAACAATACTATTCCTCGAGATGTTGTATATAAATATATTGTTTGCTTCGAGCTTGACGAGAGATATTGCGGAAGAAAGAGAAGATAGCTTAGCAAGAGAGAGAGGGGAGGGGATTAATCTACCCCCCTTTTTAAAGAGTCGGATCTAATAGTACGGAGAGATCGTACCTGCTATAAGGAAATAGCATACGTCGGTTTTACATGTAACAAGGCTGTTTGCTGTGATTTCAAGCTTACACAGTACAAGTCCCGGAGCCTTTTTTTTCGGCGGGGGGGATGGGTTGGATAGGACCAATCACGTTGACGGTAATTCCAAGCTTGCAGGAAAAAATACCCTTGTGCGGGTTTGGATTTTGGGGATGTGCATCGCGCTAGGCCGTTTGACGGGGGCGGGTCATCTGAAAGGAATCGGATTCGAATGGTGCGTTCGGTTCTTGGTGGGATCATTCGATTGAAAGATAGGGCCCTAAAATCGACAGGATCTATGAATCCTGCAGGTTTGTTGTCCTAGGTTCACCTACCTAAGTACAGTATCATGCATGATACCTAAAAGTAACGTAGGTACCTACTATAGGCCTCATGCATGAGTATGTAGGAGCAGTAATGATAATAAAGTAGAGTTTCTATATGTTCCTGTCGTTTGTGAGGTTAATTATATACATGATCGTATGCTCCATATGAAAAAAAATAAACAAAGACCAAAATACCCATGAAATGAAATACTAAAACCTATGCGAATGCCGAAATGAATGAGCTACAATCAATGCAGCCTCCTATGAAAAATATGTCTGTAGGTATATCCACCCCCTCACCCAAGTTCTGTTTAACCTCGCGGTATCAGCCCTCTAAATACCAAAAATCCTGAATCCTCACCGCCTCGCCATGACCTCCCTCACCATCTGTTCCTGAACCCTGAGCACCTCCTCTTTCCATGCCATCAAGACACTGAACCCGTCTTTATACCAGCCTTTCCTCCACGCCAGATACCCACCCGCACCGATCCCACCAACGGTGACAACACTCCCGACTAACCCCAACACCCTCTCCTGCCGTTTAACCCTCCTCACGACCTCCGAATATCTAATGTTGCTGAAACTGATCATTGAATATAACGTCCGCACACCCATCCACGGGAACCAATTGTATAAAAACTCTTGGAACCATTTTTTGAGAAGATACGAGGTGGATGTTACGGAAGCTCTCATTTCGACGTAATTATTCATAGCTAGATCGTTGATTACCACGCAGTCTTTGTGGCGTTCGGAGGTGTAGTTGTCCAGAGCTTCGGTTATGGTTGTGGTCGCTGAAATGTGTTCCCAGAGCATGCGCACGTCTTCGAAGCCGCAGTTCATTCCTTGGCCGTAGAACGGGACCATCTGTTTTTGGTTCGAGGGTTAGTGGGTGAAGGTTGGAGATTTGGATATGGAACTTACGGCGTGAGCTGCGTCTCCGAGTATTACGCATTTGTTCCTGTAGTGGTACGGATTGCACTGGGTATATTGTAAGCAGGAGTTGACAAGGTAGAATTGTAGATGGTAGATGATGTACCTTGACAGAGATTAATGGCAGCTTTTGGTTCTTGAGGTAATCAGCGATCAGTCTTTCCTCTCCGACCAACGGAACCACATCCGGGAACTCTTTATTGAAGAAGCTTAACAGTGCTTCGGGTCCGACGATATCCTTGAACATGTCCTCAGGCATGAAGAGCGTGCAGGTGAATGATTTATCCTGGTTGGGCAGTGCGATAAACATGAATGTTTGGCGGGGCCAGATGTGGAGGTGGTTGGGGTCGAGTTGGAAGTCGCCGGTGACGGGATGCGGTGGTAGTTGGAATTCGCACCAGAGAGAGTCGATGTATTCTTGGGAGTAGTTTAATCGGACGTATTTCATCATTTGGCGACGGGTTTGGGAGTGTGCGCCGTCGGCACCAACGAAGAGATCAGCTTCGACGCGGACATTTTCGTAGGTGTTGTTGCTGTGAATTCGGACGAGTTAGCGGAGTATAGGAAAATTGAAGGATGAATTGCTTACTTGAGTTTCCGTTCGAAGATGGCCTCGCCTTTCTCGAGGGAGAGTTGTTTGAGGTTGTGGTTGAATTTGAGCTCGACGTTCGTGAGTTTTTCGAGCTCGTCGAGAAGGCGCTCGTTGAGCTTTCCTCGATCGATAGACCTGATGAACTATATTTACAAACCATTCAGTTAGATGGAGAATTTATTGATACGTTATACGGGAGCGGTGTACCCTATTATGCACGTCGTATTTTTGGCTGGACTGCTTGCCCTTGTTGTCATGGATCATTCGTCCGTTCATGGGGATGGATTCTTCCAGGATCGAATCCGTGAGTTCCGGGTCCACGGTTCGCAGGCCATTGATGCCGCGCTCCGAGATAGCTAGGTTGATTGACTTTGTGAAGTTCAAGCTGCGGTTCTCCGGGTTTCGAAGGTCTGATATCATAAATTAATTATTTGTTCAATATATAGAACGAAGAAATGGTCTCACCTCCTCTGAGCTCGTAGAGAGTGACCTGCCAACCGCCGCGGGCAAAGTAGAGAGCGGCGAGGGCACCGACGGGGCCGGCGCCTATGATGGCGACCTTGGAGGGCTCGTAGACGGTGCCATCCGAGGAGCCAGAGATGGTGGTGGGGGCGGTGCTAGTGGATCTACGAGGTTTCACAGCAGCACAGGATTAGAATGATAGAAATAATAATTAATAGCTAGTCGCACGAGCAGGAGAAGCTACCTTCTATACTTCTTGGACCGCTTGAAGAGGCTCTTTCCCTTGGACCGGGAGGAGGTGGGTGAGGGGAGAGAGTCGCTGCCCGCCGACGGTCTTCGGCGCGGTGTTGACTGTTCGTTCCCCATGATGTGTTGCCGATGCAGGACGATAGGATAGGATAGGATACGATTCGATGCTTTATCGATGCTCCTGCTGCCACACGACCCCCCAGCTCGCTCGCCTCTTCTTATATATATATATATATACTGTCCAGGTAGATGCCGCAATCTGGCTTTAGCACACGAGAGAGGCTGGAGGGGGGTGAGAGAGGAGGAGGCGGGGGGGACAGGCGGACAGGAATCAGCTAGACGGGCTGTTGGGAATTTTAAATTGAAGTCGTCTCATTAGGAAGCCGGTCGGCTGTCGACCGGGTCAGCTGCTGGCGAGAGGAGCCCCGATGGCCGCCAAATTACCAACCATCGGACTAGCATCGTAGATATACTAAATGTACTACTTAGTAGATTGAAGAATAGGATTGACCGATTAAACGTGAGGCTGGTCTGGTCTGGGATGATGATATGTGTGGCGCACGCTCTAGTTGAGACGCCGTAAGCTGCACACCCGTTCCGAACCCGAAACCGTTACCGATTCCTGTCTCCTATTCGAATAATCAATAATCAATAGTCCGTCGCCAATGCGGATGTTCGCGCCTGCTGGCTAGCCGCAGTCGTTCTTTCCCTCTCTCTCTCTCTCTCGTTCTCGTTCTCTCCTTATCGAGCTGCGTCGAATCGGTACTTCTCCCACCCCTTGTTTGCTGCATCAACGCCCAGGATAAAGGGGACGTCCTTCTATATACACATATAACATATCCTCCAACTGCCTTCGACGCAGACACCCACCGTGCCACCACCATCACCGCCTTCTCTTCCTCCGCTACCCCTCCGCCCTCCTCTTCCTCTCCGCTACTCGTGTGAGAGATGAGCGAGGAAAAGGAAGCCTTCCGACTCCGGGAGCGCCTCTCCCTCCCTCCCGGATACGACGAGGCAGTCGCATCCTCCTCCCGAAGCGACATCAGCGACAATGACGACGAAACCCACGAGGGTCAACGCCTTCTCTTCTCCTCCGACAATGCACACGACGACGGAGACCATGACACAGGTGCAGCTGTAGCGGGCACCAGTGCTGCCGCCGCTTCCCGGTCGCAAACGAACAACGCAACGCGGCCCGATGGCTATCGTCCGCCCACCGTCCATTCCGTCAGATCCTCGTTCGATAGCAATTCCGACTTCCTCCCGTCTTCCAACAGCTCCGAAGCCGGTGATGGCGAGCTTCGACGGTCGACCGAGTCCCTGCGGCGGATATTGGAGGTCATGGATATCGAGGAGCCCGAGCAGGATGGCAGATCTTCCCGGATACGGGAGAGGATATCCAAGCCGTTTTCCATCCTCGGAGGGGCTATATCTTCATTGGGAAGCAGGGTCGGGTCGAGGTTTGGGTGGTTTACTAGCAGATTACCCCAGATGCCGAGAATGCCGTCCTTCCTGAGGTTCCCCACGGATGAAGACGGTGTTATAAACCTGCAGCGGTTCATTGGCGTTATCATCGTCATTGTTGTGGTAAGAAATCCCTAAAATATGTGGCTTTTTGATATTCAATTTGGGAATGTGCTGACAAGATGGAATGCAGGTATACGCAATATTCGCAACCGATATATTTACGATGCGGATGAATCAAGGCCACCAGTACGATCCCGACTCTGTAAAACGGTACCTTATCGATAATATCGACTCGGCCAACATCAAACACATGCTCAAATATTTATCAAGCTTCGACCATCTCGCCGGGACGGAGGGAGACTATCAAATGGCCCAGTATGTCGCTGGGAAGTTCAAAGAGGCTGGAATGCGGGATATCCGAACCGAGGAGTGGGTTATTCGCTGTATCTTTGGTTGGTTCCGGAATGCTAATAGAGTTTTAGGTATGAGGTGTACCTCAACTACCCGGCACACGATGGCAAGGGCCGTCGCGTGGCAATTGTCGATCCCCCAAATCTCAAATGGGAAGCAGCTCTCGAGGAAGAACATTTCGATACCACGAAAAACCCCGGCAAGATTACACCTATATTCCACGGTCTTTCTAAATCGGGCAATGTGACGGGCCATCTTGTCTACGCAAACTTTGGATCTCGGCAGGATTTCGAATTTCTCAAGTCGAAAGGTGTGGATTTGAAGGGTTCCATTGTTTTGGTGCGGTATTTTGGTACGGAAAGCGACCCGGGACTAAAGGTGAAGATGGCGCAGGATGCTGGAGCTGCAGGGTGTATCATATACAGCGATCCAAAGGAAAACGGGATGGTTCGGGGGAAAGTGTGGCCTGAGGGAAGGTTCTGCGCCGATGATTGCGTTCAGAGGGCGTCTGTTGGTCTGACGAGGTATGCTCCAGGAGATCCGCTGTCTCCTGGCGCTCCGAGTAATTTCAAAACGAAGAGGATATCGAAAGACAAGTCACTGCTTAGCAAGATCCCGAGTTTGCCGCTTGTAAGTTCCCCGGAGCGCTAATTTGTAAGAGTGTATGTATATTAACGTACACGCAGGCATGGCGAGACGCTCAGAAGCTCCTACAAGCTTTGAAAGGCCATGGCTCCGCTGTCAACGATGACTGGAAAGGTGGCGTGCCTGAGGTTGAGTGGTGGACTGGCGATATAAAGGGACCAAAAGTCAACTTGCAGAATATCCAAGTCGAGCATGAACAACAAAAGATTTGGAACAGTGAGTGTTACCCGATTGAATGAGTGGAATCGCAATACTGATTTCTTGAACAGTCCTCGGTACTATCGAAGGCTTCGAGCAACCTCGGAAAGCAATTATCATCGGCAGCCGGCGAGATTCGTGGGCATATGGCGCTACTTCTATGGTAGGAACTGCGATTATGTTGGAGATGATGAGAGTGTTCGGCCAAATGTACGAGATTGGCTGGCGGCCTTCCAGGACCATTCATTTTGCCAGCTGGGACGCCGGGCAATATGGTATGGTCGGTTCAACGTGAGTGCTATGCATTACCTAATAGAAATACAATTGACTAAGCCGAGATAGGGAATGGGTCGAACAATACGCCAATGAGCTGCGGATGGATGGCGTAGCTTATATCAACGTCGGCACCGCTGTTACCGGCTCTGAATTCTGGGCTAAGGGATCGCCAGCGCTTCAGCTAGCTCTCAACACCGCCATGGGATGGTTCCTGGATCCATCTACGAACGATACTATGCTTCAAAGATTTGGCAAACAGTGTATGACCGCTCCGGCAGTCGATACCGACAGTATCGCATTTACGAACTTTGCGGGAATGGCCTCAGTGGATATCGGGTTCAAATCTAAGGGTGGCGACATGGATATTCCTCTTCATTCCGCATATGATAGTTTTGACTGGATGACCAAATTTGGGGATCCGAAGTGGGAGTTTGTCCCGCTTCTTGCTCAACTTTGGGGAGTTCTTACGATTGTCATGAGCGATACTCTCGTTATCCCGCTCAATTATGTCGACTACGCGATCGCGCTTAACAAGCACCTCGACGAATTGAGAAAATGGGTTGATGGCAAGAGGGGGAAGCGAAGGAGGGACCCCAAGACCGACATCGATTGGCAACCTATGAAGGATACTATCAAGAAGCTCCAGGACGACAGTGCCCGGTTTAACCAGTTCATCTCGGATCTTGAGAATACTATATTACAACTTGACGGCACCGAACCAGCCGCGATGACGGTCGAGAGAATCGAACATAACAACAAGCTCGCTCTGTTCGAGACGCATATGTTGGATATGTCGGCTGTTCCAGGGAGGGAATGGTTCAAGAACACCATTTTCGCTCCTCAGGTTAGTTTCACTCAATCATATTCTCGCCAACGCTGAACTAATGGATTCTTATATAGTCTCGCAGCGAGTTAGACCATCTTTGGTTCCCTGCTATCGTCGATGCGGTCGAAGCTGGTGACTGGGATAGAGCCCGGTTTCAGCTCGAGAGGACCAGACAGATATTAGACAATGCATCGAATTGGATTAAGAAAAAGTAACACTCTTTTCCAAGCACTCTCTTTTCATTTTGAAGTTACTTTGTTTTAGCGGATCCTTTCACGATACAATACCACAACCAGCGTTTTTCCTTTTTCTTTTCTATCAGCGGGGTTAGTGTTTTTCTTCTTTCAGGTTTGTTCATTTTCGGTACTCTTTACGTACAGTCTTTTTAATCTGCAATTATCTTGTAATTGTATCATGGTGGTCGGCATTTACCTCCGGTTTTTCTTTTGTTCTTTTGTCGGATTATGGTGGATACTGGTAGGTGGCATCTTTGGCGTTCTTTCTTTATTTCGAGGGGAGATATACCATACCTTTTCTATAAACTTCATGTGTGTATTTAAAACTAGAGGCCGGGGAACTTGTATATAGTTTATATTGGAATCGACACTCGCATGGAACAATAAACATAAACCGCAGAATCGTAACTTCTTGATCGGGGGGTTTCATTTCTGACTAGCTGGTTCCGGGGCGGCCTTTAAACGGAGCTAACCCGGCGTCGTTCCCCAGGAATAACCTTCTGCTCATGCATGCATGATATCAGACCACACCAACACCATCCAACCGCATTCCGTGGGTGTGCGTTGACGACCCAAACTCTCCCTTCCTTCTTCTCCCACCAGTCGCAGAGCGGGATTCTGAGGCTTTATCCGAGTCGAATCGCTGTCGAGAGTGACGATGGCTTCCAGACGGGCTACTGCAATTGCGCGGTCCTTATCTGCTGGACTTGCTCGGTGAGTTTTTTCCCTTTCGAGTTTCCCCAGACTCCCCATGTTTTATCGGGGCGACACATAATTTTAGACATAACTTTTCGCTGATATATATATCTCTCATGACGCAAAGACGACAAATACCCTGCCAACATTCTCGTAATCCGTGGAGAGATGCTATCCGGGCGATTTCGACTTCGTCAGTACTCTACACGCCTCCCCCGCCAGCACCCGAGGTTCCCGCGATAAGTAAAAAACGAACGTTCAACGTAACCAAAGCCGACGCACAGCCGAGGCTATCAAAACACCATAAAATCACCTTCGACGACAAAAAGGTGTCGCTTCCCTGGGAAGAAGGCAAAACCAGCACGTTTCAACATATCTGGCTCCGCGACCACTGTCAATGCTCGCAATGCATGCACCCGGAAACGAAACAACGAACGCTCGATACCTTTTCGATACCGTTGAACATCCGTCCTTCGGTCGTCGAACCGAGGGATGGCGAAGGGTTGTATATTAAATGGTGGGGGGATCACGAGAGTTTGTACAGTTGGGAATGGTTACACCGACACTCCTACGCGCCACGGTTGGAGAAATATATCTCCGTGCAGAGGAAGTTATGGGGGAAGGAGGATATCGAAGCGGATGTTCCGGTTGTGAAGTACGAGGATGTGATGAAGTCGGACAACGGGGTCGCGGAGTGGACTTCGAAGATCGAGATATATGGGTTTTGTTTCGTGGATGGGGTGCCTGTTACCCCCGAGGCGACGAAGGAGGTGGTCGAGCGGATCGCTCATATACGGCATACGCATTACGGCGGGTTCTGGGATTTCACGGCCGATCTGGAGAAGAAGGATATGGCGTATACGAATCTCGCGTTACCGGCGCATACGGACACGACGTATTTTACCGAACCGTGCGGGTTGCAGATGTTTCACATGTTGGAGTTTGATGGCACCGGCGGGGAGAGTTTGTTGGTGGATGGGTTCCGGGCGGCGAGGATATTGAGGGATGAGAAACCGGAGAGTTTTAGGACTTTGTCGACGGTTAGGGTCCCCACGCATGCTAGCGGGAATGAGGATGTTAGTATTGAGCCGTACACGCCGTTTCCGGTGTTTAACCATCATCCTGTGACGGGGGAGTTGGTTATGGTTAGGTGGAATAATGAGGATAGGGCTACCATGGATCGGTGGGGGGATCCGGAGGAGGTGGAGAAGTTTTATCAGGCGATTTTCGATTGGAATGAGGTTTTGAAGAGGGCGAGTGGGGAGTTCAGAGAGCAGTTGGTGCCTGGGAAGGCGTTGAGTATGTCTTCCATTTTCTTTTCTATATATTTGAAGAGGTGCAAGCTAATGTTGATGTTGTAGTATTTGATAATTGGAGAGTTTTACATGGAAGAGGCTCATTTACTGGATACAGAAGATTATGCGGAGCGTATAGTACGTATAACCCATTATTATATCTAATTGGGATTGATGCTGATATATTTATTTTGCATAGTTGGGCGCGACGACTGGCATTCGAGGCTGCGGATGACCAACTATGGGCGACAAGAGATTCTGATGGGATTGTAAATAATAAGTCATACTTTCTTGATATAGACCTCGTGTATATACGCCCACTATATTACCAATACCTTTACCTTTTACCAGTGTGTGCGATATAATGAATGTCGACTGAGCTCAGTGCTGAGTGTCGTCTGTAGGCGGTTGCTAGGAGGGTGTGTTGTGGTTCTGTCGCACCAAATTTCTTTTGTTTACCCGCCGCGCTTAGTGCAAACAACAACACCAACATTGAGACTCACTCCACCACACCGCTCACGTTCAAAGCATCATCATCCAGTTCTCATTCTCACAAAGCGATAGCAGCTCTGCTTTGGTATTCCGGTCAGCTTTCAAGGGCTTAGTTCATTATTCGTGGCAATCCGATTCTAGTTACAGCTATTTCACACAAGAGGGTGCAGCTGCACTATCAGTAGCAGAGCTTGGATCCTACTCGTAGCATAGCTCGAACAACAAGCTTGCGCCATGTCGCAAGATACAAATCTTTTCAGTGCATTCAAGCGCCCGAGAGAGGTCAGTTACCGGGAGCTTCTTTTCTAAGCTTCGATATAAATAGCAAGCTGACCAGCTGTAGACTCTCTCCGCAATCAACAATGTCAGCGCCATCCCCCAACCTACCTCCGCTCTCAAACGATCAGCTTCGAACCAAGGACTAAACGGACCCCGCCCTACCCAACCGAACTTCCGTCACTCGATGCTTCCCCCGAGGTCCGGCGGTAGTCTCGCCAGAACTTCCAGCGGAGGAAACCTGGTCGATATGGGCGCCCAAGGCGGCAACCGTCGAGATTCTCGAATAGGGGGTGGGTTCACGAACATGCCGTCTTCTCGAAAATCATACGCACCGACATCTTCCACGCCGCAGGTTATGGACCAACGACGGAGTAGCATGTACTCGCGACCATCGGTGGGTGCCATCTCCGGCGGTGCGGGGAGTTTCTTCGGATCATCGGGAACCAGCGCTATCGCTGGTGCGGGGACCGGTAAAGTCACTGATCCACGGCCGTTACGGGATCCTGCGTTTAGGAATAAAATGGCACAGGATGTTCAGGATTACCTTCTCCGATACAACTTTGAGATGGAAACGAAACACAGCCTCGGACCGAAAGCGCTTATATCGCCCATGCAGAAGGATTTTGTGATGATTTTCCAATGGTTGTATCATCGAATCGATCCGGATTTTAAGTTTTCGATGAAAGGGTTGGAGACCGAAGCGATACCGTTGTTGAAAGCGATCAAATATCCGTATTGGGGGAATATCACGAAGGCGCAACTGGGTGCTGTTGGTGGGGCGAATAATTGGCCGACGTATTTGGGGTTGCTGCACTGGATGTTGCAACTGATTCAGGCTATGGAGAATTTCGATAACGGACATTACGATGATGGTATAGAACAGCAGAATCTTGATCTCGGCACCGCGAAGGTTGGGTACAGGTATCTGTCGCAGTGTTATACTGCGTGGATGACTGATGAGGATGATTTTACGCCGTACAAAGAAGAGATGATTCATGAATTTGAAGCGAGGTCTGCGCAGGATCAGGAGAGTTTAGTGGTGTTACAGGCTGATTTCGATGAGCTTGTTAAGGCTATATCTGAGCTTGAGGATGAGAGTGGTAAATCGCCTTTGGATCGGTTGAGGAGCGAGGGGGAAACTCTACGGACGGATCAGGAGAAATTTAGGAAATTCAACGAACACCAGAGAGAGAAGACCGCGAAAATCAAAGCGATCATTGAGGCTTTGAAGACCGAGAGTGAGACTGTCAGGACCGAGATCGCCAAATTGGAGGCGGAGAAGGCGGAATTACAAGCTGCGGTTGATCGACAGGGGTTATCCACTGGGGATATCGATCGTATGAATACGGATAGGGAGAAGCTCATCAAGGCATTGGAGGCAGTTGAAGCCAAACTCGAAGAAGCGAGCGCGATTGATGGGAATAGAGAAGCGCAAGCGTTGAAGAAGCTGGAACTTCTCGAACACGCGGTCAAACGTTATAACGAGTTAGGTTACAAGATCGGTGTTACTTCCACCGGTATTAACGGCCAAACCTACGAGATTGAGATCATCCCGCTCAACAATGCGGCGCAATCCGCTCCCGAGGGCAGTAGCGGAGACGATGAGAGATTGTTGTATGATGTTGGGATCGGGTATAATCCTAGGCAGGTGCTGAATTTGGATCTAAGGCACGATGTCAAGCCGACGCTTAATACTTTTCGGAACGATATTGCGACGAGGATTCATACTGCTCAGGATGTCAGTATCAAGAATCAGGATCGGTTGGATAATATCCAGGAGACGCTGAAGGATAAGGCAGAGGAGTTGGAGACTTTGGAGGCGAGGCTTTCAGCTCTTACTGATGAATACAGTGAGATCAAGGAGGTACGTTTTTCTGCTTTGAAAATATATTATATTGGAGAAAGGAAATGGCTAATCGTTGGAGGTAGACTTCTGCCACGGAAACGTCCGCTTCGAACGCTGAAATCGAAAAACTCGAGCGGGAGTTACAATCCATGCGTATCAACGCGCAGAGCGGTCTTTTAGCACTTGAGCAGAGGTTACAATCCGTCAATATCGAATACGACCAGCTCACGCACGGTGCCAACGTTCTCAGAGAGTGGTATCACGCCGAGGTTGAGAGGATGTTGCAGGCGATCATCCATTTGAAGATGCATGTTCAGGATTCGTTGGCCGCATGGGATAACGAGGTTGTGGAGGAGTTGGAGGCTTATAAGGAGGGCTTGGACAAGAAACTGAGCAAGCTGAAGATTTAGAAGAGAACTTTGGCATCTCGCTCAGTTGTTTGACTTGGCTGACTCTTTTCTACTTGAATTCTTTTCTTTTTTCGATTTTGGTATCATGCCGCTGGCGAGAAATTCACTTCTTGTTAGAATTGTAATTGTTTATGATGTTGAGTATGTTTTTATTTGATGCATTGTTATGAGTATGGTCATGTGCTGGGAGGGTTTCGTATTGGCTTTATGTTTCTGGATTTTGCATTTCTTGTTCTTCGTGTTTTGCTGTTTTTTGATGAGGGTGAATTGGAGTTGGATTGGTTCATGAGATGACAATGAAAATTGCAATTTATAGTCACTGGGATGGTATCTACCGTCACTTCCATCGGGCTTAAGGATTAGTAGATATCCAAGAGCTAGTCGGTGGAGTCGCTCGCTTGTTCTGGCCCCGCCAACCTCGGCCAGGTTTATTCCACCCCGACCTCACCTCTTCCAACCCCCCAGACCCTCCCTTCTTCCTTCCCGATCCACCCCGCCAGCGAAAACGGTCCTCTTTACGACCCGTAATACAATCCTTATCCGATAGAACGTTCGAAAATACCTCTCCGGGGTCGTTTAAACCCCCAGTTGCTGACAGGGTTGTGGGAGAAAGAAAGAAAAAAAATACCAACATGTCGCGCTCCGAATCTTTCACCCCCACCAGCCACCCTGGCATCCTGCATCATTATGTCAGTTGTTCCCCAGATATCCATGTGCCATGCAGCAGCACCTTCTCCACCATCAACCGGCGAGATGTGAGAAGAGTCAATTCACGGTATTATCAACGATCGGGTTTGATTATATCAAGTAGAGTAAAATATAGTGCAGAGATGAGGGAGTAATAATTTGTGCTAATGGGAAGTGCTTTTGGGATAGACCAAAGGCCTAACCGCTTTCGAATTCGATTCCCCCGCATTGCGATCCAACAATGCCAAACCGGCAACACTTTTGTTCGTGGGCGGGTTGGGGGATAATTTGTTGACGGTGCCGTATATCCACGAGCTCGTGCAGTATGTTTCGAAAGATTCCATCTCTGGTCTATCATAATAGCGCGATATTGACTAGATTTACTAGAACCGGCTGGTCTGTCGTACAGGTTTTATTATCATCATCTGCTGGCGGATGGGGTGGGTTCACTCTTCCCAGCATGCATTCACGAGTAACTACGGCTAACTTTTTTATAATTTTCCGATATAAAGGCACCGGTTCGATCCATCGCGATGCGAAAGAGATCGCGCTGTGCATATCATACTTCAAAATCCAACGCTCACGGCCAAAAGTCGTAGTAATGGGCCATTCCACCGGCTGCCAAGACGTAATGGAATACCTCTGCCGCCTCGAAGTATCCCAACAAGCCGACGGCCAACTCGACGGCGCGATCCTCCAAGCCCCCGTCAGCGATAGGGAAGCGTTAGCGATAATCATGGGAAAGGACGCGTACGATCGAAGTTGGAAACACGCGCAAAAGTTGATCAAAGCGGGCAGAGGCGAGGAGATAATGTCGGCACAGATCACGCAGAATATTTTCGAAGCGCCGTGTACGGCTTCGCGGTGGTATTCGTTGAGTTCGCCGCTTCATGACGGGGCGGATGATTTTTTTTCGTCGGATACGCCGGTGGAGAATCTGGAGCAGACGTTCGGGGCCATCACGCCGGCGAGGACGCCGGTTTTGGTGTTGTATTCTGGGGCGGATGAGTTTACGCCGCAGGGTGTGGATAAGAAGGCGTTGGTTGATGGGTGGATCGAGGTTTGCAGGAGGTTTGGGGTTAACGTGGATGTTGCGAATAGCGGGGTCATCGACGGTGCGACGCATAATTTTGCGAGGTGTGCTGATTCGGTGGTTAAAGATTTTCTGGGTCGAGTCGTGAGGTTTTTGAAGACTATCGAGGGAGGAGGCGGTGGTGGAGTTTTGGAGGGCGGGGGGTTGATGAGTAAGGTTTAGACATTTTACATGTCGTTACCTACGATCTATTTGGTTTGGAGCAAAATGGCGTTTCTCACATCGTTCGTCATCAATTTTCTGGTTGTAATGTTTTAGGCAGCATCGATTGCATCCGTCGGCGATAAGTGAATTGCATTAGTAAGAACGAAAGTATCATCCGTACAACTTCCCAGATGGCTAGGAGTGTTTGTATAAAGACGCTGAAGAGCGGGAAAAATACTACAAACTAGGAACGCCAATTTTAAAAGTGAAAGAGATCAAGGAAGCACGAAAGCTTCGTGCTTCAACCGGAATTTCGTTGGCCCCGTCATCTTTAAAGATGACGGAGGCAGTAATAGATGATTTGGCTTCTCGAACGGGCTCGTAACATGCTCTCATACCGAGTACTAAGTTATAAAACTTTCATGTAATGAAAGAAAGAAAGAACAGCGCACACCCAGCTTTTGGTTTACCTTCCCATTAAAAAAAAAAAAACTAAGAGATATTTATAAAGAAGCCAAAAAGGTGAAAGAAACAAAATCTATTTCCTCCCAAAACCAACATAACCTACCTAAACCAAACGAGCCGGGATATTTTTTGTGGTGTAAGATGTGATTGCAGACCTTCCAAAATGAGAGAGTGGAAAGATCGAGATATAAAGGGCAGCGATGGCGCGTGCGACTGTGAATGCCTTATCGTGGTTGTGTATGGCTTTCGTGTGGAGTTCGCTGATCGAGAAGTCAGGGAAAGAACGGGGTGATGGATATCATGTGAGGATATTTGGAAACCGTAATCCGAACTCCAAGAGGATCAAACATTAAACAAAACAGTATGTGTTGGAAACCATGTCGAGGTGTATACGAGGTGTATAGGCTAAAAAGGACATCATAGTCCCTGTCGTAACTGAGTGCGCCGAGAATGAAGGATTTCAGATCCACTGAAAACAAAGAAGGTCGAGATGGAGGCTTCATAAACCTCCAAAAGTGAAGGTGTTGGACGCATGCTATCGCGTGACCGTTTTATAGAAGAACGCAGCAGCCGGAGCTTCCTTTCGTCTCAAAGTTCGTCAACATGGCAGCTCGAGTGGCCGCTTCGAAGACATCGTCGACACCTTCACCATTTTTCGCACTGCATTCCATGTACTTTCTCGCACCGCATTGCTTGGCGACGTTCTCGGCATAGCTGGGCTGAACGAACTTCAAACTCTTCTTGCGCATTTCTTCTTTGGCGACCGGATCATCCCGGAGATCTTTCTTCAGTCCAACAACGATTATCGGAACTCCTGCGCAACGTTCATGAGCTTCTTCTATCCACTGTGTTCCGCAGTATGTCAGCCAATGTGCCTTTGAGTTGTATGGTTTACTATTCATACCTTTTCCTTGACGTTTTCAAGAGACTCCGGTTCGTTCACAGCATAACCGATCAAAATGACATGAGCCTTGGCGTACGCGAGAGGACGTAATCTCTGTTTATATAACTTGTTAATCTATAGTTCGACCGCTGGTTATATAGCTAGAGTGCGATATATACCTCATAGTCTTCCTGACCCGCAGTATCCCATAATGCTAGCTGTACGGACTTTCCATCAACCTAGAATGTGATCTGTTAGAAAGGGAATAGTAGACATTCGTGTGTTCGGTTTAACATACCCGGCAATCGGTCACGTAGTTTTCAAACACTGTAGGAATCTAGCGAAATCCTATATTAGAACCGTGTCGGATGATAGTGAAGTATTGGTGCCTTACATATTGCTATAGTTTCAAGAAGACAGGTTAGCTGTAATCCATGATAAACTTGATATATCCGTAGACGCACGGATAGAATAGGAGTATATACACACCTCTGGGAAATAGCCAAGCGTAAAGACACTCAGTAAACTGGTCTTACCGCAAGCGCCGTCACCGATAATGACAAGCTTCCTAGACACGTTGGAATCTCGAATCAGCGTCCATAACCTCTTTCAAATGCGCCGTGTCGTCTCTTCACATTGCTTCACAACTAACAACCGGTACCCAACAGATCTGAGATATGGAGAATTGCGAGCTTACCGCCTCATAACGTTGGGTCCCGGATTATACGTCATATTGGATGGCTTCGGAGTCCGCAACACGGAACTGTCGGAAGGCGATGGAGAGGAATCGGGAAAGATAGGGAGAGCGTTGGTGGAGGATAATAGTATCGAGAGGTCTGTCTATCGAATCCGCCCACCGGAGCGATGTATAGGCGACGTTTGTACGGGTGTGTTGTTGCTGCCCGCTCTGCGCAGTTGGTTGGCTCCAATCACGGCGCTACGATCTTCGACCTTCTTCTTTCAATCTTTCCCGCCGCCTCGATCGATCGATTAAGATTCGCAGCAACTAACCGGCGCGCGCCTTCGGTGATATCGGATTATGCGGGTATCGCGAGAGTGGAGGTTTTCTTCGTCGGCCTTGGCTTCGCAAAGGGTGGGAAATATCGAGGTCGCGGATATGGGTTCCGAGCGGGCTCAGGTTTCCGGCCGGGGTTTGACGCTTCTTCTAGCTGCCTTGTGAGAGTCGGGAGTTTGGGGGCAACCGGTTGGATAAATAAATTCTCGCGAAGCAGGGACGACTCCTCTTCTGGCTTCACGTTCCACGGGGTGTACGGTGGATGTTAAGAGGGAGAGAGGGAGAACGAGGCGGGCTTCGAAAAATAAATACGGACAGATGAGCGGGTGCAACGATAAAAATTTAAATACGGGCTGCCTTAGTCTGGATTTTTAAGTGCTAAAAGCGAATCCGAGTTTAAAAAGAAAGAAGAAATGGGAAAGGATGCGATGGCCTGGCTAGATTGGCAGGTTGACATTCACCGTTCGCCCGCGCTGATGATACCTCTGCGGCTGGGCTGCGCTTTTGGAGGAAAACGGGGTTACCCACGTATCGACAGCCCCCCCAAGTGCCCGCTGGCCATTGGAAGGAAGCACGGGTCTGTTATCTATTCAATTGACTCTGTGCGACGGAAACCCAGAGACGCTTTCGAACCTTCCCTTTGTTATGACCGGCGCAAAGCGAGAGAAAAGGTCTGACGCTGACACATACGAAGCTGCTCGAACGAGACCTGCTTTTGAGCCTGACCTACCGCGAGCTCGCCGCAAGAGACATGGCTAAAACGGTGTATCGAACCCGAAGTTCCTGCATGCTGAGGTCGGGAATAGGCATCATGGATCGGGCATGTCAGCCCTGGCGACGGCCCAACGGGGCTATCAAGCAACCCGTTCCGATAAATTATGAACTTCACTTTCGGCAACCTCCCCGCGAAATGAACATGCCGGTTCTTTCGCTTTGGACCTACCCGCCGACGGGTCCTCCTTAGTCTTAATATTTGTCACAGACTCAAACATGCGGATATACATTTGTCGAGAATCTTCTCTCCTGTGATACGCAAGTGGTCGGCAAACACCGAGGCTGATTGGTGAGCTGGGCCGTACCGGGGCCGACAGCGCCGGAGAGTTCTCACCTGGCGAACGAGAGCTTCGATTATTCTGTACGAAAAGTCTTCGAAATCTATTTTCTATGACAAATATTATGCCGTATGAACAAATGAGACAGTTGCATCGCCAGCCGTTCGGTGACGTTTCCTCTCTCCGTGCACCTAACCAATCCAACAAACAGGCCTGATCTTTTGCGGTTGTATAAGGCCGGGTATGGTTAGACCAGCAACCAAAGAAATGATGATACGTTACTTGCATCGCCCTACGCATACCGCCCTTCATGACCAACGTTGATAGTCTTGGCTCAAATAAACATATTTCTGCTCGCTTTTCAGGGTTAACATAGATTATAGTGTTCTCGATAAAGGAATAAAATTTATATTTTTAAACTTCAAGCCTAATTAGTATTGAGATCTCGATGTAGAAGCGTTGTAACCTCGTAAGCCGGTTCCTCCGGGCGCTGGATTCCTTTACTCGGATAACGCTTGCGAAAAGGGGGAAGGAAGAGATGTCAAGATTTCTATTTATTGATGGATAGGCTTGATGTTTTACGAATTGTAATGTAAACGGGCAAGTACCTCCTTTTCAATTTGAAAGGGACATCTTATCTTGCCCTGATTTGTATTGAACTAGAAGGCGGTGCCAGATTAAGCTAAGGACATATAAACCCAATAGAATGGCGTGTATCAGATGTAGGTGGTACAGCAGCCAGTGATCTCATCAGACTTTATTTCCTGTCAGATAAAGATCGCACCCTCGGAGAAATAGACAAAGTTAATTTTATCTGCGATTTGTAGCCACTCGAGCGCTGAACAACTGCTAGATACTAACTATTCTGACTGAAAGAATCCTCACATCCTAAAGCATTATAAACCATGTGTATCCTCGTCTGCATATTAGGAAGGCTTGAGTGACCATTGTTATCATTAAAGGCAGCCATCTGTCTCAAAGCCATACGTATGAGATTACAGAATGATTTCAGCAGAATCGAGTCCCTCAAGACCACAGCGACCCTCCGATGAGCCCAAGATGTTCCATGTCTTCCACGGATTGCCTTTGTCCAAACTTCCATGTCGTGCGACAGAGATCATTTCCGCAAAGGAATTCAACTCGCCTGGTTCCTTCTGGTCAGTGGACCCCGTCTCACCGCCAAACACGTCAGAAGTAGCACCGATCTGACCGATTACTGTCAGGAAGGCGAGGGCTGGCTGGCAGTGTCCGCTATCAAGCGGCTATCTAACGGAGAGGTGTGTCGAAAAGGCTGTGCGCGATACAGCAGCAAGCAAGTCATGAAGAATGCGGGTACGCTATGGTTGAAACCCGGCGGCAAGCACCCACCATCGGCTGGGTTTAACCGCCACACTGCAGGCGAAAGCTGCTTCGGAAGGGAGGCATCATTGGCCGAGCGAAGGCGAACAGCGTGCTTGCCTGCACCTGCACTGTGGGTGGGCGGGCTTGATTCAGGTACCGATTTCCCACCACCCAGCCTGGCTTCCCTGACCTCTCGCTGACAGCAGGTCACCGGTCCAACGTTACAGCTGCCCTTGAAGGACCCTTTGCGAGCCGTCAAGCATACTCGTTCTGTGGTGAGTGTTCTCGTTCGTTCGGCGTGGTTGGAGGCAGCGGTTGTGTGGAGTTAATTGGCCAAATTAATAATTCTTGTTGCAGCAGCCGGTTCCACCAAAAATGAATTATTGACTTATCGACTGAACCCCCATACTACATACTACCGCTGCTACTTCTACGATCCATAAACACCATCCCTTCACCCCGAACCCCGTCCGCGCTCGCACGATACTCGCTCCACTCATCTCCCTCTATCATCCTCGCATGCTTCGACCGTCTCCGCCGATTCATCGCCGTCTCTGCTAGCATTCTATCGTCAGATTCTTCCGAAATTGCCTCGTTAACCGACCTCCTCGAAACTGCTTCATCAAGTGGGTAACCCGCCTGCCACCCCGCCTCAGCTGCTGTCTACCTTCGTTGTATCTATCGGGCAGCTGCTTCTGTGGTATTCGCTCGAGTTCCGGCTTTCTATCGGAGGTCCAGTTGGGCCTGTGTCCTGATTTCCCGCCGTTGTGTCGCAGTGATCGTAGAATCGCAGCTGTCAACCCGAAGTGATCTCGACTTTCTGAATATTAGCTGCGAATCCGTCTCGAAGTCTGGTGCATCAGGTCTAATACATTTGGCGGGCGCATAGGAACCACCACCATTACGAATCCACGCCGTCAAGCTGTCATAGGTTCTTCCTTGACAGCAAGTGGCGAGATGCCGGGAGGGCATATTTTCAACAAAGATGGGACGAGGATGATCAAAGTCCGGAATACGCCGCAGACCCCTTCACTCGGTACGATATTTAGAACCACCTGCTCGCAATCCGTAGATATTCTTTGTTCAGCCCAATCAGGGCTCCAGGGGCTAACGTCTTATGTCTGATGACGCAGAAACACCCACATCGCGCGACACACATTCTAACGGCCTGTCAAGCGAGGTTGTGGCTGGGCCTAATTCTAGCACTGGTGGATCGAAAAAGAAGAAGAAGAAGAACCGCAATAAGGGCGCGGCGACAAATCCGGATTCTCATCTCGATCCCTCGAGCCACGGGCCACTCGATAATCATGACCACTTCGAACCGTCTGTGCAAGGTCCGTCGAACAAGATTTCCCATCCCCAAGCAGGACCTAATACGTCCCGTCAGCATCTGCAGGAGTATTATGATGCGATTCGAGCTAGTTTAGAGCAATTCGATTCTAATGAATATTTCGATGTTGAAGGGGACGACGCATACTATTCAGACGAAGAACCGCCTTTTGAACCGACAGATCCGGGCTACGACGGTCCGCCTAATCAGCAGACTGGAGATCCCGATATACCTCCCTCGAAGAAGAACAAGAAGAAAAAGAAGAAGAAAGGGGTGGGTGCACGATCAGTCGCGGCAACAGAAAGTTCTCAGGGGCAGTCCCATGAATCTGCGCGTAAGGACGCTCAGAAGTCTTCCAAAGATAGGATATGGAACACCTCGACAAGCGAAGAACGCGAACGAATCAAGATTTTCTGGTTATCTCTGGGAGAAGAGGATCGGCGCTCTCTAGTAAAAGTTGAAAAGGAGGCTGTTCTGAAAAAGATGAAGGAACAACAGAAACATTCTTGCTCATGTAGTGTATGCGGCAGGAAGAGAACTGCGATTGAGGAAGAGCTGGAAGTTCTATATGATGCATATTATGAAGAACTAGAACAGTACGTCTACCTCCCGGCTTCTCTTGAAAGGATCCTCTGCCCGAAGATGACCTATAGATTCAGACTGATGCTTATACCTTCTGTTCTAGCCCCAGTAAAGGACTCCCGCAAACCCGCCGTATGGAAGAACTACCCGAATTGGAGGATGACGATGAAGGACCATACGATGACGACGACGAGTATGAAGATATCTCTGAAGACGGACATCGAAGCGTTCAGCAAGACTTCTTCAATTTCGGAAACAGCCTCACGGTCCGAGGTAAGTCACCTACGATATCAACATATATATATATATATATCTACGGAGCACTAACCTACCTACTAATTGTAAGAAGGTGGAATTCTTACGGTAGCTGACGACCTCCTCAAAAACGACGGTAAGAAGTTTATTGAGATGATGGAACAGCTAGCGGAAAGGAGGATGGCTCGGGAAGAGGAGGCCAGCCAGCACGCTCACGGAATTAACAATCAGATGCATTCGAGCATGCAGCACAACCATTCGCATATGCCAAATGGAAATCCGGATTACGATATTGAGGAGGATGAGGAGGAATACGATGACGAAGATGAAGATTATGACGAGGAGGACGATGAGGAACCGGTATATTATATTTGGGCTACGAGAAATCGTTGGAGTTATACAATAGAAAAGCTAATATTGGTTCCAGGATGCTATGACGGAGGAACAGCGAATGGAGGAAGGGCGGCGGATGTTCCAGATATTTGCCGCAAGGATGTTCGAGCAAAGGGTCCTTTCCGCATATCGTGAACGTGTGGCTATAGAACGGCAAAAACGGCTCCTCGAAGAAGTGGAAGAGGAATCTCGAAAGGCAGAAGAACAGAAAGAGCGAAAAGCAAGAGAGAAGGAGAAGAAGAATGCAAAACGAAAGGCTCAGAAGGAAGCAAAAGAAGTAGAGCTTCGGGAGAAGGCTGAGAAAAAAGCAAGAGAAGATGCTGAAAGGAAGGCCGAGGAAGAGCGCAAAGCAGAGGAGGCTCGTAGGCGTAAAGAAGAACAACGACTGAAACGTGAAGCTGAGAAGAAAGCAGCTGACGAAGAGCGTCTAAGAAAGGAAGAGGAAAAGAAAAAACGACTCCAAGAGGAACGCGAGAGAGAGCAGGAGAGAGAGCGGAAGCGTAAAGAGCAACTGGAGCTTGACAAAAAGAAGAAATCAGAGGTAGCTCGCAAGCAAAAGGAAGAAAAAGACCAACGGGATCGGGAGAAGAAGGAGAAGGATGAGAGGGATCGTAAAGAACGTGAGGCCAAGAGGAAGGCAGCTGAGGAGAAGGAACGTGCGAGGAAAGAGGCCGATGCTAACATTGCGATCCCAAAGATTGCTACCACTCCAGTTCTCGCGACCGCTTCCAAGGTTTCTGCTTCGACGCCCTCTCAATCTCTACATCCTCCAACAATCATACCAGCGGTGGTGTCTCCGAGACTAGCTGTTGCAGCACCAGCTCTACCTAAGACAGCATCGCCTGGGAAAGGGAAAGCTTCAGCCAAGGGATCCGTTGCATCATCCCCACAAACCCCAAAAATCCAGACACGGTCAAACATGGGCTCCGCTAGTTCTACACAGCAAGTTCTACCAACGACGTCCAGCGGGTTATCCCAGACCCAGAGTGCCTCGGCTCAGCCTGGAGCCTCCCCTGCGTCGGCTGCTCCAGTCGGTCCTCCCAAACAGGCTCAGCTTCCAGCTGGCCCACCTGGTATACCCCTACCAACCACATCAACGCCAGCACTTTCGTCTCAATCGTCTACACCGGCACCTCATATTCCTCATCTTGGGGCACCTCAAGGCTTTCCTTCTCACATATCTCCTCCTCCAGGTGTGCCAACGCCAGAAGGCTTCGGAATGTCTATTCCAAGCCATCCATTCATGCCTCCTGGCCACAGGCCGGCGCCAATCCCATTATCGATGCTTCCTCCGCCCACTCAATTGGGTTTTGGCATGAACATCTTCCGTGGCTTCCCTGTGCCGGCAGCAAATAACCAAATACCATTGGTACCACCCCCCGGAAATCTACGTGGTTTTCCGCCACCGACTCCACGGGCATTCATGGGGAACGAATTCAACCCTCTTCCGCAACCATTGTCGGGGTCTAATTTTCCTCCGCCACCTGGTTCGCCCTTCATGCGGCAAGAAAACATGGTATCGCCCGGGCACCAAAGGCAACCATCAGGAGATCACCCTGAGACCAATAGCGTTTCTACCCCTAAGCCTATTCACCGACCAACTCCGATCCAACGTCCTACGAATGCCGCTCCTGGAGGCCCAATATCTAAGATCAATATTGATGAATTGAGCACTTCTCTTGGAAGTAGCGCGCTTTTAGGCGATGACGAGCCAGAGGAACCTAGTTCCAGCAAGACGGACAATGCCTCCCCAGCACGACGTGGTAGCAATATCCCAAGCGGACGCGGTGTGTTTGGTATAGCTCCAGGAAGCTTGCCTTTCTTCATGTCACCCGATTCTGGCGGCCAGCCATTTGGAGGTTTCCCAAGCCCGAGTAACACCTGGGGTGCTCCGAGCCCTCTCTTCAATCCAAATGGGCCTTGGGGGCCTCCAGCTGCCCCGGTCAATTCGGGTAGGTACCTGTTTTAAGGTCCGGATACTTTGTTCACGTGTGCTGATAGAATATACAGGATGGATGGCAAACGCTGCTGCTCCCTTCACTACCAACCAGCGCAGACCGGGTCGCATTGACATCATCCGCCATAATATGATATCTATTTGTCGAGGGCCAGGCCGGGATACGAAAAACACAGAAGGTTTCACACCAATAAAGTCAATTCTAAAAGTTATCAATGATGCTGAGCAAACACCGAATGGACCGCACGATGTTTCTGAAGAAGAACTCTTAACTATCGTTGAGGTTGAAGGTGATTGGCAAAATGGTGGTGGAGCTTTCGCACGGCAACATGACGATGATCTTGGCTTAAGTATAAAGTACCTCATGGATGGAGATCAAAGGAGGACTTCAAGCTCGGGGGGTTTTGTTGGGGCCCCAATCGGGGGACCTGGAGAAATAGGCTCGCCAGTCGGTTCTATTGCATCCTCTTTACCGTTTGGCGGACGCCAGAGTTCTACTGGTTCTGGTGCTGGTGTCGTTGGATCCCCACATTTTTAAGGGATAATTTTGGTGACCTTGGAAGGAAACACATATTCCCCACTTGGAATTCTCATCTGGCACTCACATTATCGCTTCAATGCGCCCTACTATATTATGAGTTTATCATGAATCAATCATAATCCACCTATCTATCTCCTTTACCTGCAATCTCTATTCTTATCTCATACGCTCAAAGTGTGGTTTTTTGCTATGCCGTGTTTCCTGGTTTGTTGCTAGTCCTTGCTTCCACTTCTCTTTCATTATCTATCATTTTCCAAGTTTTATCAGGGAATCACGTAGCTTATAGCATTTGGACCGGGGTTTCTTTCTTATTCCTGTTGTTTTTTATTCCTTTTTAACATCTTTGCTGTTCTGTACCCCTTTGTTAAAACTACAGAAGCCTTGTGGCACTTTTAGCCTCTGTTACTGTTTGGCTCTATCTCGACGTCCATATGCCAGTGTTTTTTTTCATAAGGATAGGATAGCGAGATGAAGAGAGCAGTGAAAATAGACTATTATTTCACTCACATATACGCAAGAACTAAGGCTTGAATTGGCATGCGGTGCAACATTGACAACATGAGTCGTACGACATTCTACGACGTGTTCTAGAAAGCGCATATCGTGTGACGAACCGGAGCCCTGGGATTTTTTCATTGTGACTGAGCCAGGGCAGAAGCGCCAGCGCAATTGTGTCGAATGTGCGTATCACTGAGAAACAGGAAAAACGAACTATATTTTTCCATTCAGCTGAAAGAGAAACAAAACGTGGGAAACAAGCATCCGCTGTCGCACTGACTCGAGCGCGGAAATTGTTCTGCGGCAGACAACCGCACACATTTCAACGGCAGGGGCCGCTCAACGGGTGCCGCTGCAATCTCATCTTTGATCCCCACAATGCGGCCGAGCCCATGCTTGTGTGGCACCACTCTCGCAGCGCCCGTTCTAGCCGGTACAGGCAATTGTATTCTTTTCCGGCTGGTGCCATATTTTTCCTTTTCGACATGCTATTTCTCGCTCGTTCCTGTCCCGTACCTTGAGTTCCCTTCGATTCCCCCTTCCCATTAGTCAATTGCTCCACAACATCGCATGAGATAGCGTGGTGGTCGATGTATTGACAGCTCCGGAAAAGATGTCTCTTCGGTCGTGTGAACTAGTTCGGATCCGTACGAAACAATGTACGAGCGCACGAGCTCTCGCATCGCAATTCGAACGGCCGTTCCTTTGGTTTCGGAATATCCTACCCGTCGTATCTGTTGGGCATCGGAAATGCCACGAAAACTGTTTTACAAGACGGACGAGAGGAACGGGGGGTTTGACATGCCCGGGAAGTTTTTAAGCTTAATTTTCAGATTTCATTTCCCACCACGAACAGTTTCCCCTTTGCTGCGTGTATCGATTACGGAAAATCCCGTAGAATCGGGTTATTTAGTGAAGCCTCTGGGTCAAACCTGGTTTATCGTGTGTCGGAGTGAAATAAAACGAGCATCTCGCAGAGGCAACTGTTAAACTAGACAATGGTATCGTAATTTCTGGGGTAGCATTCGTACCTGGACAGAGCAGGTCAGTGTGTCTCATACATGAGTGACAGCTGGAACTTCTTTTTCCTTTTGACTGACGAGAAACTGACGAAAAACCCACCCGGGCGGCAGAAGGAACAGACAGAAAAAAAAAACCTTCCGTTTCTTTTTCATTTCCCGATAGTCAAGTTTTTTTTTTTGCCTTGGTAGTTTGCATCTGCAATTCTCGCTCGCTCGCTCGTTCGTCGTGTACCAGGGTTGGCATTAAACCCCTCCAACGGCGGCAGACCAGGCTTTCAGAAGGAGCGCCTCCGAGCAGCGAGCTAGCCCACAGGTTACTTTTTCCCGCTCCCATCGCGAGAATGAGAGCGAGGAACCCTGAAAATAACCCTAGTCCACTAGCCAGTCTTCATCAGGTAGGACCCTTATATTACTTCTTCGATAGTATATTTCAGCATAGCAACCAGTTGACGCCTACATACTTACTTCGTACACACCAGGCCTGCTAAAGCGGGGGGCGCAATTGATGCGGGTTATATCCATTACGCCTCTTTTTAGTAGCTTTGCCCTCTTGCTTTGATGTTTTAAGATGAAGGAGTAGTTAGAAAGTGAAGAGCTCTGGTTTGCACTAGTTTAACCGGTATCAGGTCTTCCAACCCGCTTCTAAACCCTTCGTCCCAAGAAAAACAATCCAACAGAAAGCAGAAGTTGTATTCAATTACAGTTAGCTAATGATGTTCATTTGGTAATTGCTGATAGGGGAGAATCAGCAAAGGAAAAAAAAAGGATGGGGGCGTCTTGTTTTTTCTCTCTTGCCTGCAGAAATTTAGCAAGAAAAGGGCAGGCACGGAAAAACATTTCTTCAGACGAATTTAACCATGCGAGCGAATAAAAATTATACATTGGAATGTAACAGACATGGGAGATATTATCGATATCCCGAATTGCAATACTGGTCATTGGTCCAACCCCTCCAGATCTCCTCACAGAAGGCAAGATGAGACGAAGCTGTCAAAAATAAGCGAAACGCACTTGACGACAAAAAAAAAAAAAAAAAAGACAGACAGAGTTCACACGCCACATGGAAGTAAAACCCAGTCTTACCCAACGAGAGAAGGAAAGTAAAAAGAGGAGAACAATGAATAGAGCGTCTTCTCGGAGGCGTCTCTCCCCTCGCTCGCTATTTCGTTAACTCTAATCTAATTTTCCTTCCTCGCATTGCATTGACTTTTCCGCGATAGCGTGCGAGTCGCATGCATTCGTCTAAGGATAATTCCCATTGAATTTTTTTATTTTATTTTTTGGGTCGTTTGGGGGATCTTCTTCGCCTTTCTGTTTTTGATAACTGGGACTAACCCAGCTGTCTCGCAACTTATCCAGTTGAGTTAGTGTCGTAGGTATTTCCTGCATATGAGATCTTTGTGGCGTAAAGCTGAGGTGGAAAAGTCTCCTGCTGTGCGTTTCGGTTGCGTGGAGAGATAAACGAGCTCAGGCAAGGTAAACGGCCAACAATTACGTAGATCCGTGATGAGTTCAGCACAACGGCGAGAAGGCAGACCGGGAGCAGCGGATGTTCGTTGTACGTAATATGTTCTAGAATGGGAAGTGTTCAAGCTTTCTTCTATAATTCTGACTTTGTATTTTGTTCTTGTGTGAGTAGAGATGTATGTGAATCTATCAACAAAAATGAATATTGTTGCCATACATGAATACAGTTCTAGAGCTCGTAAGAAACGAAGAGCACCATCAAGGAAATTAAAAGGAAATAAGAGAAAGGGTATATCGCGACTCGAAAGGAGAGGCTGCAGTTAAGTCACCGCAAGAGTCTCATGGCCAAAAGTAAATAGAAAAAATAAAGAAAGACGTCCACTGGTATCATCAAATTTTAGTCTCCAACTCCAAAGAAAAAAAATATAAGCAAATATTCCACCCCTGAGTCCGATGTATAGGAAAGCAAAGTAATACTCCAAAAAACAATTTTGCCAAAGAGATCTATAGCTCTTTCGGAGACTTTTATTAGAAATAAGAAAATGGGTATCGGGGTTTAAAAGCCGCCAAGAAGAACATCCAACTCCTGGAGATTGACAGTCTCGGGACTCTTCAAGTCACTCCAGCTCTCGTATTTGTAATTTTCAGGAGCAGGTCCGTTGAGGCGGAAAGAAGTGACGATTCCCAGATGTTTGCGGTTGCTAGCAGTAGTCTCACTGCTAGCCCCTTCTTCGATTGCCTTAGGCGAAACCGGCCTAACAATAGGACTTGGGTGGGGCACCGCAGGTGTATGCAAATTGTATGGCCCCAGGAACGCGGCATGGTGTTCATGCTCGAGATTTCTAGTTTCTTCTTCCATACTTAGGGGTGGAGTAGGCACACCCTCCTTCAAGTCACGAGAGGCGGATCTGTGCTTGATAGACAACGAAATGGCGCTATCAGAGAACTCTTGCTCATCACCTTCGAGGGGTGGAGAGTTGCGAGATGAAGGCGACCCAGATCGATCCCGTGAGAAGATAGAAGTGGTATCATCTAGATCCTCTACTTCTTCTTCGTCATCGTGATGAAGGAATTCGATTTCGGGGCTTGGCGACGGAACTCTTCGACGTCGCTCTTCCTCCTCTTCCTGCTCATCCGTAGGAGCTGGAGACGCAACTGCTCTCACCGCCATCGGTAGCTCGAATTCCGGGATCGGTTGATGTTCCGTGTTGGTAAGGAAGAAGTAGGTTCGCTTGGGATGCGTAGTAATGAGTTCTTTGTCAAGAACGCATGGCTTGTCATCGTTGAAGTCCTTTCGCTTTAGGTAAGTATTCAAACGCGACGAGATGATGGCATGTGGATTTGCCGAACTGTGTAATTAAAATGTTAATACCAAGCCCAAATCTTCCGAATGGGAAGTTGCGGGAAACTATACTGACTTGTCAATAAGAGCAACACCGCTGGAGTTGCCGAATCCATTCACGATTTCTCTAACGGTGTGCGGCCGGTTTCCGGAACGTTCGAGCACTCTGATAACAGTGCTAACAATTTCGTCGTCGATGTCTTCAAAGTTGATTGGTTGGTCTCGATTCGATAGTGGCGAAGGCGGCGGCGTAAATCCTAGGTCCGGTCTGATGATTGCTGATTCATGGTGGACTCTCTTGACTCGCTTTGCTGGCGGTTCGGTGTTATCGGCTGGTGGCGATGGCCTTTGTACCTTAGCCGATGGAACAGAGATACCGAGCGATGCCAGCGAAACCGATTTTCTTCTCGTATTGTAAGGCATTTTGAAAAAAAAAGTGTAGATTTCAGAGGCAAGAAAGTTCGTGTAGAGCCGTAGGAGAAAGACAGGTGTGAAAAGCGTAAAACGGTCTTTTGCTCAAAGCTGGGAATCTGAGCTGATAATATGACTGTATATAAATGTACACAGTTGTAACTTTTTATGTGAGACTTTCGGCCCAAGAAAAAAAGCTCCAAATAATGGCGGCGGGGTGACCAGACGATATGAGGACTCAATGGTGACCTTTGAGTTTCCGAACAAGCTCACGTCCGCAAATCCTATCGGCACTTGACGTGAAAACAGCCTGGGTTTTCAGATTAAGTGCGTCTATCAACGATGGGATTATTCGAGAACGTCGGTTTGCCCTTTTGTTGTGTTCACGACAGGAGCACTAATCCGAACTGCTGGGTATCGAACAAGTTCCTGTGCGTTTTTGTTTGGGCCGATAAAGAAAAATGCTTGGTTGGATATAAGAAAAAACGGTTGCTGGTTGAAAACCAATCAGCGGCAACAACAATTCAATGCTGGGTACCTGATTGAAGAACGAGAAGGAAAAGAAGTTAACTGGAAGAGGGAAAAGGGTCAGTCTATCTATGATTCTGACAGAAGAGAAGACAAGAGAAAAGATGGGGAAGTCGGGTGCAATTGGTGGTGGGTAGGGAAACAGCGGAGGGGAGGAATTCGTTCAAATGCAGATAGCAGCAATCTCTCGTGTATACTCTTCTCTCTTCCTCCAGGCGGGAAACTTTTTTTTAGACAGGTATCCATCCACCCCAGAAGAAAAAATAAAATATGATTTCGCACCTTGTACCGAGAACTTTTCTGGTGGCATTTCTGCTCTTCCTCTCACAACTTATTTGACCTGCGACACAACGATCCAAACTTTGCTGACTGGGGTTAGGGTGGGTGCATGACGCTTGCTGCACTCTTCTGCTCTTCTCCCTGCTAAGCTGCTTTGTTCACCCTCATCTTTATTGGTCAAACAAGGGGCCATACCCGAGTGGAGATGCTTGGGTCTCTTCCTTCTCATGGCCTTCTGTTACTCTTCTGTCAAGAGTGGGGAGACCTGTTGCTGCATCTGGCGGAAGATGAGAAGCCAAACACTAAAGCGCTCTGTCAAGGTCTAGGACTGCTTTAGCGTTGGCCACAACGGGTTGGATCCCTGCCAGTAAATCTCGCAGAGCAAAAAAAAAAAGTGTTCGAACAAAAAAATTTTTTTTTGCCAAAAGGTCGTTCGATTATCAATCTGTGTGGGTGCCGTTTCCCACCCTAAAACAAAGCCCACATGCCATTCTGCCCCTCTTCTTCCGTGCCAGAAGATGGGCACGAGGAGGAGATGGGGGATGCTATGACCACGTCCTTGCTGACACGGCAAAGGATCACAGAGATCGAGACCCTAAGGAAAACCTGTTGTATCGGCTTTGTCCTCACGGTTAAAATGTTGGTAAACCCAGTCGTTCCGCCCGAATTTCTGCCTGGTTTTGCTCGACTTTCGCAATCAGATCTTCAGAGGTGCTGCTTGAGACAGAGAAACCTTGGGCCCCAGCCCATCAATTTAGCAGGTGCAGATCTCTATCTGAATGACGATATTGGGGGCCAGCTTCCGGTCAATTATCGCGAAGGGACTCGTAGTGCGGAGCACCCATCACCTCAAGCAAAAAAAAAAAAAAAAGCTGCCGTAAGGCTGTGATTAAGGTTGTGATGTAACTGATAATTGAGCTCCTGATCGGGAAGTTCTCGAGGGGAGGGAGCCGGACCAATCACACACCCCTGTTTGTTAGTTTGATGCGGAGCCGCTAAGAACGCCGCATCAAAATTCTTCATTGGACCGTGTCCATGCAAGCATTTTGCCAACGGTTGATGAGCTGCCATCAAACGCGCGTGTGCATTGCAGCGAGATTCATTCCGTCATGGATCTGGCGATATTAACGTCTTTCGGTGCACATTCCGACGCTCAACGCTAGCTCCTGCTCACCACGATCTTAGCTAAGAACAGCTTGTTTGACTATTTGCCTTCAGGAATCCGTTCATCCGTCCCTGTCCGTTTCTGTTGGCGTGGGGAAGCTTCGATTAGCCAAGTGGTTCCGAAATGGAATCTCGAAATCTTAGTGACAACAAGTCCACTCTCTTCGAGCAGTTTCCCAATGTCCCGGTTCCAGAAGCAACCCCAGTTTCTAGCGTGATCGAGAACATAGGCGTCCAAGATATTGTTTAACCATCCGTAGTGAGATCTTCCATGTTCCAGTAGGATAATTTTCCCGTCCGGTTTACAATGTTGTTCGAGGTTCCTCAAGGTCTCAACCGGAGATTTCTGAGAACAAAGACCCATTGTTTGAATTACTCGATCGAAGCCCTGCCCGGAAGGTGAGTTGATAGGTTGACTCGCATCCTGTGCGGCAAAAGATATATGTCCGTATTTGGGGTAACGCTCTAACCAGTAGCTCCTTGTCAGTTTCGCAATAAACCACGTAGGTAGTTTACCGAGGGAGCGGATGGGCAGGTGAGCCGACATACTCTCAAAGTCGCCCTTCGCTATATCCAGCATCTTGGGGCTGTTATCAACCATGGTGATCGACTTGCATTTTCCGACGTGATAATACGGATTATTTCGTCCGGTACCAGCAGAGGCTTCAAGAATGTCACCCTAATTCCGCAACTCCACGCTTAGTTTTTCCTTTATCAACCCCACACGCCAATCTCAATGCGTGGACGCCATACCTGCAACCCCCAAAGCATCCACCTCCTCAGCAACGGCATGCCCATAAACCACTCGCTAAATCTCACGTTGGAGTCATAATTACCCGATATCTTTTCGTACACCTGATGGGTATCCACTTCGGGCCTGTTCTTGAGGCCGAGGGTGTACTGTCGTTCGTTATCTTCCTGGATTCTGACGGCCTTGTTGTATTGGATGTATAAGTATACGCCATAAGATGACACCGCGTATACACCGATCCCCGCGATCCAGTATATGCCCCTCACACGCTTGACCTTCTGAGCCGGTGTCAGGTTAGGATTGTACTTCTTTTCACGCAGATCAATATTTGGATATTTCTGCCCAGGGCGGGGCGGTGGTCTATCTATGGAGGCGGTTTTAGGTGCAGGAGTAGGAAATTCTCGCTGGCCAGACCCTCCTAATTTCCCGGGTATTCCGGGAGCTAGTCGTCTACACAGATCGTATTAGGATATGCAGATTGTGAAATGAGTCGTATTTGCAGCATGCTTGGAATGCTTACCTGTCAGCTGTTGAGCTGTGACTCGGTGTTGTAGACGACTTGTCAGAGGCGGTGGAATTTGCATTCTGTCTAGGGAGCTTCGAGGACGACTGAGGCTTCACATTCTGTTTCGGGGTAGTATCCCACTCCGCGAACGACTTTGGCTCTTTCTTTCTCTTTGGCGGCGCCATTTTTGAATATATCTCGGCTGGTGACTCGGTTCTGGACCTTTGGATATCGAATTGTCAGGTTGCAGTAGAGCTTTGGCGTCTTAGTTGGATCCGATGCATCTAGAAGTTTTAATATTTTTTCTTTTTGGAAACGCTGGTGATGACTCGCTTTTTGTCGAGGCCCGTCGGCTGGCCTATCTCAAGATGGCGATAAGTCTGGATGAGAGGGTATAGTATCTGAGCTTGAAGAAATTTTATATGCAAGGTAAATTGAGCAAATGCATCAAGCCAGTTCTGGCAGACCTTTGCAGCTTGGTGGAACCATAAAATCCCTGCGCCAACATACAACAACGTCCCCAACACATTTGGCAACAGCGCCCTGGTTATGCGTTCTTCATTCAAGGTGAATAATGATCACTGTAACGAAGGGTCGCGCATCACCTAGCTGTTTAGACCAACATCCGGCCCGCGCGTCCCGGTTATATTCTGCAGACGCCGCAAGAGAGCATTAGTCCTTATATCTATCTTAGCTTAGTTGGCAAAAGCGCTGGGGTTAGGTATCTTTAGAATCAGGCATTCCCAACAACAGCAACTGAATATTGGACTTATATTTCTAGCTAATGGCTTTCGGCCATTGATTTACGAGACGAGTTTATCCTGAATTCTAGTCCAAAGAATTCGAGGCTTCAATTAGTACATCCTAATGATGTCCTTTAATTCAGTCCGCTCCGCACCGTTCCTACTCCCATCCATAGTAACCACGGCTCCCTTCACTTGATCCCTAAATTTCCACAACTGCTTCAATTCATCCTCCAGCTTTCCTTCTATTCCATCAGCGATCTTCTCTCCGAGTACCGGTAGAAACTTGAAAGCATGTCCACTCCCACCTGTCGCGACGAACAACCTCTCCACCGTCGGATGGTAAGAAATAAGAAAGTCGCCAGTCGGCCTACCACAGATGCAAATTAGCCAACGGCCTCGACTATAATTGTAAGATGCGATATAAGATGCGAGACTCACGTATCAGTATACCAACACAGCCTCGTCTTTTCAAAATCCCTTCCTTTTAAAACGGGTACCATCTCTCCCAAATATTGCCTCAGCGACTCTTCGTCCGCTTCTGGGATCCTCACTCCAGGACGACTAAGCGCCGTCACAGGTCTACTAATCACCACGGACTCCTTCCCATCAAACCCTTCAACAGACACGGTATTAACATACCCGAACGCATGTCTCGCGATCTTTAACACCCCGTTCTTGGGCGGGAAATAAAACACGCCAGTGGATAAATTCAACGTCACAGGAACATCCTTCAGCGAGTTCTCCTCTTCTTCGGTAACGTTAACGTACGCCATCACCTGTCCGGTACTGATAGCTCGCCCCGTTAAATCCAACAATCCCGCGCTCCACGCGCCGGCCGCGAGAACGGTCACGTCCGCGGATAACATATCACCGTTCCCCAACACGACTCCTTCAACCTTCTTCCCGCCGGCATCGTCGGTCGAAACCCACAACGTTTTGACTTCTTGCGTTAGGAATTTGATATTCTCGCGGCTCTCGCATCGTCGTCTGACCCATACCATCGCCGCTTCGGCGTCCGCCCATCCGCTGAAGGGGTTGTAATACCCTTGCGTCCCGGATACCCCGCCAGTCATCATCGCGTGTATTATCGCATCCCCATCGGCTAGATATTCGACTTTTCTACCATCGTTGTTTCGAATAGTCGTGGTTTGCGTTTTTACGTTCTCGTAGGATTTAGTTACGTAGTCCACGTCCCCGTCACCGACGAGCACGAGTCCGGATTCGGAATACCGTTCGTCGTCACCTACACCGGCGTATATAGACCTGCGACAACCACGACCCGCATCACCATCATCATCGTCGTCGTTACTATTTTTCGAGGAAGGTTGCGGTAGTCGCCAGATGTTTAATGCTTCGGCGGCTAATCTCGCGTACACCCCGTCTTTATAATCCGCGCGAATGATACGTGAAGAATCAACCGACGATCCATCTGTTACCGGAAACGAAGATTTATCGATGACGGTTATCGTGGTGGATTTATATATCGGTCGGTGGGAGAGTGAATAGGCGGTTGTGACTGTATTATAAAAAAATTATGGATTGGATTCGTGATGCTCGTATCGATATGCATGTATGAGGTAGGATTTTGGGAGGGAAGGGTCGGACTTACGTCCGAATACACCGGATCCGATGATGATTATTGAACTCGGAGGGGAGTCGCGGTGGCGGGGTTGTTCCACGGTTGAGGTGGAGGAGACGTGCGGTACCAGCATTATGGTCACAGAATTATAGACGGGTCAGGACGGGGTGGTGGTTCACGAAAATCTATGGTGTGAAGGAGCTAGCTACTTAGCTAGCTCCTTCACACCATAGCTAAGTAGCTTCGCTAGCTACTCCGTAGTCTGGTACGTTTTTGTTTTTTATTAGAAAGTGAGGTTATTCTTTTTTGACAACCGGCGGCTAATCGATAAGAGCTGCGAGCTTAAACAGAGTGTGGGGGTTTCTACATAATATCCATGACACGGGAGAAGAAAAGGAAAAGAAAAAGAAGAAAATATCGATTAAAAAGCGCGCTATAATTTTCGTTACGAAGTTTAGGGGCGTTTTCTTCGGCACCAACTTTTTTTTTTTCATTCTCATTCAAGGGTCCAGAAACTAAAGAAGTCCATCGTCGCACAGGTGGTTAAGAAAAATCCCGCTGCTGGCCGAGGGTGGAGACGAATGGATCACGGGATGCCACCGGATTCATATTTCTGAATACGCGAATAGCTTTTGTTCAAGGCCACGATTTTGCTTCTTCGCTATCAGAAGGGAAATAAAATATAACAAAAGCATTGTTACTGCGTGGCTCGAGCTCGAGCTTCCACGCGTAAGCTGAGGTGAATCCATGATCGATGCCAAGCGATAATGTCCCACGCCAGACGGCAGATTTCACGCGAAATCCCAAGAACCCGATCGTAAGAAAAAGTCACGGCCATGCAGCTAAAAAAGTGTATATGCAGGGTTCCAAGATTATTTTTCTTTCTCTTTGGGATATTATTATTTCTCAATCTGGGTAAATTCAAAGGTCTCGAATCGAGAAATAGATCGAGGGAAGCGGCACGGTTACACTGCGAGCGAGAGGGAGAGGGCGAACGTGCAGTGGAGCTGGAAACGAACCCGGGCCTGCATTTGTTTCATCGTCACAAGCCAGCCCAGCCCGCCCAGAATAACAAATATCCAAAATGATATTATCACAACAGGCAGCCAGCAACCAAAGCTCGGGCGCAAGGGGCTCAAACTGAAGAACGCGTCCTGCATGCCTCTCTCTCTTCGATTTGTGGAGGAAAGGGAAAGTGAGTGCGTGCTTTCTCGCCACGGTATGCTACTATTACATCACGGCAATATCACGTTTCAAGGGTTGAAAAGAGAGCCACGGGCTTTCTCGTACGCGGTAACCTACGTTTCCGATACTTAATTTCTCTTCCTTTCCCGTCTCGTCACTTCCTCTCCCGTCTCGTCACTTCCTCTTCGTCCTGTCTTTTCCATCTCAACGTGAAACCGCAGTCCGACCGAGTGAATCTCCAACGCCGGCAGCCATGCATCCAACACAAGCAGCCGCCCGACAAACTGCGTCTTCCGGCGTATAAAAATAACCCCGGCATGAGGAAGAAATGCAGAATGGGAATCACAAACAAGAAAGCCAAACCTGCATACGTAATGCTTTGCCATTTCGCTGTGCCATGAAATCCCCCGTTTGCCGTCTCTGAAACTCAACAGCTGGCTGGACTTCCTTCCAGGAGTACGTTAACCACACGCAAACAAACGTTTATGGTTGCACGCCCAAGGCAGAAAATAATACGATAGAAAAAATGAAAACGAAGGAAAAATAGCGTGAGCCGTCGGTCGTGTCTCGGAAATTGGGCTAGCGTGTGATTGGTGTTTGTTCGTGTGGTGATGCCGAAAGGGGGAAGCACCCAACAGCGCTCGTAGCAAATCAAATGAAAAACAATATCAAATTTGCGAGGCCAAAAAGCAAAGAAAAGGGAGGGTTGCCGGGCAAAGATACATTGTACCAATCAGAATGCGGGCTGGCACGACTCCATTTCAGTGACTCATTTCCTGCGAGGACGAGAGCGGAGAGGTGGAACCCAGACCCAGCCAGCCTGCGTGCGTGCGTGCGTGCGTGCCGGGGTGAGTTCTCCCCGGCAGCATGCTGGAGACAAATGCCTGTCTCTTGCTAAAATAGCTTCAAACTCAGCTTGACTGGCGCGAGGACCGACCTGTTTTTGGTCAGAATTCGTCCAGATCCGTGAGCTCTCGAATGCCGTTGAGAATCGATCGCTGGCCCGAGGATGCTTTTTAGGCTTGCATTTTCAGGTGGGCGAGAGTAGAGTCAAGGCAAGGGCAAAAAGGAAGTGGGAAAAGGAAAAGCGGGGGAATACCCACAAACAAGGGCTGTACTTTTTTGTCGTTTGTGGAGCGGGGCTCCTGCATTTTTGGTTCTCGTTTTAGGCATTTGCAAGAAGAGAAAGCAAAGCAGCATGACAGCCTTCCTGTTGAAAGAAGGGTCGGAGGAGAAGAATGCGCTGAGCCTCGTTGGCCGCCGTTCCGTGCAGTCATAAACGATGAAATAAATGAATGAAATAGGCATAAATGATGTGTTGCAGGTAATATCAGGGAGGAAAAGAGGAAATAAACGATTAATGACCGATGGTGGAAGGATTCCCGATGTAATGTTGTGCAAAGGGAATGCTCCTAGCCGGTGCTTTCGGTGAGAATGATGATGTACGTACAGTACAGTACCTACCTGCAGCGGACGACTCATCGACGCATCCCTTTGTTTTTGTTGAAAAAATAAAAAGGGATGCGTCTTGAAGAGTCGCAACAGCCAACCACCAGGTATCGAGTACCTCGGGAGGTTAGAATCGCGTCACGAAAATTCCCAAAGCAGGCGTATTTGATCCGGAAGAGTGCTGTTTCCCCTGGTCGCGAAGATTGGTGTCGGAGGCGGATTTGTAGTCGTAGATGTCTGTCGGGAAAAGGCCAGTCGGAGAGAGAGGCGTCGGAGGTACCTACTAACCGTCTAGTGGGGAGGAAGAGTGAATCAAAAGGTCGGTGGTGAAGAGGGAGGAGAGGTGAAGGAGTGGAGGGAAGAAGAGTGTGAGAAAAGGGCGCTTCGGAGGTGAGACTTCTGGGAAGGAAAGGATGCACACCCAAACAGGCGCCAAGAGCGTGAGAGTTTTTTCGAGAGCAGCCAGATCGTCTCGCCCACTGCGCCCGGGCATCCACGCAACGGTGATTGATTTGCTCTGATTTGACCAACCTGGCCGGATGGGAGGGAGTAGTAGTTCGTGGTAGTAGGGGAGGGAGAGAAAAGGGAGGGCCTCAAGGATCCATCCGGCAACAGCATCATAATAATCCACACGTCCATCCCACACTTTTAGATCGGCTTCTGCGACGTTCCTTTGGCTTGCAGGACTAATGCTTGTAGCTAGTCAGTGCCAGGAAGGGGGGGGTAGGGGGAAGAATAAGAAGAAGGGGGGGGTTAGGGGAGGAGAAGGGCAGAGATAAGGCGGCGGCGGAGGTTCCAGGTCTCGCAGGATGGTTGCTTTTTGCCATATCGTAACCGGAGCTAATGCAGCACGAAGCAAAAAAAGGCGAAAAAGGTGTGGGAGCGAGGATCTGAGCATGTTGTTTTCTATGGGCGGAGGCCGGACGTATAAATAGCGGCGCCCTTCCCCCTTCAAAAAAAATACAATTTTCCTGTTCGAACCAGAAATTCTGAAGAGGGAGGACTCGTCCCTGCTCACAACACAACAACACACACACGCAACACATCCCATCCCTCCGCTGTTTGTCCTGTTCGTCGCTCTGTCGCGCAACGCAGACCGTCCGGACGCAGCCGCCCACAACACACTTCCATTTTATTCTTTTATTATTTCTATTCCGCAGTCACGTGGAAATCTCTCCTTCAACACCACCACACCACAACCACTCCACTACTAATCGATCACATCCAGGCTTGAGGTCTTGAATACTATATCTGCTGCTGTTTCCTATTGATACCACTCTGTTACGCTGTTTCTTTGCTGTTCCTTTGCGATACTCCAAATAGAAAGACAATCACATCTCCTGTTGTTTTTTATCACCGCAGATAGAGAATCCAAACAAACAAACAAAAAATATCCCGGGTCGTATCTCAGAGAGTCCGTCTCTACCTCCCTCCAGCTCCTTCTCTCGCATCCGCTGCCTGTCTCGCATACATCTACTCTCTTCCCTCGTCGGGCGCCTGAATCAGTGTGATATATCCTCCCACCATCCAGCATTATCTCGGTTCTGAGAGATAACCTGCTCGCGTGACGAACTATCCAGGGGAACCATTTAGTTGTTCTTTCTCCTCAAGGTGAGTCTTTCTCTCTTCTTCGAACCCAGCCGTGGCGATGCATGCGAGCGATATCTCAGCATATCTCAGCATATCTTGCAACGCTGGTTGGTGCTGGTGGCCACGATGACAGACTGCTGACAATTCCCCTCCGCCTCCGCAGCTCGTCTCCACTTCTATATATCGCACGCTCCGCCCACAACAAATCTCTCCAAAAAACAAAAAACCTCCACAAACAAAAACCTCCCCTTCTCCTCCTCCCCCCCGCGCACTCCATCTCCCCTGCACATCGCAATCATGGAGTCCTTAACTACGCATCCCGCAACCCCGCTCCAAGCGAAAGCTTTCACGGGTCCATCCTCTCTATCCTTCCCCGGAGGCGCCGGTGATCTCACACCCCCGTCGAACGAGACCGATAGATCGATGCAAAAGTCGGATGGCAGTCTGGATCCTTCCGCTGCTGGGAACACGGTTCAAACTCCGGCGACACCTGCCGCCACACCCTCAAACGGTGTCAGCGGCATCGTCCCGACATTGCAGTAAGTACCACCCGCTCCCTCCTTGCCAGGGTTGCACGATGGGGAGGTAGTCGTGGATTTGAACATACGCTTAAACTTATTCTTTTCCGCGTGAAGAAACATCGTTGCCACAGTCAACTTGGACTGCCGTCTCGACTTGAAGACTATTGCCCTTCATGCTCGCAATGCAGAGTACAATCCAAAGGTACATCTAACTTTTTCTTCATGAACTTGTTTATGAGACTCTCAGTAGCCTCTGAGCATGAATTTCATTTTGCTGTTTAATTCATGCTTACACTTTCTTTTCCAATCACACAGCGTTTCGCGGCCGTGATCATGCGTATTCGCGAACCGAAAACCACGGCCCTCATCTTCGCCTCCGGCAAGATGGTCGTCACCGGTGCCAAATCCGAAGACGATTCCAAGCTTGCTTCCCGCAAGTACGCCAGAATCATTCAAAAGCTAGGCTTCAACGCCAAGTTTACGGACTTCAAGATTCAAAACATCGTCGGCTCCTGCGACATCAAGTTCCCCATCCGTTTGGAAGGTCTTGCATCTCGCCATCACCACTTCAGCTCTTACGAGCCGGAACTTTTCCCTGGTTTAATCTATCGTATGATGAAGCCGAAGATCGTGCTGTTGATTTTCGTTTCGGGCAAGATCGTCTTGACTGGTGCCAAGGTCCGAGAGGAAATCTACCAGGCTTTCGAGATGATCTACCCTGTGCTTTCAGGTATTTACTCACCAGTTGAATGCTCCAACTTCCGCGTGCTTGGTTCTAACAGGAATTACAGATTTCCGCAAAGTTTAAGAGGAAACGCCTCGGCATGGTACACGCAAGTGAGGACTGCCGGAGAAACCAAACCAACATCTTCACTGTATCCAGAATTCCTGGAAACGGTTGTATTTTTATTATGAATTCATGACAAAATACCCTTTCTCTTTCTTCTCGAAAGGGAAAACACAAAAAAGAACCTCCTTTTTCTCTACAGGACTCTGAAGTCGTATATTCAGTGTCCTTTAATGGAAACGTGGTGCTAAAAAGCCATCTTTCTAAAATACGGTTCGCGCCGTATACACTGCATTCCTGGTGTTATCTGCTTTTCTTTCTCGTTTCTTTATTTTTTCGTTCACACTTTACGGCGTTTTGATTTTTACGCTCGGGGAGGGTTTTGTTTTCGGATATATATTTCACCTTTCCCTTTCCTCAAATCTATAAACCCTCCGACTACCTCTTTATAATCAACCCTTATTTTCTTTTGGGGAGAACTCACTTTTTTTTCTTTCCGGGGTTTACATGGATTGTTTGTTCTTCACGGATGAGACCATCACTCTTATATTTCCATTTATTAGACTGTGGTATTCCTAAGAAATTCAAGGCTTCCGTATATCTTCCGTTTCTGTTTCCTTACAATGCTGTACACACTATCTCCTTTCTTTATTCCGTGGGATAAAGTCTTTTCCTTGGTCCTGATCGTCGACACCACCCCCTTGGACATCTCTGGACGTAGTCTACCCCCTTCGTCCCACACTCTCGATATCCTTTATTCCCTTTCTATGATACCCCTCCGCTATCGCCGAACCGATTGTTACAAAGAGGAGAGAAATCGTCATCCGAATAACATGGAGAAAAATCGTATCGCTTTTGTATATTATTCTTTGCACTTTTGTTTAAACGAGAACTGCGCGGGGAGAGTGCACTTAAGTGATTGCGGTTGATAAGGATATAACATTTTTAAACAAATGGAATCAAAAACATTTGAAAATTGAGAACTTAAAAAAAAAACTTTTTTCTTGCGAGCGTCGTATCTTACGGTTATGATGATGATTTTTAACGTTTGTTAATGAGTGACTTGTGGATGTGATTGTGATTGTTTCGATTGCGGGTTTGAATGGATTTATCGTGTTCTAATTACATGACTGGTTTACTTGATCTATTTCATTGATTTCCTTTTCCTTTGCTATACTTGTTCGTTCTGTGACTGTCTATCAAAATAACCTAGCCGTTTGTATGTTGGAAGAAATAATCATTGGATTCTTCGATCGGATTCCGCTGGTTCGGAGTGTGCACTGATCACACTTCTTTATCCTGCTCCACTACTCATTCCATGCACTCCATGAGATATATCGATACTCTCGTCTAGCCGTACCAGAATACTCTTAGCATCCATCCTATCATCCGTCATTGCTTTCCTCCGTGTCAACCAGAAAAGCATAAAGATTGCTTTTTCATCTAACCCCGGGGTTAGATGAAAAAGCGGGGCCCCGCCATGTTTGCACGGTCCATTGGTTTATTCCTAATGAATGTAAAAAATGATATTCCCTACGTTAATGAATATTCTTTCCACCAGCAGCTATTAGAATATCATAAATTTTCTGCTTCAAGCATTTGTGAATATACCATTCAAACTAGGAAATCTAGTGTAAATTGACGGATGATATCGTGAAAAGATAGTTGTCTGGTTCCCGCCACATCCACCGGCGACTTGCATGCGATTCTATATGTCCTCCGGGGATTAGTGATATATTATATAATTAGGATATATTGGGTATATGGCTTTATTTGGTATCCAGGGTATATGCCACGCTCTCTTCGTTTCTAGAGGTCTCCACCGTTACCTATCTCCATAATCTCTCCGAGGATGTTTTGCACAGCTGCAATACCTAGGTTAGCTCACTGGACGATATCGAGCGTGGGGGGATTTAGGGAATATACCTTCGACTTGGGAGGTGGAAAGTTCGGTCATTGTATATATAGGGTAGTATTATCAATTTAGTTTATAGTATATATCTTTATAGTATTTTTTGGTAACATCGGTTGCGCGATGTTGGATGTTTAATATTTTATTGAACCCGAAAATATGGTTTAGAGTTACCTCAGTGAACACCAGGAATTATGGCTTGATATGATTGACCACGCGAGTTCTGGTGGGATAGGATGAATGGATGGATTCTAGTTATGGTAGGGTGTTAGATCACGAGTCACGAGATACATGGATAAGAGGAAATGCACCTACATATCCTCTTATCCATACCGGTATTTATATAAAAAAAAATAGAAGATTAGATGATAGTTTTGGTTAGGAACTTATCCGTAACTGACTCATACGAATCGGAGTTCCCGATCGTGCTCGAGACGTTAGTTTTATGTATGGATGTTTTTGTATTTGCGCATTTTATTTTTGCCTGTCATAGTATATAGTGATAATAACATGCTGGGCTTTTGTTTGATTGGAATTACAGACCCTTTCATGTCATTTCATCCTCCCTTGAATCATTTTAAATCGAAGATGGTCATAAGAAGCCTGCGTAGATGGAGAAGAGACGAGCTTGCCTGCGAGATCCATATTTACTGGCTATCTTCTTCTCACCTCCTTTTCATTTTTTTAATGAAAGATTCGAGAGGTAATATGGAATAGTGGGGTTGTCTGCCATGTTGGTTTGGCAGTATGTGCGTCTTATCCGTTCTCCCTTCATCATGAAGGGGTATGAGATCTAGGTAGCTCATGAAATTGGAGATAGCGCTTTTATGTATGACATTTAAGTCATTCATGTCGCCATCTGTTACGAGGCTTGATCGGGTGGTGAAAGCATGGCCTATCACCCACGCTGGTTTTAGTGATGTGAAAGGATACGCTGGAAAGGCTTGTTGGATCCATCTTGTTTCCTTGTCGTCATCGTTTTTAGTATAGTTTATCATCGTCTAGCTTATATTCAAGCTTTATCTGAAACACGGTCATATAACCGTAGAACGACGCTGGAGTGAAGTTGAGCGAACATGGTATATAGGGGACTTGAGGAGGTCTAGTAAATATCTTGATGGTATTTTAAATTTTTGATATTTCCCACTTATAGAGTGGTATTAATGATGTTTTCATGCGATTTTGAGGGGGTATGTTTCCTTTATGTCATAGCAAGGGTCTAGTTGTGCCCGTGTTCCGTATATACACTAGATATCGAACCTCTTGGAGAGGTCCATCGATGATGTTATTCATGTTGGGTATATTTGTTATACGACATATTGGGTTTTAGCATATTGAGAGACCCTGTAGTGGTGCCTTAAAGCTTGAAGGAAATTATGAGGAAGGGTTTGTGGGTATGGAAAAGGAAGAAGTAGTGAATATGAGAGGGACGAAGGGAGAGAGTTGGCTGTAATGCTGAGGATGTGATTTTATAGTGACATCTGTAGAGACTTAGCTTGCGAAAGAGCGCCGAGGTTCTAGACCACACTCTGACTTTCATCTACCAAACAAGCTACGCACTTTTCTCCATTCTTCTTGAGGCAAGTCGTTTCATCTATCTTGTGTGCGAAAAGAGCTCGCCTAGGGAAGCTCGTCGAAAACATTCCATGAGTTGCTGGATGTTGTATTTACGAAATCGTGAACACCGCGAATAGCCGCCATGTCTTCTCGAATATCATCATCATCCTCATCATATTGGACCGCGACGAATAGTACAGTTCTAGCTATGATGCGATTCGCTGGAGGAGCCCCTCATTGCGTCCCGGTTAACACTTACGCCCGCCCCACCGCGATATTCCGAGGCCAAGGCCCCAAGCTCCGATGTCATTGCGGTGTCATAGCCGGTTGCAGCTAATAAATTCTGGTCGGTTGCTCGCCGAATCGCAGGCCAGATATTACATACTGCCCTCCCAACCCTGCCCTGGTGCACATGCCTTTTTTCACCTTCACATGGCCGCAGCAGTTCGAACGCCCCAGCTCGTTATCAGCTCTGTAAAACATATTTATATCGATATTTGAGGTCAGGGAATGTTATAGGGGAGGGAATTGGAAATTATAATACGCAATGGCTTCAAAACGGGCAGTTCGAATCGTTTGCAGGGACCTTCGGACATCGAATGCCAATTCTTTGGCCTCGCGGGCTTCGATCATTCCAACCGCTTCCACAACATCTTCCATCTTAACCCGACCAACCCGCTCAGGCGTCTCCTATCACCAACCTTCGCAGAACCCGGCACGATGCATCCAATCCCGCTGCTTCACAACTTCGCCTCGGCGCCAATTCCCAAAGGAAGAGCAAAGCGATAGAGACGAAGAACTCGCCGAATACCTCTCACAACCTCGCGAATCCGATACAGTCGACGTCTGCATCGTCGGCGGTGGTCCCGCCGGTCTCGCAGCTGCCATCCGACTAAAACAACTCGCCAACGATGCTGGCAATGAGGACTTCCGGGTTCTTCTGCTCGAAAAGGCTGGTGATATGGGCGCGCATACCGTCTCCGGGGCTGTTATAGAACCACACGTCCTCAACGAGTTATTTCCGGACTGGCTGGCAGAGGATAATCCGAATAGGTTCACTTGGGCAACGGAATGTACCGGTGACAAGATGAGGTTTTTGACAAAGACTATGGCTATCCCGCTGCCTGAGCCGCCCCAGATGAAGAATCACGGAAACTACATTGTTAGTTTAAACGAATTGGTGAAGTGGCTTGCTGAAAGAGCAGAGGAACTGGGAGTCGAAGTATTTCCTGGATTCGCGGCTTCAGAAGTTTTGTATAACCCCGACGGGTCGGTGAAGGGCGTTGCCACGAACGACTTGGGTATTGGCAGAGACGGGAAGCCGAAGGATAGCTTTGAGAGGGGTATGGAGTTCCACGCAAATGTAACATTGTTTGCTGAGGGGTGCCACGGAAGTTTGACCAAGAAGTTATGCAAAAAATTCGACTTGAGGAAGGACTCGGAGCCGCAGACCTACGGGTTGGGTGTAAAGGAAGTCTGGGAAATCCAGCCGGAGAAGTTCAAGAAGGGAGAGGTCATACACAGCATGGGATGGCCGTTACCGAAAGATACGTATGGCGGAGCCTGGCTGTATCATTTCGGTGAGAATATGGTTAGCATTGGAATGGTCGTAGGGTTGGATTACCCGAATCCGTATCTATCGCCATTCCAAGAGTTCCAGAGAATGAAGCATCATCCTCTGTTCAAAGACGTCCTGGAAGGTGGAACTTGCATTTCGTACGCTGCGAGAGCGCTAAACGAAGGTGGATTCCAGGTAAGCAACCAGCTCTCGAAATTTTTTTTGCAAAATAACGTACTGATCAAGATGGGCGTAGTCGATACCGAAGCTGATATTCCCTGGGGGCGCGTTAATTGGCGATACCGCGGGTTTCCTGAACCTGCCTAAGATCAAGGGTACTCACACCTCTATGAAATCCGGGGTCTTGGCTGCTGAAGCAACATTCTCGGCCCTCACCGGATCCAGTAATTCGGAAGGTGCTGTAATGCTCCATGCTTATCCCGAAGCGGTAGAAAAATCTTCAATATACAAGGAATTGAAGGAAGTTAGAAATATGCGACCGTCGTTCCATACACCGTTAGGTCTCTACGGTGGAGTGTTGTATTCAGGAATCGAAGCCTTTGTTTTCAAAGGCAAGATGCCGTGGACGTTGCATCATCCGAAACCGGATTGGGCGGCTACTAAACCCGCCGACCAATGCAAGAAGATCGAGTATCCGAAACCTGATGGGAAAATCAGCTTTGATATATTGACATCGGTCAGTAGGACTGGTACCAATCATGAGGAAGACCAGCCTGTTCATCTGCAAGTCAAAGATTGGGATAAGCACGCGGAGAAGGAGTGGCCGAAATTCAAGGGGGTAGAGAATAGATTCTGCCCTGCCGGAGTCTACGAGTACGTAGAAGATGAGACAAAGGATATCGGTGTCAGGTTTCAGATTGTACGTTTTGCGAATCCTCGATATCTTGAGAAAACTGCGAACTAACCACGATATTTTTTTAAAATATAGAACGCGCAAAATTGCATACACTGCAAGACCTGTGATATCAAAGCCCCATCACAAGATATCAACTGGCAAACCCCGCAGGGAGGCGAGGGCCCCAAATATACCCTCACATAATCACTGATCGAAGAGAAATCTGTAGGCGATATCCTTTCTTGACCGGTGCAAGTCCTTTCATTATATTGTTTGAGATACCATGTGCTCTTATTATTTTCTTTGGCAACTTTCAACAGTTGCACATCTCTGTACATACATACATGCGCGCATAAGGGAGTGGCTTGGTTTCTACCTAACGATATTTCCGTATCTGAGGCTTTAATACGCTGAGCGCAGATACCTGCATAACCAGAGTATCAATAGCCGCCCACCTGTAATAGGCAAGCGAACTTTTTTGCAGCACACCTATGACCAACATGGGGCTGTCGCCAGACATAAAAGAAAAACCCGCTTCCTGATCTCTCACAGTCACCCCCAAAAGTTTGCTCATTCATCAGATCGTAATCTAGTCCTCCGTAGTGCCTCCGTTCGTTGTAATCCAAAAAAATATATCTGACTCCTAATTCGAACAAACCCCGGCGCGCCATGGCTGACCAGACCACTCCGCGAACTGGTCGAAAGCGCCGACGAGAAAACGGCAGGGAACGCGGGCTTGTCACCCCGCTCAATAGTACGTTGCGCTCTTTGTTTCTCGCGGGGGCTGGCGGGGGAAAAAATGCCACACACCCAACGCACAGCTGATGGATATTATGTACATGTAGGAACGAGGGCATTCACGGGTGGTCAACCTGTTCCGCCTACGCCGGTATACTCACCGAACTTCCATAACCACACGGGAAGTCACGGTGGTAGCGATAACGGAAGCGCGCAGGCATCAAGCGACACACTTTCGCATCAGATATGGGATCTGTATCTTCAATTAGAAGGGCTGCGCGATTCCCTTTCGGAAACATACAATATCGAAAGAAAAGCGAGACAGGATGCGCATGATTCGACGCAAAGACAGCTTTCCGGAATGCAAGAGATGTTATTAGGTATCGCGAGAGATTATAAGAGAATGAAGAAACAGGAACGGTTAGGTCTTGTTGAATTGGGATTGTTCGGAGAGGCTTTGATAAGTCCGAGGAGAGAACAGTATGAATACCACGATGACGGTAATATACAAGATGCAATCGGTGAAGAAGATGAAAACATGGAGGATATAGTCGAAGATTCCCAGCTTCCGATCGGGGTTGCGGAAAGTTCAGAGACTTTGGAGGAATCGCAGCCACCGGAAGAGCCGACGGAACTAGACACCGACGAGGATTCACAGCCAGTTTTGAGCGGTAGGAGAAGAAAGAGGAGAGCGATGCAGGATAGAAACGTAGCTAGAGCGCTGGGTAGACACGCGCAGCTAGATGACGAGGACGGTGTAATGGAAGGCGAGGAATCCGAACCGTATTCCTTCCGTGAACTCAAACGGTCGTTGGAACTGGGTACCCGTAGGAAGAACAAACGTCCGGATTACCGCCTCGTTCCCGTTCCCGATTCGCAAACGACACAGCATTCCCGAGAAAACCCCATGGGTAGCCAGGATTTCAATCAAGTCGTTTTACCACCAAACCAGGAAGAAGACGACGACGAAACATATCGAGAAACCCCGCTTAGCACGCCTGATAGGGAGATGGCACCCGCGGAAGAGCAATTTTACGATGATCTAGATTCACCGGGACCCACTAAGCGGAGACCGCAGCGTAAGAGTGCGAAAGTGGATAATTATTACGATTGGGCTAGATACGTACACGGAGAAGAGGATAACGTTGATAAAGGCAAAGGAGTAATTCGTGAGGGGCAGCGTATACCGAAACACGCGAAACGCTTGAGTAGCCCCCGTTCGACATCTGATTTGGATGCCGTTGGAGAGCGAAGGGTTGCTCATGGAGAGAGTAGGGTTGCTCATGCTAAACGACCTGTTAGGCAGGCGTCGGTGGAGATAGGGAATGATGAGGATGCCCTTGGGGAAGCGCCGGGTTATAGGTGACGCTTACAGAGACTTAACCATATACTTAGCATGTATCTGCCTTCAAAAGATAGTAGTGATCAATAAGTTGATTGACTACGTACTGATCTATAACAATATACTCAGTCGCTTATAATTCGTTACTTTCCCTTCTTTCTAAAACTCCCATTACTGATTCCCTTTCTTTTCCGCTTTGGGTTATATACCTACATAAGACGGAGTCCATGCAGCAAAATGACCGAACATAGAAGACTATCTTAGATATAGATAGTGGTTGATCAGGCTTCAAAAACGAGTGATATATATGCTAGTTCTATAGTTAGCGCCGCATCAATCCCGCATTTAACGATTTGTTGTCACAAAAAGGCAACAAATTCGAAATAGGAATTTTTCGCTCTCGTCAACTTTAGATACATCTCTAAACCCACCAAACAGGGGTCCGAAGAGTCCCTCCACTTTGTTCTAAAGGCGATCATGAGTTCGGGTGACAAACTAGAAGAGCTGGCTCATCCCAAATACTGGGATGAGCGGTACGTCTCCCCCGGTGAGGATAGCTTTGAGTGGTACGGCCCAAAAGCATATTTTTATACAATGATCCAAATTTTCATCCGCTGACCTCTGGCGACATTCCGAAGGTTTAAGAGTTATGAGCAGATCCGAGAATTTGTCGAAAAACATATACCGGACAAAAGCTCCACTATTATAAATCTTGGTTGCGGAAACAGCGTATGATATTATTGAGATTCCCCTGCTAAGCATATAGAACTAATCCACGATATCGATAAATGAACCAATGGTACTTTGAAAAATGCAGTTGATGTCACCAAAAATGTATGAAGCGGGATATAATAACATCGAAAACATCGATTTCTCCAACGTAATCATACAAAAGATGTCCGAAAAATATCCTGAGCAGAAATGGAAAGTTGGAGATGTAAGGGAAACAGGGTATCCTGACGACCATTTCGACATCGCCATAGATAAGGTATTGAACAACTCCAAGACAATGTTATGTCCTGGAACTTATCGACTTACCGTCAATATCGAGACGAACTTGTTGCTTACAATTATAATAGGGCACTCTTGATGCGATGCTGTCTGGTTCGTTATGGAATCCTCCCGATCACGTCAGAGAACGGACGACAGCCTATATTAATGAGGTAATATTTCCTACTATCTATTAAAACCACGCAAGTCTGAAATCTAACGAGATGGCAATTTTTAGATTATTCGGATCCTAAAACCTGATGGGAAACTCTTGTACATAACATATCGCCAACCTCACTTCATCCGACCGATTGTGACTCGGGAGGAAGTCTGGGATTTGAACATCGAAAAACTTACCGAAGGTGGTGGCATTTTGGAGTATTTCGCCTATGTATTAACAATGAAATCAAAATAGAGTATCTTGCTAGCGTTGAATCTTAGTAAATTTCCTCACTCAAGGGCGATGCTGCATCACTCGTAGACTTCATGGTCTAGGATCATGAATAGGAAATCTTCATAGAGCTCAGTCAAACGAAAAAGCTGGATATCGAGTTTAGGAATTCCACTCAGGATATTGTCAGTATTCTCTGTTAGCTTGCCCTTTTTGAAGTGTATACACTACAGTTTTGGACTTCCGATAGGAATTGGACACAAGGCTATAATTGCGATGTTCAACTTCCCGCAGAGTACTATAATATAGGGAGTGACAACTAAGTAGTCGCTTTTCGAATATTCGATGGAAGCCTTAAAAGAGCGTGACGTAGGCGGGTTTTCTCCATCCTTTTCTAGAACCCGGTTACGTGGCATAGATCTGGTTGTCAAACTCCTATATTATTATGTCTTTGACAGAGAAATGCGAGAGACGTTTGATACTATGGTGATTCCACTTGGGAAGGGGAGTTTTGACTCCTACACAATACATAGTTAACCCCGTCGCAAAGTATACCGAGACTTTCTTTTGGGTCACCTCATACCGGCTACAATTGCTCGGTTTGGTCTGGTTCCCGAAACCTGGGTTTGACATCCGCCCTGACCGTCTGGAAACGGGCGACATCGAAGCAGCCTGCAACAACCACTGTAACGCTATATTTTGCTGTAACAACCTTGACCGCTGTAAGATAGCATCATTACGCGATGCCGCATTATCCGTACAGAGCGCAGCTGTGGAATGTTCTATTGTTCGCGCAAAAGATGGAGCTGTCAGATCTCAGACAGCGTTGTTGCGAATACCGGGGCGACCGCTGTCTTCGGTGCGGTGTGCCACAGTTGACCCCCCCTGTTCTAATACAACGTCAGGCAACGCAATCGAGACATCCGCTCCTCGAAGTTACTACCTAGTACTGGACGTATACGGCGCCGCGCCGGATCTTAGTCCCGGGCTGCATAATCCAGGACTAGCTCCTCAGAGATCCGGTATATAAGGAATCTAGTTCCCATCTCTTGGGTTTTTCTTTCTCCACTATCAAGCATCATAACTCAACCATCAAGCATTACTTCAACTTTTGTGGCTGGTCCACCCCGATTTCAATTCTAACAATCAAGGCTGGTTCCTTTTTTTAACGACTCTTTATACACATCATAACTCACGTCGTGCTTGTTAACTTCTAATATCATTCATATACTATCCTATATCCGTGTAAGAATCTCATTCCAAGCCAATACATCAAAATGAAGTTCACCGAGACTATCGCCACGGCCATCCTCCTCGCGGCATGCGCCGTCACCGCTGCCCCGGCCCCACAGCAGCAACCACCTAACTGCCCCAAAGGTCAATTCCTGGCCATAAACGCTCCAGGACAGCCAAAGTATTCCTGCCAGCCAATGAGCCAGCTTCCACCACCAGGCGGTAACCCAGGCATCGGACGTCGCGGCACCCCGACAACCTCCTTCGACGAGTTCGAAAAGCGTGCCGCGGAAGAAAAACCAAAACCGAAGCTCACACCGAAAGAATGGGCCCTCAAGCGCGCGAAACATCATAACGCCACCGCCGCAGAAATCACCTTCTTAACCAGCCTCGACGACCAGACTTACAAAAAGCTAGCGGACTCAAGCCTCAAACTCTTCCAAGCCCGTAAATCCCTCTGGGAGAAGAAAGTCCCCGACATGAAAACTCTCCCAACCCCACGTGCCAAACCAACCGGTCCCAAACCCACAAACCGTCCACCCCCACCACGTCCCAGAAAGGGTGGTAAACCATCCCGTAAGGAACGATTCCTCTGGTTCGCGAAGAAGCAGGCAGGTGTCACCCCGGAAACCATCAAGAAGATCGAAGCTACCCCTGATGCCACTTTCGATGCTCTCAGGAACGGTTCCATGAAGGATCGATTCGTCAAGGAAGCCGAACTTCTCAATAGCACCGATCTCGTCAAGTTTTTCAAGGATACCGTTCCCCAGGCTGTTTATGATGAGATCGAGCAGCTTAGGAAGAAGGTTATCGCTGCTCATAAGGATATGAAGGCTCTCAAGAAGCCGACTTTGTAAATGACGTATCATATATTTTAATTAGAATAATATGCGAGGGTTCTATAGAAGATAGATAACTTTACCTTTCACCCTGCAATGACAATAAATATTCAAATTACGTTCCAAGAATCAAATACTCGTGTTTCGATCTGATTGTAAACTTGTACAATTGCCTAAGTTCCAGTTAACACAAGGGTCTAGATCCCCGGACCTGCGATTGTCTCGTAAAAGAATGTATTCCTAGCTCGATATCGCTAGCGTAGAATTATCTTAAATACTTAAAAGTATAAAAAAACCGCCGATTGATGAATCGCAGTCCAAAAAGAGAGACCAGAAGCGAACAAAACAGCAATGCTTTTGCAAACCCCCCATATCGTCATCGCGTCCAAAAGTTTAATATAAACCTGATGATACGGTATAATTGAGCAATGAGAGGTTATTTTGTGGTGGCTCAGAGGGAAAAGGTAACCCGGCTGAAGGATGAAGGAGAACCAAGAACTCCGGGAGTGATAAAATGGAACGAATGTAGGAAAGGTACACCTGACCAGAGATGACTGTAACGGCGACTAACTTGAAAGAGCGGTATAAAAGAAATTTACAACTTGAGGAAAATTAATGATCGGTGATAGAGAAGACGAGAATGTAGACTCCGCGACCCTCCACTAATCCAGGTTTATCAAAGCAGATAATCAAGAAACTCGACTAAGAGTCTTACGTCTCAGCCCAACCGATCCCCGTAAAACTAATGGAAAACGTCGTTGTCGGAGCTCATAGTGAAAGAATCCCAAAGCAAGATTTACTGAAAAAGAGAAATATATGTAATGTGTAAAAATATACAGGAAAGAAAGAAAGAATTAACCGTATTAAAAGAAGAAAAAATCATTACTTTTGAACACCCGTCATGAAGTTACCGTAAGAAAGGAGACAAAGAGAGACAGAGGGAGGGAGAGAGGGAGGAGGGGTAGTAACAAGAAGATGAAAGGTATGACAAACGAATTGACTACACAGTAACAGGCCAATTCGACAGTTTAGCATAAAAATGAACCGAGCAAAGGTTTTGTTTTTCAGAAAACCCCAAAATATGCAAAGCTGAACCACGAAACAAGAAAAGAAAAAATATTATCGACGACAAAAAAATTTCGAGGCCCTCGCTTTGGATATATATGATTGCGCGAAAAGTCGTTAAAGGAGAACAAGACCCTCTAATCATGAGAAAAGGAAAAAGGAAAGAACCCTAGCACAAGAAACCGGAAACTCATAGCCCCATATAAGAAAAGACTTGAACGTTCACAAAACTCCGGGATATAGTTTTGGTCATGAATATGAACAAGAAAGGGTTTTTGAAAAAAGGGGAACGCGATGGAGAGGAGTTCTAAAATATCGTTTAAAGGGGTAATAAAAATGTTCCGATGTCGCGTTAAATTTTAAGATTGTTCGGTCCAGTAGTAAGAATCCTCAAGTCTAGTTAATTAAAGTTGTGGGCTATGATTAACATGCGCAAACAGTGCATCAAAGAGCTTCTCAATCTATCCCAAGTCAGTAAAAATCATCCGCGACTCTAGTGTAAATGGGCAAAACTTACCTCAGGTGCAGCCTTGATAAAACTAAGGTTCCAAAACTCGTAACTCGGATTCTTCAGCAGTTCCAATAGTGTTATGATCAGTCCCCATGGGTGCGGTCTATGCACTATGAGGCGTTCCAATAGCACTCGTGTAATTTGCTGGCGAATGTCGAGTTCGAATGATCCTCCCTTAACATGGCCGAAGAGAGAGAGGAGGGTACAACTGAAGAAGTGAGTATGGCTATTCGGGTAACGAAGTTGATTGGCCATGGCACCCAAGAAGTAGTATCGAGCTACTCAGACATTAGTATGATTTGATATCTTATATATAGGAACTAAACATACCTTCTGGGTTAAACGCTTCCGCAAGCTGGAACAAGAAATTAGTGTGCGGCGAATGCGGAATGAAAGCTGCAGTCCCTCGCTTTTCTCCGGCAGTGATTGCATGCATCACAACATAGATGACTAGGCTATTAAGCGAGAAATCATCCACACTGACTCTATCATAACCAGGCGACTTGAGGAGCATAGAGTCTGCAACAAGTTGAATATCCGTATCCATGGGACCTTCGGTAAGGCATCGGTCAACTGCTTCTTTAATCTCGAGCTGAGTGAGCCGGTCGCCGAACGTATGCGGCAAAGCGATCTTGGGGGGCTTGCGTATTTCCGGCAACCTGTCGACTTTAAGACCATGCGTGAAGGGGTCAGGCAACTCCTTCGAGCCAATCGGGAACGCACTAAGTATGAGGTTCCGAAGCTGCGTGCAATTTGGCGGGATAGCAGCACATATCGAGTTGTGATACTCCGCCAAAAAGTCCGGAAAGTCGTGGTGGAGAACAAGCAGGAATCTTAGTATACCTCGGTAGAAATGGAGTATTTCGTCTACCAATTCCGGGGATTTAACCAAGCCTCCGAGATATCGAAGCAACCTCTCGAGAACACGCTCGTAGAGGTTCCAACCATCCTCATCAACGATTGCTATCATCTTGGGTACAAATAGGCGGTGAGCAACAAGACTGGCCCATGCAAAAGCAAATGCAGGGTAATACACTGGCTGGATGGCCATTATAAGGTCACTGAGACCGAGTTAGAATGCGCTATTTTTATACCGAAGTCGGGGGATGAGAAACTTACTAGAATGCTAACATTATTGGACGCTGGTATTCTTCCAATTGCGCTTCCACCTCATGCCACTCGCATAGGAGGCTGGAGAATAGTCGATAAAAGACCTTTTGATTGAAGACAGCACCACTCATAACCTCGTGTTGATGATTGAAAACTAAGATGATGACGGCAAAGATGCCTTTGAGATACTCGGCTTTGTTCGCACTGTCTCCCTCGCCTTCCTCAAGATGATATTTGGCCAGTAGTATTATTAGCTTAGCCAAGCTATCGACTTGATTGTAAACGCTATTGAAGGTAGGATCCTCAGCAGTCGTAATTTCCTTTTCGTGATGTTCAACCGCGGTTTCAACACAAGTGCGGAAGAAAAGCGAAGAGGTTTCTTGGTCCTCAAGCGTCTTTTCATGATACAATTGTGAGATGAAGGCTGCAAAGTTCTTTTCTGTCGTCGACGGGTGCTCGCAAAGTTGAACCCATTCCTCGAAGATATATGCAAGTTGATCGCGGATTGCGACTTCTTCGGAGGGTTGTTCTTCTTCAGGTGGTGGCGGCGGCATTTCGAACTTTTGCAGGTCCTGTAGGAGTGAACGACCGACGCTACTTTGAGGATCTTGTTGGACAAAGTGAATAAGTTTATCCAAGCTAGATGCAAAGTCGGATCGCAGAGCAATTGGATCCGGTCCAAGAACAATCTCTCTAATGAGGCTGGACAGGAACTCAATTGCTCCTGGCTTTCTACTATCAATCGCACGGGCGATAGAAACGTCAAGCATGTTGAGGGTAATTAGACGGCTTCGGATCAGGAGATTTGTGACGGGGAGGTTGAAAAGTTGCTAGCGAATAGACATTAGTACGACCTTAAAAAGCAATCAATCTCCTACGGACAACATACCTCATTTTCTTGCGAAACAAGCAACGCCATGACTTCTTGAGCGGTGTTTTGGGAAAGCTGGCAAAGCTTTTCAAGTAAGAAAACAAATGTCTCCGCCTCAATAGCAGTTTCTGCCTGACTGTACAGCAATCTGCATAGATTGCCAGCAAGCGTCATACAAAGATTGTCCATGAACGGAGACCCAGCGGCCATTCGCACAAAATCACTCATCAGCGACTTGACTTCATTTCCCTCAGGAAGATCTGCGAGCGACTCGGCAGAAACCTCTTTGAGCAGAAGACTGATCTCGTTAAGAGACTCCTAAGTGGAAAGTTAGTAAAGATTCATCATCGGATTATGATAATTAAAAGTACTTACAAACATCCTGTCCCGAGTCGTCTTGAACATCTCGCCCGGACTCTGAGCCGGACGAGATACTATGGACGGGGGAGGAAGGAGAGCCTGGCGTTGCTGAGGTTGCTGTTGTTGAGCAAGGGCGAGATTCTGGTGAGTGAGAGGAACAGGCGACGGTCCCTCACTAGCTTGACCGATGGGCGCAAAGTCACTGATAACCTCCTGGGACATACGAGCGGTAGCAATTGCATCACTAGAGGCCCGTGGCATTCGCGAAAAGTCGTCGTAAACATTGAGCTGGGTCGGGGAGAGTCCGCCGGGTTTGAGACGGAAGGGTTCGGGTAAGGAGACCATATATCTTGAGATAGCTGGATCCGTGAATGGTTGACCATTTTGCCGAGATCGCTCGCGATGCAATCTACGCACTGCGTAAGCCTGTTGAAGATTATCGTCAATCTCAGGCATGGCCTTCTCTTGAGCAGCTCTTTCGATCACAGCGGAAGCAAGTTCCAGATTATCATTCACAATAACGAGAATAGCTTGATCCGCGAACGAAGGTTCCGGGTAACCGTTCGTAGAGAGTAGCTGGCGGATATGATTGGACATGCTCATCCGTAGAGGTTCCTTGCAAGTAACAAGGGCGAGGCTGCCAGCCATCGTTTGCACCATACTATGAGCAGCCTTTCTCATTTTCTCTTCGTTTGGCTCAGTAGCAAAGTCCTTCAAGATCAGCTGACTTGTCGAGATTGCGGCAATGGTGACTGAACGCTCAACGACGGGGGACATTATCTCCCGAATGGCGCGTTCTATCGCGGCGGTGAGAATGCTCCTGATCTTTGGATGCTGTCCGAATCCATTAAGTGTGTTATTGATAACAATTTGGTTGTGAAGGTCGGGGAGAAGAGAGTTAATGGCGTTCTCGGAGAAGCGGTCGGCACGGTCATCTCGAGGGAACATCATGGAACCATAATCGGCCAGGCCGTCAACCAAAACTTCGGTCTCATCTTGCAATGGCGGTCGATCTCGTATCTCAGTTGAGGCTTCAACGTTCTTGATATCCGTACCAAGCGCCTTGCAAAGCACTTCGATTTCGAATTTGAGGTTGAGTTTCAACTCCGCGAAACGGTATAGTTCAGCAAGCAAGCGAAGGATTGCCATAGTCCAGGGGTTTGGGGGTTTGAAAACCGTGGATTTGCTGGCTTGCTCGAGAACTTTGCAGGTAAAGGGTAAAGCAACGACAAGGCGTTGGGTATCATAAGCTTCGATGAGGAGGTCCTTGAATGCGACGACTTTATGCTTGATGGGTCGATCTTTGGCGAGAGTTAGCCCCCCAAGCCAAATTCCCAGATGCTTCAGATGTGCGCGATCTGTAGCAGAATGGATCGTATTCTCGTTGTTAAGGAGATTGAAGGCATTCCGATACGTTTCGTGCAAGACCTCAGCATGTAGCATCTTACTACCAAGACCATCAATAAAGTCAATGTAGAGTTTGTGATTGTTGGGTTCAAGCCGGGCACGCTGAACGACAAGATAGTCTGCGAACCATCTGTAAGCCTTTTCGCCCAGACAGCTTTGGAACTCCTTGAGCTTGACATCTAAGTTGGAAGCGGTGAGATTGTTGACGATGAAAAGAACTTTGTCCCGAATACGCTCGACAGGCTCTTCATAAGAGTCTTCATCTTGAGGTGAACTGTCGAGTTTCAGGGCCCTAAATGCGGCAACTGGTTGAGGAGTCAAGGTGGGTTCGATGGCCCCGTTGGTGAATTCGGATGCTATCAAACCCAACTCCCCTTCCGCATCCAAGTCGCTCAGCGCGCTCTGTCCATCACCGGACGACACCACTCGTAAAGCGATTTCCATAATGTCGGTATTTTGGAGTCCAGAAATCGTGGTTAGGTGCTGACAGAACCCACGCCACTCCTGTAGCCGTTTAGGGAAATGTTTCAAAGCTTGGAGTCCGAATTTATACATGTTGTCCTTTGGTGGATGTTTCTTGACTGCGTCTAAGACCATACCCAATGCGACGTTCAGTGCCAGCCCTTCAAGTAGATGATACTCAATAAGACTACCAAAGAGCACCGAGGTCGTAGCAAGCGGTTCGATTGGGTAGGAAGGGTAGCAGGTATATTCGTCGAAAAGACTGTGAATCATACAAGCGAAAAGGTCTTGATCTTGAACGGTGTCCGAGTTTTTGAGATTCTGCAAGTCTTTTACCATGGTGGTAATGGTAATTTCGCCACTGTACATCTTTTGGTAGTATTCCTGCATCTTTTTATCGACTTCTGGCGAAAAGGTATTCTTGTTGCGGTTGGCGGAAAGAATGATGTGGTCGTGGCCTTGACGGAGGTTGATGAGACGTGGGTAAGACTGGATACACTTCCTTTGGATCGAAACCAATAACTCTCGTTGCTCCCATCCGGTGAGGGTCGCATGATCACTGAAATTGTTAGGAGTGAGCCATTGTTATCAAAAGCATATATGTGATGAGATACTTACGATTGCTCACATGCTTCGAGAATCTGCCCGACTTCAGCTGCATGGAGGCTGACCTGAGTTTTCGTTTTTTCGGGTTCGCTGGGCTGGAATTCATAGTCGGAAGCACTCCTGGTCTCGAGGAAGATCAGCGTCTGATCAATGAACTCCTTCCCGTGCTCTGTGAACATTTCACTGAGCCATTTTTCAAGGTTAAGAGCATCAGTGACCGCTGCCAGGCAAGCAATATCAAGCGCCAATTCGTAATATGAAATTGATTTAGTCAGATCCCATAGTATCTGGATCTCTTTGGCAATTTCCAAAATTCGGGTAACTTTGAGCTTGTCAGCTCTGTATATTTCAACAAAACGTTCCATGACTCCAATCCGATCGTAATTCCACAAAAGATGGAAGACCAATTGACGAGATGGCGAGCCCTCAAAGAAAGATCCGAACAGTCTCTTAACTAATACTTCGTGTTCTTGAGGCCAGGGCTTGTCAGCGATGAAAGCGCCAACGAGGAGAAGCTCTGGAACAAGCTTCCACTGTCGATCAACGAGATTCCCAGCTTCTGCTTTAATATCCTTAGGTACCGAGCGATCCACAGCAAGGTAAATTAGAGATTGTACGGCGCCTAAGGAGTTCAGCTTCTGGGTCTCGTATGTTGTAGCTAATGCCGAAAGTTTCGCAGGTGCATCTTGGAACTGATCATTAATCGAGACAATGCGCTGCCAGTTCGGAATTTTAGCGAGATTGAAACCTTCAAAGCGACGGCTGAGGAGGGCCTTCATGATGGATAATTGGGATTTCGGATTGTTCTTAACGCCTGACCAGAGTCGCGAAATCTCGAGGTCGGGATTTTTGAGAGTGGCGACGAGAAGACCTTTGATGAGGAGGGAAAGACCATCGGGGTCGTCGATAACGAATTCTGGTTTATCGAGTAACTCGATCAACAAACTCCAATCGAAAGCGGGACCGATGTTGTTTTCCATGATCGCTTTGACGAAGATCTCCGGGTTCCAGTCTGTGGGATGTGGACTGGTTGCCATCGTGATCAACATCTCTGCAACTTCCTCTTCACTGAGTTCCACTTTCCACTTCCGCTTGAGGACTTCTTTGCAAGCGTCGAGAGAGTTTGTGCTATTAGAGCCAGCCATAGTGAACAATCTTTTCAGTGACTCTTGTCCTCGCATCTTTTCGATGGGTTCGGTAATTTCTTGTATTGTTTTGGGGATAGTGGTAGCGCTGAATCGGACGCGCGCAGCGTAGGAGAGGTTTAGTTTGGCCATTTGGTCGAAGAAGGTAGGGACAGGTTCGGAGAAATAGTCGGCGAGGTATTCTGAGATTAGAGCACTGGGCCAGTCGTCATGTTTGACGGGGTTGGCGAGGATTTCCAGCATAGAATTGAAGGCGTTGGTGATGATATCGTGGGCTACGAGCGTTGAAGTGGGGGGTCAATGGTTTGGACTTGCATAGACAGACGCGCGGAAAGATAGGATGGGAGCTTACCTTTTGTCCGTAAATCTTGTTTCGGACTATTTTTGAAACCGAGTGCAAAGACGCTTCGGCCAAGCGCATCGAGGTTAAAATGCCGCATGAAACCAGCGAGATCAAAGTCTTTGAACAAGTCGGCGTCGTTGCCCGCGATAGCTTCCGCGATATCTCGAGCGAGGCTGGTGCTCTCAGCAGCCTTGTGGACCTCCTCCGCTAGAAGTCTGTAGTTGTGGGCATTTTCGATCGGTCTGCTGATGTTTGGGAAAATTGTGGGGGCGTTTCCCGTGATAAGTCTACGGATGAGCTTGGTGTAGACCTCCATGCCATTCTGTTCGCATAGCTGATGGTGCGGAGAGAGGATTAGCGTTCTGATACGGATGCTCGCCGCTAGGGCTATCTAGATGGATGTGCGATTCACGTTCATACCTGTCTGATTTGGTGGGCCTGGGACTCGTATTTATCCTCCTTCATGGTACTAACGAGAAGGAAGACCTGTGCCACGACTATCTTTGATAGATTGGCACCACCAGATGCGTTGCCCGCCCCTCCGCCGGCCGTCGACGCCGAGGTCGACGACCCGGCAGGTCCTGCACTAGGTGACTGCGTCGTGGCGGTTCGAGACAGCAGCTATGAGGATAAACCCTGCTGCTGCTATGGATGCTGTTTTTGTTTTATTTTGTGATGTGGGGGTGAAGGAAGGGTAAAGGGTAGATGGAATGGCTGGTCTCGAGATGGATGTCCGTGTCTGGTGGGAGGGTGTCAAAGGAGGCTGATGAGGTAGGCGGACGGTTTATAGAGGATCTATGGGAGGTAGTCGACCTGGCTGGCCTGGGTACAAAAAGGTGGAGATGGAGCACCAATAGAAGAGAGAGAACAAACGTGAGAGAGACGGTAACGGCCGTGACGGTGAGATGGGTGTCTGAAGACGCGATGGAGGAGATGATGGCGAGGGCGATGAGAGTGGATGGAAGCGGAGAGGAAGGACGGTCGTCGAGGTACGGAGGTTGGATGGAGAGGAGTAGAGAGGGAGGAGGAGAGGCGAAGTGTATTTTGGCCGTGTCCGGATCAGAGTTGCTAACAATTCTGAAGGCACAAGCGAATGGCGAGTTGTTGGACGTCGTCCGCCCACACACAAAAAAAAATTACTAAGCTGGGGGAGAAGGGCGAAATGCTGCGAAACATGCGGACAGATATCGAAAAAATATGCTTATCTTAATTCTAAATATCACGGAGCTTACGGTGAGATTGGTCTCTGGGAGGCGTAAGCAGGGACGCTGCGATTGTGTTCTGCGCTGCGTGCCCCGCGGCTAAGTGTGAATGTCTGCAGCTTCGGCTGGAATCTTATTTTATATTAAATGCAATCTATCCGGTCATTCGTGATACAGGTGGACCGTGGCACCGGATCGCTGATTTTTGATACTGTCGACGCTTCATCCGGGTCAAAAGTCAGATGGATCTAGACCAGACGTCGGTTACATCCGTCGGTTCAGTCGGCGCATGCATTCGTCGACTGGCCAGTGGCGAGCATCGATCCAGCCCGCTGGGGCTTCTCTGCAGGAACCCAGTCTCTTCTGGCGAAAGAAACACCTTCCTTTTCTCATGTGGATACCATATATATCGATCGAATTGAGTATAACACTTTTGCCGGTTCGTAGACTTGTCTGGATCCACAGTGAATGGAATAAACTATGCGCGACGTGAAAGAATGGCAACTGCATCCACTCGGCTACGATAGACGGGCCGACCATCGACGATGGGCGCACGTCTCGGTTAAGGCGAACCGTATTCAGCACGCAAGCCTCCGACGGCAACTTGCCACGATGGGACTGGTCAGCTCGTTGTCTGCGACCGAGTCAACGGGGTGCGCGGTGAATTGGTAAAGCGGATGTAAATACGTGATGCGATGGGGAAGCAATGAGGAAGCGCAAGACTACGTGTCCGGCCGGTCATTGGCATCGTCGCCGGCGGCAAGCAAGCATCATCATCATCCCTCAATCAATCACCAGCGACCAGCTGCATTCGTGGATGTTTACAGGTTGAAGAGGAGGAGAAGAAGAAGAAGAAGAAGAAAAGCGGTGCGGTGGTGGTTGTTGTGGAGACGACCCCCCTGTCCGGCTGCCTGTGTTGTTGGACAACAAATCCAGTCGCCCAGCGACACTCCAGCGCTGATAACTACAGAATACGATACACCCCAGCTCCCCAGACACCTTTATCGCATCCTTCTCCATCCATTGATACGTATCCGGCTCGAGGGCTTCACTTGCTCGATCCTGTTCGTACCGTCTGACGTCTATTTACCTGTCTTTTCGCATTCATATCTTTTTGTTCTCTTTGGTTCTTACGCTTGTGTTTCTGAATTCTTGTTTTTTCCTGCGGAACAGCTGTCTTCTGGCGACTCGACATTCCCCGACATCTTCATTCCGCCAGTTCAGCACCCAATCTTCTTTCGCATCCGTTCTGATTTATGTCTATTTCGGCCATTTGAGCTACTCGCGATAACATCTTACCCCCATCCGAACCAACATCCTCCCGCGACGAGCATACATCCTTCAACAGAGTATTCCAATCCATATCCCGCTCTCACGAGAGCATCGTAGGCAATCATGCCTGCCCTTGTCGGAGTATCCGGCGGTCCTGGAGTACCGCTGTCATGTATGTTGTTCTCACACCGCCTCGCTATTCAAATCATATACTAACGTATAAATCTCTCCAGTCGCCAACAACTTTTGGGGAAAGGATGACGCCGGTGTCGGCCCGCTCCTCGAGCGCATGCACTGCGCGAAAACAACATGCGAAGAACTCAAAACCTTTTATTCAAGTACGTCATATAGCCCTTCTCCTTTTCTGAAGGCCACTTTAGAAAGAATCTAACGGTTTATCCCGTGAACAGCTCGAGCCTCAATTGAAGATGAATACGCACGCAAACTGCTCGCCCTCTCGCGCAAGAACCTTGGTTCTCAAGAAACCGGGTCCCTCAAAGTTAGTTTGGATGTCGTCAAAGCCGAGATGGAATCTATGGCGAAGCAACACCAGAATGTTGCCGCCCAGATGAAAAACGAATTGGACGACGCCCTTACAGCCTTCTCAGGTGCGATGAGAGAACGAAGGAAAATCGTACAACTCGGTATCGAAAAGTTGCTCAAAGCAAAGATGTCACAGGTCAACTCCGTCAATAAGGTAATTTGAATTGCCCGGAGGTTGCAATTTCCAATATACTAATATGCAACTTTAGACCAGGGATAGATACGAGAAGGACTGCCTGCTTATCAAGAATTATCTAGCCCAAGGTCACATGGTCATGGGCCAAGAGGAGCGCAAGAACAAGGCCAAGCTTGAAAAGACCCAGGTGCAGCTCACCGCTTCCAATAGCGAATACGAAAACGCCATCAAGGCCCTCGAAGAGACAACTGCCCGCTGGAACAGGGATTGGAAGTCTGCCTGTGATAAATTCCAAGACCTAGAGGAAGAAAGGCTGGACTTCATCAAGGCTAGCTTATGGTCATTTGCCAACATCTCATCTACCGTTTGCGTCACTGATGACGCTTCCTGCGAGAAAGTTCGCGTTTCTCTCGAAGATTGCGAGGTTGAAAAGGATATCATGAACTTCATTCAATCAAAGGGAACTGGTGGCGAAATCCCAGATCCTCCAAAGTACATCAACTTTTGCAGAGGTGATGTCTCTGACGATGGACAATCTACCGACGAACCTGGATACAGTCTCGCCCAATTCCCAAGAGAAGGCAATCCATCCTTCCGCTCCGCCTCTCCGATCCCGCCTCCGTTAGCTCTAGATCAAGGGGACGACGAACCCGAGAACGAGTCTGTTACCGCTGAAACGGTCGCTACTTCTGCCCGCAGCCGTCGATCTCAAAGCAGGGAAGCGCCATCGAAATCTAAGAGAAAGTCCGATGGAGAAAGCAAATTGAAAAAGTCAAAATCTAAGCCAGACCTCACCGAATCGAAAGAAGAGAAGAAGAGAGCAAAGGAAGCTAGAGAAGCGCGCAAGAGAACTCGCAGCACCCCAGACTTTAGGGAAGAAGAAACCTACAGTTCCAGTGGAGTTGGAGAGAGAACGCCGAACAAATTGAGAAGGGAGAGAGAACAAGATAGAGAACACGGTGCATCCTCCAGAAATAGTAGACACGAGAGCCCCATGGATGCGATGGACACCCAGTCCCAGCGATCTCGACGACAGGATCCCTATTCGAACAACGGTTCGCCTTACGGACCTGGTCGAACTACAACATACAATGAGTACCCTTTAGATGGTATAACCAGGTACTGCCGCCAGCAGCCTTCTGACCTTGGTACTGCAAGCAGCCCTGAACCCCGACCACTTAGTAGCTACGGGGGCAGCGAGTACTCCAATCCAACTAGCATTTCGTCTGGAGACGCTTACGATCACGGCCACCAAATGGGATACAATCAACAACCCGAGAAGAGTCCAACTAAGAAGAAGGGGTTTCTATCACATACTCCATTCAGGAGAAGAAGTAAGTCAGAGAAGGATAGGGAACGCCGCGGTCATGGTCACTCTCAGTCGCAGCAATACACCGAATCCGGTCAGATGGTTCCAATGAATCAACATCATCCACAGGGTGGTCATTGGCAGCAGCAACCAGTGCAACCGCAGCCGCCCCAGCAATACTATCAACAGCAGCAACCTCAAGCTCAGCCTCGCCCACATCCATCCACCGCACCCGCTTCCCATAGGCAGACATGGTCGCCACAAACTGCTCAACAGCAGCGCGCATTGCCACAGCCTCAAACTGCTAATCGAACACAGAATTATCAGTTTGAGGGCACACCTGAGCCAGAACCAATTGATCCTCGAGCCAGCGTCATGTTGAATATTGGCGGTAACGTCTTTGATGTCAGCACCGGGGAAGTAACCAGACAGCCCCCAAGACAAGAAGAGCAACCACCACCTCTGGATGACGACGATATCGATATGGATCCAATCGCGCAGGCTCTTGCAGAACTGAAAGGGGTTCATAAGAAGGTCAATACCAATGCACGAGCGACGGCAGATCGTTTTTATGGGCTACAAACACCTGCTCCCCCAGCAACTCCTGGAATTGGAATGAGAGATAACCGTCCTCCCCCATTCTCTCGCAGCCAGACAGATCTGAGCTACACCGGCCCACCTCCAGGTGCTCCTCCACAATCAACTAGCCCCGCTCCACCTCCCGTTCAAGCCCCGGCCCCAGCTCCTGTCCGACAAGAACCTCCCAAACAGGGAGCCTTAGGCTTACCACCCCCAGCTTTCACTTCAGCGCAGATGCAAAAGACTACACAAAGATACGTGAACAAGACACAGAGTCTGCTCAGCGGAGCGCAGGGCGGCTCTCAAACCCAAGTTGATCCACGACAGAGGGCCAATACGGTTGACAGACCCCATAGTAGACAAGGTCAAAGGGCACTCCCTACTCCGATTCCATCGTCGAACGATCGCGGACAAAGAGCCGCTAGTCCCGCTCCCACGGTTGCAGACCCTATGACGGCCTTGGTACCCATGGGTGGCGGGGTAGCTCCTCCCCCTTTGCCCTCACAATCTTCACGACAAGCGCAGTTTCTAGCATCTCAACGAGGACAGGGGCAAGCAAGACCACTTTCGACGTCTCCGCTTAGTCGACACGATGAAGCGCAGCGACAGGCTGAGATGCAAGCACAGCAGGAAGCTCAGGTTAGAGCCAGAGCTGAAGCCGAAGCTCAATCTCGTGCGCAGGCGGAGGCAGAAGCTCAGGCTAGAGCTGAAGCTGAAGCACGGGCTCAGGCACAGGCTAGAAGCCAGGCTGAGGCACGCGCGAAGGCGGAGGCTCAGGCTCATGCGGAAGCAGAAGCGCGGGCTTTGGCGGAACAGGAGGCGTCGGATAATCAGCGGCGACAGCAGGCGCAAGCTGAAGCTCAACGTCAGCAGGATTTGTTGCTCGAACAGCAGAGAAAGATGGAAGAGCAGCAGCAGCTTGAGATGCAGAGACAGACCGAGCAGCGAGAGGCTCAGCTTAGAGAGCAGGAAGCCAGAGAAGCTCAGGAACAGCAGTTGCGGGAGGAGCAGCTTAGGGAGCAGCAAGTTCGTGAGCAACAGCTACGAGATCAACAGATCAAGGAACAGCAGCTTCGAGACCAACAGATGAGGGAACAGCAGCTCCAAGAGCAACAGCTTCGTGAGCAACAAGTGAAGGAACAGCAGCTTAGAGAGCAGCAGTTGAAGGAACAACAGATGAAAGAGCAGCAGCAACTCAAGGAGCGGCAGCTTAGAGAGCAGCAAGCTAGAGAACAGCAGCTTAGGGAGCAACAGGCGAAAGAACAGCAAGTTCGGGAGCAACAGCTTAGAGAGCAGCAACTCCGTGAGCAACAGATGAAAGAACAGCAGCTTCGAGAGCAGCAATTGCAGAGAGAAAGAGAGGAGCAAGCCGCTCGCGAACTTCAGATGAAGCAGCAACAGCAGGAACGTGAGCAACAACGACAGCGCGAGCTTCAAGAGCAACGACAGAGGGATATGCAGAGGCAACAAGAGGAACAGCGTCAACGGGAGATGCAAGCGCAGAGGCAACGGGAAATGCAACAGCAGCAAGCCCAGATGCAGAGACCTCAGATGCCCGCTTCCCAGCAGAGCCGCCCTGTTTCGCCTGCGATGCAGCATCAGATGAGAGCTACTTCTCCTAATCCCATGAGATCGAAATCCCCAGCCCCTCCGGCCATGCAAAATTCACCTCACATGTCGTTCCGTGGGACGTCTCCTTCTCCTGTTCCTTCCGGTATGATGAATGATAATCGACCCGTTAGTCAGCAGAGCAGCAATACCTTTGTTAGTGCTAATGGTATGGGGCCTGATGGATACGGAGGCGACCGACCGGGGAGTCGAATGACCATGGCGGATGGGCGACCGAGGAGTTCGTATGGGTTGAATGCCGAGACGGGGGCGGTGGTGTTACCTGGTGGACCGGAGCAGGAGACCGGCGTTGAGTTGAGGGATCCTACGAGACAGTATAGCAGAGATGGAAGACCGGTGCTTCAATATGGTATGTAAAATTACTGTTTTTCTACTTTTTGCGATGAAAGATTGCTAATTTGTTGGATCGGGTAGCTCGTGCGAGATATAACTTTGCGGCGACGATACCTATTGAGTTGTCGTTCCAGAAGATGGATATCTTGGCTATTTTGCGGACTCAGGATGATGGATGGTGGGAAGCCGAGATTGTGGGTGATTTACCGCCTAACGCTCATCCTAGGGATTTTATAGGTAAGGATAACATCTTTCCTCCGTATTAATATTATAATTTTGTCAGATTGCTAATGAGTCATTAGGATTGGTTCCTTCGAATTACTTGGCTCCCCTTTAATGAGTTTGAAGAGATGGAATGTAGGAAGTGGTTTTGATATGTTTGAATCATTGTGGATTACTTTGGATTGATGGTTTCCAATCTATATGCATAGCGTTTTTATTATCTTTTGATGGCTTTGGGATTGTTTTTACTTGAATATTCAGCTAGCCTGTATGTTGATTATGAATTAAAAGTGGCCTGTAAATAACGAATACATGAATTTTTATCTATCTATCATTCTTACCGTATGAATTGGGTTCACGTGTGATTTAGGACTGTTCTTTTTCGTCCGAACTTTTGGGTGTGAATACAAGAGCTGATTGGTGTTGGATTTGACGTCATGGGTCTGCATGTCTCGCGCAGTTGGAACCAGCGGACTGGCGACGGATGGCGAGGCAGCGCAATTAGTTGGCGTATCGACAGACGTCTAGGGATGAAATGGGAGTCTTGTGATATCTCGGAAGATCTTCCAGTAAAGCGACGGAGAGGATATGTATCAGCGAACATCATTCGCTGGAGATTCCGGTATCGTGATACCTTTTTTTTTTTCACACGAACGCCATACTTCGATACGAATGCTAAAAGGCAAGACATTTTCGCATACCAGAGAAAAAAGACATGCGAGTGGATGGATGGGATGGCTGGCTGTGCGCAGTCGCCAGGGGATCGACTGAGCCGGGGAGGGGGGTGCGAGGGGATCAACGGCAGAGTTACTTTGGGTTACATCGGTGGGGCCTAACCCAGCCTCGTTTTGGGATGGTCGTTTTGGCTACTCCCTATTGACTTTTTCTTGTTTGGTTTCTCGACCAATCGGTATACGGCAAATATTGGGGGTGGATTGGATAACGGATGATATGTTATATGTGATATGTTATGTCACTATATTCGGAAACGTTGATGAAGGTGTTAAGCTTTTGTGTGGATCTTGCTGTAGGAATTGATAGAAGTTGGTGAAGTATGGTGAGGGATGTATGTATCTGTTAGCAATGCGGGATATTGATAGAGAACTTTTCGGTGAGATATCGGTCGTGCGATACATTGGTAACTACTGATGGTTTCAATGATCTTTTTTTTTACGCCAGGAAAGCTTGTCAGTCGACATGGTCATGCATTATAATATTTTTTGTTCGGGATATATTCTGGAGAACCTATGGAACGTCGCTTAACTCGCCATTTCTCCAAAACGCAAAATCTCGCCGGTTTACCCAAAAGATACCGAACGGGGCAGGTGATAAAGATTCAAGAACGGTGGTACGCTCAATTTCTCGATCAATTCGATCGAAATGGTCGGGTTGTCCGCAGCACCTCGACTGGATACATACTGTAGTATTAGCCATTGACAAGGGAGTTTGAACATTCTCGAAGATCGAATACCCCTTAGAGTAAAGAATGAGGTAGAGCTAACTAGCGCGCAACCAGTAAAAAACCCCCTGTGGAACTGCAAGCATATAACATAACCCCATAACAAAATGCATACGTCAGGCCTCGGTGGAGTATGACGAGAATGGGATGTTCGACGGCAAAGCAGTACAAAGACTTTTTGTTACGCCATTGGACTAAACTATTGTCTCGCAGGAATCCGCTGTGGGTCACCACCCGATAGTTAGAAAGTTACCCACAGAGAAATCATTTGGGTTTTTCTTGTTTACGAGGTGGAGTTTATATATCGTACCCCCCGAGTATTCTTTTCACAGCTTTCGCGGACATAATTTTTTTTCCTTCTCGGTGGGTTCCCACGAGTAATAATCTTTTCTAGAAAATATATCCTCTATTCGTTTTCTTGATTCTACGAGGGTAGGAGGGATAGAAGGGGGGAAACATTACACCGTCCTTTTGCAGTAAACCTCTGAGCATCATCGCCTAAACGAGCACGATTCTGATACTGTCGAGCACGCTTCAGTCCCAAGGTTCCTTTCAAGTCAAGAAAGTTTCCTCGTAATAAGTGTATCACGCCACGAGATTTTTCCCCTCCTTTTTTCACGTTTCAAAGACGAAAGAAACGACATACGCGATTATTCCAAAATATACTCCAAGAAATTCATATGAACGTAGAAGCACAGTAGATTCTTTTTCTATTGTGCACCGGCTGTATTCGTCTGTATCAACACACTCGTTTTTGGCGCAGCGCAGACTTTCTGGAAGGAGAACGATTCGGCGAATTTTTCGAAACAGAGGCGACGCAAGCAAAGGACTTACTGAATCGGAAGACTAAGAATAAAACGTTCTTGTTCCTGTCTCGCATAATTCATTTCAGAATCTGTTAGCTTTCGGCGAAATCCTTTTTTCTTCTATCATACCGTTTAACTTTCTATTCATTCGAGAACGCGGATGCATCGATAACTCAAATCTTCATTCACCAAATCGACGAAACGTCGAAAAATTTTCATCTAGACGTCGGCTTTTCACAGCACCAGAGTCGTACACAATAGTCGATATTCAAAGAGCGCAACAATGACCGAGCGACATTCGAGAACATGGGGCTTTCCCGCATTATTGGTGGCTGCACTGGCGATTGGAGGATGCGAAGCGAGACCGTGGGGACAGGAGATTCCGACAGCGACATTCGCGGCGCCGGAAGCCACGAGACAGAAAGAATTGAGACCGACGCCGTTTAATTTCGTACAAGAATTCGTAGAGAAAAGATTGGGGAAACGGGCAGAGTATCCTAGAAGCGTATGCGGTTTCATCGGCGGTGACGTTGGTAAGTTTTCTCCTTTGTAACAATTGTTCGTATGACGACTGCGCGGTTGCGTCGGTGGCGGTCGCTGGTGCGGAACCGAAGTTGCGACGACATCCTCTGAGGGCAACACATTCGTGTTAGGAATGTTTATTAGAAATTCGGATGCTAATTGGATATCGTTTGGATTGTAAACAGCTTCGCCTGCGGTCTGTTCTTCGAATTCGGTTTGTTTGTGGGATACGGCCCACGGAGCCGTTGGTTGTTCGGCGACGGATACCAGCGACTTAGCATTTTATACCACATGCGTCGATAGTAATAACAGCGGAGTCGCTGGACTTCAGAATAATCAATGGGCGTTCACTTGGTAGGTTGGAATACCCGGACTCAAACTAGTACCCGGATGAAATATCTCCAATTGGAGCATTTCGCTAATTGAATATTACGCTACAGTGCGAGTGAATGTTATCGTAACTCGTACGAATCGGCGAGCGGACAAGGTTTCACACAGTGGGGATGCGGACAATCGGATTTTGCGACTACTGTCCTCACGCGGCCCAGTGGTGTTAGCGGACAGAGCGTGGTCGCACGGTTCACATCGATAGATATGACGACCCAGAGCTCGAGTTCTAGCTCTAGTTCCAGCTCTAGTTCGAGTTCGGAGCCTCCTTCGTCTACCTCAGAACCATCTTCCTCATCATCGAGCGAATCTAGTACTACTGCATCTTCGGATAGTTCTAGCATAACGGCACCACCTAGCACCACTAACCCCGGATCTTCGACTACGAGCGGTGGTAGTGGGGGTTCCTCAACCTCACCATCTAGTTCTCGAACGAGCAATAGTACCGGTACTTCGACACCTCTACCCGGCAGTGGCGGGTCATCCACCGACGTAGGCGCGATTGCCGGCGGAGTGGTAGGTGGAGTTGCCGGTTTAGCGCTGATAGCTGGTCTGCTACTCCTATTGAAGAAACGAAAGAACTCTCACAATTTACGAACGGTATCCGAGGCTTCGAGAACAAGTCTTGGACCGCACGATATGGGTGAAATATACGAACCCAAAGAATTAGATGCTACGACACCAGAAATACCGAGTGAATTACCCGGAGATTCACCACTGGCGGGACCGAGTAAACCAGCTCCCGAACCTGTGGAGTTGCCGGGATCCGAAGTACCTATGAGGTTTGCCGGCGATAGCGAGAAGAAGGTTTAGTGGAGGCTAGATTTTGTTATCCATTTGGATCCTCGATGGAGATATTTCACCAAAGTGCAGGAGCCGCAGCACATGACTTAGAAAGTTGAAGTCGAAGATGTGGCGATTTTATATAATCAAGAGGTGATTTAGGGGAGGTAAGGTATCTTCTTCGGGGTTCAAGTTAGTTGATGCTGTTAACTTATGCATATAATAATAATGATTATGTAATTCTATTTCTTTCAATTTGGTAGTTAGCGGATCAATCAAGGCGGCGTTATATTTTAAAGTTGGTCTTAGTCGCGGTTGTGAGTCGGCGGCAAGCATAAAACCCAACTAAAAAACGACGTGTGAGGCTGTTTAAGCTGGTATATGCGCAAGAATACTCACACATGTGGAGAGGGAATTTTCCACGTTTTACCTAATGTGAGCATGGCATTTTGATAGTCCGAAACGTTATTCACCGTTTGAACATCATTCGGTCTATCGTGTACAACAATAAATCGGACAGCAACCATGGGCACGGGCGAGCATACAAGTACCAATATGACGGTATTGAAAATATTGACGATTCTTTTCTTGACCCTTTCGCCAACCGTTATGGGGTTTGGAGTGGGTTGGGTGAAAACAGACAAGCTCCATAAAAACGACACTCCGCGTGTCTCATACGCAAATCAGGTGAACGATAAGACCTGCTTCGAGACGAGAACTGCAGCACCGCAAGTTAAAAAGGATGTCATAAGAAAACCTCCCACTAAATTTCAAGACGCGGAAGTTCTCGAACAAGCGGTAGGATTGAACACCGTCAAATTCATGGTCGCGGCAAGTTGGGATGGCACATATGTTCTGAACGCTTTGGCTTTTTACGCTCAACCGGGGTGTAAAGGGGACCCTGTCATGATGATGCGATTCGAGCAACAGGAGATTTTGACGAGAGCTCAGGTGGTGGATCTTACTTCGGTGCTGACACAGATACCGCAAGTCATGATGAGTTTTGCGCCGATAGACGTACAAACTTTCAAAGAAGGGGAGTTGTCTGAGGAACAAAAAGCGGAAGTACAGCAAGATTTTACGAGAGCTGTTTTTCGAAACCCTGGCTTGATGAAACCGGGATCTATATATGTTCCTCGGAGAAGGAAGCCAACCTTGGGCCAGACTGATTACTTGTACTGCGGCGGATTGATCAAAGCTGCTCTTTGGGATAACAACGTCCAAGGCACCATGGGCCAATTTCGGATCGGTTCTGATCCTCAGATGGACTTTGCCCGTAACGACCGCTGGGGAACATTGTCCGGCATTCTCATGGCACAACTTAACGCAATGGTCGACCTGAACAATAACCCGGAAGATAAGACTGGGTTGACACCAAATCGGAAATCGCCATATGGTCACGGGGTTCCAAGATATTTTGATATGGCTAGATTGTCGTATTTGTGTAACGAGTTGGAGAGAGTGCCTTGGGAACAACCGGAGCCGCAAGTCGTTGAAATCATACTCGACGAACCGCAGCAAGCGAATGCAGTTATCCCTCCAAACGCTAATGCTGGTAGCAATAATGCGGTCAGCGGTAATGCTGGTGGCGGCGTGGGTCTAGGAGCGGGTAATGGGAATATGAACAGCAACTCTAGTCCGTCAAGACCGAAGTTAAATGCTCAACCCAAGTCCCAACCTGCAGCTCCAAAGGTGCAGCATAAGCCGGAGGCAGGCTCTTATGAAATTCTCGAAAAGAAAATTAAAGTCGACAACAGTCAACCAAACGCACCTAAACCCCAAGTGAACGAGCAAGTCCTCTTTGAGCAACAATTGAAACTGGCAATGAATCCCCCTGTCATCCAAGTAGATGAGGAGGACTATTCTGATCCCTTCGCGGATTTCTATAAGGCCACGCTTCAAGAAGTGCGCGAGGGAAATAACGACGACATTTCTAACTTCCTGGCCAATAGAGGTAACAGAGCCGGAGGGCGTTACGGGAATTCGCAATCATTCTTAAATCAACCTGCTAGCAATCAACAAATCGGTTTCGGCTTTGGAAATATCGGGAACCAGAGGAATGCGAATCCAGTGAATCCACCGCAACAGGGGACGATGAACCAGGCCTTCAACCAGATGTTTGGCGGGAATGGAGGTTTCAATAACCAGCAGCAAAGCCAGCCGCCAAATCGACAGCAAAACCAGCGAGGCTTCAACAATCAGCAGCAAAACCAACCACAAGGCGGACAGCAAAACCAGCAAGGAGTCGGTGCTGGTTCAAATGCCCAGAACCCGATAAACTTTGATTTTAGCAACATAGAACTCAATCCAGATATCTGGGGGGAAGTGAATTTTGATGAGACGGGATTTGATTTCGGACCGAGGTCGAATGGAAATGGGAATTAGACATGTATTTAGTATTCGTCATTCGTATACAGCAATATAGGTACCAATATGTCAGCTCTGAACATATAAAATGCACCAAGTTTCTCCAGCCATGAAAACCGTCTGTTGTAAAATCTGCGTTGTCGCCAACCACGGCGGCCTGCAACAGCGCCCAGGCTTTCGACGCACGCATGACATGATTGCGAACAAGGTATGCGTAACCCCGGACAGGCCTGAATACCCATCCCATCACCCAGCGTCCTCTTATTACTTCCTCCCCCGCTCCCGACCTCCGCGCTCGGCCCTTCCGACACACATCTCACAGACCTCATCGGACATCTCTACCAACAAAAAAATGTCAGACTGGGCGCCGTATCAATCCACCGACCCGGAAGCGCAGCGTTCGTCCATGCGCTCGCCGCCGCCTGGCAACAACGGTTTCTTCTCTACTTCCCCCCGTCTCGAGTCCTCGTCGCAGAACCTATGGGGCGATACCCGGTCCTACAGCCCTTCGAACGTTATACAACCTGAAAATGGATTCTCCGGTGCCGCGGGTCCGTCTACGGGATTTGGTAATACTGCGAGCGGGAGGGAATTCGTGAACCAGTTTGAGACCAGCCTGCCCATAAGGTAACAACTGCATACTTATCTCTCCCACCGAAATTATCCTTTTCTAACATTAGATTCTTAGAATGGACGCCGAGGCAGCACTCGCATACGTTATGCTTCCACCAGCCGGCCCTGTTATACTACTCCTCCTCGAACACAACAGCGATTATGTCCGGTACGTTACCGCGAACGATGTATCTCTGAGGTCACGTGCGCGGCTGTTAACATTGGACATTCGATAGATTCCACGCATGGCAATCCGCGCTGCTGTTCACGGGGATGTTTATACTTCATATTATATTCTTGTGGTCTCATTTCTTCTCGGTTTTGTTCCTATTCATCGATTTGGCTTTGATAGTGTATTTGAGCGTAAGGGCATACAGCGATGGTAAGATCTATGGTCACTGATATGTTTGAAACCCTTGCTAACATGGTTTTCGTTGTGTATAGCGGACACGTTGGATAGATTTGAGGTTCCGTACATCGGTGCTTGGGCGAATTCGTTTGTCGATGAGGAGTAGTCTGGCTTTAGAGGCAAAGTATAGGATTACAGCAGTGGTATTTGAAGAATCGGCCTTTTGGATAGTTTAGCGAAATGGTTAAGCTCGTTGGGGATAAGTTTTTGCTTATAATACTTTCACGTTTGCATATTTTGAGGCTGACCGTGCGCTCTGCCTGGCGTTTGGAGATGTTTGGCGTTTTGAATGAGACGAGTTTTAATGGCTCTCTGTTCCTTAATAATTATTAATATCATTGTTGGAGGTAGACTACGTGTTAGTGCATGAGTAACAGAGAAGCTTAAATCATCCCAAGACTATAATTATCCTCCTCGAAAGAATGTGTGATGTATGAATGTTGGCCTCAGCGAAATTTTTCTGCTAGTGCCCTTAGCATCTTCATGGTCTGCTCTTCCTTCGCTCTATGTTCCTGCAGTCGTTCTTCCCTTTCTGCTTTTCTAGCTCTCAACAAAGCTTCCTTTCGTAGTTCTCGTTCATTCTTTTTCCGTTCCTGCGCAGCTTTATGATGTTGAAAACTTTCATCTCCACCCATGAGTGCTGATTCGCCCACCTCCTCCATATCGCCACCCTTAGCATCAGCAAAGGCTTTATTCGCAGCGGCCGTCTCACGCTTCTTCTCTAGCTGTCGTTCTCTTGTACCGGCTTCGGCTCGAGGGACCATTTCGTCCAGTCTTTCTTTTTCGAGTTTTCGCTCCTTTTTTCGTTCATAGCGGAGATCTACGCGGCGTAATTCCTCTTCTTCCTCATCGAGTTCTACAATATTCGAATCTAATTAGCTATAGTTCGAAAATTGAGATTAAATAATTATTTTCGCGCTTACCCTTCTGCAAGTCAAGATCTTGTCTTGTTGGTGCCTTTGCGCCTGCCTGGGCCTTTGGGATACTCCCTGGTAAGGCTGGCCCAATCATATCGGAATCATCGCTTTCATCACCATCTTTCATTTCAACATCCTCAGCGACTCCAATCGGCATTTCATTGCCGTCAAGTCGTTGTAAGGCGCGAGTGAGTTCCTCATCAGTCATGTTTCGAATTCGTGTTTCGGTTTGTTCGATAGTTTCGGTCCCATGTCTGTCTCTTCCTCTATGATCCCGACCGTTGCGATCATGACGGCTTTCTCGACCTCGATCCCGGTCTCTGTCCCGCCCTCTATCCCGATCCCGATCCCTCTCTCGATCTTGATCTCTATCACGGTGGCGGTGTCTCTCTGTTTCGCGCCTGCCTCCTTCTCTATTCCTATCTCTATCCCGGTCTTTACCCCCTCTCTCACGAGAATGACGTCTTTTAGTTGAAGATTTGGAGTCCTCCCGGTATCTGAGATAGTCTTCCCATTTCGGTATATTCGAATCGCTGTCAATCTGGATCTTGTAATCCTTATCATACCATGATGACGCTAATTCCCCGAGATTCCTCCCTGAATTAGCTTTAAATTCGGATAAAAATAATACAAATACGTGAAGTATAGTGACACAATTGAAGCGAAGACTATCACTAGGGAACATACCATCTTCCGACGAAACGCTTAAACCTGCTCTTCATCTCCCGTTCGTCAACTTCCATGACATCAATTGATTTTTGAACATCGAGATATTTGGCGAAGAGCGCGAAATGTGAGGATAGTGAGGTGTCAAGATCGATAGGTTTAGCGTTTGAAGGGAGGAGAACTGGTGCTATCTGTTTGGCTGAAGGCGAGCGTCGAGCGCGATGGCGGTCATGGTGACCATCGCGATCCCGATGACGACGGGAGGACTGCGAATCGTTGGTAGGAGAACGAGAACGACGATTCGTACTTCGAGGATGGCGCGACGAAGGCGAACGAGAACGGTGACGGTGGTTATCGCGACTGGTCGACATTGCGGCAGGATGATGTAAAGTCGAAGGAAAGACGTTTCGAGATGGAAGTCGCGAAACGACCACAGGTCCAACACTTTCCCACGCTGGTCGCCAGTCTGTACCCACATTCCCGACTACACCTCCAACCGACGGAGCTGGACAGGTGGGCTCCCGAGACACCGTCATCGTCAAATATTCGCTCCAAGATGTCCAACCAAGGAGAAGGTACCCCCGTTAGGAGGCACTCGAAGAAGAATTCTGCAGATATGCGTGCGCAGGGCGCCCCGAGGCGGATGACCACAGGTACGCGCATGCATCGACGTATATGCAGGTAGCTCGATATGTACGAATATTCAATGCTAACACCTTTCACGCTCTAGGTCCTTTGGATTTGAAGTAAGCAAGCTCCGGAACATACAAGCTTGCGATGACCAGCAGCTTCCATTTGTGTAGAAAGCTCTGCTGATTAACAATTGCGGCAGCTTTGAGCTCCCAACTGCAGCTCCTAGTGAAGGGAAATCAATGCAAGACGGTTCCGCTTCTGTCTCGACATCCTTGTCGGGAGGCACGTTTGCTACAGCACCAGAGAGAGTATCCTCTCCAGGAGTCTCATCTCCAGCTTCCGCCACAGGGTCGGTACACACAATCAGCGGTATCACAGCTGCAGAGCCGCTAAGAGATTACGCCTATCTCCTGGATCCCCTGATATTCCGCCAGCTCCCGAATGTGGTCAGTTTCGACCCTCCTTTTCGATAGCCACCCACTTGTTCTTACCCTTCTATTCTAGGGATGAAGAATTTGGAAGGAAAAACGAAGCCAACTTTAGTGATCTCTACTTTTAGGAACGGAATCAACTCTCTCTGGTACCACTCGCTGCCCATCTCAACAACATTGGCGCACAATGCTCTACAAATCTCAGTAACGTTGGGGCTACCGATTCATTCCACATTTTCAACCTTTGGTATATCCGATTAATATGTCTTTCCTTAATATCGGCACAAACCACCGCGATGGCGTCTCAAGAGATCAAAGTATTCGGCGACTTGACATCGAACTTTTATCGTAGTCCCAATTTCGCCCACGCTGTGCCGTGGGACCTGCGAGTTTTAGCGATCCGACTACAAGCCTTGGGGTTCAACGATTGGCGACGTTGCTTGGAACATTTTTACATGTTGGCAAAGGAAGCCAGAACCGAGGCTGTGAAGAATAAGACCTCACCAACGTTATTCAAGATGTGGAGAGGGCGATTATTAGACGTGGGTCTACGTATCACCGCGGCATTGCTCGAGATATCTGACGTGGATGGTGCTGAGCGACATTTAAAGAGTATCATGGAAGATAAGGACGAACTAGATGATGCTATGGGGTTTAGGCTTCGCGAGGCAGTGTTATATATGCAGCTCGGACAGTTAGATGCAGCTAAGAACTGTTACCTGGCGAATGGAGCAGCCGAGGGTGAAGATGCGGATGCGGTTATCGAGGGGTTGAGGCTTATGGCTACAGATGACTTCGAGGGCGCATCAATCGTGTGGAAGAACCTCGTCGATAAGGAAGGGGATGCAGATCGACGGACAACTTATCTCGTCAACATGGCAGTTTCACTTCTCTATTTGAGACGATTACCAGAGGTACGTATCGTCAGTATTATTGCATTTAAACTACGAGCTAATGATATCTATAGGAACAAAAGAGTAGCAATTTTAAACTCCAGTCAACGATGGATAGGCAACTAGCCTATAATTATAAATCTTTATCATTTAATATTGTCACATTGCATAATTTACTCGACACGCATTACGAACCGATGATTTTAGATATCAGGCAACAGTTGGAGTTATTGAACGAGGAGATGACGGGCGTTCTTCGAAAGCGAGAGCAGGCTGCTCAAGCTTAGAATACCTTGTTTGAATACCAAGATTTATTGCTCATCTTGTCGTGGTTTGGAGGCTATTGGTGTTTTGGATATATTCGATCATGTCTACATATGCTCTATATGCATCCATCATGTATTTACTCTCTATCAGTCATCTAAGATTTAAACATCGATGCCCGTTTATGGTGCCGGCAAGGACAAGTAATACGATCTTTGGGACAGCATCCAAGTAAGACCAGTCGTAGCCGCGATTATTGGACCAGTAAGTCCCTCCCCAATACTGTACACCAAAAAAATTATACATCAGCAATTCCATCGCCATAGAAGGTATTTAGAATATAATAAGCAACTCACCTCGCGGTTCCAAAGTATAACCACTCGCTAAAAAAGTGCCATCCCGCTAACACGAAGGTTCCGATACAGATGTCATAAACCGCTCCGTTGGAGATGTTATACGCAGCATAAAATCGAACGAGGGCCGCGAGCATAGTCCACGTGCCGAACGTGCGGGAGGATAGACCGTTGACTTCCAGCGGTTTACCGGAGTAGACGCGTTTGGTGAATTTTAAAGTCGCATAGCATTGCATCGAGTTTGCTACGGAGACGACGGAGACCTTTTGCACATTCGATTAGAATATTATTTTTTTAATAGTTATATATGATTTTAGAAGCGGAGAGGAGAGTGGTGTACTTACGAAAAGGAGGAATTTGGGGAGTAGGCCTGGGGAGATCGGGAACACGCTCCACCAGCTGGCATTATCAACGGCGTCCATTCTGCTTGCAATGGTCGATATTTCCAGATATCTTGAAAGATACGCGTCGGTCTCAGCCGTTATAAGAACCCGATAGTCGGCGTGAACAGAGCTCGAGGGGATCCGCCGTCTGGATGTGAAATGCAGGGGATCTCAGCTCGCGATACGAGCCCGATCGGGACCGCAGCCAGGCGGGTGCTGTCTGTACCTCGACGCCCAATCTCGCCCGCCAAACGGGTTACGTATCCCTCTTGGCCCAACCGTGTTGCTGCTCCGTAGCATCGACGACGACGACGACGAAGACATCACCGCCCAAACGACCATGATCTTGTAGCCATCGCCTGGGGAATCTCTGCTCTCATCAAGGTCGCTATCTCAATCGCCTGTTCCTTTAATTCCACCTCCGCGAAACAAATCCCGCCATGGCGACAAGCTCCTCCGCTCATCAGAACCCTTACGACGAATACCTTGGTCCTGGGGCAGACCCGGACCTCATCGATCCGGATGACCGTACGAATCCACTCCGCGCTTCTTACAGTGTATATCCAACTTATCATCCATGCTAACATACTCCTAGTTGACATTAACGACCTCGACGACCCGCTCGAGAATGAAACCTCAGACCGACAACCCCTCACTGCGGCCGCTCGCAGCGCCGCAAATGCTGTCCCCGGCGAAGACCGTCGCGCACCCGTAGACACCATCGACGAGTCAGTCTGGGAGACGCTATCCCGAGATTTAACCGCCATCTGGGAAAAGATGAAGCAGGTTCTTTGGCCCAAGTTCACGTGGAAGAAATGGCCGGATGCGGATACGGTGTTAAATAGCAATCACACGAGCGAGATTCGAGATTGGGATCTATGGTATGGCTATCTCTCAAATCCAAGTGGATCACTATTTGTCGTTGGCTTACTGATTGGGTGTATCAGGGGACCGTTGTTATCTTCTCTCTTACTCTCACTGCTGCTATCGATTGCCGCCTCGGACGAACAGACCACAAACGTGTTTTCAGGTGTATTTGCCATCATATGGATCGGTGAATCTCTGGTTACTTTGCAAATAAGACTGTTAGGTGGCAACATGTGAGTTTCTTCTCCTTTTCCGGTACCAGTATTAGAACACTTCCTGACGAGTTTCTAGTTCGTTCTTCCAATCCGTCTGCGTTATTGGATATACCCTCTTCCCACTCGTCGGCGCCGCGTTATTATCCGCCGTCCACCTTCACGCGATAATCAGAGTTCCTTTATACGCGTTCTTCTTCCTGTGGAGTTTGGCTGCTGGTGTGAGTATATTGGGTGGCAGCGGGGTGGTGAGGAATCGGGTACTTTTGGCCGTGTTTCCTTTGGGATTATTCTACTTTTTGTTGACTTGTCTATGTTTGATAAGTTGATGAAGAGGGAATCGGGGTGGTTTATTCAAGTTAAAGGCATCGGGATATAAATCAGTAACAAAGATGGGTTCATGGTGATTTATTGTATCATAGTTAGCGTATTTTTGCCTTTTAAGTCATGGCTACACGGTGGGGTTTATTACAAAAGTACTACTGAGAAAGGGGGGTTTGGATTGCTTGATGTTGATCCAATATTAGTGTCATAAGATTTTTCTTTTTATTTTCTTTCTAGCTAGGATACTAGTCATGAATAATTTTTAAAGTGAAAGTGCGCGCTAGATGGACATGTAAACGTGAAGATGGCTCCTCCAATGCAGAAACTCCATACACCCTTGTATCAATTTATACATTTTCGTTGATTCCTTTCCTATGGCTTTCGTTAGGGTATGCCGTTGGTAAAATAATATCGCTATCGCTTCCTCCCATCATCTAACTCCAAAAATGGTTGCCGTTGCTCTTGCATCTGGAAACTTTGAGGTGCCGCATATTGCGCGGGGGAGACGTATTCGCCGTGATAAGCTGGCGCGTACGGTTGCTGTCCCTGCGGTTGATACGACGGCGGTGGCTGCTGCTGTCCGTATCCCGCATACCCCCATTGTTGCTGTTGCTGCTGCTGTTGTTCCTGCCAATATTGTTGAGTATACTGCTGCTGTCCCCGGCCCATTGGTTGCAACCCCACCGCTCCGGTACCACCTATCGGCGCCGCGGCTTGCGATAACGGAACCGATTGCTCGCTGCCGTTGGTGTGTAGATGGACGTGGACTTGTCCATTCCCTCCTCCGCCACTTAGATATCCCCACGCTAATCTTCTGATTTCTTCGTTGGAATGTTCTTTCTTCGGACGGCGGCCGCAGGTTAGACAGCGGGTTAGCTGGCGTGGGAATAATCCCACTAAAATACTGGCGAATACTCCGACTGCTGCGACTATTATACCAACAATCGTACCCGTGTCGAGACCTTTCCGGCCGTTGTTGTTATTGTTATTGTCGTCATTGTTGTCGGTGGAAGAGTTCGGGCTAGTGTTTGAATTCGAGTTTGATGAGCGTGTCGGGGATGGGTTTGATCCGACTTTTGAGGAATCGTCGTATGTTACCGCTGCGTTTTGATTGGTGAACGGTGTTCCGTAGACGAATATTCGCGAGGCAGCGGTTCCGCAGGACCAGCTCGATACTCCGGCGGTATCCTGCGGGTCGTCGGTGTTTGTTTTGAAGATATAAGTTACACATTTCGGTTTGTTGCCGGTGCTATTCGTTATATTATGTAAATTAGCTATATATACCTTTTTGAATAAGTCAGATGGGATAATTGAGTACATACCAGTCTAGCACTGATGTGAATAATGACGTGCAATCGAAGGGCCCGTTGTCGGAACAGTATTTCGAAGGGTCGTTTTGGTTAAAGCAAGTTCGAGCGGCGCTCACGCAAGCTTGCGCGTTACAGCAACCCCACGCCGATGCTAGATATTGGTTTCCCAGAAAAGTGCATGTGTAGTCTTGAGGGCAGAATATCGGCGAGGCTAGACTTGTAAAGAAGAGACTGCAGTCAGAATGCTGATGGTGTGTATATATATATTACTATGACCAAGCATCGGCCAGCGCCGGGAAGCTCAAAAAAAATACCTCCATCACCGTTTGCGTATGCGCAAAATCTTGCGTCCGAAGTTTGGACTTGTGAAGCTCTTGGAAGCAATTTCTGGATATCCTCTACTCTGGGCGCCTGCGTTATCCTCGACGCATAGCGAGGGATTGTGCCTGATGATATTGGTGATGCGGTCGTGGATTGCGGTGCCCGCGTTGTGTGTCGTCCCGGCGCGCTGAGTTCAGCGACTGCGGCGGTCGTCCAGACTGTGGAGAAGAGCAGAAAAGTAAAGGATTTACTACTGCGCTTCTCCATTCTTGCTTTCCCCTTCAGCTTCTATCGGTCTCCACTTCCAGTTTAGACCCGCACTTCGGAGAAATCCTTCTGTGGCGCCGTTATCCTCAAGCGCAAAAGAAGCTTATCCCGCTTGCAGTTTGTAATCGTCAAGCTCGTTATCGTTGATTCGGGAACTTTTATCCCAATATTGGTCTGGTGCTGGAAGAAAAAGGGGAGTCTGAATCTGCGGGATCAGAAAAAAGCTTAGGGGTGGTGGGCACTCGTCGCCTCTTTGGTCCGCCCCCAGACCGTACGATATATAAACATTTCCCACCCTTCTTCTTTTTTTTTTTTTCTTTTCAATTTTAAGCCTCCCTCGTTTCACGTCGGCTTTTAGTGGAATGGCCGGTGCTGCATCTTCATGGGGTTTCGTTACGTTTGGATGGTGGAGTAGCTTTTGCGGCTGAGGGTTCATTTATATGCATGGATTATAAACCAAGTGGTGCTTGGAGCTCTTTTTGGTTCGAACTGGAGAAGGGACCTACGTTCTCAGGGTAGGCAGCTCAGGAAGGCCGGGATGCTCGGGAATAGATTAATTTAGCAACAGCGGAGATTCCAAATCGATATCGAATAGGTTATTACGTATTGGTCTTTTATTTGGACTATTCCCTTGGCTCTGGTAGCCTTGATGCTGTACTCCGGGGTATTTCGTCGTCGGAGCTAGCATAGTTAGACAAATAACAATATACTGAGCAACTTTACCCGTCCACTGCTCTACGAAATGCCATGGATTAGATCTGAGAGAGATGACCTCTAATTTTCTCATTGGTTGCTTTGTAGAAGTTGAAAGTTTGTAGCTTGAATATCCATTTTGATGCGAGTCAGGCCCTGTTTGACGAGACTCACAGATACCCTCGGCTCATGATCATGACCTAGGTCAACCACTGCACGCTTCAAAAGCCAGAAAGATTTCTTTTTCTCAAGAGCGTGATCCAATCTGATATTGCATCTGGCAAATATAACAAGCCGGAGGACACATAACCCAGTATGCCGTTAGCTGTAAGAAATCCCTCCACCCTGATCCCTCCAAAGCTGCTTCGGATTTGCTCAATAAAAATCCAACAAAACCCAACGCAGCAAAGCCCAATACAAATGACGAATGACTTCCCACCAACGAACCTCAAAAGCCAGGACTGATATGTATTCATTCATAAACAGGCAGCCGGCCAATTCCGGGCCACAGCATCTCTCTCTCAAAACCTTGTCTCTTGCCGTACCCTGATCGCCAAAACAATTGCCGCCGGCGCCAAAATCCTCTTTCTCCCAGAAGCCTCGGATTATCTCCCGATATCCGCTTCCGAATCCCTAAAACTCGTTAAACCCGTTGAATCCAACGAATTCGTTCTCGGGTTACAAGAATCCGCAAAGGAACATAAGCTCCCCATATGCGTTGGAATCCACGAGCCCGCGGAAGGTGGCGGAAGGGTTAAGAATACCTGTGTCTATATCAACGAGGATGGAGTAGTCAGTCAACGGTATCAGAAAATACACCTTTTTGACGTCAATATCGAGAGTGGTCCGGTATTGATGGAAAGTCGGTATGGACCATCGCCGCACCCTGATACACGGCATTTATCGTTAATCCGATGAACCCAATAGAAGTGTGGAGCCCGGGAAGACTATCACATCACCGTTTGACACAATCCTAGGGAAATTGGGAATGCTCATATGCTTCGACGTAAGTTTTTAGTCCCGTGCTTTTACGGCTGGCGAACTTCCGAGAACTGAATATATTTCACGCAAAGTTACGGTTCCCTGAAATATCTCTGCAACACCGTCGACTCGGTGCACAAATCATATCGTACCCTTCGGCGTTCACAGTCCCTACCGGTAACGCAGGTCACTGGTCCACGTTACTTCGCGCGAGGGCGATAGAAACACAATCATACGTTATCGCGCCGGCGTTGGTAGGTCATCATAACGAAAAACGTAAATCGTACGGGCATTCTATGATTGTGGGTCCGTGGGGTGAGATATTAGGCGAATGTAGCGGGATAAAAGAGGGAAGTGAAAGAGGGCAAGACGGTGGGGAGGAGGAGATTTGTGTGGGGGAGATAGATTTGGGGGTTTTGGAGAGGGTTCGGAGGGAGATGCCATTGTTGAGGAGAACGTAAGTTACAGCTCTTCCTTATCAATATTCGATATATATCCTTTCTAATATCGTTTTTCTTGTGGGAATAGAGATGTGTACCCTGAACTATAGCGGTTGAGCAACACCATATTTATTCCGCATATATATCGCGGATATCAAAGATCGAAGGTGTAAATCGCAAATTTATATTGATAAACGGTCCCTCTTAGAAATAGTAGTAATCTCCCTGGGTTTATTAAAAGGTAGCCAATACCGGTATCCGACTCGGAATGCAACAACCAAAGAAAGCATCCACTCTCGCTCGTTACCTTTTTTGTCGAATCAATACCATTCACCATGGGTCCCTCTTCTAGTAAATACAAGATGAGCAAGAGGTCATTCGCCGAACTCGCGAGATATCCCGTGCAGTACACCATACCCATGAGCAATCTACCCGTGGAAATCCTGTTAATGATATATAACGACTCCACCCTCGAACACACGGACAGGGTCGCTCTCGCATTAGCTGGCAAATTTCTCTACAACGCCGCGATACCCTTTTTATATCGACATTTCCATATGTTATCAGACAAAGAAATCGGACGGAAAGGGAGTTATCAGCCAAAACTTGTCAACTTTGTAAAACATTCCGAATATGTGAAGTACATACACCACCCTTCTATCCATTATAACAAATGTATTATACATGACAAGAGTCTAAGCTGTTCCAACAGATCCGCCGAGATGCGTTCCACCCCTCTCATCGGCCGCAAAATAAGACAATTAATATATGGCTTCGACAATCTGACAACCCTCCACCTAATCCACACTGCCACGAAACCGCGAAACGACCATCTAGCAACAATCCTCATTTGTCTTCGAATGCCGCTGCTGAAAAACCTCAAATTAGAAATCACCATCGTCAACGACGCTGCTTTGAAACCCATCGATGTCGAATTACTCAAAACCCGCGCCCGCAAAATCCACGGCATGTTCGTCCCCAACGACCTACTAATCGAAGCTGCGCAATTGACCTCCGTCTGTCCGCTGGAAAACTTAAATATCGTTTTTTCGTTTAGAAAAGCTCAATGTGAGCTTCAAAGAATCGAACGGACGTGGGAACCCGATAGCAGATGGGGCTGGGAAGAGTGCGAGGAGCTTTTGAACGTCATGCGTATGTTGAAGTTCGCGCTGAGCAAATTGAAGAGAATTGACGTTACCGCTGGTGGAGACGCGGACTTGTGCATGTACCGGATTATGGAGGGCCATTGGAGGTGGGATCTTCCGGTGCTCGAGAGATTCACGATGACTCTTCAGATGCATAGATCATCGCTCACGAAGTTCCACGAATTGTTCGTTGGCTGTAAGCCGACTTATTATGCACACGAGCGCCCACTGTGGTAGGTCTACTTTCCTTTGGTTTTGTTTTTTCTCCCCTTGCCGTTGCCTTTCTTTCCTAAATTTGACTTTGGTTTGTCTTCTTTGGAGTCTTTACTGGTTTGTTTATGATAGCTGGTTTAGCGTCAGTGGTTAGATAGCTATGCATTTGCTGTCTATATTCGTTCACATCCATATACCACTCTACATGTATTAATTCGTAACTATATTTGAATTTCTTCGATGGCTGTATGTCTCCCCAGATCACTTTTGATGAGTTGACTACCTCATTGTGAGAGAAAATATATGCTATTTTGATGAGAATTGAATAATAAATATACAGGAGTGGTTACTACTGATTACAAAATATGCCTAGGAAGTCCAAAAAGAAAGGCAAACAAGCAGCTTCAATCACCATCGCCCTAAAACATGGAACCAAAAAAGGAAAGCAAAAAGAAGGAAGTCCGATGTGGGATATCGTAATGCTGTGTCAACAACAATGAAAAACCAAAAAACCCAAAAATTATAACCCAGGGGATATTTTTTTTCTTTTCGCACAGTGAAAAATAATCGCACTTAGCACCGAGAAAATTGAGAACAATCTCATCTCCAAGATTGCAGCCCGGACCAAGGATCCTGCTGCCCAGGTGGTCTCTGTCCCGGAGGCGGTGGCGGCGGTTGTTGTCCTTGCGGTTGCTGGCCTGGATATCCCTGAGGGGGATACTGTTGCGGGAAACTTTGCTGTCTGTTAATAGGTGGGGGACCGGGAGGCGGCGGCGGAACGTAAGCGCCGGGATTATACGGCTGCTGTTGTGGTTGGTATTGTGCATACGGTGGGAAATTTTGTGCCGCCGATCCTCTTCTGACGTACTGACCGTTAGGATACTGCTGTTGCTGTTGTGGATGCTGCGGGTGCTGCTGCTGTGCCATCATGGGTGGATACTGTTGTTGCTGGGCAGGTGGTGAGAATTGGTTTCCGTAGACGTTCGTGGGTGGTTGTTGAGGTATAGGAGGGAAGCCACCATATCGTGGGGTTTGCGGTGGTGATGCGACGGGATTTTGCCCCACTGATATCGGAGATGGTGAGTGCTTTCCTAATTGATCACCAACAGACATCTTCTCCATCAATTCGCGAATCCTTTGTTGTTCTCTTTCAGCTGTCGCATTTGCTCCTTTCTCCTTCTCGATCTTTGCTAGTAAGGCCGCTCCTTCCTGTCTCCGGTTGTTGACAAAGACATCGACATTCTTATCAAGACTATCCACGGTATCTTTCATCTCACCATAGAAGCTCTTGGCCTTCTCTAGCCCGGACTGTATATCTAAGAAGGCACGATATACCTTTTTGAATGCAGATACAACAGCAGCCTTATTCTTGGCGAGTTTTTCGTATCTTGATTGCTCCGCTCGCACCCGTTTGTCTTGCAGCAGTTCGCCGTACGCGGCCGTTAGGTCCTTCATCAAAGATTGTTGTTTGTGAGTAGCTTGCAAAAGCCGATTCTGATGCGGCCGGAATTTCTCAAGCTCAGAAGCAAAAAGCTGCCCCTCGATATTTCCCATAGACTTCTTGTTAAGAATGAGAACATGATTAATGTCATCGTTGTGTACCTATGTCAAACATCAGCATCATTTTATAGTATTTATTATTCAACGAAGCATACCTTCTCCTTGAGATCTTTCAGAACCTGCATACGTTCTCGCTTAATGAGGTTGAGCTTCTTCAATAACTCCTCCACCCGCTCAATTTGAGCCATTACACTGATTTCGCCCGACTCATCGACATCCAACAGACTGCCTTCTTGTGCTGGAGTACTCCGTTTATCCAACCGATAGCCATTCTTGACTAAAGCCTTCTGGAACAAGACATCTGCCTCATCTTTTTCGCCTGCGACCCTTAAATCCTCGATATCGTCTGCGTACTGCGTATATTGGTTTAATAAAGCAGCATCCGATTCACTAGCCGCATCGATAGCATTCGAGAGATTTTTAATGTCTTCTCTTAGGGTTTGCGTCAGAGCAGAGGACGGTTGCTGTATCCAGTCATCCAGATACTTTGACCTCATTTTCTCACAGATCGCTTCCTCGGTATCCAAAGCCTTCGCACATTGCATTAGAACTTCCTCCACACGTAGCTTATCGTCTTTAAGTTCGTCGAAAACGTTGATTAGGAGGGGCTCGTGCGCAATCTCGTCAGCCCATGCTCTAAATTCCGGATCCACCTCGAGGTTCTCTTCAAATCCTCCCTTTAGCATTTTCAAACTTCCAGGTAGCTTAAGATAATCTAAAGCAGCAGCCAGCTCCGAGTTTGTGATGTCACACTTTTCGGTCTCAGACCGGATGAGCTTAGCCTTCTCTTCATCGTATAACGAGGCTGATTCCGTCACGGACATCGGAACAATCTTAGAAAAGATATCGGGCCCTATTATTCGCTGGATATCCTGCCCAGCGTAGAGTTCTTGTACAGGGATAGCTTTCGAGGCCGGTAGTTTCGAAATCGATGCGAGTGATGTTTCGCTTGGTATGGTTTGGTGGTAAATGTAATCGTTGTCCTTTTGAAATTCCGCCCTCTTCTCTTGAACCATCGCCAAATGACGTTTCATTAAATCGTTAAGGGTAGGACCCGTTTCGGCTATGAGATTGGAGTTTGCGGGAACGTTAGATGGGAAGGATGATGCGCTCTTGGCCGCGTCTCTGGCGAGGCGTTCTGCGACACCCATTCTGGCGAGTCCGATACCGAATTGATTGGTGCTATTCTCGTGTAGGGCTTGGTAATACTGGGCTAATGAACCTAGGTAGTTCATTTTGGCCTAGCGATAGGTTAGTGGGTTTGGCAGCTGTAGGTTGACAGAGCTTGAACATACCTGAACCAGAATCAGCCACGGCTTCCCAAATATGTCTTTTGCGACATTCTCCTGGCAGCCCTCCGCTGACTGCGAGTATAGAAATCCCGCTTGGGCGGCGAGCTTGGCCAGCATGCCTGGTTTCTTTCCATCGCCAATTTGTTTCTCCAAGAAGACCTCCTGTGCCTGAGCGAGCATGATGTTAATAAGCGTTTTGACAGACTCCCTGCTAAGGTCGCTAGACGGGGCGTGTAGAAAGTTTTCGTTGATATATGTGAACATCCCGGCGGAAGCCTGGAAGGAGTGATAAGCGGTTTTGAGCCCTGCATCTTCCGAGCGATTTTGGTTGGCGGCGTGACAGGATAGTACGGCTGAGATGTTGAAGATTATCGAGGCTTTTTCGTAGGCAAGGGAGTACTGTGAGATTTGTTTGTGTGTAAAGGCGTCGTACCTGTAGGGCAAGAATTTGTGAGCTTTGTCCACAGATCTGTGAGGATGCGAGCGTATATCGCTATCTCGCTACGTATGCACATATAAGCGCCGAGGTTCTGCCGTACCATGTAAAAGAGATTTTGATATGATTCTCGTCGACGGGGAACCGTAAGTCCAGCAGTTCCAGCTGGCCGTAGTACCTGTAGAGCAAATCTCGACCGGCGGCGGAATCTTTCCCAGCACCTCGCATGTCCTGACGCAGCCGGTTGAGCGTCGCACATTCCTCGTTGTACTTTTCGGGGTCGCCATAGGTTACTCGGATGTAGTTTTTGAGAGGAGTGACCCAGTCGATTTCCTGAGTGGTCTTCAGGGGACAGCTAATCATGGGCGCCTGGTGGAGTTCAGCCATTGTTGCGGTCGTCCTCTTGGGGGTTCGTGGGGGAGAGGGAGGTGAGGTCGTCTGAGGGGTCGATAAGGAGGAGAGCGAGCCAGAGTGGGTTTTGTTAGGTTCAACTCAGCCAGGTAAGGTACCCGTCCGCTAAGCGCTACCCACGAAGAAACGATCCGAACTATCCCCACTTGATGTATGTCTGAAGAAATGCCGGAATACGGTCGGAATAACAGTGAGGATGGAAGTCAGTATATTTTCAGGAGTTCGGGGCATCCCTACGCAATATAAAAATTGAGATACAGAGGGAAAGGGTGGGAGCGAGCGAGCGAGCGAGCTAAAGCTGTCTTGGACGACGGGCGGCTGAAGGACTTTGCAACAGAACAACCAGCCAGTTACCACCAAGTGCACATACTCCCTTAGCTAAAGGGCTCTCTTAGCTACCGATAGCTGTGGGTACAGCGGCGGCTCGTTTCAAAACGGGCAGCTTCTTGGGAATCGAGGAAATCTCGCATTGACGAGCCCGTCGAACGAGGCATCTGGCATGCTGAAACACGCCATCGTCTGCAGGAACCGCATTCCCGGCTGTCTCTTGGCTGATGCCATTCCTCTGCCCGCATTCTCGTCTCGATATGCCCCTCTACGTGTGTAAGGAAAGGTATCTTTACGTCTACGTGTAATGTTGTATAACCTCCGGACTTGTCTTTTGCTAGCTGAGCGGCTCTGCTCGAGTTATAAAAAGACCCAACCGATGGATCTCGATCCTTTCGTTAAACCGATAATTATATAAGATGCTAAATATACCCATTTGTACACTCCTGCACTCTTCTGTCGGTAACCGGTTAGTTAGCTGAAATTTATCTAATAACGCTCTGCGCTCTGTGCCTCTCAATCGTGGTCGCTGCCATATCTGCCATATCAATTTCAGCCTATCACCAGCCCCGGCGCCTAACAATTTTGACTTCTTTGGTCCACAATCGCCCCACATGACTAGACCTTCCACATGGAAGACTTGTAGGTTATTCTAGAGCTAGCACTATATATAGTGCGGGGCACTTTTCTCGATACATAGATGTTCAAAGGGTGCTCATATCGTCAAGTTCATCCTCGCAGATTCCAAAAATCTCCTATAATCGTCTACGAAAGGGAACCGGTGATACTCTTTGCCAATAAATCCAACGGCATTGACCAAAATAGACCAATGTTGGTAAGTCAATATTAAACTCTAAGATTGTAAAAACACCGTATCAAATCGCATACTCTACAGGGTACCCCAGTGTTGGTATCAGTTGCGCTCCAATCTCTATCATATACTCCGGTGATCAAAAAACACTATCATTTAGTTCGTCGTCTTCTATCGGCGCATCCTGGGAGTCAAACGCAAACTCCTCCCATCCAGTGACCCCTCTCTCCTTCATCTTCAGAGCTATTCTGTGCCCGAGGACTCTATACTTTATGTGCGCCTTGTCGTCGTTTAAGAGTGTTAAACTCAAATCGGCAGCCCAGATATGTAGCTGTCCTCTAAGCTTCCACAAGTCCGCCATATCGACCCACGGTGGTGTCTCTTGCAGAGACTTCAATCTGTCCGTTATAGCTGCGATTCCCGTGATAACTTCCATGACGGCAGACTCTTCGCCAGCAGCCATAGCAGACGATAGCTTCTCCTGCAATGCAAATATCTCAAAATGCATCAGAATCGGTAGAATAGTGGTCGCATTCACACCCTTTCCGACCACGTAGTTTTTGTAATGGGGATACATGATGACGAGTCGATTCATGTATTCTATAGCCTTGGTAAAATCCCTCTTCTTGGGTATGACGGTATCATTATTATCGCCCTGATCATCGTCGGGAGATGCCGCCTGCTCGCACTCCCAGCTCAGAACCTCCACCCCTAACATCCAAATCCTTTTGAGTCTCAGATTCCTCACATCAGTCTCCGTGTCGCTCAGCAGCAGTAATCTAAAGGCTCGTTTCGCTCTCTTCCAGTCTCGGCGCAGCAGACAGATGTGTAGAACGGTGTTCACATGGTTCATGTGTTTCGCGTGCAAAGACGACGGCTGTAACGGAGGTAACGCGTCGAGGATGTCGCTGGCGTAACCCGCATGGCGAACGCGGTGCTCCAGATTCCGTGCTAGCGGTTTACGCTTCCCGTCGGATGTTTGGTCGTCGTCTGTGTTCTTTTGATTGTCGACAAGAGAAGCGACCGTCGTCAGCGCGGGTAGTGAAGTCGCACGTGCGTTGGTCGGGGTCCACGGAGCCGTCGTCGGCAGCTGGGTCTGCGATGCGAGACGACGTAAGCCGCTCCCATCGCCGATGTGTCGTCGCAACAGAACTTCGTCGTCATTCTCATGGTGCGCAGCATCGTCTTCTTCTTCTCTGCCACTTGCTTCGTCTTCGTCAGGGTTATCGCTCGGATTCGTCCCGAGACTCTTGGTGCGCTTTCGTTTACGACTCAGACCAGAAGCGGATAGGGCCTCGTGGGACGTAGGAATGAAGGTGGAGTGAGGTACTGGGTAGGAGAATGCCGGCCGTGAAGTCATCTACCCGGGCCATTCAGCGATGGACCCCAATTACAGGTTCATCGGTTCTGCGCGGTCAATCGCATTAGCTATCGCACTTCTTGCCACACTCCCCTCCGATACGATCTAGCTGTAGGGAACGTGCTCGAAAGAGTATTCTGGGTGTAGTTCGTAGAGAGACTCGTACCTGCCATCACGTAATCGGCTTCCATATGCTTCTGTCGTGGGAATAAGAACGGAAGAGACAATTGAAGGTTTGGGAGCGATGGGATGGAGAATAAAAAAATAAATTTAAGGCGAAAAGAGACAGTCGCTGCGACAAACACCAAACCCCACGCTGGCGTCATAGCAGAGACCCCTTCACGGACCCAACTTCGACAGTCTCAACCTTCGCTCCAACATCACCACCACCATCGCTGCCAGACATCGCACTGATTACAATATCTAATTTCATAGGCATAGATAAAGGCATACTTTGATAGAAATGTGAGTCTCCTCACGGTTTCCGACGTGACCCCGCGCTCGCCCGCAAGCTAACGCGCCCCGCCTTCATCCAGGCTCCTCTTGATAGTATCCACCCTCCTCCCCGAGGGCAGTCTCAGCCTCGAAGTATTCCCGGACTTCCCTCTAGCATCGATAACGAATCTTATAGACGAGGAAACCAACGGTCTGGTCAAAGCCGAGGACCAGTTCCTCTATCACAACGGCCATCTACTCGGCGAACACGAAAAGACCCTTGAACAGCTCAACCTGAAGGACAATGACGTCTTGGAACTCCACACCCGACAGACCCTACAACAGCTACGGCAGGCGCAACGAAATGCTGCCGCTGCCTCTAGCAGTGCGGGCGGGCAGCCGGCTAGAGGACAACCAGGTGGAAACTTTATGACGGATTCCGAAGTTATTCGTCTTCGCCTGTTGGGCGACCAGAATATGATGAACCAGCTGAGAGAACAGCAACCGGAACTAGCGGATGCGGTTAATGACCCACAGCGATTCTCTCAGATATATCAAATGCTGGAACAGAGACGCCGGGATGCCGACTTGGAAAAGGATAGGGAGATTGTACGACCGCTCCAACACTGTTTCTTCATCCGGGTATAACGGTTGCTAACATTCGCATCAGGCCAGGTTAAATGACGACCCGTTCAACGTCGAATCCCAGCGACGGATAGAGGAGCTCATTCGTGAGGAAGCCGTCCGAGAAAACCTCCAGAATGCTCTCGAATATAACCCAGAATCCTTCGGTCGTGTTACTATGCTCTACATCCCCGTCGAAGTCAACGGCCATCCGATCAAGGCTTTTGTGGATTCAGGTGCTCAAGCTACCATCATGTCTCCCAAATGTGCCGAGGACTGCGGTATCATGAGACTCATCGACAGAAGGTTCGCTGGTATCGCAAAGGGCGTGGGAACAGCCAAGATTCTCGGAAGAGTTCACTCCGCTCAAATCAAGATTGGAAACTTGTTTTTGGCCTGCTCTTTCACCGTCATGGAAGGAAAAGACGTCGATCTACTATTAGGCCTCGACATGCTGAAGCGCCATCAAGCGAGCATAAATCTAAAAGATAATGTTTTGGAATTCGGAGAAACCAAAGTCATGTTCCTCCCCGAAAACGAATGTCCGAGTAGTTTCGACGCTCCGGGACAGGAACAAGAGCCGGTTGTGGAAGGTCCCGCGGGTAGTCTTGTAGGTGAACAAAGCGGGGCTATGATACGTCCGCCTGCCGTCAACCCCAACTTCCAGGGTCCTGGACAGACACTTGGTGGCCCCTCTTCGGAGACACCCGTTTCAGCAACAACACCCCAACCCCAGACTTTACTCTCGCCTACGACGCTTCCTCCATCTGGGACCCCGAGTAATCCGCCCCCACTACCATCAGGCAGGCAGACGCAACATTCTCCGGAAAAGGTGGCACAGCTTACCAGCCTTGGCTTCTCGGAGACAGAATCTATCCAGGCATTAAACACTGCGAACGGGAATGTGGAACTAGCTGCAAGCTTGCTATTCGGCTAGCAGAGCATGTGTTCTATCTTCCCCGAGATCACTTGCATATCCATGATCTTTAGCGTGGGTTTTCTTTCATGGAGTTTTCTTACAAATACATTCGCTGTCATTGGTTGGCAATGTAGTTACGCATGGGGGTAGCCAGGAGTGATGTATCTCCTCTTTTTTTGTTTCCTGCCACATACGCATGGGGGGTTCCATTTGGTTCATCAATACAAAAGGCCTCTGAGGGAGCAAGGTTTCTTTGCTTTTGCATCATCTCGCATTCCTCTTTTTCATCCAAAGAAGTAAGAAGTTGTCGACGGCATGGGATGGAGGTATACGGGGTTGGGTCAAAATGGGTCAGGCTATTTGGTAATGGGTATAATATCATAGTCAGAATAGAGATTTCGAGTTATAATTTTCTTTTCTTTCCATCCAAAATAAAAGAAATTTGTACCACGCGTGCCCTGCATTCCATCACCTGGTCGAGCCCAACCGTGCTAGCTAGTCTACACTGCATGATGTATGTCTCAGCCCCAATCATCAAACCATCCCCGATGGCACCGACTAGGATCATACTAAAAAGATATCTTGCATAACTTTTAAACTTTTTTCTCCCTTTCGTGATCGAACCAGTAGGAATCGAGATATATGTTATTACAAAAGAAGTTGATTCAAGATATTTCGTCGCTGATTATATGCCGCCAGGTCATCAAGAGAATTAAGAAAGTCACAAAGAAAAGAAGTAGCCAAGAGGTGATATCAAATGACAGTAAACGAACGGAAAAGGAAAAGGAAAAAAAAGAAAGAAATTCAGTGGTATCCGTTTGATGTAACGCCATTGTGACCGTTCCCATTACTGTATGCCTCGACCTTCTTCGCTTGGACCTTGGAAGCATGACCGTTCGAATGTCCGTTCGAATGACCATTCGATACCGTTGTCGGCCTAAAGATCGAATTGACGACTTCGCCAGCTCTAACCGCCAGAACAGATAAGAGGGTATCACTCAACTAATCGCACATAAATGTGTAATCATTAGCCTCAAATTGAAAAAAAAAAAAGTGCAAAAGATTGAAATGCATAAGATTGCTGATTAAACTTACCCCGTGTGTCATTTCGTTGCATCCTTGAAGGTATACACCAGCATCAGAGGTAACCTTCCCTTCTCTAAATTGGACTCTGTAGTCTCTACCTACAGGGAATCTCTCAGCGGTAGGATCGCTAAGGAGTTCTCTCGTTGGGGCTAGTAGCTCCTTATGCGTGTCCCTAGCATATCCAGTCGCAACAATCACAAGGTCGAACTCGTGGTCTTCAACACGACTAACTCCGTTTTCTCGATGAGACATTCGGAGACCCACTTCCTTTTCAGAGGCAGTGGAGGTGTTGAATCCTGTGATTTCGGTGTGGTTTTGGATCTTCTTTGTCCAAGTGGAGCCGGAGGGGTCCCGTAATCTTTGAACGTACAGATCGTGGTAGATTCGTTCAATGAGCTCGAGACGTACGACGCTATAGTTTGTTGCCCGGTTTTCGACTAACTGCGCGTGACGCTCTTCTGGCGCAGTTTGGAAAAACTTATCTGTTGCGGAAGGATTGAAGATTTCGTTGACGAATGGACTATCGTCGCTAGGTTTTAATGCATCTCCCCTGATGAAGAGTGTGGTTTTCGCGTTGGGGTATTTCGAGGAGACATCAGAGAAAACCTCAGCGGCGCTCTGGCCCGCTCCAATGACTGCGATTCTATATGAGGCGCTGGGATCTGAGAGAGCCTGTGGGACTCTCGAAGAGTATTGTGACGAATGAACGATTCTTGGGTGATAGTTTGGCAATGGCTTTGGTAGAAGCGGTCTTCCACCAACGGCGATAACCACATGCTTAGCCAACCTGCTCTCCTCGATGCCTCCGACTTTGGAATGAACGACAAAGCGGTTCACCTTGCCAGCATCATTCCTAACCGGTTCGACTAAGGTGACGGTTTCACCATAGCTGACCACATCGTCGAATTTGCTGGCGCACCATTGCATGTAATCGTTGTACTCTTCTCGCAGCGGTAAGAAAGTACCTAGGTTGATAAAGTCCAACAAACGATCGTTCTCTTTGAGATAATTCACAAAGGTGAATTCTGATCGAGGATCACGAAGGGTCGCTAGATCTTTCATGAAGCTGATTTGCATCTTGGAGCCTGGGAGTAGCATGCCTGAATGCCAGACGAATTGTTGCTGGCGTTCGAGGAACAAGACTTTCGGGCGATTTTCCGGGAGCATTTCGTGAACCGCGATAGCAATCGCTAGAGATGCGGGTCCGAAGCCGACGCATATCAAGTCGTAGACTTCGTTGCCGTCCTGGCGAGATTCGCCATTGTAAGGACCCATCTTTTCAGAAATATGAAGGGACGAAGAGGCTAAATTTTCGAGAGTGAAAAGAGTCTAGGATGTGTTGCAGCTGTCGTTGTTTTAGGTGATATCAGACTCTTGCTGCATGTGATGGGATGGATGAAAAGTGATGAGAAGGAAACTTACCAAAAAACCTGGTTATCCCGACTAGAGTTGAAGAGATAAGATCGAGGAGAGGAAAACTTTGGTTCTTGGGAATATATGTCCAGGGCTGCTGAAAGGGTTTTGCATAATCTGAAAGAAAGAAGAGAGAAGAAAAAAAAGTGACGCAATTGAAAGGCAATTCGCAGAGAAGGGCTCGAACTAGGAGATACCTTCTTTCTATATAGGATCTATTCCGCGGGATAAGTTGACCCTCTTCGTTTTCTCTCTCGTAAGACCTAGTTTTCTTATGAAAGAATTGCAAGGTATGATACGGAAGAGCACCTCCCGATTATTTCCCCAAGGGCCATGCTACGACAATCGCATGATCGGTATCCTATGCAGCGAAAGGTCCGCATGTCGCTGCGCTGCAGCTAGCTTACTAGACGTTAGCCCCGAGTCAATGGAGTGTGTGTGTGCGTGTGTATGCGCAAAATCTGGAGTCTTGGGATTGATGCTAACCGCGGTCTTCTGCAACATCAGCGATGAATGCAGGGGAGGTGCGGCGCGGCGTAAAATTCTCCTTGTTCCCTTCGTTTCTTATTTCTTCTTTACGAATAGCTTTTAAGGTTCTCCACCATTTTTACTTGCACATTTTTTCCCCGGCCCTGAACTCCCTCCAGGACAATATCCATTTTAGTTTCATCTCCACAAACCCGAGCTTAGGCGTAATATCTACTAAATCCAGGCATTTTGAAACCGTAAATTCTTCTTCTTTTTGCTGCCTGACTCGGTCCCTTGTTCTTCCATTTGAATTGGTTTCTCTCTTTTACGTCGGCAAGAGGAAACTTGTCCAGCGAAAATGTGCGCCTGTATCCCGGAAAACACCACACAAAGTTCGAAATTGGTCATGGTTACTCAAACAGGACGCTACGGGGATTTTTGTGGTTCGTTGGACATTCTCCGGTATCGGATCTTATCAGATGCATCTGATTTACAAAAACCTGCGGTGTTTTCGCCGCCGCCTGTTGCTCTTCATGCAGTCGGAAATATTATGCTGAGACTTCTGCGGACAGGCAAGGATGACGCGTGCTTGGCTTACACTATCAGATCATCATCAATCACTTGGCGAGCACCACATGCCTGTTTGGACTAGCTAAATGGTACCTTTTAACAATTCTCAACAGAGGTGAAGTCCGAGCAGAATCTTTTTATGCTGTCAAGATTTTCAAAAGTTGCCTGTTCCGGGATGAGTAGAAGGTGTGATCGCGGGAACGAGGGATGAGGAGGAGTTCAGGGCCCAACAAAGATGCGGGCAGATTATCAGATTGATCAGTGAAAGTGAGTGGGTCCATGATGAAACTTAGGTCAAGGTTCCGGCTTGTCGTCGTAATTTCTTGTCAGATTGATCTAGGAAACTTGATCACAGACTAAGCAAGAACCCGAAGTATGCACCACCTGGGTTTCTTGAAAAATTTTTATCAGATCATCGAGATTTGGCTAGTGCATCGTCGTCCAAGACAATCTCCAGGTTTTGAGTTTCCAATGCGGGCTACTTTCTTCGGCAATGAGCTGACTTGACCGGTCACCTCTTGGTGTTTATTGGGATGCGATTGACGAAGTTGCTTAGCTTGCAAGGGAACCTCGGGTATACGCCATTGTCCTTTTAAAATTTTCGCCCTAATTTTTCTATACGCTGCCCCGGCGAACCTTCTTCAATGGAAGTTAGCGGGTCAAAGGCAAGGTGCCGCAGCAGAATGCTGTTAGAATGGAAACGTCGCACTTCTGTAGCACAAAGCCAAGGCGATATGGTACAGTTAACCTGCAGGAACCAAGACGTGACAAACAAACAGGACGTAACCGTCTCACGTCTGGGCGAAAACACAACGCCGATTTTTCAACCCGATGCTGCGACGTATAATTCACCGCTATATCATAGCTCCATGAGCAAGGCCAGGACGTTGACATGGGTGAATATAGGGTTTGTAGATTATATGCATATTACCTCGGGCACCTGTCAAGTGAAAGAAGGCGAAATGCAGGGTGAAGATGAGGAGCCGAGCCCTGGAGGCTTAAGCTTCGCCTGCTCATGCAGCCACTCCGTAATTTCTATCGAACAAGAAAACAATCAATGATGACATGAAATCCGATCTGCTATCCTTGACGTTAATAGGTTGCAGCTTTTGCTAGATTTTATTCCTTTTTCTTCCAACATTCGCCTCCCGCCTTCACCTCGAGGTGCAGGGACAATGGCCGGGTGGACCCTTTAGTTTTTCGCGTGGTGTTTTTCGATCACGCGAATCGTTAGAGTAAATGTTAACTCATCGAATGGAGCTAATGAGCGAAGGGCAACCCCCACAGCTGTCGGAGCGCTTATCAAGGGTACCGATGCATTCGATCATGCCGCCGCTGTTCGACGCAAGAGACAGAAAAACTTGAGAAAGGCAACTTCCGGTTCTAGATGTCTTCTAGGTTGCTTTTACGACAACGTCAACCATGGGTCATTCTTGGTATCGCTCGCATGTCAAAGTCCGAATTTTCCAAGTATCCTAGTTTGGTAGCTTTTGTAAACTTCGAAACCCGAGTTTCCAGAATCTACCGCGCACAAATTAAATTGAGAGAAATATAATTCGTTTTTATTTGACAATCTGCTAGGATATCGTAGATTTTTGGCCGCCTTGAAGCTAGCTTTTTCAAAGCAACGGCCTGTTTTGGGGAATGAGGAGAGCTCTCGAAAACCTTCAAAGAAAAAAAACTGTCACCAATTTAAAACCATTTTTTCGAATTTCAAGCTGATCGATCCATTAGTAACGATTTATCATAAACTTGGCGACTGACGGAGTATCTAGGCAAAAACAACAACGGCTCGGCGGAAGTTGTTCCAAAGAAATTAAAATATTCTAAAAAAGACACAGGAATCTTCATGCGATATCGCAAAAGAAGTGACATGTTCAGGTGTTAGATCAGAAGCACGCTGTATAAAGGTTATCGCTTGGAGTTTTGGTGACCATCACGCGCACGCCACTCATCTTTGAGAGCAAAGCAGAGCAAAGCGGGGAGCAGCCAAAAAAGCTAATCCCCATCAGATGATTGCGAATATTTGTATCACTTATCTAATCCTTTAAACACACACTTTAGCATCCTCTCGTTCTTCTTTCCCTAGACATAACAACCGATTCACACATTTCTTTGCAACCCAATATTTTTATACATCTTTTCTCACATTTAATATCTAATACCACCCGGCGGTAGCCTGCATAAATCCGGATGCTAGCGCCGGCCAGATGAGGATGAATCCGCCGCAAACAACGCAACTCGCCGCTGCATCGCCCGTTGCATTTCCAAATCTCACGGGCAAAGCAGCTCCTCCACAGCGAGGAAGCCTTCCAATACAGAGATGTCTCATTACATATGAGACGCCTCTGAGCTTACTACAGGAGCGCTGTGATAACCTCAGAGTCTCCATAAGATGCCTCTCCCAGTCCATCTGGGCTAAATTATTGGCCCAGTACACTGGTGAACCAGAGGTATCTTTTGGAGCCTTCGATTGCGCGTCTCCGATCATCAGTTCGGAGAAGGAAGGCTGCCTTTGTAAGTTATGGCGAAGAAATACTTACACCGTGAACGTTGCATTTGCCCCTGGAACAAAGGATGAGGATGTGCGGGATTCTCTCGAGAATCCGTCGAGAGACCAGAGACAAGATGTCTATGAGACGGTATTATCCGTCTACTCTACAAACGGGGAGAATTCCAAAGTCGCAAGAGCGGCATTAGATTCCGAGGTAATTATAAATATTTCTCGGATTGGAGTCTTGGATCCCGTGACTAATACAATGAGATAGTTCATTATCTACTTGGAAGTGGTCCTAAATACGGACACGGATCAAGTTTTGTTGGCAACGTACTATGATCCGTAAGTTGACAAGCATGAGAATTTTAAGGACCATCTGAGAAACTGACGTATCTGTATAGTGCCTTTGTAACAGGGGAGTCTGCCCTATTGATTGCAAGAGAATTCTTGGGGACCCTGACTTTCGAGTCCGAAGGCAGGAGCGACAGCCCGGCGAGGTTCTCAAACCTGCAGCCCGAGGTCCTCTCAATATCTCAACCATCTGGAATGGCTCCAGTAGAGATATCGAACGCCAAATTATTTGTTCATCATCTGTTCGAACAGCACGCAGTCGAAACACCTGACCGTGTCTGTTTAGAGTTTCTCCACGACGAGACAGATCAAGTGGAACAATGGACATTCAAAACGCTAAACGTCACATCAAATCGCATCGCGCATCTCATCCTCAAGAATGGGATTGCTCGTGATGAGGCAGTTCCGGTTTGCCTCGATAAAGGACCTCTCTATTATGCTTCTATCCTCGCCTGTATGAAGGCCGGGGTCCCCTTCACACCAATCGACCCCGTAGCTCCGGTTGCTAGGAAGGCATTTATGATCGAAGAACTACAGGCGCGATTTGTGCTCTCCATTCCGGATCGATTCGATGAGCTAGGTCTTGGAGTTAATATAAAACTCCTCGACATCTCCGATGAGGAAACTCTTCATAAACAGTCATCTGAGAACCCGCAAGTATCGGATTTAACAGAACGATCTCTTGCTTATAGACTCTATACGTCAGGTTCCACTGGTCAACCAAAAGCCGTCTCTCTTGAAGTTGGCAGCGTAGTCCACGCTATTCAAAGATCTATTCACTTACTTCCTTTGCATCGTGATACCCGTTTGTTACAATTTGCTGCGATTACTTTCGATATGTGTTATTTTGATTGTTTCTTAGCGTGGACGGTAGGGTTTACCATGATATCGGCAAGCAAAAGATATCTTTTGGGAGAACTCGAGGCAACAATAAAGAGGCTACAAATCTGTTTTCTGGATTTGACACCTTCGGTGGCTGCGACTCTTACTGCAAGTGAATTGCCTCAAGTTGAGATGCTTTATTGTATCGGAGAAGCGATGCCAGCAAAGATTGTACAAGACTGGGAAGGACGATGTGTCAATTCCTATGGCCCGACAGGTATGTCCTCCCTTTTTGCGATCAACTAAGATAATTTTCTAACGATCTTTATAGAGGCGGCTATGTTATGCACAATCACAAATGCCCGGAAAGACATCAAAGCAGCTAACTTCGGACGGCCGTTCAACGGGATGTCTCTCTACATCTTGGATAAAGAATCGCCAGTTATCTTACCACGAATGGCTGCTGGGGAGCTGTGTATATGCGGTCCTCAGCTTGCTCGCGAATATCACAGAAATGAAAGTAAAACCGAAAGTAGTTTCATCTCTGTGGATTCGGGTCTAAGGCTTTATAGAACCGGAGATCTTGCGAGGATGCTAGCAGACGGAACCTTTGAATTCATCGGCCGAAAAGACGACCAGGTAAAATTAAGGGGTTTCAGAATCGAGCTTGGGGAAGTCAGCGCCGTCCTACGCGATGTCCACCCGCTTATAAAAGACGTGGTTGCCTTAGTTCTGAAGCATTCAGACCAAGGGAAGGAGCAACTCGTAACTTTCTTGTCCTTCACAAGTCGGAAAAACCGCCTTGATCCACCAAGTATTCAAGAATGCGAGGAGGCAGATTGGAGGGATATCGAAATTGCCGCTCGAAAAGCAGCTGAGGAAGCCCTGCCTCAATATATGCTACCGCACATCTATTTCCCGATAAACTGGATTCCATTGTCTGCGGCCGCTAAAGTCGACAAAAGATCACTAGGCGAACTCTTCCGTCAGACCGACATCTCTACACTCGGGAGAAGGGCGGAAACTGGGGAATCTACGGAGGAATTCGACGAAATTTCTATTAAGATTCGAGATGTATTCGCAGAAGCCTCGAACTCGGACCCAGCGACGATTGCATTGGATACAACGATCTATCAGCTGGGACTTGATAGCATTAGCGCCTTGACGGTAGCTAGGTCATTGAAGGCGATCGGTATTAATGCCAGCGTCTTGGATATAATCGAAGTAAGTGAATTTCGTCGAATATCTCTCACGAACCCAGGAGCTTACAACCCAATTATCACTAGTGCCCTACAATCAGTGGTCTGAGATCTCACATTATGGGAAAGAAGAATCCTGTCTCAGCAGTCCATCACCAGGATTCTTTCGCTTCCTTCAAGCAGCAACAGATATCAACAATCTGTAACGCGGCTTGCGTGCCTCGTGATAAGGTCGCGAATGCTCTTCCCTGCTCTCCAATGCAAGAAGGCATTCTGTCCCAATTCCTGCAATCCAAAGGCGCTCTTTATTATAACGCCATTCTCTTCCAACTTGAAAATCGTATTGACCTTAACAAATTGGCGCAAGCTTGGGAGAAGGTTGCAGAGGAAAATGACATCCTTCGAACGGGCTTTGTTGAACATGAAGTCGACGGCGGTCATTATGCAATGATGGTTTACAAGTCCTCGTTCAAAGCTTCCATCCAGCAGATCAAGACAGAGGTGCCTATCGAACAGTTTCTTCAACAGACAAAGACTGAAAGCGCTCAAAAGGCTTTATCCAATCCTAGCATTCCTCCTTGGAGCGTTACTCTCGTTACCCAAGGTAGCGCATGTTACATGATCTTTACAGCACTCCATGCTATATACGATGCCCAAACCCTTCAGATTCTACTCAGCGATGTCGAACACCTTTATTATGAGAAGCAGCCAGTTATCCACTCGAGCTTCTCCCCAATCCTGAAAGAAATGTTGCGGATTTCGCGCGACAAAGAGTCTATCGATTGCTCGGCAGATTACTGGAGATCCGTCCTACAAGATTGCCCTGTAATCAAATTTCCAGTTATGACACCTCTTCGTATCGATTCAGGAGAATTCGTCATATCCTATAAGAAGTGTACCCACACCATGCAACATGTTGAGAACCTATGCAAGAAGGCAGGTTTCAGCTTGGGTGCCGTTGGACAGGCAACATGGGCTAAGCTTCTAGCCATGTACTTTGGAGAAAGAGATCTATGTTTTGGCTCAGGTATGTTCCTCGTTGCAAGTCCGACTTAAAATATAAGAAACTAACAGTGTTTTTCAGTTGTATCTGGCAGAACAGGTGTGGAAGTTGCGGAAGATGTCGTATTCCCATGCCTTACGACTATTCCCATGCGAGTGCAAGTTGATGGAGATAACAATTCGCTGGTATCTCAGATTCAACATCGACTAGTCAAAACCGTCAAATTCCAGCACACTCCTCTACGGGCGATCCAAAGGGCGATTGGGCATCCGGAGCAAAGCCTCTTCGACACAATATTTGTATACCAGAGAGCCGCAAATAACAGGGACCAGTCAAAGAGTCTTTGGAGAGAACTTGATGCGAGCGCTTCTGTTGAGTATCCGATATCATTCGAGATCGAGCCAACAGACGATGGCTATCTGGGGTTGCGTCTGACCGGAAGGACTGATATCCTCCCGAAAGAGCAAATGGACACCATTGTTTCGCAGTTCGAATATTGCCTCCTACACTTGCTTCAAAACTTGGACGCCGATGCTATGGATCTAGGAGAAGTGCCAAAAGAAATATTATCCGACACACCTGCTGAGTTTGACCGGTTGCCTTGTGAGATCAAATTTCTCCACGAATTTGTTTCCGCTTCTACAGAACGCCACCCCAACAAAGTTGCACTCGAATTTGCGACTGCGATACAGGGTGACCGTGTCACCAAAGAATCGTGGACATATAAGCAGTTCAATAATATGGGTAACAAGATCGCCAACTTTTTGCTCCAGCATGGAACGAATACGGGCGATCTCGTTGGTATCTGCTTCGATAAGACTCCTGAAGCATATTTCGGAATCCTCGGAATTTTAAAAGCAGGATGCGCATTTGTAGCTCTGGATTTCTCAGCACCAATTCAGAGGAAATCGTTCATCATCAGGGATGCCAAAATCAAAACGGTTCTTACAATGTCACAGTTTGTGGAAGATTTTAAGGACATAGATGATCTGAAGGTCTATCCTCTGGATAACCTCAAAACCCTAACAAGATATTTCAGTGTAGAAGAGCCTGAAGTTCTTGATTTAACACCAGATCATCTGTCGTATGTACTCTACACATCAGGTACAACTGGAACTCCCAAAGGTTGCCGAATCACACACGAAAACGCTGTCCAAGCGATGCTCTCATTCCAGACACTCTTCAAAGGACACTGGGATGAGAATTCCCGCTTCCTTCAATTTGCATCGTTGCACTTTGATGTTAGCGTGCTCGAACAGTACTGGAGTTGGAGTGTCGGCGTCTGTATGACTGGTGCTCCTAGAGATCTCATCTTCCAAGACATTGGTAATGCTATCCGGGCTTTAGAGATTACTCACATCGATCTTACTCCCAGCTTGGCTCGTTTAATAACCCCAGAAGATACACCCAGCCTATGTAGAGGCGTTTTCATCACTGGGGGTGAGAAGCTGAAGCAAGATGTTCTCGATGCTTGGGGAGAGAAGGACGTCATTTATAATGGGTACGGGCCAACCGAAGCAACGATTGGTGTGACTATGTATCCTCGAGTCCCAAGGAATGGACGCCCAAGTAATATCGGCCCGCAGTTTGTGAATGTTGGTTCGATGGTATTGAAACCAAAATCGGACATTCCGGTACTTCTAGGTGCTGTTGGCGAGCTCTGCGTCACCGGGGCCCTCGTTGGCGATGGATACCTTAACCGCGAGGATCTCACAAAAGAGCGTTTCCCATATGTTAATGGGAAACGGATGTACAGAACTGGTGATCTAGTACGACAACTCCACAATGGATGCTTCGATTACTTGGGAAGAGCAGATGACCAAGTCAAGCTAAGAGGCCAGAGACTCGAACTCGGTGAAATCAACGAAACGATACGAGCTTCAGACTCTTCGGTAGCAGAAATTGTCACTCTCGTCTGCCAGCACGGTAATCAGCAAGTTCAACAGCTTGTTTCGTTTGTTTCCTTTAAATATACAACCGAAGGCCGCGGATCTCCAACACCAGCTCAGCTTCTGAAGTCATTCCCCGAACCTGAACTACGATCGAGGATTTTACAATCTTGCCAATCTAGACTTCCGGCTTATATGGTCCCAACTTATGTTCTTCCGATCACAAAGCTACCCTTGACAGTCAACAACAAGGTGGATGAACGAAAGTTGAGGGCCCTCTTCGCAGATACATCCATGGACATTATCCAAGGCTTTGAGGAAGCGATGGGACAAGATGAAGAGTTCACAGAGACTGAGAAAATGATATCCGACACTCTGGCAGAAATGAACATCAGCGTGGAATCTGCAACTAAGAATACATCGTTCTTCCAGCTTGGTCTTGACTCTGTATCAATCGTGGGGTTTTCGAACAAATTACGCAAGAAGGCCTTCAAAGATATTGAAGTTTCGTTGGTGATGCAAAGTAGGTCAATCAAGTTCCTTCCATCCTTTATATTTCTATTGCTAATAGTCTTCTTATGCGAGTAGATCCCAATATTGCTTTACTAGCAAAGGCACTCTCAAGCTCTTCGCCGTCAGCATCAAATGAAAATTTCCAGAACACGCTCCAGAAAATCAAAGCATTCAAAATCAATCACGGTTTCGAAGTGAGCTCAAGTCTCGGGGTAAGTGAAGGAGACATTGACACAATCGTACCTTGCACACCGCTGCAAGAAGGTATGATTGCTCGCGCTCTAAACTCTGACGTTCCTCTGTACTACAACACTTTTTGCTTCAAAGTTGTTCAAGATATCACCTTCGATGTTTTGCAGAATGCATGGCAAGATCTAGTCGACCGAACTGATATTTTGCGGACTTGCTTCTGCGAGACACCTGATGGTATTGCCCAGGCCGTTCTGAAGCGATATGAAATAAAGTGGACTCATAAAGAGGTTGAAAGCGTCGAAGAGTTAGAGGAAACCGCTAGGAAACCACTAACTATGTCTGATCTGGTCTCACCACCCATAGCTTTGGAGTATATCACCTCTTCAAAAGAGAAGTATGTCCGGCTTTCGATATTCCATGCGTTATATGACGGCACTAGCTTGCCCATGATTCTAAACGACCTCGAAACTCTTCTCGCGGGTCAGAAACCAATCAAGAGAATGCCGTTTGCAGAAGCAGTGCCTAGAATCTTATCACTTGATACAGTGAATGCAAAGAAATTCTGGCAAGAGAATCTTAATGGGATGGAAGCCAATGTCATAGAACCCAAGTCAAACATCAAACCGAAGGAACAGACATTAAGTCATGTTCTCGAGCGCTCTCCTAAGGATATTGAGGAGACAGCCCGGAAGCTTGACTGCACAGTACAAGCTCTCTTCCAGGGAGTCTGTTCACAGGGCCTTGTCAAAGTTTTCCAAAATCAGGTTGTTTTGGGAATGATTACTTCTGGTCGTTCATTTGCAGTTGATGGTATTGACACATGTATCGGCCCGCTGTTCAACAGCATTCCATGTTATCTTCCTTTGACCAAAGGTACCACCTGGAAGGAATATTCTCAACGAGCCCATAAATTCAACACCAAAAGCATACCTTATCATCATACACCCCTCCGCCAGATCAGCAAATGGATCGGACATGCAGGCAAGCCGCTATTCGATGTTCTCTTCGTTTTCCAGCTGGCGGCGGCTTCTTCCGAGAAGAAAGTCCTTCAAGAACTTAACTCATATGCAGTCCTTGATTACCCAATCGCTTTGGAAATCCAACAGGATGATGATGGGAAATACAACATCACAATCAATAGCAACAGCTCTTATATGAGCGAGTCTGACGCTTCGTTACTCCTCAGATCAATAGTCAATGGTCTCACTGATCTACTTGAAGACCCAGATAGCGAAGTATCGGTCCTGCGAGAGCTTGATACAGAGGAATTCTCTTCGAAGCCAGATGAAAACGCTGTCAACCCAGTAGGTTCGCCCAAGACTGCATCATTTGTGTGGTCTCCAGAAGCAGTCATCATACGCCAGGAGCTCTCCGTTCTTACTGAGATCGCTGAGAGTGACATTACCGAGAAATCTTCGATATATCAGATCGGTCTAGATAGTGTCGAAGCGATTCGTTTGTCATCTAGACTGCAAAAGAAGAATATCATCCTCAAGGTTGGTGATATCATGCGCGAATCGACAATCGAGCGAATGTTGGGATACCTGGATTCCAGCAAAGTCAAATCGCACGCTCCAAATTCTCAGAATGCTCTGGCGAATTTTGATAGTATGGCACGAAAGGCTTTGAAAATGTCTGCGCAGAAATTGAATCAGATAGAGTACATTCTACCAACTACGCCCCTTCAAGATATCATGGTTGCAGAATCTATCGGTTCGGATTTCAGTTTATATTTCAACCACGATGTCTTAGAGCTTCGAAACAAGATCGATATTGAAAATCTTCAATCGGCCTGGGAGAATGTCGTTCGAAACAACCCAATCCTAAGAACAACTTTCGAAGACGCCCACGGTCTCGAAACAAGCGGGACAGGTGACTACATTCAAGTCGTTTGGAAGAATAGGCCCGTTGACTGGGATTTTGTTAAAACCACAAGCGACCAAGAATCCAACACAGTTGAAGAGATCATCGAAAGCCATAAATTGAAAAAGACCCCGCTCTCCCTGTGTATCATCCACAGTGAGAAGCGAACCCTGATGATTTTATCGATCATGCACGCTCTGTATGATGGACAGTCTATGGGTATGCTTCTCGAAGATATCGCTCGGGAATACGACGGGCAAACCACAGCGCACCCTGACTACAAGCCATTCCTAAGACAAACACTCGAAGCAGACTTGAAGAGTAGCATGCGCTTTTGGAAGCATTTGTTGTCTAATTCCGCACCTCAGACATTCGCTATATCAGATGTCGAAGAAAAGGTATGGAAAGTAGAGAGAGCATCTAAAGTCTCGCCTCAACGCTTCATTCAGTTCTGCCGAGAACAGCGAATCTCAGAGCCAGTTCTTGGTCAGGCTTGTTGGGCTCTTTTACTCTCTGACATCATTTCACAAGATGATATTGTCTTCGGCACAGTCATATCTGGGAGAGATACAGAGGAGTCAGAGGATTATATGTTTCCCACAATGAATACTATCCCAGTCCGCGCTATCCTCCACGGAGCTGTCATAGATACGTTGGAGTCTATGCAACAAAACTACTTGCAAAGCTTAGAGCATCAATTCGTTGCTCTTCGGGACCTTCAGAGAGTAATTTGCAAGCCAGTACAACGAATCTTTGATACTCTTTTTGTTTATCAAAAAGGCAAGAGATCCGAAGGAGGTCAAAGTTTATGGAAATCCGTGGGTGGATCTTCTCGAATCGAGGTAATTCTTCATCCGTTTCTAGGTTGCAATTTATGTACTCACAATACGAATTCTAGTATGCAATCGCTGTCGAAATCGAGTTAAGTGGCAGCTCTCTAAACTGGAGCATCTCTGCTTCCAACGCCGCAATGAACTCCGAGCAAGCACACAATGCGCTTAAACAACTTGATTTGATTCTCCAGAATATCATCAGCGATCCAGGCGTACGCTATACAAAGTATACTGGTTCTCCGTTCCGAGCGCACTTACAAGAACGACTAAATGAGACCAAACATTCTATCGAGGAAGTCTGCGAGCCTGAATTTCTGAATGGCTCTGCCGAATATGAGGATCTTGAGCGGCAAGTAATCAGCGCAATAAGCACTATTTCCAAGGTCGCTGAAAAGGAGATCAAGCCCGCAACCTCCATCTTCCATCTTGGAATCGATTCGATATCGGCAATTCGTTTAGTCTCGGAACTTCGGAAGAAGTCAATCTTCATAGCCGTCAGCGAAATCATGAGAGCTTCAACAGTTAAGAATATTTGTATATTTTTAGCTAACAAGCAGCAACAGTCTAATTCGGCACAGCAGCCTACTACTAAGCCCGAGATCTCAGTCGCCCTGTTTGATAGACTTGTAAGGCTAGCAGATCTCCAATATAAGAACATAGAATCTATATCCGAGGCCACAGCCGGACAAACATTCTTGATCAGAGCCTGGGAGTCCTCGAAGGGTAGAATATTCTTGCCCACTTTCTGTTTTAAAGCCACTGAGGCCTTGAGGTCTCCTCGACTAAAACGCGCTGTGGAGAGATTGGCTTCCTACAATCCTGTTCTCCGAACTACTTTCATCTCACACGAAGAGAAGATTTTCCAAGTTGTTCATAGGAAGGGAGATCCAAGCTTTCGATCAACCTATTTCGACTCAGATACAATTTCGAACACGATTTTGAAAGACATTAACAATGAGGAGCAAGCTCGTAAGTACGACATGAGCTCTCCATCGATTCGGCTACATCTAGTGGGCTGCAGGAAAGAGTCTTATGTCTTTCTCACCCTTCACCATGCCCTCTATGATGCATTTACACTTCCCACTCTTCTGGCTCAACTATCGGAATTATACCAAAATGAAGAGATGGCTTTGACTGTTCAGAATCCAGACATTATTTCTTCCTCAAGCTCCAAAGCGAGAGAATTCTGGTCTGCCTATTTCGCAAAGCAGAAACCAACTCCCCTTCCTCCAAAGAACGATTTGGATGTAACCGACCGAGTTGAGCTGTACCAGGAGAAACACGTTCCAGATAGCTCAAAGATTGACAACGTCTGCCGCAAACATGGGATTTCGCTCCATGCTTTGAGCATCGCCTGTTTTGGCCAGGTTTTGTCAAAACTGACGAAGAATGATAGCCCCGTCTTTGGCGTTTACATGTCTAATAGACATCTTCTACTCAACGACTCTCAAGCGCTCAATACTCTACCCACCCTTAACATGGTGCCTATCGTTGTTAGAAATGTTTCTAGATCTTCTTTACTCGATCTCGCAAAGCGAGTACAGAGGGATCTATTAGACATAAGTACAGGAGATGCCGCTCAAACAAACTTGTTAGAGATACATCAGTGGACTGGCATCAAGATCGATACCTTTGTCAATTTCTTAAAAGAAGAAAAATCGGATGCAGATGTCACGGATAAGGACTTATTCGAGAGATTCGATTTGTCTAGTGGTGTTTCATCTAAAAGAGAATTTTCGATACCAGATTCCCTTCGCTCGGAGAACTGCATTATTCAGGTACGGAAAGAGCCCAAAAATACAACAGAGAATGGTTACTAATGCTTTTGATAGACAAATCTGGATCTCGAAATGGCCTCACGAGACGGGTTTATTGATGTTGGACTGTTCGCAGCTCAACGATTCCTGGATCAGAAAGACCTAAAAATAGTAATGAAGCAAATCAAAGATACCCTATCCTCCTTTGATTGATAATTTTAGCATCTACATCACCATCGTTACCATTATTTCCTTTGTACTGTTTATTACCTCGCAATATATTTCCTTTTTCGTTATTCTTTTTTGTATTCAGATTTTCTACGTCATATATATGTATACTTAAACTATCGCATTTACTTGGTGTCTTAAATATTTTAATCATTCCTTTAAGGTGTATATATAGTCCCGGTATCGCTTCTTCGTACATAGTAATATAGAATAATACTGAGTTAAATTTCATACCTCAGATTCGAGAGAAAAGTTGTTTTTGTAATCCAGTCAAATGGGCCTGAATAAGTCATGTCAAATTTGGACAATACCCTGTCCGACAAGTCAGGACTTTTCCACCCAAGGTTTTGCATTCTCGTCCGATATAGTGATACATAGTCGGAGAATATAAGGATCTAGAAAAAGTCTCAAAGACGGCAGCATGGGGGGCGTGTTGTAGTACGTTTTGAGTAAGTCTTTGCGTGAACTGGGAAACATCGGACGGCACATATGTACGCTGTCTGCATCGCAGATATCCGAAACCAGGTCGTCTGGTCTTGGCCTCGTATTGAAGCAGCAATCATCATCATAATAAACGCCGTCTACTTCGCGTACGAGAATACTTGCCTCACTTTTGTTTCTAGGAGTTAACGTAAAGGAATGGATTTGTTTAACATTCATAGAATATAAAGTGACGAAACGCGGAGCTAGCGAGGTTAAAGTAATTCGCTCGTGCGCTCAGGTGTCAAATATTGATGGTTCGCCTGCCCCGGCGACGGATCAATGGTGGCACCGAGGAGATGTTGTTACCAAGATCAACCCCAATCTCGGCGTCGAGAACCTGTAATATTAACAGGGAAACTTGAAGAAGTGTCAAGCTTGAGAGGGCCCACATATGATGCGCAATAGCAAGGTCTAGTCCAGATGAAGGGATTTCTCACGCGAGTAGACCAGCGAAATCGGCGGGGATGCGCAAGTGAGAGCTGTTTGAATTCGGACACGTGCAGAGTGTGGGCTGTGCTTCAGAAAAATTTTTCGGTCTCCACAGTATTCATTTTGGGTTTGCTGGAGAAGAGACTGGCGACGGGAATCTTTTTTGAATGCATGTCAGCCCAGCTGGCGGACCACCAGATTTGGTTCAATATTCAGGACCCGGAGCATGGGATCAATGTCTCTTCTGAATTTCATCTCGTCCAATGAAAGCGCGCACGATTACGTTTGAAAACCCGTTTCCACAAAAAGAAGATTTATATAAGGCTTGGAAACGATGAGTGCCTGATGGCTTCAGCCTTCAAGGTGCGAAGCGACGCCGCTTTTTTGATATCTGATAGCGCAGGCTGCCACGAAAGATATGTTCCATGCAGTTGCTTGCAAAGACTGTACCTTACATACATCACAAAATAGTGATACACAAGCCTGTTTAGGAGCTTGATACTCCACTAACGTGGGGGAAAAGCGAGGAGGAGAGCCAGATGACGGATCACAACCGAACCCTCGGAGACGACCGACCATCTCGATAGACTTTGGGTCCTGGAATGCGATTTTGACTATCCTGTTTGAAGCTAGGGTTTGCTTCTGAGCCTTTTGCCTAACAGAATGTGGGAATTTCTTATTTTTGATTCGAGGAGGGTGTCGTTTGACTGGAGGTCCAAGCGAAAGCCGAAATTTCCCAATGAGATGGTTGGCTTTGCATCCGCCACCAATTTGATAAACCGCTTTACCCCCAGCGTGCCCGCTTCATTTTAAAGAATTGGGTCTGGGGTAATGGAATGCGACCTTGGTAAGAAAAAGGAAAGGTTTGGATTTAAGCGTGCACCTATGAGCGAACTCTTCACGGAGTAATAGATTGGCAAATGCTAGCCATTTGATTGGCGTCCGTCTGCCGGGTGATAGTTAGGACAAGCTTCTGGCAATTTTACGCTTGTTTCTGGGGCCCAAAGGGTCAATTTTCCCACTACGGTGCGCAATTTAGACATCATGAAATTCGGAGAACAATGGAGAGCCACCAGAAGCCCGAGATTTGCTCCAGCTCAACCAACCTTCTTTGACAACGGAAAGCGCGTGAAACTTAAAAGAGCTTTATAGGGGCTGGAGACTATGGTTTTAAGGTTGAAATCGCGCATTTAGGCAAAATCTGCTATAGGGAGAATATTCGGGTTTGCGGCCCCCACTCCCATCTATCAGTTGACCCCCACTTGAACCAGAGTCCTATACGGGCTCTCCCACAGTCGAAACAGCCGACGAGCCATTTTCTTTCGACCGAGTTTACGGGACAAACAAGATCGGTTCGGAGAGCCATGAGAAACGACGAGAGCTACTCGGATGCACCACATTCGGGTTTATGGTGTGCGGATCGATGGTGTTCTTAACAAGCTCAAGTTGAAGTGCAGCTCGGCGACTACAAAACTAGACGAACCGTTCGAATTGCTTTTTGCAATAGCAGTGCTCTTCAGCCTCTTGCTCCAGTCACGGTAACTCTCTTTTTTTTTTTTTCCTTTGCACACCCGTTTCCCGAGGAATACTAAGAAACGACACCCTTAATGTCGCTAGGACATCTTGGTGCGGGGTCATGCATCATCAAGGGAGGTTTCCTCAAAGTGGGTGTGCGTGTGGCGTCCTCTGAAATGCAAGCTGTGCCAAACTTCCTCGTGACGCCCAGGACTCCATGCTGCCAAGTTACACTACCTCGCAAAATTCACAAACCACCGGAATCTGCCAGGCTTGCAATCTGCACCTTCAATCATTCCCAGTGCTGCGGCAGGCATTTGCCAAAATACGCGGTCCCTAGATCCCTACTGCGCAAGGGATAACATGGGAGATATGCTTAGTCTAGAAGAGATGGAGAAAGTAGCGTGTCGACCTTTTATTCCTGGGAACCAAAGTCTCCTCCTGGTCGAACGGAGGTCCCTTTGTTCGAAAGGGCGCGGACTACGTCCAGTTAATCCGACGAAGAATCAAATATCCTTTGAGATAAGATCCGCTCAGCTCCATGCTGTGGAGGAGGCCCGAGCAGGAGCTAATTTCTGGGTCACGGATCAACGTGCGCCATGTCTTGCATACTCCTTTTGCGAGGGTCCTTTCGCGGGTAAAACTGGTCAAAGATCTGGCAGAGTTGACTCGATTGAATCGAATAATTATTCGGGAAGGGTTGAGATAAAATATGCATCGTGGTTGGCTGCGGGAGAATCTGAGGGTATCAACAATGGTGCCGCGCAATGCGAGCGGGTGAAAATAAAGGTAGGGTACCTCCGCTTCTGCGGTCGCATTGATGCCTGACAACGTGCAGATACCTAAACGTCACACCCAATTGAACGCTACAATCTTTTGATAGTTGCAGAAACCGTGTGTATAATAATATCGGTATGCATTTGGCACCGCCAGGTACACATTGTGACTGCTGTGGTTGGGGCAAAGCGTGAAGGGCTTCTTGACGGCTCGACGGGCCTGCGTGACAAGAAGAAGGAACGTAGAAAGAAATTCAAGGTGTGATATATAGTCTGACCGTTGGATTTTCCACGACCCACACGGCCCTGTATTATCCGTTCTCGACGCTCAGGATAGTAATTATACCAGTAACAATGATCGAATGGAGGAAAGATAAAAAAAAAAAAAAAGAGGCTGCACCAGGATTATATCCTTTTTTGGGAGAGTATGGTGCTTTGGCACACCTTTTTTTTCTGACGGGATTTCGAGCGTTAGAGTGTGTAGCAGAAGCCAGATCCATAAATGATGCGGGACGAGGCATTATCCTTTCCCCTTCAAGGGTTATAGATGTTTCGGAAGACGAGGTTGATTTTTTAAGACCGAACTACGAACTGTTCTGCGGGAAAGGGTTGAGTGCGAGCTAAGAAAACTGTTTGATGTGAGACCTCCCCGGGAAGCAATCATAATGCTGGGTAGATTCAACGATAGTTGGAGTAGGATCTTGAGATCGGATACGACAGGAGAGCTACCAGCTGGAGCTCTCCTGCCTATTCAATATGCAGGCCAAGTTACTTGACTTGAGTAACTACCGGTTACGCTTTGTAATTAATACTGCTGTCGCAACTGTATGTTTTCTAGAAGCCGGAAAATGAGAAGTCCGGTCCGCTGACAGAACCACCTTCCTGTTCGACACCCTCACAACCGTTCCGAAGTCGAACCTCGGTGAGCCCAAGCCCCGAACCCATCGTCCCGCCCAGGGATGGTCCAGTTCTTCGGCTATCTCTGAAGGGACAAAGCTCTGACCGGCCTGGTGCCGTTTTGTTCACTGTGCCGTGTTAAGGTCTTTGTTGAGAAGCAGCACAGCTGCAGAGCAACCAATTTCAATTCTAGTGTGAGAGCTTCTCCGCACTCTTGATCCAATAATAAACCCGAGATCCTCAGGCTTGGAAATCTGCAGACGACCGTCCGGAACTCTTTTCCTCGTGCCCATTCACGTAATGTCTGCTCTTGCGCATTCGTAATTAAATGCCAATTCAGAACCTCTTGCGACGCGAAGTCTCGGTACCTCTGCGTCAAGACACGAGACATATCCTCGGTTCGAGAGCGAGGTCGGCCGCACTCGCTCGACGTAATCACATACGATATATCTAGTGAACACTGAGTGTGCTGTCTCTTCGGTGTCCCAAGGGTCACTCGTTAGAGGTTTGCGAGCGAGAGAGAGCGGGTGCGAGTGAAGTTTTTATTCTTCCAGTCGCATTCTGCATATCATATATCAGACCATGTAGCGGTATCAGGACGCATTTGAGCTTTCGCTTTCTTTGCGGTGTCTCATTGCCCCGGCCCCAGTCAACTTCCCTGGCGCCATGCCCATGTGCACCCTTATTCCTTTTTCCTCTTCGCGTCAAGGACATCTCACTTTCACTTTCCGAGCGATTAAAGCGGGATGGACCACCTGGAATAGCAATACAAAGCCCCGTTCTCTTATTTGCCCCCTCCCCTCTTAGTTTAAAATTTTTTCGTCTAGTTTCGAAGTAGGTAGCAGGTCACATAGAAAGAGAAAAAAAAAAAAAAAAAGGTGTTGTGCCTCGTTTCTTTTTCAACTTGGTCGTTCTTGCTTGCTGGGTCACCTGTCTGTCACGCAGCGCCCGTCGATTTCCCCAGGTTGTATAACAAGTTCTGTACACCCGGCAAACATTTTTTCCTTATTACCGTCTGTGTGTTTTTGATATTTCCTATCGATGTAGATGCAAAGTGGTGTTGCTTTGATATCACCTTCTCACCCTTTTTCTTTCTTGGTTTCCGCCCTTTTCGTCTGCTCATATTTCTCTATTTGACTTGTTTTCTTTTCCTGACTCGCTCCGAGGTACCGCTCAGGCAGGTCGCTGTTGACTTTGGTTCTCGACACACACTGCCACGGCATTACCTAATTTCTGGGGTCTCTTGATCTCTTCCATTCCTCAGCGTAGCAATCCCCCCATTTACTCTCCTGGTGATACCCTTCTCCACGTTTCGTCACTTGTCGGGATTTTTTTTTTGCGGTTCTTCTGTTTCGTTTGAATCTCGACCCGATTTTTCCGACTTCCCCTTCGCCCACTAGTACTAACCAAACGGACATGCGCCTATTGCCTCAGGGTGTTTTTTGAGCAGGCATACCACGAGTTATTTGCAATCGATATCCTTCAACCCCCCTTTCGCCTGTCCATCACCTTGGAGCGCCTGTGTCTTCTTGAGTAACGATATCTGAACTTCAATTCCAGGACCGGCATTACATACCTTGGGATTGTTTGATATTTCACTGCTCCCAGCGCACGGAGGCTCAGTCGCATCGGTCAACACGCTGAACCCCTCTCTCCCTTGCCTAAGCATCTATCCTTCCAACCCTCGCGCATTCCTCTCCGCAGACCCGGAGTAATTGGAACGTCGAACAAGGCTGCGCTCCGGTTCGAAATTTCTAAGTGCATTCGACGGCCGACCTGTTTACGGCATCTCATCACATGGACATTGCTTGAACAGAACAGCCGAAAAGAAAACCCGCATCCTCTCATACCCCAACTTTTGCTTTGTCACCTGTAACAACTCTTTCTTGTGTAACCACTTGGGGGAAGATTTTATCCTTTTCCGTGAACTTGGACCGGTAACCGTTGGAAGAGGGAAAAAGATCTTTATCCGACCATTTACGATAGCCATAGGTCTTTCTTGCGGATTTGGGCCCACCTGGATTAGTCGCCTTTTCGCTGCGGAAGCATTACCCTGATATCGCATTGGAATAACATTTTCGAATCCAAGGGTCGCAGCTTGGTTTCCCCGCACCGTAGATTGTCTTTTCGCATCGTACCATTGTTTGAACGAATTCTTCCGGTCCTTATCTTGGGTTTCGAGGAGGAGGCGCTGTTGAATCAGCAGTTGGAGGATATCTGGACTGGACGCGGATTTAAATTCATCTTACAAGATGGCAGTATCACAATACTCACACGCGGTACCGCCGCCCGAGGATAGAGGGAGAGAAAAGGATCGAGATTCTGAGGACCACCTCGTGGACGGCATGGAGGATGATGGATCAGACAAAGAAATGCTCGACGCTACAGCACAACCCGGCGAGTCTACTTCAGCGTCCCCTTTAAAGAGAAAACGAAGACGTAGTCGGAAGGGAATGGACAAGAAATACGAATGTGCGCACCCGGGATGCGGCAAATCTTATTCGAGAGCGGAGCATCTATATCGACATCAACTAAATCGTAAGCCCCTCCAAGGCCCACAAATTTCGAGCAAAGACTAGATCCGAGCACTATATACTTACTAACTTGCACGGTAACAGACGAACCAAAACAAATTTATCACTGCAGCTATCCAGACTGCTCCCGATCATTCGTCCGACAAGATCTTTGTCTAAGGCACCAAGAACGACATACGAACCGAGGATCTCAATTACAGCGCAAAGATATGATGCAGAATTCTAATGGACCACCTGTCAAGCAGGAACGGAAAAATTCAATCTTCAAAGCATCTTCGTCACCGGACACAGCTGGAGCTACCCTAAAGGAGGAAATATCTTCTCCTGGCTTATCTGGAAAACCCGCGATATCGCCAAGTACGATGTCAGGTTCGAGCGCAGCCTCGGGAAAACAGAGTGATTCTAAATCCAAACCTAGAAAGCCGCAAGCACATGAAACCAGCAATACCAGAATGCGCAATGAACAGCGGCCAGGAAGCACTGTCATGTCGCCGACAAATGCAAATGGCAGACGTCCGAGTGTAGATGTTCCGAGAAAAGCGATACACCCTGCAGCTCTTCCAGCTGGCCGGGAAGATCAGTTCAATGGGATGGGTGTTATCAAAACTCAACCGCAAAATGGCGCCGCGAACTACCAGAGACCGAAGCTTCAGACAAATATCACGGCACCTAACATTGTTGGTCTTTCACTCCAGTCGCCATACGGGCCGCAAACCCCTCACTCCGCGAACCCATATCTACCTTCTCCGCAGCAAAGGCAGGGCCAACAAACGCAGACTCCGACCGAGAATATCAACGGGAGTTACAACCAAAGCCACTCGATGCATAATGGCTATATCCCACAGAACGCCTTCCAACCTTTCTCCTTACCACCACCCGGCTTCCAAACCATGGCTCAAACTCCGACTGGCCAAAACTTTGGTGTAACATCTCCTCCAGCTAGCAATAACTCCGCAGATCATAATGTGGGGGGTGCAACTTCTGCTGCGAGTGCCGTAACTCAAGCTGTTGTGGATCCAACCCAATTTTCGGTCCCTGTATTTGGTGGTGATAGTTACAATAGGTCACCATTCATGATCACTGATGATTTTGCAGCCTGGTTGTTTGAGGATTCTACCTTTGGATTCGGCACACAAGCAGGCCGCTCCGCTAACCTCGCTGCTTCCTTCCTTGACGGATCTAACCCATTCCTCAGTGGCCTCTACCTCGGAGATCCAGCGTTCCCCGCCCAGCACAACTTCTATGGTACCCCATATCACCATCCCATGTCCGTTACGAGTATCATAGCGCCACCATCGCCTCCACAAGAGTCTCTTCTTTCCGACCACAAACGCCTCGATCTTATCGACACTATCCAAGGTTATCCGGATTCGTCTATCCCAAGCCATTGCATGTCACACTTTTCTAGCATGGTACGCCTATGCACCGAACACATCGAAGATGACGGAATACTAGGGCTTAACACCATGCAAATGTATATTCACTTGTTCTGGAACAACTTCCATCCTCAGCTTCCAATCCTCCACAAGCCAACCTTTGCTGCTGACAAGACGGAAAATATCCTTTTGCTGGCTATTATCGCAATCGGTGCTGCTTGCGTTGACAGAATCCAGTTTCCTCAACTATCGGCCGCAGCAGCGGATCTCTCCTGCGTACTTGCCATGAATTTGCGATGGCAGATATTTGACCATCAAGATTTCCGCCCACCTGCCAAATTGTGGATTTTCCAGGCATTGATTCTCCTTGAAACGCATGAAAAGATGTACTCAACCAGACAACTGCACGAGAGAGCACATATTCACCATGCTACTACTCTCACGCTCATGCGCAGGGGAAGTTCGCTGCAAGGCAGATGTGCTCTTGATTCACCGCCTAGTGTTAGGGACGACAAAGCTAGTAGCGGCAATGGTACCTCTGGTCACTCTTCGGGTGCTTCGACCCCAGACGAATGGTGGAACCACTGGATTGTCAGCGAAGCAACTAAACGTGCGGCCTTCGCAGCTTTTGTGCTTGATTCGGTTCATGCGACCATGTTCGGTCACTCTGCTGTGATGGTTGCTCATGAGATGAGACTTGCTCTTCCCTGCGACGAAGCTTTGTGGACTGCGACGTCCTCTGCAGAGGTCGGACGCCTAAAGCAAGCTTTGTACAACAACGGCGTCAAGCCGACAATGTTTTTGGAAGGGCTGAAGAGAACTCTCAACGGACAGAACGTTCGAACAAACTCTTTTGGAAGAACAATCATTATGGCCGGCTTGTTGAGTGTGAGCTGGCATATGAACCAGAGGGATCTACAAGTCAGCTCTTTGGGTGTCGGTCAAACACTTGGAGCGAAGGACAAATGGAGGGGTGCACTAACCAGGGCTTTCGATTTGTGGAGATCTGATTTTGACAAATCTCTTCAATCAAAAATTCCAGTTGCAGAACGCGGATCCCATGACGACGGCAACTTCTACATTCCTGCTGACGACGTCGAACACGACAATATCTTCGAATCTAGAACGGTCTTGCATCACCTAGCTCACATGGCCATGCACGTTGATATCGTTGACCTCCAAATATACGCTGGTGCGAAACGTTTGTTGGGTAGATCGATCGGAGGAAACGATTCGACATTAGCATCGAAGAGGATGAAAGATTGGGCAAATACGGCTAGGGCAAGAGACGCAGTTTACTACGCATTGCAATTCCTACGACAAGTTCTATTACCTGCCGCTCCCGGTATGCCGCACGAAGACAGCTCCGGAGCCCCAACAGTCTATGTCGCCAGGGACGACTATCTTCTAAACAGGCCTTGGGTGCTATATTTTGCAACATTGGTCGTTTGGGCATACGGTGTTGCTTTGGACGGACCTCTTCAGTCCCCGATCTATATACCACAGACTTCGCAGGATAAGCATCGCGACATGCGAAACTATCTTGTCAGGGTTGGGCATCGTGGATCCCCCGATGAGTTATCCGATATCACTGACCGCAATCGCAACCTCGGTCTCCTCCTTGTCCTTCAGAAGATGTTTGGTGAGATGAGATGGGAACTCTTGCAAGAAGCCTCCAAACTTCTCGGCCAATGCATCGAAATATCGAAGGGGCTCATTCCACCCGCAAAAATCAAAATCTAAACAAAATTCCCAAGTTCGAAAAATATATCCTTCAAATACTTCTGTTTCTCGTATTTATAATTTTAGCTTTACGCCATGGTTTAATGCTTTTCATTTTTATTCCTGGGTCGGTGCTTTCTTACGGGTGGCTGCTACGTTTTTTCTTTATTATATATTCTTTAAACAATATTCACTATTGGAAAGGGTTTTCACAGGGTTTCTGGGGTTCAATCATCTAGCGGTTATCTCGAAGGAAATTTTCTTTACCCACGTCTCTACTTTCCGTTATATCAGTACCTTCAAGTTATTCAGGCTATTCTCTTGGTTTTTGTAGTGTTTGCGGCTCTTTTTCCCAAGCATCGTCGGCTTATCTGAGATACCGTGAGGATGGCAAACAGGAATCTTTTATGGACCTTCTTATCCCTCGCCCTTCCCTCGTCGTTTTCAAATCTGCAATTCTTTTTTCTCAAATATTTACGTGTCTACGAGCTGAGAGCGAAGGTGATGTCTTTTTTTTTTTCTTTTGCGATTGTTACATAGCATAGTACATATTGTTTAAACCTAAAAATCTTGCATTGTACAAACCTTTTATACCAATGAGCAACTAGATTTTAGAAAATCTAAACCTGCTTGCCTCGTTTCTTACCTCTCATGCGCTTTTTTCCCACTTTGGTTCCTCCCGCGTCTCTTCATTGGTTCACTACTTATGTGGAGTATCGTTGCGTGTATTATCATTCTCAGACTTCTCTGAATAAGACCTTATTCCGGACCTACCTTCTCGAATTCTCGTGTCGATTCTGCAATGGCGGCCTAGTAAGCGGCGAGGTCGAACAAGAATTTGTTGAGAATGAGGTGATCAAAGACTCGATGCTGCCGCCTATTAGGAGTTAAGCTAGCACCTGTGTACTTAGTAATACACCATCACAAGATGGATGTCAAGTGCCCACCCCGAATTCATCGTAGTGAGCTCCTCTCGCAAGAGGCTGAGGAAAAATACAGGAAGAAAAGAGTTTGAAACATTTGTGGCGGCAAACGAGAGAATCATCGGCGGCAAAGGCTTTTACAATTCTCAAGTTGACTGGTCCGTGCTGTGTTGTTTGTGTTGGATTTCATAGAACCTCCTTTCACTAGACGACAAACCCAAATTTTTGAGGGTACCCGTTCTATCGGTGTGAGACACACGCCTATCAAAAAGATAGTCTTAGTTTTAAATAGCAAGAGACATCTCGATAAACCTTATTGGTTGAGCACACCGAGCTCCTAACCTAAATTCGAAAGTAAATTTTGAAGAGAGAAAACTTTTGTTGAAGCGCTTGATAGGCGGGCGTAGCAAAGAAAATATCATCACCGTAACGGGACAAGGACCATTAAATATTTCCCCATAAAAATATAATTTGAATTCAGGTAGAAGATACAAACGAGTCTTCAGTCGTATGCAGAGGCTCTAATAAGTGAATAATGGAACGAATTCCTACTCCGTAAACACCATTCCTTCAAAATAAATAAAGATGTAGAACCCGATCAGGCTCTTTCATCCGGTTTTCTCTATATATATACCCAAAGCCAAGTCTCCCAGCACAGAAGGCCCTTCAATCAGAATCCTTCATCGAAATGGTTGTGATCATTGCATAAAGCATGAATATGATCATGAACATGATGATTCCGGATGGCAGATCAGGTGGGATACCCGCCTTGGGATCTTGCCCCGATACAAACGATGCGAATCTCCTTTCCAACTCTTGCTCCGTCTCTTCGACTTCTGATATTGTTGATCTTTTGTTAAACTGCGAGCCGGAAACTGGAGTCGGGTCCTCTTCTATTTCGATCTCTTCGACTTGTGGAACAGCGGATGGAGCAGGGGATCGTTCTTTCAGCGTGGCTACCTTGGGTATGGAGATACCCTTTGGGAGGTTTTCGAGAGACTTGGCCAATTCGACAAGCTTTGATATCGATGAAAGGTCGCGGTGTGCGATGTCATAGGCTGTTCGTAGACCAACGGGGAGAGAAGCGACTTGCAGCGCGAAGGCTGCGGTAGCAACGGCGATACACGATAGGAAACGCATTGTGATAGTTTAAATAAATAGAAGGTTTGCTGGATAGTCTGTATGTTTTTTTTGACTTCGTATATGGATGTATTCGAAAGATTGTCGTAAAAGAAGTATCGAAAATTCCCCCGTTAATTCAGATACTGTTAGAATAGCAACTCGAGTTGAACTTGAAGAACGAATGTAGAAGCTGTCTAGCAGCTATGCGTAACCCGGCCGCAAAAAATTAAAAAATAAAAGAAAGTTTGTGATGGGGAAAGGAACTGACAGGCACAGCCCAAGAATTGAACACAAAAGCGAGAAAGAAAGGCACGGCCTAGAGGGAGAGAAGAAGAAAGGTAGGAGAAAAGCCAGCAACCGGCCAGGTGGGTTATCATATACTGGACTGGCTGTGCAACCCATGAATTCCTTTCTCCTCTGTTACAGATCCATGTGGCCTAGCGCTTGGGACGACCATGGCATAACGGAGCTGGGCATACGTGAATTCCTCGGCTTGGATCCAAGGAGTGTAGCAACACAGATTCGTTTCCCACAGCTGAAAGGAGCAGGAATCGGCGCATCCTCAGTGGATTATTCGCCCACACTGACCTCACAATCAGTCGGGTGCTGTGTCACCAGATAGATTGGGACCTCCTGAGTGCTTGTTTCTATGCGGATGAGAAACAATTACAGCCACGATCGGAGATCTGCGCATATTTGAGAGCAGCCCGTTTAGGCCGCGGCGAGATGAATAATTGTTCAGTGACAGTTCTGCAACAAAGAGGCCTCCACCAGCTCACACACTGCGACACTCATTGTTGCCAGGAGCGTGGGTCTTTGGTCTTCTCGAACAGAGATAGCCGAATCCGAGGCTGCTCAGCAGCGTCATATCAAGTATTCTCCCAAAGACCTGTGCGTTTTCCAGGTGTCTGCAAGCTCGGGGGGGCTCGTGGAGCCGCTGGTGTTTGAGCTTGGTTCAATTTTGGTTTTCTGAACGTTTCACAAGCGCCGTGGACAGGGGTTCGGGATTCCCTTTTGGGCAGGGCCGGGGGGCTAATGCGACGGCTTGGCGTGGAGCAACACATTCAATTTCAACCTAGCACGTTTCAATTCCGCCTAGATCCCACGTTCGTTTCAACCAGATCGATCGCGATGTTTCCATGTGATAGATTAGTTTCCTGGAATCGCGGATTCTCTCTTCTTTTCATTATCGATAGAACGAATCATCGCATAAACAAAAGTAGATTCAGAGCTGGCATCTAAGACCCTTCTCACCACATCTCGCTTCGATCGAAACTATCGTACCGCACAAGAAGCAGGTGCTCTGGAAAGACGCAGCCACTCCAACTTTGGGCCGCTCCCCTCTAGTTTACTCAAGGTCCCTTATTATCAAGGATAATTTATTTTGGGCATGATTGGCTTAGGACCATTTTATCAGAAACACAATGCGATCAAAGTACTGCGGGGCGATACGATCTCTTTTGAGTATAACCGGCCTTGGAATTTGATTTCTCGGGGCTACACACAGTTCCGTCTATATATAAAGCAAACATGAGAAAAATGAAATAGAGGTATATGTACAAACAGCTCACTACTCGTGTGACCAAAGCTGGTAGATTTAACCATCAAAGACTTTGACAGTGACGTCGGAAGTGAAACAGCAGGAGGGATAGCTCCGCACTTCGTGCTCGCGTCTGGTTAACGAGACAAGGGATATATATAATACATGGGCGGCACAAAACAGGATTTCTCCAACGAGACACCAAAAACCATTGACAATTCCCTCAAGTAGCCCACCCTTTTAAAGAAGTAGCTTGACGGCTACTCTAGCACCTGCGCCAAGCGAGGGCGAGGATCTGAGTGAACTTGCCGTCCACAGAGTCGGTGGTGAGAAGAGCGAGCTTCGATTGGTCTCCCTGGAGGCGGACCTGGGAGTTGATGTTGAGCATACCGTCCTTTCCGCATGGAGACCAGACGGTGGTAGCAGAGTCGACTGTGTCGGTGAAGGCGTAGTCAGAAGAGTATGGGCCCTTGAAGTCGGTCTGGGTGCTGGTCTGGTAGGTGTCACCGGAGAAGTAGTAGGTGGACTTCTGGGTTCCGGTTTGGCCCTTGGAGAGCTGGGCGTAGCCGCGGTAGGTGGCCTCGAAGATGCTGTATTGCCAGCCACCTGGGTATCGGAGGTGGACGTTCAATTGGCAGTTCTTGCGGTTTTCGATGACTCCAACGCCTGGGCCCATGGAAGCGACGTATTTGTCAAAGATCAATGTGAAAGTGGAACGATCAGAAGAGATCTGTTGGGCGACGGAGCCAGCAGGGCAGCCTGTCGGAATATTGTTAATACTTGAAAGTTCATGATTATCGTGGTGGGTAGGGGATTTAAAGGCTTACCAGTTCCACCAGTGGCAATGGATTGAACCCAGACGGTGCTTGGATCTGGGCCATCACCAGCAAAGATTGGGTTGGCCGGAGCAGCGGCAACAACGGCGAGGAGGGAAGCAGCGATAGCGGAGGCGGAGAACTTCATCTTGAATGCAAAACTGAAGATATTCGACAAATATTTGATGAGATTTTAGGTAAGTTGGGAATAGATGATCCGATTGAAGACTCGATTACTTAATGATTGATTGATGATTGTCTCTGCAGAATATATTAGCCCTTGGAGCGACATGCCGGCCCTTATATAGATATCTCGAGGTGACACGGCGCCGTAAATCCGGTATAAGGCGGCCGCAGTCCCATAGCTAGATCCATCATGGGATTCGAATCTGGTAGTTGCTCATCAACATGTGGTCGACATGCTCTCCATCGTTGTGCAACCTAGCTAGTTCATGCTGCAGGAGATGGCCCAAGCTGGAAGCTGCGAATCCCTTAGTTCGCGCTGTGGTCAAGAGGGGTACCGGTCCCTGAGATTTACAACGCTAAGGAAACAGCTGAACAATGGTGAGAGACATACATATGCGGGTCGTTATCGGATTAGATACTTGGCCATCCGCGTGCATGGCTTGCCGCTGTAGTGGCGATTGCCTTGGCCTTCAGGATCTGGATTCTTTCTAATCAAGCTGACCGTTATCATCCTTCCTGATGGATGTTAAAGCTTCCTGTTTTTGATATATCCTGACCATCGGATCTAGGTAATTGGTCCAGTGGAATTTAAGCTTAGAATTGCAGACCCAGTGAAACATTCCGGCCGCAAACGGCTGATAATATCAACCAGGGTAAATAAACGCTCGAGGGTTAAGTGGTTGTATCACGATCACTGGTCTCAGCTCCGCAACTCCGCAGCTCTGGCAGTCCGTCAGTCGAATAACCCTGCCCCTAGAATATGACATTGTCCATTCCTAGACATTCAGCAAGAAGAATTATAGCGCTGGAAAGAAAACCATACCAGCTGTATTACGCGATCATGAGAAATTATTTTAAACAGGGTACTATCGATCAATGGCCAATTCTGGTCCTGTTTTCCAGCTTGCAGGAGGGGTAAGTCCGGAATGTAGCGTAACCGTGTTCCTTGGCATTGGGTATATCCAGCTGACGATTAGTGCCTAGCTAGTCAATAACTAAAGGGTAGTTATCGATAGTTCCGAACATCCACCATTGGTATCCCGTGTATACGGTCGATCTATTTCCTTCTTTCTCCTTTGCCTGTCCAAGCAGGTACCCTGTTCACGCATCAAGTCAGGCTGAGGCCGAAAGAGTAGAGTAGTCAATTAAAAGATAGTTTTACTGATTTATCAGCTTATACTTTTCCCGACTGCAAATGCATTGATGCATCTCTCGGTTGGGAAGTCCCTGCTTTTCCATGGATCTGAGAATGGTAAACATCACATGTGGTATTCTGTGCGTTGGGATGCATATGCAGATATGACCAACGTACGGGAGATCTAGGCGACAACTGTAAATTATCTCAGACATCTCCAAGATAACAATATCACACATTAGACCTACTTCCAATATACTCTTACTTAGTTTAATCGACAAAAATGGCGTTTGGAAGCGGACCTTTACAGTGGTTTCCTACCCAAACGCTCATGAACCTCAATGCCTGGTGTTGGATTCTAGAAGAGGAAGTTTCGAGATTCCTGGTTTAACGCCACGCCACATTTATGCGGCCTTCCTTATTTGCTTTTAATACCCTCGAGGACTCAAAAAATTTTCTTCCATGCTAGGACAAAGCGAAAACTACTGCAAGCCAGCCGTTTGTTTATTCGGAAGTATGTTTTTCTCCACACACGCACGTCAAGCAAGGGTGACCCACTACGGGAGCCTCCACTTGATGGAATTGTCACACATCTTTATTGCCTCACGGTCTTCAGCTGCTATATCGATAGAAGATCCTTCCTTGTTTTTCTCAGGTTTACCGATTCAAATTGATATAATGTCACCTAACCAATAATGCATGAAAAAAATAGCATACCCTTACACCCAAATGTTACCCAGCTATACCGAACCAAGAAAGTGCTTAATATGTGCGAACGAGGGTAGACAATTCTCCGATCCTAGCCTTCGATACGCTCCCAAACGAAAGAACAACAGAATATCAACACGCTAAACGAGAAAGAAAAAATTATGAGGAGGAATCGAATATCAAAAAGTCACACACTAGAACTTTTCTGACCAACGGGTTCTTGCCTCTTGGATCTTTACCATACAGGATCTAGATCTCGAAACAGGCATTTCTCCAGCCTCCATCTGCACCTTCCTCAACTCTTTCACTCGCACCCATGGCTTCAGTCTCAAATAAACCGACCAGGCTTCCTGGCGCATATTGGCCATCGAATGGTGCCTCAGCTCTACCACTTGCTCTATGAGCTCTCCAATCCACTCCGACCTCAATAGGCAAGTCGGAAGGTGCCGTCCATCGTGCCAAAACAGCACGAACAAAGGTCGTCAAATCATGAGGATTCGCAATTCTCGCGGCTCTCAATCTCTCGCGAGTATAGATCATTTCTCGGTTCAATCCTCTCAATCCATCTTCTATGGCTTGTCGTAAAGAGTTTTGAATGAGCTTCCGCAACATCGGCTTAACCAATGGTTTGAACAGCCACGCAAGGAAGGAGAATTTGCTCCTTTTGAGTGTGAAATCGATCTTGTGGAGTTTGACATCAACGCCCTTGAGGATCACTAGTTCATCAACCGAGCTTCTGGTAAACTCTAAGTCGAGGTACACATCTATACCCTTCTCATCCATCCTGATGGACGCGATGCCGCTATCCGTGAAATTTACCAACCAGTTGCGGTGGATGTTCATAATGTATCCCACATCCTCGGCTTTGAATGTCAATCCCTCGATTTTAATCCTGGCATTCGACGACAGGTGGGTCTTGGTTCTCTTCCAACCCTTGAAGATGTCTACTTCGTTGGTAGAAACGACAGAAACCCGGTAAGGCAGAAATGAAGAGGAGTTGATGGTTTTTCCGGGTTCGAAAATGATTGGTTCGAGAAGGACGTCGAGATGCGGCGAAACAAGTGTAAGCCTAGGAATAGGGATATACTGAATTGTCTCTAGCGCCATTGGGATTAGGACATTCCCGATATCAGACAGCAGATTCGCATTGACTTCGTGACCGTCCGAAGACGTCAAGGCGAGATCCGCGATGGAAAGGCTCGTGTTTTTGACCCCGGCTACTTGTTGGTCGTTGTAAACCGAAATTACCACCTCATGTAGTTGCTTAACTACAGCGTCGACATCCTTCTTGAGAGCTTGTCCGTCCGTATCATTAATTTTCTCCTTCAATTCACTATATCTTCTGGTAGCTTCGTCCTCATCTGTGAATAGATAATCGGGATCCGTCAACAGCCGCTTCAAAGAATCAGCAACCAACCCAATAATGTTCTCGAATTCTGGATCTCTATCCTTATGCTTCATGAGTCGTTTCAATCTGTTCTTCAATTTATCCCATTGCTTCTGGTCTCCAAATGAGGATATAAATTTCCAGAATAAATCCCCAGCGATCATGAGATCCTTATTAGGCTTCACGTCGCCAGAAACTTCCTCTACCGCTTCCTCAACAGCAGTGCTGTATGCAGTCAAATAGTTCTTCAACAATAGCGTTATCGTGGATACCGAGGAGTCGTAATCCGCGTTCTGCCTCAGTTTGATGACTGCTTGTCGAACCCGTTGTTTCATGGCTGTTTTCCTCTCCGGGGTCATTGTTTCAACGAGCGTATCCTTCACATCCTTTGCTGCATCCTTCACACCCTCCTCTAATGTGGCCTCAATCTCTTGGATTGTGTTTTTGGCTTCCTCGTCGATACGAGGTTGGTTGGGGTCGGGTTCATCTCCGATGACATCAATCAATGTGTCAGATGGCTCAATTTGTTCTGCAACATGTTCTATGCTCTCTGCAGCGGTGGAGACACCACTTGCTAGCGCCTGGCGGACTATCGTAAGCGCATCGGCGAACAATTTATTGAAGTCCGAATTTTGAAATAGTAATGACGATATGGTAGAGATGCTAGAGTACGCTGTTTATCACGAGTTCGTTAGTACATCTCGTTCGAAAATCCGTGATATTGACAACTATCTCACCAGCTCGGTAGTTTGCAGTTTTGATATCAGTGGCTGCATGTCCTAAACCCTTCATATCTACGTGCAACCGTGCCTTCCTGACTGCCCATAAGAAGTTCTGGATCTCATCTTCGGAGTTTTTAGTCTGGACCAGCTCGATCAATTGCTTGATAAGCCGGCGATTTAATGCTACGAATTTCCGGCCGTCGTATGTTAGGTTCTGGTTATCTGGAGTCAACAAATCTGACGCAAGCAGTTTCCGGAGCAGAATAATCGTTTGTTTCGTGGATGGGAGGTATCCGCGTGCCAATGCTCTGACTAGCAAATACGTGTGCAGTTTCTTATCGAGACTCCTCTGGTGGCCGGTATAGACAGTGGGAGCGATGTGGTTCTTGTGCTGTGGGAGGAGCGGGTCTCGTTCGCCCATGCCAGGAAGTAGCGAAGCCATCGTAACGCTGTGAGGCTTTGAGATATTATCGATACTGTTACGATGTGAATCTAGTCTGCGATTTTATTTGCCACTCGCATTCCAGCATACGGGCCGGTAGAATTAGTGAGGGAAAAGGAAGGTCGTGAGATCGTGAGGAGAGCGGGGGGAATATGTATTGCTACGACGCGAAGGAGAGCAGTTCACGACGTCATGTCCGTGCTGGATGGAGAATGGCTGGGTATCGCAATTGTGATGTCACTGTGCGGCATTCTTCGACTAGGCTGCGTTTGGACGTCAGCCCCAACACATGCGCTTTTGATACAGAATGTCCATACGAGGACCCGTCATCCTTCGGGTGGCAGCACCAATGGTCGGTAATCGGACTGTTCGTGACACTTGAGATCTCGTATTGATAGTGTACACTGCCACCGATTGGTACTCGTATTCTTAAGTTCTATTTACTGTTGTGAAGTCATGGTCTATATAACAAATACGCACATTCCTCTATACTGACACTAAGATGCTTTTGCGCAATTGCTCGCCCCGTACCCCAATCATGATTGATCACCTGCTGTTTTATATACTAGTATATACTGGTTCTCGAATTATAGCTTTGCCTTGGCTTTATTTTGGCTATCTGCTTCTATGTCTTTGAAATACTATAAAGCCTTGCTATCAGCGTTTGTATCTTCAAGCTGGAGTTGCTAGTGGTTTGAACGTACCTTGACCGTCTTGACCCTGAGCTCTTCTGTTGCCGCTTCATCCACGGCCATTATAAACTTTGGATGCATTTGTAGTGCTGTGACTGTCCACGCATGGCTGATACTGCCTTCAACTGCTTGTCTCACGGCCTCGGCCTTTCCCCTTCCATCTGCAATCAGAATCACTTCTCTCGCATCCATCACCGTCTTGACCCCAACTGTAACCGCACTTTTCGGTACGGCTTCAACATCTCCACCGAAAAACCGAGCATTTGCGACGACCGTGTCATTTGTCAAAGTCTTGATTCTCGTCTTGGACGAAAGCGACGACCCCGGTTCGTTGAACGCGATATGGCCATCCGAACCGACACCGCAGAGGAAAAGCTCTATCCCGCCGTGAGTTGCAATGAGATCATCGTACGCTTGGCAATTATCCAACGACGGCAAGTGAATTTGGGAAGGCGGTATATCAACGTGTTGGAATAGATGTTTGAACATAAACGAATGATACGATTGAGGGTGGGACGTTGGCAAGCCCACATATTCATCCTACAGGTCCGTCCAAAGGTATCAATTAGGCCTGGTCTCGACCCTTCAAAGCTGTAATAGGCTGGTTCCTGCAGCTTACCATGTTGAATGTCACGACATGCTTGAAGCTAACTTTGCCCTTCTTATAAAAGTCAACGAGGTTGGCGTAGACTTGTTCCGGGCTAGATCCAGTCGGTAGACCGAGAACGAACGGTCGGTCTTTGGAAGGTTTATAATCATTTATCCGACCTTGAGAATGAAGTGTTAGAATCTAACAATGTCTACGGCAGAAGGGCTATTCAACGTACGGACAATGTACTCCGCAACCCAGAGCGAAGTCTGCTGCTTGTTATCCCGGATAACAAGCCTCCTATCACCCCGTCGGTCGTTAGAAAAAAGGATCCCCCAACGGGTTGAAGGATAAAAGCCAAGATAGATGCTAACATTTCGCTAGTCGCTGCACGTTTTGTACGTTTTGATACGAGGAAACCGGGGATGGTCGCGCGTTGATATCGGGTTTTTGAGGGGGGATTACGGTACCGAAGGACCGCCCCCATGCAACTTTTAATATCTCTGAAGCGGAGGCACGCGAGTAATAATCAAAGATTGAGTCAGTCGAGCCTCGACCGTTCCATTCGGGAGTTCAACAAAGGACGTGTTTCTGATGTTGCCTCTCCTTCAATAACGAAACGGAGGTTGTTCGTTGGTCCGCGTCGGGTCCCACAACTTTCGAACGCGCGAGAGCAACATCTCCGTGTTACCTTGCCACCAACCAGCCACTCCAGCGAGTACGAATCCATGGTATATACAGATCCATGTTATTCTAACGTTCTGAACCGTGTCAGTACAGCGTCCAGGCCTCTCGGCAAGCGTGCATGACTCCCTCTCGCAGACCGAAGTGTCAAAATCACCAGATTTCCAGGTGCTTTTGACATTTGCAGAATTGCTATACCGCCAAGTTAAAAACAAGAGAACAGGTACCGAACAGCGAAAGAAGAAACAAGGTTGCTTCGGTTGGTCCCCACTCGGCCGCCGTCCAATGTAACCGTTACCCAAAAGCGGTCACAGAGCCCTGTCATCAATTTCGTCACATGCAGACGGATACGCCAAGATTGTTGCCTACGACCGAATTTCAAGCATGTTTGACCCATAATGACAAGGGTTTGCACAAAGATTCGGTCTTCAGAACATAAGCGAGACTGTGATCCGGACAGGGTTTACTGCCTTTGACAGGACTCGCTATCCCCTCGAGTATCTTCGACCCCCCACAATCGCTGGTGTCGATGGGAGGTCTACCCTTCGAATCTTATCTCGAGGACCCAAAGTAACGTTGTCGTTGGCTGGTGTCTCTCGCTTTATCTGTGGAGAAGAGCAAGGGCTTCGGGAACCACTCGCTTGGGTTTTTATACAAGAAGAATCCCCACAAGCTACCATGCCGGAGGAGCAGCTGTGCACAGCTGTGGGGCCCTCATCCATCGGAAAGTTGGAAGAGTTGCATCGCACACTGACGCACGAGCATACACACGCGACAAAGAGGACATCACAGGCGGGTAACAGGTTCGTCCCCCTCGACCGAATTCCAAGTGCACGCACGATCTCTGCAAGCAAGCAAGCAAAGAAGTCCACAAAGACTGCCGATGTGTTGGGTTACCCGAGCTGCTGAAGGTGGTGGCTGCGGATGGGGCCGGGGTGTTTTTCGATGGCCATTCCTTACCCCCTGCACCCACCTGCATCTGGTGCAGCTCGCAGGCGAATTTTACTTTTTCGGAGGGTTGCGCCAGTCCGTCAGAAACCTTGCGCATTTGAGAAATCTGACCGAGCAGCTCGAAACTGGGGTTTTGGAGGTGGAATTTTTCATTCAGTAAAACAATCTGGCGTGGTAGTTGATCCGCCGCTGCATCTTTCTCTGCTGATATGCGCGATTGACCCGCTGAGTCGACGGAGGCCATTGCTAGGCCCGTGATTAGTCGCTAATAGCACTACTAACTAACTGGTCTTGTGCCGTGCGCTCGATTCATTCTTGCCCTTCGAGGTTCTGAGGGTTCGGGTTCAATTAATATTATTATTGTACATCGGCGCCCTTGCTCAGACATATCCAGGATTTCTCGTTCAACCACCTTCCCCACTTTCTCGCCCTCGCTTTTACATAAAACGTCCTCGTCCCTCCCTCCATCTTCATCGCCGTTCTCTGTTCTCGATAGGATAGACACTCCCATCACCAAGCCAATCCGCCTACCCTTGGCAACCTCTACCCTTTCATTGGTTCTCCACGGTATCCCTCCAAACCATTCAACATGAGCACCGAAGCTCAGGCCTCCGAGAAGGCCGGCATTCCCGTTGCCGTAGATCAAGATTCCGAGAAAGCTGCATACGGGTTTCCTCAGGATGAAGCCGCTGGCTGGCGCTACCGCGAGCGCAAAATCGGGCCAATCAAGATTCCATACTATGCTTCCCCGATATCCCAGCTCTTAATTGTAGCTTTTGTTTGTGTAAGTTCGCATCCATGAGTTAGTGTTTTAGTAGTAAGTTTCACTCCAAGCTTCCTGCTAACGCATCGCGCTTGACAGTTCTTGTGTCCGGGTATGTACAATGCGCTGTCCGGTCTTGGAGGTGCCGGTCAGCTCGATCCAACTGTCGCCGACGATTCCACTGTGGCGCTCTACTCTACCTTTGCATCCGTCGCTTTCTTCTCGGGAACCATCTGCAACAAGATTGGCATCAAGGCTACCCTGTCATTTGGTGGATTCGGATACGCCTTGTACTCGGCTTCCTTCCTCGCCTACAACCATACCGGAAACCGTGGATTCGTCATTTTCGCAGGTGTATGTAGCTCGTCAATTGCTAGAACCGGAAAGATAGAGAAAGCTAATATTTTATAAGGCCCTTCTCGGTGTTTGCGCTGGTCTCCTCTGGTGCGCACAAGGTACTGTCATGGTGAGTAACGAGAAAGCAACGTTATAGCTCAATGAAACATCATCTAACAACTCGATTCAGATGTCGTATCCTCCCGAGAAATCGAAGGGCCGTTATATCAGTATCTTCTGGATGATTTTCAATCTCGGTGCGGTCATTGGCAGCTTGGTAAGTTCCGGATCTACACCTAACGATATACTACAAAGCTAGAAATGCTAATAATCAATGCTCTAGATCCCACTTGTTGATAATATTAAGAACAAAACCGGCAATGTTGGTGATGGAACTTACATTGGTTTCCTTGTCTTGATGGGAGCCGGTGCTATTCTCGCCTTATTCCTCATCGACTCTAACAAGGTCATCCGAAAAGACGGCTCGAAAGTCATCAGCGTTCAGCATCCATCCTGGAAATCCGAGTTCTTGGGACTGTGGGAGGTTTTACGTACCGAACCTTGGATCCTTTTGTTGTTCCCAATGTTCTTCTCCTCGAACTACTTCTACAGCTACCAATTCAACGCTTACAACTTGGCCCGATTCACGACCCGAACGCGATCACTCAATTCTCTTCTTTACTGGCTTTCTCAGATCATTGGAGCTTGGTTCATGGGATTCGCTCTCGATACTCCGCGCTTAACGCGTGTAACCCGTGCGCGACTCGGATTCGGATTCGTCACCCTATTGACCCTCGCCATCTGGGGAGGTGGCTACGCTTTCCAGAAGAACTACACCCGTGCCACGGCTGATATCTTGCCAAAGATCGATTGGCACAGCAAAGGATACGGTGGCCCATTGTTCCTCTACATGTGCTACGGTCTCTACGATGCTATCTGGCAAACTTATGTTTACTGGATTATGGGTGCCTTATCCAACAACTCCCGCAAGTTGGCCATCTACGCTGGTTTCTACAAGGGTATTCAGAGCGCTGGTTCCGCTATCACTTTCCGCCTCGACTCCCTCAAAGTTCCATATATTAATATGTTTGGTAGCACTTGGGGCTTACTCCTTGGCAGCTTGGTTTGTGCAGCGCCTTTAATCTTCCTTCGAATTAGAGAGCATATTCCAGCATCAGAAGATCTCAAATTCTCGGATGAGACTCAATCCGTCGAGAAGTTTGAGCAGAAGAAGTAAAAATTATTTAATTCTCAGCAATAATTTTTCTGTCTCGCTCATTGATTGAGGTTTCCCCCCCTCTTTAGCGATGAGGTATCACGGCGTTATAAAGCTCATGTCTTTCTTTATTCTCCTATTGTTGTTCGCCCCCTGTACGAATTTGGGCTCATCAAGGGCCCTTGCAATCTTACCTCTCTTATTTTACGAACCAACCCTTCCTCATCCTCTTCGAACCTCCTATTTTTAGTGTTAGTCTATTCATGATCCTCATGTGGCATTCTATAATGTGTCTATTTTCCTTTCTCACCATCCCGTTTCATAATCCAATCGTCATTGTCACCAGCTGACACAAACGACACATCCCTCTCTAGCGGGCGTCGGGGATCATGTTAATTTTTCTGATCGAAATGTCTTAGAAAGAAACATAATATTATCGCTCATCAAGCTTTCGCCTCATTATCGTGACGAATACTCAATACGTGAATTTCTAGTCCGATCTCCACCATTTATCCATATTCTTATTAGTATATCCTATACTTAGTTCCCCAGCCATCTCTGCCGGCTATGCATACTACAATGTAATATTCTGAAGGATGTGTAAAGGGAGTGAAAATCAGTATCATCATCCAATGATATCGTGAATATAAGGTATTGTGGTAATTTTTAAACTCGTCCGCGACGTTGCAACCGCACCGGCTATCCTGTCGGCCTGGCCGAATGGAAATTTGTCGGAGTCGGAACCTTTTATCAAGCATATTTTCTCTGTTATGAAACGATCTTTTATACGAATACGGTAAAGCTTGAGGATTTCCATAGCAGAGACGGCGTTTATCTTATCTGGATTTGAATCATTCATCGTGGCTTATATCTCCCAAAATATATCTTCATTTTTTTAAGCGAAATCGACGAAGCATCGGAGGAAGGCCTATCAGAAAAATAAGAAAATGCTTCGCCATGAATGTCCCTTTTTTTGATTGCGTCTCTCCCCTGAAATTATTAATGCAAAGGTAGGATTCTCGAATATCACCGAATTAGGCAGTTCTCCGGGGACGTGGAGACGAACCCCGAGGCGTCTGCTGCTTACCCCGAAATGTCGAAAATATAGAAGATATGTTTGAAATACGAAGGCATGGCATTTCATGATTTTTTATAACAGAGAATATCTACCCGAGATGCATTTTCGACGTTGGATATAACGAAGATTATGGAGTTCATGTCATGCAGCCTGCCTTTTTCAGCCCTCGCGCTCCCTCCACTTCCCGAAAAATTATATTCAGGGTTATTGATCGTACGCAAAGCAGAAACCAAGGGATTTGGTACCTGTACAATCGACGTGATCCCGCGTCCCCCCCGAAAGCAAGGGCCGACGATCGTAGCGAACAAAAAAAAGGGGGAAGAATTTCGTACGTAAGCTGCGTAAGCCCTAACAATATTTGAGTTTTTTCTCCGAATAGATGGTGTTCGTCGATGTAGAGACGGGATCGGGCTGGGGAAGATAGGGCTGTGGGAAGGAAACCCACCAAAAATGAAGAAATGAAATGATACACCAATATCAATCTATCATATAGGGCAACGGTTCTAGACTTCTATTGGGTGATATTCTTGCCGTGAGGTTGCGTGGCACTTCAATGCTATCCCCAACGCATAAGAAATAGGTCCCGAATGCATTCGAATGGAGATGTAGGGCAGAAGATGATGCTATCCTTGCATGGGGATAGCTCGGGTAAACTTGCGCAATGATCATGCAACGGGATTACTTCTCTCCCCCTTCTCTTCTATCAGAGACCCACGATTATGTCCAGGAGTTCTCTTTTTTTTGGTCGCGCGCGATTGGCGGATTTGACTAAATGCTACAGCGGCAGTGTTGGGTGCAAGAAGCAACAACGCAAGCCGTGGCCCCAAAGGAAAAAAAAAACGTGATTGTGAGACACATTCCGCACGGCCGTCCCGGCTCAAATTCTAGGCAGACAATGGGTCGCCGGAACACTCTTTGCTTGCGCTGCGCGGTCTATCCCGGCTCATATTCTGGATTTTTTCAGTTTAGTACATTTTTTGAATGTCTTTGCCTTTCACAATATGACGTGCAAGCGCACGAAATACCGTGCGACGGATTACTCATGTATTAGTGAGGTCCACCGACAAAAGTTTGGGCTCGTACCGGGGCCTCCAAGTTAGACGACGCACGCACAAGCAGGTTTAGACTGTAGTCCGTGTGTTTTTATTTGTCTCTCGATTGGAATATATGTGGGATATAAACTAATCCGAACTCTATAGACTCAGACTGTCTACAAATCGCCCCATCGCCCCATCGCACAATACCCTTGGTCAGACATTGGCAAGGTTTTCTCCAAAAAGCTTATCAAATCTGCGCCAGCGGATGCTAGTAAGTCAGACTAATCAGTCTAAACAAAAATACTCCCATTATTAGAAACCAGCGGCAGTAAGCAAAAAAAAAAACTGGGAACATGTTTCTTTACAAACCTTACAAATGAGATATCTTGTGATCATGGACTTGCCAAAACCTTGTCAAAATCACTCCACGAAACAGAAAGACCCACTTTGTTTCTCGGAATATCCAGCAGTTCGGAAAAGCTGGATTTCGCGACCCCAGGCTCTGACGGAGAAAACGAATCGCTACCAACCAAGTGCGAGGATATATCGGGCTGCGAAAGGAAACGCTAAACGAAATATTGATTCAGGCCCAGCATGGCCTTTATGGATTTCTCGAGCTGAAACATGCCATCAGAAGGATATCCGCGCTGGTAATTTGCCTTTCCATCATGTAAATTGCCAGATACGTTCTAGGTTCTCATTCTAACGACGGAGGCTTTTCACAAAAGAAGGGAGCAGAGTGTTCTTTGCGGTGTCTGGTTTACGAGACCACAAGGAGATGCAACAAGGAGATGCATCTCCTTGTCAAGATGATCTAGGATCAACGCTGTCCAATCGATCTATGTTCTTGTGCTAATGATCCTGTTCAACGTGAACCATAATTGTCTAATTGAGACTTAAGATAGCATCATCATCCACTGTGGCGACTTGTATTAGTCCTTTAAAGTAATCGATATGAGAAACATTGATCATATTGAAACCACCCGTCGTATCTGGGAAAGGATGGGGTGGCTTTGGCGATGTGCTCAATCAATCAACATGCATAGTCGAAAAAAGTGTTTCGTGATAGTGGATGGGAAACCGCCCATGAAGCAGGATATGCGCTTCGGAATCGATTATCTGGTATCAAAGGTATCCCGAGACGAGATGAGAATTTTAACGCGCATACAATAGATCTCAAAAGCTAGACAGGATTTGCGTCGGTTGCGGTACGAAGTACGTTCTAGTAAATTTTTTTTTTTTCAGGGTAAATTGAAGTTTTTGGGGGTTGCTCGATGCAGTCGCCCAGCTTACCAGATTAACCACCCTTGCAATTCTTTTGGCAAATCGAACCTGTACCGCTAACGCCACGGCTAAGGCAAGAAAGAAAAAGTCGATGTTTATTACGAGGATATTGGTTCGCAGGCTCACATGGAGGATGTCCATATTCCTTCGGAACCAGGAACTTTTCGCGCACTTCTCGTGGAGAAAAAAAGGTTCGAATAAACCGGGGATAGATGTCCGTTTCGCGGTGCCCGTCAAAGGCCCTTGTTTCGAGGCCCTTTCGCGAGAAGGAAGAGTTCGTCTCAACAACCCAAAATGATCCCTGGTCCCGACCACTTAAATAATGTCAGTATATGTTACATTTGCGGTTCCCAGGAAAATTGTCGCTTGATATTCGGCAGGAGAGCAGATAAAGAACCAGTCCCAGCCAGCACCTGCCGTCACTGACACGAGAAGAAAAAACAAAGACCTCGCGAAGTTTGTCCCCTCAAAGGCTGTGGGTTTAGATATTTTCCGCACTCTTGATCAAGTGACCTTATCCATAAATAGCACCGGCGGTTTTCAGAGAGGATCCACTATTACTTAAAAATTGAACTGTCTATCGTGAATATGTATGGAGCTAGCATCCGCTGGCGATTTCCGGGAGATTATGCCCATTATTATGAGGTTGCACGAAGAACTTTTTTTTTTCGGGAGGCGGTAGCTTCGAATGTCAAGCCTTGCGGGTAGTGAAGCTTGACAATGTCAACATCATCCCGAATACCACGCTGATGAGCGGACAATATCCTTGAGAGGAACAGACCCACATGGTATTCTTTTGAAAGGCAAACACACCAGCGATTCAGCCCGCCGACGCTAAAACATTGTTTCTTCACGAGCCAATTGCAAAACATCAAAGGCGAAAGTATGAGAGAAAAGATTGAAAATACGGGAAACCCATCGACTAGCGATTCCAAGAGGTAGCATTGTTCCGTTGGCGGCGGAGAGCAGAGCCTCAAGAAGATCTCTGTAGATGACTTAAAATTAGGGCAAAGGCATATCGAGTAAATATGCATGTCGCACCCGGATTATCCGAATCCGATGCACTCGAATGGGCTGAATAATGTTATGCCTCCCAAATGTAATACCTCCAGTTGATCTTGTGCTGTGATGACGCTGTTGGATAAAAATCCGACGATTTTTAAGTGTTTAACTAGTGGGGATTAAAAATAGCGGCAAGTCTAAGCAGATTCTAGACACAAATCTGTATCGACCCAGAAAGCCGTCAAAAAAGAGAGGAACTCTGGAGTTCGACTGGAGTAAATTGTCTCACGCCTGTGCGCGGGCAGCCTGGTTTTCTAACTGAACGCCGGAATGTTCTTTGTGGTGGTGGCGTGCGTATGACAATGGAGAAAAACTAAACATACCAAGCCTGAGAAAAACCCTTTGGAGCTTCTCGAAAGTTGTTCTCCTGGAGATTCCGGCGAGAAACATGGTTGTCCTCCGATAAATTGATCGAAGTGCGGGCTTGTCGGACCCCGCGACCAATAGGGCAGGTGGGTCCTTATTCCTTCGTAAGACCAGACATAGCCCTGAGTGATGTTCGATGTACATACATGTATCCCTGGACCATGTCGATGCAAAAGACAGCCAAGTCTTTTTGGGTAAGGGACACTCTGGTGATCTCGCTTTTGCGGAAAAGTATAGTACAGTTAGTTTAAGTGAGCGTGACTTGAGGGATCGTTTGCATTTATTGGGGGCAGACCGAGGGGCGTTGCCAGGAATAGATTGTCGTGACTGTGGGTTTTCTGGATCTCTGATCTGTGAATGGACAAACCCGCAACATAGCCCCCAGGAGACATAGCCTCACAACGACGGAATGCCATTATCTTCAGATATGCTCCTGTCTCCTTTCGGGACGCGGGTTGTATGCTTGCTGAGAAAAAGCAGTATTCTAAAGCGGGCTTCTTTGAGTGATAGGCATGCCTCACAAAGCAGGCCAAGTTGAGCCGAGTGATGCGACAATAGAGTGAACAGGGCGTCAGCAGCCAAATATGCCAGGTTCTGGAGGATGGGGAAGAAGTCACGAAAATGTTTTACTTTTATCATCTGAAGAGGGTATGATGTAAGGTTTAACGTTATAACTGTCAGAGCTATTACGCGAAATTTTGGTAATGACCTGAGAATCTTTTTTTTGTTCTGGTTGGGATATATTTTATTGTGTGCGTCGGCAAAGCTCAAGAGACAGAAAAGGTCTCCCCGGGATGTATCTCTTGTGGGGATCCGTGGTCGAAGTTCAAAACGCGCGAGGTAAAAGTCCCCACGAGACCTTTCTCCATCATGCTCCTACGTACTCTTCGCAGAAGGCCGTTTTTTGCTGTTTCCATCGTAGGAACCGGGGGGGTCTACCCCAACGAGACTTTTAGATTCTGTTTCACGACAATGCCTGCTCGTACCTTTTTGTTCACGAGGTGGTTCTATTTTGGGAGGCGGACGAGTCTTAATCCGTATAAAAAATGCGAGCGTTTGTGCATCCGCTTAGTAAACGATCAGTAGAGCAAAAAACTCTCCTCTTGTATGCATGGGCTCCGCTCGTTAGATTCGATTTCATCCGAATCCACAAGAGAATCGGATCACTTGCAGACAGAAAAAACAAGAGGGTACGTCTATGAATGATATCAAATGGTATTCTTTTTTTTTTTTTCGTACGAATGTGAGCTATATGGTCCGGGTACATGTTCCGCGGGAGGTGTCTTTTGGTGAGAACAACACCGAGTGTCCAAGTATAGGTACAAAGCCATGTACCTGCCTCCACAGCGGTTTTGCGGATTGAGGTAGGGCCCGCAGTTCATTGTGGAGTTGAGTGACAGCGTCATTTAGGCTACTCGTTTAGCTTGATCAGGGCAGTTCGGGAACGGCAATCGAACAAGATGGTAGAAAGGACGAAGCTCCAAAGTAAGGTACTCCACGGTTGCTAAACATAGATGCGAGAGGGGAACAGAGCAGGGGTTTGGGGCATTTTAGTTGGACCAGAGGGTTGATGGGATGATTCGATTCGAGAAGACGAACGGTCGCCGGATCACAGATGAGATACTTTGCGAGAGTGAACGGGAAGCTGCCAGATGCCCATGACCATGCTCGCGGTCATAGCAGAGTAGCATCCTCCTTGGTATCTTCGCACGCATAGTCCGATGTGTGGCTAGTTACCGAACTGGGTGAGATTCTAAAAGTGAGAAAGAGAAGGTCGAATGGGAAGGAAGCAATGACGAGAGGGGAGAAGGAGTGAGAGACAAGGGAGTGAGGCGCGGTAATCGGTATCGAGTTTTATTTTTTTTTCTTTCGCAGCTCTCGAACAGAAAAGAGTCTGAACGAGCTACTCTCCCGTATTGTTTTCTTTTTGGGCGTTAGACTCGATCCATCTCAGTTTTTAATGCTTGGTGTTCGCGGCCGTCATATAGCTGCAGCACCTATATGCGAGCGATAGCTCACAGAAGGAGAGAGAAGACAAGGGCCAAATGCAAACGAGAGGGAACCACTCTGGTGCATGGTACATACCTCTACCTGCGAGCGCTCCGGACGTACCAGTACTTGGCTCGTTCGACAGGTGGGTTTCTGTGAGGTTCTGCTTGGAAATATGCACATGCAGAACAGCAGACAACAACGTTTTCATGATACTGGACAAGCTACTGGCATTTTAACCAGAAAGCCGACTTCTCCTCAATTGGGATACCGCTGTGCAGCTCCTGTCCGTCGAGTCCCAAAGCGACGGAAAAGAGCAAGAAGAGACGAGAGACAGAAGAAGCAAAGGCTTGCTGCTAACTAGTGGGCAGAACCCGTCACTGGGAACCTTATTCCGCCCATGAAAACCCACCCATGGGCAAAAAGAAAAGCTCGCTCGCTCACCAATTCACTCGATCACGCCAAAGAAAAGCGGTACCCCTCCCTGAACTACATCGCAAAAAATAGAACTCGCAGCAGAAACAGATCAGAAGGAAACCGAAGGAGGCAGAGTCGAGGTTAGCCTGGTTTGGACCGACAAGTCGAGTGAACGTCCGCCCCCCAAAATTCTCTTCCGCCTCCATCGTCATAAGGGACACACAGCCAGCCCAACCTCGTGGGTCCAGGTTTACCCACACACCCAAAAGTTCATATAACGGGCAGGGCGGACACCCGCTTCTTTAGTTTTCTTTCTTGCTTCCTTCTAGTTCGGTGCGTCACTCGTTATAGTCTTTCGTTAATACAGAACACTGGTGTTGAGGAGGAAACAATCTATCACCCATACAAACATTTAATCACACTCCAGCTTTCGAGCTACCCACATCCGTTTATACCAAGATCGAAGGGAAACAACAACTCTATCCTGCCCGGGTATCCGGTAACGCTAGGAGGCTTCGGCATTCCATTTCGCTCGCTCACTCTTCGTAATTGCCCGGATACCTGCAATCCGCCAGCTGCCCGCGGGACATCCAAACGTCTCGAATGATTCCAAGGTGGCAGTCATAGCAATTTACAAAACCGGCATTCCCGCCATCATTTTGAGCCTTCCAAGTGCTCAAAATTCGACACTCGCTTGACAAAAAACACAGAACGGCAAAAAAAAAAAAAATTTACAGTTTACGTAACTGAACACTTACTCGGTGCGGTTTTTTTTTTTGTTTTAAGAAACAAAATAGTTTATTTCCATTGAAGGAATATATACTAGAAGAAACAAAAAAGACTTAATCGAGTACTCCATTCAACTCTGCGGCCGTATCTTCCTCCTACGAATCGCAACTACAACGTCTCGTCGTCGTTGTCGGATTTCGCCCTTCTTATTTTGACTTCAATCTCGCCGCCCCAGTCCAGCTTGCTCCGATGACTATGGCCGATTTCGATTCATTATTTGCGGACAATCTGAGGGACTTTCAACCAGTGATGATGCAGAATCATTACGCTGGCCGAGACAACGTCAACATGGGGAGAGCAAGAAGCTCAGGTGGTGGTGGGAGTCTGGATCGCACTGGCAGGTAAGACACTAAAGCACGACCTGGAAATACTAGCCCAACAGTTATTACAACATGACATACACACATGTATACGTCTACGCATGTATTCCCCCCCGCTGCTGCAAGCCTCGACTGCTCGTTCAACGCAAAGCAGACGAACCTTAAAGCCTAGGATTCCCCGTTAGCTGGAAAGTTTTCGGAAATCTTATTTTTGTCTATGTCTTTCATTTCTTTTGCTGGTTAGAATTTTCCTCGCTACCCGTTTAGTGTAGTTGTCGGTGAGGTCCCACCGATCTTGGTTAAAAAAAGAAAACCGATTCAGTTGACAATCCTGTCGACGAACGAGCGCTTTTTTCGCAGAGCAAGCAGAATTTTCTACGTCCAAACGGGCCTGATCACTGCTGTTATGGCCGTTGGATCGTTTGGCCCGATCAGCCCGATTGGCTGCTCTATTCGTCTACCTGCCGCTGGTGTTTTTTCGGGCCTGTCAGTTCGGCTGGCTCGCCGGACTTAATCTTTTTCTTTATAATAGCATTCCCCAGTCTCTATCGTCTTGTCATTTGTCCGTTTAACTACTTATGCGATTACATGCTGTTGCGGGCGTGCCTGTGGGATTCCAACATGAATAATGCTTACCTGTTTTCTGGCTGCTCTAGTGGCTCGCCAAACCCCTTCAACCCCAGCCTGACACCACCTATGCCCAGGTCCTCTCTCAAATCGCAACATCGGGCGTCATCGGTTCACTCCCACCGGCGACAACACTCTTCTGGTGCTGCCTCGTCTGTGAACCTTGCCAGTCAGGATCCGTTCACCGAGATGACCATGGACGACATCTGGGCCACCCAGAACGGCTCTCCAAATGGCTCGCCTAGCCCGGCCGACGCTATTCCATTGCAATCCGACCAGCTTCTGTCGTTCCGCACTTTTCACCGAAATAATCTTGTCCTCGTGGACACTCTAGGCAATCCGGTCAACATGAACATGGCCGCACAGCTGCACGGCATGTTCTTCTTGGCCGAGAGCCCTTGGGATGCTAACGGCGGCCCGGCTCTCGCGGGTGCGGTAAACACCCCCAAAGAACTCACTTGTTATCGAAGAAATTTATTTCAAGTCAGCGGCTCCATCACTCTTCCGACTCTGAGCCATATTTTTGTGGGGGATGGGGACAGTGAACTCACCGTCGAGAACATGTCTTCCGCACAACGACGGATGATCCATTCTCTGGAGGCCTCTATCTCCGGTATCGAGAATGTTGAACACAGTCCTGTCAAAATTATTACTGTTCCCTGGAAGAACTCTGCTACCGCGCCTGCATCGCAGCCAGCTCAAGCGCAGTCGGCGGCCCCTAGCGACGAATATCCTCCTACAGCCAACAACACTGGTCGCCCGTTGGAGAAAGAACCCGCACCTCTCTTCTTTAATTACCCTCCTGCCTATTACGCCAATCCTAACGGTATCCCACCAGATGATGATCATGGTGATGCTTTCAAATGGCAATTAGGCTGGAAGAGACTACAGTTCCGAAGTGCTACGGCGAATAATGGGAGAAGGAAGGATCTCCAGCAGCATTTCTTGGTCAAGCTTTCGATTTATGCTACTCTCTTCCCCGCCGATGGTTCTCCCCCAGGAGATAAGCTCGACAAGGTTCTTCTTTGCGAAGCATTCTCAAACGCTATCATTGTCCGTGGCCGCAGCCCACGAAACTTTTCTTCTCGAAATGACATTCCTTTGACTGGCAGCGCCATTGTCAGCTCTCGTCACACCCACAACAGCAATGTCAATGCCCAGATCATGGCATCTGCTGCCAAGAAGGCCCGACACATGTCGACTGGTTCAAACGAGGAGGAGCTGAAACCCGAAGTCTTATACCCGGCAGGTCTCCCCTCTGATTTCACACAAGACTACCTTCTCGATCAAGGAGCCATGGCCCAAATACCCACCGACCTTAACTTTACCGGTGACCTTTACGCCCCACAAGCGAATTGGATGGATGCTGCGAGTTCCCTTCCAATAATGCAATCTCAAACTCTTATGGGACAGCAATTCTACGATCCCTCCGCATCGTATACCAATCTTAGCGACCCCGGCGCCTCGCGCGTTAACTTATCCGGACTTGTATATCCGGACGACTTCCCACCAGCCACACAAAGCCTGTTTAGCAGCCCTTTGCCAATCACCACGACCCTGGGCTCATCGATGCCACCGCCTACCATCACACACCGATCTGGTCTTTCTATGCTACCGAGAGCCAATAGCGCTCCGAGCCCTTCCATGGATCTCCTTTACGAGTATTTCCCCATTGGTCTCGATGACTACATGCCGCCAGTAGAGGTCGTTTACAGGCCACATAATGCGCACCATCAAACTCAGCTTCCTACCAACAAGACTGGCGGTCGTAGCAAGCGACTATTCTCGGAGACTCCGTTCGAGTAATCGTACACTCGAGAATGATACCCCGGCTTTCGCTTCTTGCTTCCCCATTATCTGTCATTCAGACCATCAAATAACCAGGCTCCCTCTCACTCAGCTAATATCCACCAGGCCAAGTTGATGTCTACAACTTTTGACACAATTTCTCTTTCGATTTCCATCATGTCTCTTGACTTCTCTTTTTGTCTGTATTTTACTTCGGATCATTGTTTTGCATCAGGAGTTTAGTGCGTTCCTTCCTTTTGTCACATTGGATGCAGTAGGTATTGCATGCAACGGCCGCTTCCTCTCACACTTTCCCTTCCCCTACAACCCCCAGCTTGGTTTTTATCTCTCTTTCTTCTGTATCTTTCTATTGGGTTAAATTTCTTTTTGTAATGAATGGCATAGTTGGGTCGGAATATCTGGGTTACACTTTCCTTTTTACCCCCTGTTGACTGATTATTATTCCTATTATATCATCCTCTTCGTGTTAATCGCTAATCCTCCCCTACCTGCTCCCTCTATCCTTCCCTCTCTTTCTTTCAGTCGCGTAACGATCTTGTCATGTCCAAAACAAAACAGCAGAGTTCCATGTAAACCGGAGTTTTTTGGTGGTGTTCCTGTCTTCATCTCTTTATATATTTTTCCTATAGCTCCTTTTTATCTCTCTTTTTCCTGGTTGTTTATAAGATCAATGTAATTTTCGAAAAGACACATGGGGTTATCCCTCTCGATTCGAAAACAAAATACCTGTGGAAACGAAAAAATGAAAATTGATAGACTATAAACAAGTACATGACCACTGCTCCTTGTGAACTTGGGTGAATGTACACTTCTTATATACACCGGTTTTTAAGCAGGACACGGTAGCGATACAGTATGAAGTCACGGTCGCTAGATAATCCAAGGACTCGGCTTCCGGTCTCAATGATACCGCAGAGCAGGCAACCAACCAAACAGATGAACACCAACACCTCGAAAGCACCGTTGTATTGTTGGATTGGGAGGGGGAAACGAGTGCTAGAGGAGATTATAACAAAACTGGCATGAGTGTATACGAGGTGATAACATATCTGTCGATCTAGCCGTATTCGACACAATTTAAGCATACGGATTTTCCGATATGCAGATACGCGGATTTACACGCTCTGCAGATTTCCCCCACAATTACTTGCACTTATTATTCAACTATTTTTCTTATATTCTTCGCTCGGATGTTACCTTGTATCGTGGTAACCGAGGGCGGGTACCTTAAAAGGGTTTTTGTATGGCTTGCATGGCACGTGTCGGCTTTAACAAGCTTGTTAATAAGTGTTTTGTGAAAGATTATAGGGTTAACCGGTTGTTCGTCTGGTGCATGACGGCTGGAGGGGCGCGGGTAGATGCAACCTTGGGTATTTGAGACATGGCATCGGGAATTTTGTTGGTAGAGAAATGGTTATGGCTTAGTGCGGTTACGGAGGTATTCATCGATGTCTCTCTTATAGAGCGTGTTACGTGATAAATTTCTCGCGTGAGGAATATCCTTCTGTTACTCTGAAGGGCGGGAATTTTAGTTAACGAAATGTCTAATTTAAAGATATCGTGGCAGGGTCTGCAAGTATCGCAATATCAATGGCAAATATCAGATATCAACCAGACCTGATCTGATTCCTGTGAGTGGAAACGAGAATGGTGTGCACGTGTTGGATGTGGGATGTGTTGTCTTGACGTTATCACTGTCGTCAATTCGGAGGCAGCCACATACCATCCAATCTGAAGGTATCTCGAACCTGTATCTCAAACCTCACTTCTTCATCACCAACTCCTACACAAAATTCATTCGATACAAGCTTTGCCAACGCTCGTGACACAATAAGAGGGGACCTCTATCGCATCTTGCCGTCCACGCACGAGCAACGTTCGGTTGGCCAGAGCTTGACAGCAGGTGTGTTCGCGTTCGGACAGGGGTATCAGAACCGACTACTTTGGCGTTACATCGGGCGCTGAGAACGCAACACTCCGTATCGCATAGGCCGACGAGGAGGTTCGACTAGCGGTAGGTTTAGCAGGTTGTACGAAGTACAGATTATTACACCGCTCCTTTTGGCCCGCTTAGCTGCACGACGTCGTAGTAGAGTTTAAATTGCAAGGCAGCGCAATACGGTCTCCGGAATATGCTGATTTCTTGCGATATCAACAGTCGACGGTGGCGAGGTGGAGGAGAAGTGGATCTCGATGCACTCTATTGAAAAGGAAGGTGTATCTGAGTCGGCATACCACCAGAAACATCTTATACAAGCTTTATTGTTTGATGTGATCCAACAATTCGCTGGCCAAAGCACCGTTACATCAAGTTTGCGGGAACATCGTGAAAAAGCAACCTCAAGCGAGGACCCACATTGCAAAAGGCTCTGCTACCAGGGGCCAATTATGCCTCAGGCGAGATCACAAACAAACAAAAAATTGGGATGATGATTTGCTGCATGCTACACAAATCGATCCTCACTTATTCGAAGGGCTAAACTTCCGCCGTCCGTCTGCATTCTGAAAACGACGGGAATGTTAGTGTTACGCTGGGGGAATTACCAAGGGCGAAATGACAATTAGATCTCGTGCCAGGATCGGGATTGAGGCGTAACCCGCCATTTTTAGGATATGCCGAATGATGGCGTAAAGCATACTTCTCTCTCACTCTCCTTCTTCTCCTGAAGCTGAGCTATGAAAAAGAACAGGCCACGAGAGCGCAATCTCCCCTCCCCTCCCGTCCAGTTCTCCACGACTACCATCACTCTTGTCCGACGCTCCCACGCTGGATTAACTGCAAATCGTGTCTATTAACGCGGAGGGCGAAAGGGTGGAACGCGCGATCCGATCCCTACACTGCAATCAATAATAACAATATCAATCCTACCCAACGAGTGCTACCACCCGCTGTCACCACCAACCGGGCTTGAACTCACATATCCTACCTCGTCTCCACTCCCCAAACAGCAGTTCTTTCGCCAGCAGGGCTAACCCGCCTGTCGGCAGTCTCGTGCATTAAACTAACCACCTACCAGCATTGGCCTTGTTCCATTGCTCTGGTGCCCTCAGTATTTTCTGGCCCCACAAGCTACAGCTCCCTTCCAGAGGAAACACGACTTTACCAGTGGGTCTGGAAGCGACCTCTTGAAAAATAAATTTTTTTCAAATTGCGCGAGCACAGCTCCGGCTGGCGACTGTTTTCTCGGACGACGGGGAAACAACAGCATCTTCAACCCAGTATGGGTGATAGCCTCAACGTGGATTCGACGTCGTCTGTTACCTCGATTGCCCTGCCAGTGGACCCGTCGTTTACTGGAGCCTGAACGGGAGCGCGCTCACTCACCCGTCCCGAGACCGTGCCATCCGTTCAGCTGCCTGTCTGACTGCGTACCTTTCATTCCGGAGTTCGTGTGTTTTGTTTTTTTATAGTTCAATTTTTTTTTTTTTTTGATATTCCCATCACGACTGAACATCGATCACAGAAGGGTTTCATACCGTCAAAAAACAACCAAAATATACTGGTGGGATTTCGGTATCAAGTCTCCTTCGAAAAGGGTTTTTTTCGTAGACTTCACTCTCGCTCCCCTGACTTTCTTCCTTCTTCTATACCACCTTGCGAATTATCTCAGGCGCCATCTCGAGGCGTCGTATTCTAGTCCTCCGTCATTCTGCCAATATTAAACGCAACATATCGGCAAGGTAGCTTGCGCCGGGGTATCGGATATATCAAGCCAGAGATTCCCGGGCGAAGAACAAGAAAACAGAAAAAGGCCTAAGCCAAACCCGCCAGGCGAGTTTCTCACATCCGCTTTTTAAACATCGGCCGCTGCGTGTGGTTCCATTCGGGAGTTGCATATTGAACCTCAAAGGGAACCAAGCGGGACCCTGTCACGTACATACTGCGTCGGACTTTTTACCTGCCTCGAATAACATATCGACAACTCTTATTTTCGCCTACCCAATCCGTTTTCGATCTTCATATAAGCTTCGCCCTGACATCCCGGAGATTTTTTTTCTTTCTTTATCCCTCCTTTCTTGCATCCGCTTTGTCGTATAAGCTCAGAAAATTTATCTTTGAGTCTTTGAACCGCACTATCCTGTCGCAGAAAGGCGTCGATTTAGCATCCTTGAGGATAACCTTCGGCATTTGCTAGCACACTTACCCTTCTGATCACAAGAAGACATCGATTCCCTTCCAAAACTGATCCAAATTGTTGTCTCGCCAAAAACTTTACCGCTTACCATACCAAGCAAAGCCGCGACGGTTACTTTGGACAAGGGTTCGATTAACCGTTTCAATTCACCACTTGGTGTTGCCGAATCGAGCTCTGCTATTTGACATCTGATCTTTCACGACGACGGATAAGCGGTACAAAAAAAAAGTTGTTACCTGATAAGTGAGACGTACTCCGCTTTTTTCTCATATTCGACTTGAAGGAAGGTTGAAGATTACAATTTCTTTGACAACGTTGGACGTCACGAGATATAAACGATTCGATCTGCAAACCTGCACCTTGACATCTTGAACAATATTTCATAGCCGTCGCTCATGCGGTTCTTCTAACTCCAATACATTAGCTTCAAAATACCACCCTAGGGAAATTACATTGCGAGAGAGATTGGCAAATCGATTTCTATCATTGATATTCGTTTCATTAAATCAGCAATGATGGCATCGGATTCGGGTTTACAGAGAGTGTCAGCAATGTTGGACTCCGAGTTTCCAATGGTGTGGTCGGATTCAAAGATGCTCGACATATCGGACAGACTAATTGCTGCTTACGAGGACGGATTAAAAAACTCTACAGAATCTATGCTGGCATCCCATATCTACCACTTGCCTACCGGTTCCGAAAACGGCTATTTTCTGTCGGTAGATCTAGGCGGTTCGACATTGCGTGTAGCACTCGTTCATCTCGAAGGACAAAGGAATTCTGCTCGTATAAGGGATCGTATCAACCCGGGGGCTACCCCAATGCCGATGGGTGCCGTGGAACTAAAGACGTGGGGCGGGGCTGAATTCGAGGTATTGCGAACTCTCAGAAGAGACGCATTTTTCGATTGGATTGCGGCAAAGATTGCAGTAGTTGTAGTTGAAAGATTCGGTACTAAAGATACGCCAATTCTACCTTTGGGTCTTTCTTGGTCTTTTCCGATAGAGTAAGTTGGATCGAGGTTGGCGATTGCATAAGCCTAGGTATTAATTATCTTTATAGGAGCACCTCGATAGACAGCGGCCGCATGCAACCCATGGGCAAGGGATTCGTTGTCGCGGACGACCTCCATGGTACTGATCTCAAATCCCACTTTATGAAAGCATTTGCTAAAGAGGTTTGTTGCCCAACATTTTTAAGCATAGTATCGCAGCTAACAACATATCACAGGGCCTCAAGATTTCCTTGGAAGCGATCATTAATGACTCCCTCGCAGCTCTTCTCTCCCACGCTTACACAGCGCCTCAGACTCGATGTGCCCTCATTCTCGGCACTGGAATCAATGCTGCTATCTCACTACCGTTGTCAATGCTGCCAGAGTCTAAATTACACGCGAACCGGTCTCCAGAGGCGCAAGACGTACTGGTCAACACTGAATTCTCTATGTATGGGAAAGATATATATCCTATCACAAGATGGGACTCCGCTTTGGACGGGCTTCTTCCTACCCCGGGCTTCCAACCCGCGGAATATTTGATCGGTGGTGCGTATCTTGGAGAGATTGCGCGACTCGTAATCTACGAACTCAGGGGTGCTGGGTTGCTCGGGGAAACACCGGAAATGTGGGATCAGAGATACAATTTGACTACTGAAGTGCTTGGGCTTATTGAGTAAGTCTATTTAGCCCTTATTACTCCGAGATTATTTGTGTAGACCTATGATCTAACTCTATTTGATATAGGGAAATGCAAGGCAACAACCTACCTGACAATTATCACGGCATCCACCCATCTCTTCCAGATTTGCCGCTCTCAAAGCTCGACGCCACGATTCTAAAACTAGTTGCATATCACATCTCTGACCGCGCCACTAAATACTGCGGTATCAGTGTTTACTCAATGATCAAATTCCGTGGGCGTAGCGTCAAGAATCCATCTTCACATCCGGTGAAGAATATTATTCCCATTGCATTTGTCGGCTCAACTCTAGAGAAATATCCTAGAATGCTGGAAAGGACTCAGCGGACTCTAGACCGACTGACCGGGTGGCATCCTGGCTCCCCGGATGACCACTTGAGGATCGTCTTGGAGTTTGCGCCTGAAAGTGCCATCTATGGTGCTGCTGTCGCTGTCGCCGCCGCGATTGACAAGAAGCCTGGAGCTGTTACTGCTCCTCTCTATCCAGTCCCAACATCAATTCCTTTTACGGAACGTTCCAGTAACGCTAGTACCTTGCTGCAAACGGGCGCCGTAGAGGAGGAAAGGCCCTTAGAAGAGGAAAGCAGGTCATTGGATTCGGTGGCCGCAGCAAAGAACGGGATCGCTGAACCGGCTCTGAAGCAAGGCCCAACTTGCAATCAAGAACCACTACCCTTCGCGTCTGTCGACGAATCCGACAAAGAAATCCCTCCAAGGCAACCTTTCTGGTTTCGGCTCAGGACTTTCTTCCACAGTGTCTTTCGCAAGATGTTTAACAGGAGCAAGTAGGTATAACCCGCCGACGAGCCAGTTTGATATTTCTTTTTTGTCCTTCCTTTGTATCTTTTGCTTGATGCAAGCATCACTTCTACGATGAAGGCTTGGCGTTTTCTTGGCTTGCTGCATCTTTCTGTACCATGATTCTCTTGCCTCTTGTGCATTTTCTTTGAATGGGTTACGTGGGCATAGACTTGCATTTTTGTATTAGCGTGCATCCGCGCCTCTACGGTTACCCATTGTCCCTCTTCTTTTCTGTTATTGGGTTCTGGGAGTTTCTTGGTTACAGAATATCTTTTATTCTTCCCTTCTCCTTTCAAGTTCAATGCCATCTGGTGCTTTGGCCTGAAAGTCATTCTCCAATAGGATACCAACTATTTTTTCTTTCTTTTTTTCCGATAATGAGTTTTCATTTATAACATTGTAATTTTACTTTACACGATGTCCAGGGTGGAGTTTCTTTGGATTACTTGAAGTGGAAGTCTAAGTCTACGTTGTGTTACTTGGAAACGATGACGACGAATCCAGAACTTTCTACTTTTTACCCTTTCTTATTTATTCCTATGACCTGAATAGTACCCAGGTCAATATTGTATAAGAGTAATCCACGAACTTGTATATACTAAAATTTACATATTTCCGGATATATTTACGCCTCGAAGATGTAATGGGTTAACTACCAGCAGTTTTGCAGATCAAGAGAGCTACTTTTTTACGCGCATGGCTTTCGAGACCTCCCGGATCAGCTGCACACCCTAGTTCGCCCGTGAGCCGGAAAGACCATGAGGGGTCGAACATCGTCAAACTATCGCCAAAGAACTAAAAGGTACCGCCCTGTCGATCTTGGAAAGGCAGAACCACGCCTCTTTCCAAAGATCCTTCGGCTTTAACTTGCTCTGCGGCATCTTGTATGTTGCCATCTTGTCCTTCGAGGTATTTTGTGTTTTCTACGATTGGCATTCCGAGGTTCCATTTTCTGATTTTGACCCATAGAGAGCTTATTTGTTTTCGGAAGAGGAGGAGGATTAGAAAGGAGATTATCGGGATACCAGCTGGAGTGAGATGAGTGGGGTTAGTTGTTTTTGTAGGCTGATGGTGGGTTGGTAATGCAGATGTGTGTATGTGTATATGTATACGTACTGCAGAGGAGGACTACGATCCACTTGTGTGTGGATTTGGGTTTGGTGTAATGGTCTAAATCCTCATGATCAAAGTCTCGTCTTGACAAAATCATCGTTGGAAAGTGAGATCGAATGCTAGCCGTTGCAATTTTTTTCAAAGAAAATATATATATATATATATTATTGTTGAAAATCTAGCGCAGACGCTCGTTGCGATTTTAGGGGCCTTCCGAGAGACAAACTATATTATATATACGGATAGGGCGAGCATTTATCGGGCCATGATGATCGATCATCCGGGTTTTTATGAGAAGCTTTCATCATGGGCGGAGATATTAGGTAATCAACTAACTCATGCATGAGTTGGGTTTGTGAGAGTTTATGGGTCGAAATTGGAATCTGATATTCGTTGTATATTCTAAGCGGTTGAAATATTCGTGATATATAGTTTTTCTTTGTTAGTTATAGCTCAGGGAAGTAAGTCGTTATTTATCTTGTCATGTTACGGCCCTATTTGTGAGCTTCGCGGAGTTTCCCGAATACTTCATGACGACCGAGTAAAAGTATCATGAATATATATTTATGACATTAAAATCCAGAGGACACTAGAATAGCAGGCGGGCAGGATCTATTAAATTGTAGAATGGTCGCAACTGGCGGCTTGTTAGCATGTCAAACCATATAGGCCACATCTTGAATAAGTATCTGTATTTTTCCTGCATGTTGAGGTTGTCATATTTCTATATAGCCCGGCAGGTTCCAAGGATGCTAGTTGGCTGGTTACTTGGAAACTTCAATACCCGGTACCACGTCTACTAGCCTTAATTCTTGTTTAATTAAGACCTTATTATAACTCGATAACTTCTATGCTATAGCATGCAGGCTAAAGCGAAGGGGAAATTTGCTCTCTAAATACGAAGGACGAAGTCTACTAAGATATTCGCTGCTGCAATAAGCTAATAGGGGGACCTGGCCGAAATATTTCGGATAGACATCATCCTCAATGATTGATTCGTCGTTGTTAACATACTTTTGCCAGGGGTTCGTTCTATCAAGATTCGCCTAATTGGCCCTTTGGCTTGGAATGTCTCAAAATTTCGGTGGGCGTAACGGCTTCCGAAACGACCGCGAAGAAAGGGAAAGTTTAAGATCAGAGACGGCAAGCCTCCCTGGCGAAGTGGATTGTCGGCGGACCCACATTTTCGCAAGAAGTTTTAATCCCGGTGCGACCCCCAAACGATGCTTTTTGTGCTGGTGGAATCTTGGTTGAAATCGACCCATCATGATATGATCGCCATAGTAAGTATGCACTTGAGTCTCATCTTGCTTCAGAAGTAGCTTTCAACGTGGCCGTGCGTAATATATCGTCGACGATCCTGCCACGAGGTCATGGATGGGAAATTTAACACGAGTCCACAGCTTTCGAGAAGCAATTGCAAATGCACCTATATCTGGGACTCGTAGTCGACCGAAAGAAAAGAAAACGTAAACGAATGCCTGGATCCAGTTCGATCTGTGGTTCAGGGGCTCGCCACATTCCACCTCTTGCTACCCGCGCTAATTAATCGCAAAAAATCCTCGAAGGGACCCACTTTCTCGACTCGCCCGTGTCCGAACAATGCATGCGAAGTAATTGGACGCCGTTTGCATCGAAAACGAGGAATTGGATGTATGACAGCCGTAGACGGGCACTCATAAACACCCGCTACATCTTGCCATATAGGTCAATTTTGTAATGCAGATGCAGTCGCCCAAGTAAAAAGCTGATGCGACGAACAGCCAACATCCATGATTTTTCATGCAAGTTTGAGGTTTGAGGCCGACTGGCCCTATCAGCCTGCATCGTAGACGGGACTAGCTCAACGATCCCTGTATTCTGTGGATATTTGAATTCGACCGATTACCATATTGCTGGGTCATTTTGGACAGAGGAGCTACTTGGAACTCTTCCCTGAGAATGGAGGTTACCGAGTTGATGTCCAGCCAAGTTTTATCTTCACCGTTTTGAATAGCTTTAAAACCACTCAAGGTCCCTGCACTCCTACCCCTGTACATCTGCGGCACGAAAAATTGATATGATAATGGATAAAGTGAGTGGAGTCGCAAGCAGACGAGGCAGCGGAAGAAGAAAAACGCAGTGTTCCCCGAAAAGAAGGAAAGAAACTGGGGTCGGCAGACGAATTGCTTTCTCACCCTTGAAGCACTCTGGCTTTTTGGATACGTGCGAATTGTGCGATTACCATATCTCGCCGTCCCCCTAAAGGTCAATTGGGGGGGCTATAAAGCTAGAGCTTGCCCCTTCCCTCGGCAAGTTTTGGAGACCTGTGTTTGGAACCGAAAGTCGTTCAATTCTGTCCGTCAATTTCCTATATTATAGCCCTTCGTTATAACTTCTACCGATCACGAGATCAATACGCAATGGCAGCCGAAAAGGTCGATGTCGTCGTAGTTGGCGCGGGTATGTTTTCCTTTCGGTTCGCGCGAGCCGGCGTGAGTGCCGTGGTTTGAACATTGTTTGCTGACACAAACTGCCAGGATGGTATGGTCTTTGCGCCGCCAAAACGTACCTTCAAATCCACCCGGAAACAAACCTCGCCGTGCTCGAGGAAGCTTCCTCCGCGGGTGGTGTATGGGCGAAGCATCGCCTATACCCCGGGCTGAAGTCCAACAATCAATATGGTCTCTATGACCCGAATCTCGGAACTTACGAATACCCCGACTTCCCAATGAAGCCATTCGGTGTAACTCCAGGAACTCACATACCCGGAGAAATCGTCCACGAATATCTTGTCGCTTATGCAAAGAAGTTTAATGTTTTTGATAAGATACGGTTCAATAGCAGATTGGGCACTGCTGAATATAAGGCAGACGAGAATCAATGGCTATTGACCGTAGGCAGTCCTGAAAGTGGGGCTACGAAGACCATCTTGACTGACAAGCTTATCCTCGCCACCGGAGTTACTTCGGAACCATTCCTTCCAGTTCTACCAGGAATGGACGAGTTCAAGAACCCTTTGTTCCACGCTAAAGACCTGCTACAGCACTCTGACTCGCTGTTAAAAGGTGAAAAGGGTGTCACAGTATTTGGCGGCTCCAAATCGGCGTGGGACGCTGTTTACCTTTTCGCAAGCAATGGCATCAAGGTGAACTGGGTCGTTAGAGCCAAGGGCACCGGTTTCTGCTGGATGGCGCCTCCCAAGGTCACCCCAGCTAAGAAATGGATCGAGAAATTGGTGACTACCAGATTTCTCTGTTGGATGAGTCCTTGTGTTTGGGATGAGGCGGATGGTTATGCGGGTGTTAGGAACTTCATGCACGGTAAGGTCCACCTAGAGTTTCCTTAGAGAAGGATGATACAGAATCTAATTGTCAATATGTAGGTACTGCAATCGGTCGCGGTATTGTTGATACTTTCTTCGGAATCTTGGGTGGTGATGTTGCAACCTTGAATGGATACGACAAGCATCCAGAAACCAAGAAGATGAAGCCGCTTACAAGGTAGGTTCTATATATTCCCGTATCTAACAGCTACCTCGTTGACGTTGATGCTATTAGTCCTTTCTTCATTGCTTCAACCCTCTCCATCCTCAATTACCCAACCGATATTTTCGAATATATCAGAAACGGAACCGTTACTATTCACATCAAGGACATTGACCACCTCTCGCCTGGGAAAGTTCATCTCACCGACCCCGAGAAGCCAGGAGAGGAGGAAGTACTAGAAACGGATGCCCTCATCTGTTCAACAGGTTGGAAATACAAGCCCCACGTCAAGTTCCTCCCGGAAGGCATCGAGAAGGATTTGGGTGTGCCATACGTCAACAAGGAAATCGAAGATTACGCGAACGAGGAGCTCACCAAGAAAGCGGATGCGGAAATCCTTAAGAGATACCCAAGACTAGCCAACCAGCCCACCATCAATCCTAAATACGAAGCCCTCAAAGGCAATTCCGAGCATGACGAACTCAATAGACCGTTCAGGCTGTGGAGATTTATTGCGCCACCAACAAAACAATTCAAGAACTCCGTCGCATTCTGCGGGGCCTTGATGAACCTCGACACATCTATTACTGCGCATATTCAGTCTCTATGGAGTGTTGCATACCTAACCAACAAACTTAAACCCGCCGAGGAGAAGTCCGAGGAGGACATTCTGTGGGAAGCTACGCTATGGTCTAGATTCGGTAGATGGAGAACATCCGGTGGATTTGGCAGAAGGTACCCAGACTTTGTGTTTGATTCCGTTGCCTACTTCTCCCACCTACTCAAGGACCTCGACATCGAACCTCTGAGGAAGCAGGGTATCTTTAGTCAGGTCTTTTACCCGTATGGTCCTGAAGACTATGTTACCGTCGTTGATGAGTGGCAAGCCAAGAATGACGAAAAGCCAACAGCCACAGCTTGATCATTTTAGCACGCGCTCAGATATTTTGAATCTTCTGCCCCGTTTTTTGCCTGAAATTTCCGGTTCGATGTTCATACTTTTAATTCTTGTAAATTTTAATCTGTTGAACAGATGCGGATGTGGGTATATGGGCTTTGGGACATGATGGAATAATTTATTCTCTTAATTCATTATGATGATAAGATACTGGTTTCTCCAAGAGAAAATCACTTGGTCTAGGAGTATTTGCAGTAAATATCGTTTGTGATCTCATCAATATATGCTAGCCAGCTAGATCGTTGTGTTTAAGCTTTTAGTCAACAGAATAGAAAGCCATAATTCGGTTCATCTCAATGAAGGTCAAATATAAATAGAAAGGGGAATGAATCAATGCGCCAAGTTGAAAGTAAAAAAAATAAGGGACATGAAATCAACTTCAAAGTCAACCATTTTCTAAACGCCAAACGCCATATTCATCCTTAACATGGAGTACTACCAAACTTCTAAAGCCGGCAATACCAGTACAAGACTCTTATGAAAACGTACAATATTTCTACTTTTCGGCTGTCATGCAGCTTGTTGGTGTACATAAAATAGCAGTATCGACAAAACAGAAAAAGAAGGAAAATGTTAACAAGCACAATCTTCAAGCTAGACAGTACAGATATGCTGTTGATCTCATAAAAAAAAAATCACGTTGCGGTGCTATTCTCGCGCTCAATATTCAACCTCATCTGGATAATCCCAGCCTTTGAATTTACGATCCTCTCCTATGAAACCAATTAGCAAAGGTTCATAATATTCTATAGAAAGTTATTGGTCTTACCATGCAACCCTAGATAGTCCTGAACTCGCACCCACCACGGAGTATTCGGTTTTTGGTGTATCCAACCCTCGCGAGTAGGGATGTCCTTGATGCCTTCGATCATTGTTTCGCCAGGTTTGAGAATATACCAATCTTCAGGCCACTCCTCAAGGACTAGTTGACAGTCTGGTTTGTTCCAAGTAGTTCGTTCGTTGTCGTCAATCGCTTGTGCGCTATCCTTGTCGTTGGCTGGGGTTTCGAGCTTTGAAGCTTTGCTCTCACGCCTGCGGATATAGGCAGCAAAGTTGTATTGGTCTTTGACATCGGTAAAGTCGATTTTAGCTTTAGCTTCGGCAGCAAGCTTCTCAGTGGCAATTTTTGCGTTAGATAAAGCCATAATCTCTTCGATAGAGGCAGCTTCTTCCTTTTCTAGATCTGGGATTTGCTTCGCATTGATTGTATTTTCCTTCAGAAGTCCTGCAAGTTCACCATTTGGTGGAAATACTTGAATGTCTTTCTTAGCCTGTTTTTCATTTGGTATATCCAATGGCTTCTTGTTACCCCCTGCTTGGTTGCCAGTGACTTGTGCATTATTCTGCCCGCCTGGACTGATTCTGCTATACCCACCTCTTTGTTGCCCGTAAGTCCCATTGCCATCACGTTTGCTGTTGTTTCTCCTATTTCCACGGCCCCCGTTATTTTGATTACCCCATCCACCCCTTTGACCTCCGCGATTTGCACCTTGACCAGAATTGTTACGGTTACGCTCAAAACCAGGAGCTTGGGTTGGTGCGTTATTGACTACCTGTGGGCCTTTGGCTCCTTGTTGAACACCAGCAGCGATATTGGCCCAGCTTTTTTGAGCCGGCTTATCGGCCACTTTGCTGTTGGCTGGTACAGGAACTTGAACAGGAGGACTGTTCCCAAGAACTGGTCCCATCTTCTTCGTGACGGCCGGCTCGGGCTTGCTCTTTTGCAAAACCACCTTTGTAGAGACAGGTCCCTTGCCGCTATTGGTTGATGGAGGTGAGATATCTTTCTTCTTTCGGTGAACACCAGGGCCGAGAATTTCGACCGGACGTTTTTGAGTACGATCACGGTCTTCCAAGATTAAAGGTTGGCCATCGCTGTCCAACTCCTCGCTGTCCGGAATGTCAAAATCTAGACCGTGGACAAAGCGATACAAACGGATCAAGCGGACAACTTCTGGGACCGGGGCCTGGAAGATGTCTGCGTACCAATCAATCTTGGTATTCTGGATGACAATCGGTGTCGCGAGATCGATAAACGTATCCCACTCCGGCATCGGGTTGCCAGTTTTCGGGTCCTTATAAATTTTTTGGACCGGAAAATTGGTGCCCTTCAAAGGGCGGAAGCGGGGGTCGATTCTCTTGCTCTTGAGTCGAGCAGTATTCTCGGAGGGGTCGATCGCAATATAAGTGCGATCTACACGCTCGGCTCTCTCGCAAGTTTTGCCGAAAGTCATCGTATACGGGACTTTGATTATCGGACTACAATGATTTGATGTTAGCGTCTCAAGAGTTTTGACTACAAGTACGTTATTGTGAGTAACTTACAGTCCCACGATGTGGCTCTCGTGGAGAGCAATGGCCATAAACGGTGCGAGAGTCACACCGTTGGGCGCATCTGGATCTCGGTCCAGATTGACCGCGAGGTCATTGGCGTCAAGCCAATGCATGTCCACCACATCTTTGGTGGACCCGATCACGGCCCCGTCTGTCGAGATCTTTGGGCGCTCCTGGTAGGCAAAAAAAATGCCTCCAGCGGTCAATCGTTCCTTTGGCGGCATTTTCACGCTTCTTTTCCTTGTGCCAAAAATATATGTTAGGATAGTATTAGATAAGACACTAAAATCGAAGTTATGACCAGGGTGATTATAAAGAATGAAAAATGAGTAGAAATGTGATATGAGATGCACGGACTATCTATATTCTAGATCCATGGTTTTTTCGTTGCAGGGAAGAGTTTTTCGAAGGGAAGGGTGGGAAGAGTCCGTGACGAGTCCGAGGGGTTCAAGTAACTTCGAGAACACTCAGAAGGCTTAACCCATATCTTACTAAAGGGAGAAAAGATCGGGTATTGGTGACTAACACAGATACTTACAAATCGGGAGGAGGAGTTATGGAACGGGGAGAGATGTTGTGTGGAAGGTTTTATCGTTGCTAAGATGCGTCTTTACGAAGCTGCAACGGACCTCGAGAACGGGAAGAAAGGGTATAGGGGAGGTAAAGAACGGAGACGAATCCCCTGTGCTACAAGACAGAGATACTTACGCGCCAGGCGTTTATTCGGATAGAGATTGTTTGGGGAGGCGGATGACTTAGAAAAGGTTGATGTGGAGGCGGTGTTTTGTAAGTGAGGCAGGTGAAGGTGATGTTGGATTGTGGAAGGTCTTCGAGTTGCCTTGAAGTTCAGGCAATTAATACTGCACTCACCGACAACACCGCTGCCGCTCCTTCCCCTCAGTGATATTACGCCGTCCGCAGAATGATATGGGGGCTTATAGGGCTCTGCGTACGTTTGTTGGACAGATCGGATACCAGAAGATTTATAGAAAACGCAATGGTGACTTCCAGAATATTATAGTATTTTATCTAGCCTTGATTGGTGGCTATCTAAGCTAGGTACATTAACAGCCAATTGCATCAACGTGCAAAGTCAGGAGCGACAGGCTTCTTTTAAATTTTAGGGTATATTAAACAGAAGAAAAGAAAAAAAAATACACAACTTCAATATTAAACAAGGAACCAATGCTGGTAAATAACCGTCGTTAGTCAAAAACGAAATCAGCGACCCGAGCACCCCATTACAAGCAACAACGGAATTGGAAAATATAAAATAATGATAAAACTCGAGAATGAAGGACTTCTACACCGAGGGGTATTGGTCAGCGCCAGTGCTTGGCCTCGAGTGCATTTCCTTTCCTTCGGGTGTCTCCGATCGAGACATTCCTTCGTTGATAACCTTCATGGCACCGGAACCCATACCGACAAGGACCTTGAGGACACTGAACAATCCAACGATAAATGGGATGAGCTCAACTGGAGAGCTGAGATCGAAAGTGAGATAGGTGTTGCTGTACTTCAAGGCGCCTTCAATTGTGACGATGAAGGCAGCGGTGACGATTATGAGGACGACCAACAAAGCACCAGAAACCCAGGCATATTTTTCTTGTTGAAGAACACCACCGAGAACGGAGTCCTTGTGGAGGTTACCCTGAAGGATCCTGGTGGCACATGGCTTGAAGCCCTTCATTCTGAACATAGTGACTAAGAAGAAGATTTCGTATGCAAGAGCACCAGTGATACCGATTGCACCTAGGATCATAGTGGCTTGAGAGAAGTTCATGAACCAGTGGTAGAGATGGACTTTCCAGAAGAAGAGGAACTAAAACCGATTATTAGTCTTCAAGCATGTGATATAATTTGATCGTGTTGTAACATACCTGGATTGATTGTGTGCACTTGGTGATAGCGGTGTAGGTATAACCGGTGAACCAGAACCAAGCTCCAAACATAAAGACAGCAAGGAAGACGAGCAAACGGGCAATGGATCCGATTCTAGTGACTCGAACATCCATATTGGGAGAAGTGATCAAAGAAGTGATGCTGCCGATGCAAAGTGTGAGGAGGATGAACGCTTCAATTCCGTCGAGAGTTTCCATGTTTGTGACACCATAAGATAGACCGCTGAAGATCGCCAATTGAAATAAGGTATTGATAGCTCGCATCGATGGAGCTACTGACGGAACGAAGAAGTTTGCCAGGATGGTAGCGAACCACTGCAAGTAGACACCAACTCGGAGGCCAAGTGGGTACAGATTATCATTACCCAAGAGGAAACACTCAGCACCAACGGGAGTCACCAGCTTCAACGATGACATCTCAGCTAGCGAAGGTCCGCCAGCAGTCTCATTAACCACAACGGTCTGTGGCGCACTGTCGTATTGTGGCATTGGGGCCGGAATTGCGACCGCGAGCCCAGCAATCGCCAGGAAAACGACGTTTCTGAATGTGGAGGACATGTCGGATTTTAAACAAGGATACCAGATCCGAAACAAGGTTAGAAAAATTGAAGAATTGCAAAGCGTGAAGGGTATCGATTATAATTCGGAACGTTGAACAGGGCCTGGAGTGCTGTGCAAGTATCTGTGCTGTAGTGTCGTCCCGAAGTCACAAGTCGAATTCTGAATCGTTTCAATATGCGAAGTAAAAGGAAATCAACTCCTTCGATGATGAGAATGAAACGTAAAAAGGAAATAATCACGAAAATACAAAAATCCCAAAAGAAATGAAGTTGCAACTCTGAGTGTACGATAAAACAATGAGGGAGGAAAGAGGAAAGCCGTTGCGTCCGACCTGCGGTATGTTCTTTATATCAAGAGTTGGTGAATCGCATCTTTCTGGGGAATAATCAAGTTGCGGATACATTTTTAGAAACAAATAACATGTTAGTCTCTGCCGCCTTGGCCCTTGTCACTGTCTGATCAAAGGTTGCAAGCCAGTCATGCAAGTTCTACCATCATTTAGCTAGCCTTTCATTGGCTACACATTGGAAATTGAAGATGCCCTCCTGCGCGACCAAGTCCTCCGGTGCAATTATTGGGTACCGACCGAGTCAGACACGACAGAAAGCCACTTCCGTACCGAACTATTGCAGTGATGCTCGCAATGTGCATGTCTTGCAGGGAGCGAGAGCGCTTCGAGTAAAACCTTGTGGAGATAACGTTAAAGAAACCGGTTCTATCAATATTTTGGCGACTGCCCACCGCAAGGAAGCTTCCAATCGTCGCATCTCATTGGTCCGGAACGGCAAAACCAGCAATATTCAGAGGTTCTGCCCTTGGAAACTCGAATTCTCCGGACCGGGGTAAGCTGGAAGATCAGCAAGGAGCGCGAGGTTCGCTGCGCGCTGATAGGCTCAGAGAGATTTAAAGCTCGTTCGTAGCGCGCGACTCTTGGCCTCTAATTTTTTTCGAAGGAAAGATTGCGGAGACACCAACTTTTTTTGCTGGCAGGCTATTTTTGGTCAGCGCTTCATGATACACGCCTGTTTTGGGAAATGTTGGAAGGACAAACGGAAATGAACACCAGAAAAATCCCCAAAGATCAATGAAAGATATCGACGAGATTCCATACTCGAGTTAGATAGCGCCGCCGGAGCTGCATGGAATAACCTCGAAGGAGCGGATACCCGGATTTCGTTTCTTAACTGTCTTTCGTCTTTGGTAATTGTAGTCACTGAAGCTTTTGCTTTGCTATGTTTGACGCGCTTACAAAAATGCAACAGCATCTCCGAGGAGTTGCGTTGTCGACAAATTGTCGATGAAATAGCCGCAGTTAAGACACCAAACACGATCTCGGTTTCAATATAAAATCAGTATTTGTCTGTGATTATTCTTATAGATATATCTAGAAGATTCTCTTATTATACATAGTCGGATACCAGCCAACTTAGAGCGTACCAGCCCCATATTGTCTGATGAGACTGAGAGTTCGAGAATATCCTACCATACCACCTCTGTGCCGTGCCACCTCCAAGTCCTTAAAATATAGATGTCGCTTACTAGTGACACGGGTATCTTTAAATGCATAATATCACTATGTCTATACATGATACTAACCCTAAACCCCACTTCAATGGGATGATACTAGTAAGTCTTGATCAATCATACTACTGGTATTCATATTCGTATTATTCGTGGATGTACATTGATCCCTCATATTTGCCAGTCGACACTCCGCTAGATATTTATCTATTAGGTGCTGTCGTTGTAGCTTTTAGTACGATCTTGATTCATACCTATTGCTGGCCCTTCCCCTTACGTATGTTTTGCCAGTGCTACCATAATTTGCCGGCTGTAGGACAAACACTCGCCATGGACATGGCATATATTCATGGGAGATATGGTACATTTTCCCTTCCACAATTTGTTCTTAGTCGTTACTCTAGTTTCTCGTGGAAGTATCACTTTTGCAAATATGGGCTGCATAGCCTAGTCACCACATTTGTACTTGTTTTTCGTCCTTGGTCAGCCTTAGTATCGGCTCACACAGGCTCGCTAATTCATCTTAGGGTTGACAAACTATCTTGTTGATGGATAACTGCATATGCGCATTCCATGGTATATGATCTGTACCGATATGTATCGCAGAATTCAATGTGTAACCACACTCTTTCATACGCGCTTCAATAATGAATGACACGCATAAGCCTATGCTTCGAAGGGAAACTTCTAGCTATGGAGGTTTGTATAATCTTACCGGATCCCGTGCTGTCTTGACCTCACGATCTCGCATCCCCCGCTAGACAGTAACACACCACCGAGGGTAAAGAATATCCGAACCCAAAACTTTAGCTTGGAAAATCATTGCTTTGTTTCGCCGACCACGACTTTAAACTCTCTGGGAGTTCGCGTCGCAGATGTAGTATCGGAATATACCGCGTCTAGTAAATTGCAATTTAAAGGATAAAAGGATTGATAAACCTGGGAAGCCCGTTTGCCGGGTAGAATGCACAGAGCACCGTTCAAACTTTTCACGTTAGAAAGAGACGCGGCTTCAATAACCCATGAAAGCTGCAGAGTAGGTTTGAGTTATACGTATAAGCCCCCCCCTACGGGTTGAAGTACTGATATCCGTCCGTGGCCGCCATTCCCTTGTACGACCTCGAATTCCCCGCAACCACGACAGACCCTACCAAAACCTAGCAGTGGACAGATGTAACGAAACCAACCGCATCTCACTCGAATCAGGCAACTCCAAAAGTGATAATTTAATTAATTTTTTGAACCTCGAAGAAAACGTTAACTCTATCTATGTGTTTTTTATTGTAGTACTTCCCTTGTACGCTTCTACCTAGCGATAAAATGCGGGTCCTCGCATAGATAACACGAGGTATCGTATCACACACGGGAATACATGACGTGAAAGCGAGGGAAGCGGGAAGCAAATCTCTGTTGCTTAGAATGACTCTCGTAAGCCAACCCTGGACCCTTCAAACATTAGCGAAAGCGAATATGGCTTAATGACGATAAGGTTTGTAAGGGCGAGAAGGATTGGCTCCGTGACCCTGACGGATCGTTGTCGGGCGACCGTGACCTTCAGAAAGACAAAGCACGCAATGCATATTCGATTCGCGACAAGCTGAATTAAGCCGCTAATACCACTAGTAGCCGCCAGTATCAAGGTCGGGATATTTGAGAACCTTATAAATGTTTCTTGATCTGAACGATCCCATCGATGCGAATTCCGGGAGCAGGGGCGACTTTCGGTTAGCACCCACCTTGCGTGCCCCCAAACGTAAGCCGATGATCAATAAATTCCCCTCCTAGATCCAAAAGCACTAAATCTCAACGATACATATTGAAGAATATGCACATCGACAACGGGGAGAGTTTGACGCTAATGCAACCGAATGTTCCATCCACCCATCTGTCAACCATGTTATCGGCCTGAACGCCCTAAAAAGGCAAAGCCTGTCCCGGTGGCGGTAGGCCTCGGGCCACAAGAAACAAACGTACGCAGCTGCCTTGAACGCACATACCTTCGGTATACTCCTTGAGCTTGCCTTTCCATCCACAGATCAAATGTAACTTGTTTTTTCTCGAGACGGGCGTAGCTGCTCCGTTTCAAAGAGCCGGCTTTTTTCCTTTTCTTTTTTTTATCTGGTGGGATAAGAATGAACATTCTGAAATCTCTCCGATTATCCGTCAAACGTTTCTTTGACGGGGACCGGGTCTCTATCAAAGGAGTAAAATATCTCAAGACAAAAAATATCATTCGATTCGGACAGGTTTCGGACAGTTTCTTTTTTGTTTGTCAACCCGAAGGCTCGGAATTCCATGTGCTCGGGGAAATCAAGTGAGACAACTCATGAGATTTGTCGCTGGCACGGATAACAATAGCTACGGCACGGTTAAAGATTAAGATTGATACACCAGTAAAACATAAACAGGAAAGGGCAATCTTTTGTCAAAGAGCTGGTAGATGTTTGGAACGTAGCACTTCGCCAAAAATATAGAATTGGTGGTAAGAAGAAATACTTTGAAGGTGAATAGACACCCCAGGCCTGACATGAGACGGTAACGTTGGAAGGATATCTCCTGTTGACAGGTGAAGGGATGCTGCAACAAAAAAAACAGGGAAGAGAATAACATGTTAAGAAATATATGACACAGCAGAGTATCGAATATACTACTAGAAACCTAGCAGAAGCTGTCGTAAAAAACAATATCGATTAGTAAATACGAGGAATTTAACTTTGATAGTCACACAAACTCAAGGATATGAACAGAACGAAGATATTAGAAAGAAACCTCCCCGGAACGAAACGCCTGTCTCCGCCATTAAGTCCAACCGGTCTTTACATCGCAAAAGCATCTCCAAGCAAAAGGATATCTAGCTAAATAGCAAAAAGAAAAACAATGAAAAATCAATATGAAAGGTGATATTGCCGCCGGCTGCTTTTAATTTATTTAATGTCATTACCAATGAGTGAAAGGAAAGGAGTTTGGCTCGGTACTATAATGCCGGCGCAATTATATCTTTTGACCAAATGCAAATGTAAGTCCGAAGCAAGTGTTGAGCGCTTCGCATTCATGTCTGATAGATTTGCTATGCCACCACATGTGATCGCCACTAGGTCCGTTCATGATTGGGTTGAATCCCTGGTAGAGCTCTTCATAAAAATGCCTCCCAACCAAGACCATGACTCTAGCGGCATCGGGATCAGGTCCTTGGCCACGGGCAATATTTTTCAACTTGGGATTAAATGAAGCTGGAAGCGCGATCCTGCTTCTCTTGACGTTGTCGAATCCAGTTTCCTGGAGGAAGCCGAGAACATCGTCTGAAGGTTTTGTGGCGTAGTTATCCTCAAGCATCTCGCAGACAATTCGGGTATCAAGCCATTCTTTCAATAGCTCGCCTTGCTTTGTCAGAACAGGGTCAACGATTTGCAGCTCTATCCAGCCACCAGGTCTTAAAACGCGGTTGCACTCTCGGAGAATCGGAACCCATTCCGAGAAACGTAAGATGCTCGGGAAAGACTTGGTGGAGATAACGTCGAAGTAATTATCGGGAAATGGTAGCGGAGAGCCTGGTTGAGGGGTGAAGAGAGCGTGATGATTGAGCGGTGCCGACCACTGGCAGGGAGGGTTCGAGATATCTTGCGACGAAACAGAGTAAACGGTGACATTTGGATATTTGGCGGCGAGAACCCAACCGTCAGCTATATTATATGTAAATTAGTCGTCATTCATGTATTCATGTGTAGATCTTATATCTTGATTACTCACCAGCAGAACCATGAAGATGCAGCAGCCTTCGACCATCCGTCACGTGGGCATCTAGCAAATATTCGTGCGCATCACTTTGTAACGACTTCCCGAATGTCAACCATTCAGCAGCAACCAGTGCCCATAGTCTTTGCTCGAAAGCAACTTCTTCGAGCATCGCATTGTCTGAATCCTGACCACTGCTACTCCAGTCTTCGCTCAATCGTTTGAACATGATCTTTAGACCCGCGTTTTCCATCTTCTGGAGCGCGGCTTGGAAGCCGCTCCGCCCCCCACCGCTAGCAGATGATGGTGGTTTATCCGGAACTGCTCTGCTAGGCGATCTCAAAGCGGGTGGTTTGGCATCTATCGCCAAACTCCCTTGATAACCGAGTGCATCATATGCAGGTAAACCAGCAGAATTTGGACCGCCACTAGCTGACCTCATCTGTGTCTGGAGCGGGGAAGGCATTGGATACATCCGATCTCTTGTGCTGGGTCTGAATTTGTAGTTGGTCTCATGCTCCGCGATATAGAAGGATTGTAACGAATGATCGATGCTATCTATGTGCGACTGTCCACCAGTAGATTCACTTCCCGATAGACCGCTTGCGTTCGACCCCAATCTACCAGACCGGGGAGAGGAAGGCGAAGGTTCATCTGAAGAGTTTGTGAAAGCTGGATGCAAAGCACTCCAATCCGATACAATTCTGTTTGAGGCAGGAAACTTTCTGGGCACGGCGGGTCCATCTGTAGGCGAAAGGAATTGCAAGTTAGCGAATGGCTCACCATGGTATTAAATTTGATAAGGTTTATGTGGCGAACGATGAAGAACCTACCATCTGGGGTTGGAGGAACTGGGACACTTGGTGGCGGTAATGGAGGTTGTCGCTGAATTTCATTTTCTGACGAAGGAGGCGTGTGTCTGTAGACATTACTTTGAGCCCCCGATTTTGGTAACTGCAGCGACGTTGTATCCAGCGCCGTCAAACTAATTTTTGGCTCCGGATTGAGACTATCCGTGTCGCCTGGCGATTTCTTCTCATTGTATGAATTATCCCTACTTTTGCTTCCAAAAAACCCAAATCTGCTTTTCGGTTTCTGCGAATTGGCAGTCGGCGGTGGCTGCTTCTGACTACCGGCACTGGACACCACTGACGAAGTCTTCCTATTAGAACTGGGAGTAGGTGACGAAGAACGTTCACTGGAGTTGTTCGTAAAGACGGAGCCCTCTCGTTCGACAGCTTTCCGATGTTTTCGCTGACCCACGGTTTCCCTGTCCCTGGGATCGCCGTACTCGAAACCAGTGGCCCCAAACATTGCGAAGTTCCACGGTCAAGTGGAGATTTATAACCGAGTGAATTGTGGGGAAATATTAAACGTGCTATAGATCTATATGACGATCAAAGACCGTCAAAGATAGGTGCGATAGTATAACTATCGATATCCTGCCCGTGATATCGTGAAGGTTTAAGTCAAGTCGTGCGCGCGGGGTTTTCGTTTGCGTTGAAACGCTGGTGTTGAATTCGAATAGCTTGCTGGTTATCGCCAACTTGCGAGCTGATACGATTAGGAGACTGATTATAACAGAAAAACCAGTTCGCTCTTGCGAACCTGAGCCTAGCTTCTCTTTTGTTTTTTGTTTGCCCAGGAGATTCGGAAAATATACGGCAGCACCTCTTCGTTTTTTTTTTTTGTTCCCGTGCGTTCTGCAAAAGAAAAGAAATTTTTTTTCTTGGTTCGGGACTTGGGGGCGTTGCTTGTGCGTGCTGCCTTCAGATTTTGGCCTATGACATCGATATTGCATGCATATGAGGCGTCTTGAGCGTTGAATGCGCTTCGGGGCTGGTCTTAGCTTTCTTTTACTCCGGCGTGGATTCGAAAGCGTATTCGCCTGTCCGTGAGTGTGGGCGGGTTTGAATGTGGGCCTCGGTCGAGCAAAGTAATAGGCCGGCAGCCTAACTGGAAAACGGGGTGAACCAGGTCGATAACTGGGGGAAACCCTTCTGAAAACCGTGAAAGAAACAAAGATGCGACGTGGGATATGTAGAGAGAGGGAAGGAGAAGGAGAATTGGATTTGTATGATTTTGGAAAGAAAGAAAAAACTGCCAGATACCCTTCGTACCCTGGCGATCAACAATTGATTGGAATCCGAGGCAGGTAGGAGAGGCTAGATTCTGATTTTGACGCTGGGGGGTAGAGATAATTAAACCAACCTCAGACCCTTTGTGATTCTTCAACCGATCTAGAAGACCTTTTGCAGACCATGCAAGTCAACGTCGTAATGAAAATCAGTTTTTTTTTGTCCTTGAGCGCGGGTGGAGTTTGGAGCGGTTGACAAGTCGAAGAAGCGATAAAGAAAGCTCGAATCCGCGGCCCAGAGGGTCTTAAAGTGCCGATCGATGCTCCAATAGTCCTCCCGCTGAACTGCAGGCCGCAAGGAACCAGATTTTAGTGTCGCAGAAACGAGTCGAATCAGGAGCGTAGGTTTAGAACTTTGTAAGGTTGTGCTCTATCGCACAGCTTCCAAAGTGCCCAGTTCTGCAGGGCTAGTGGGTTATACTTATGAAATATGTAACTGTTGCAAAATAATGAGAATATGCGGAGCGTTGGATTGATTCTAAGTGGCAGACTCCTTTGCTCCCTGTCCCCGCATCTATCTTTACGATGTAGGGTTTTATCTAGGGAATTGAGAAGAGGTATTATGAGGTATACTCCTGGCTTCCGCATTGCACGGAATACACACCTCTCCTACTAGTTTAAAGGAATGATCATCCGCTGGGGTTCATTGGAAAAGGCGGCGGGTGTTGGTATTAGCGGCTGGCCGCACAGCTTTTGGGACATTACACAGACGAGATAAGTTCAGGAATGGGATTAACCGTGGCTTCGCTTAGACAACTTCGAACCGTTTCTCATTTCCCATTCACAATAATGACACCTGCATACACAGCGTATTAATGAGCCCGGGACCAAAATGGTACCTGGCAGCCGAGTCGCGAATGCTCTTCATGTAGCAGAATGGTAGACATTTTATTTCTGTATCTTTTCTCTATAGTTTTGCTAAATTATAGCGGCAAATTTGAGACGTGGGAGAAAGGGTTGCTATCTTTTTCGTATCAATGCAGCCTAGACCTTCCTACAACTGACCACGACCTACAGCTAGCTGGGCTTTGACCGCTAGTGGTGGCGTTCGTGGTAGCTCAGCTTCCAACATTCGCATTGGTCGACGCTTGGTATCAAATCCGGATCTTCGCTTACATTTGAAGGTGTTGAATATCAAACGTCGACGCACCCCGAAAAGGCGAGAGTCAAGAGAAACAAAACCTTGAAGGCGCAGTATGAGAAAGTGTCTTTCTTTGCACTGTTCAAACTGCCTGCAACGCTGCTGAGTAATACCGACGAGGAGAAATAAAGTGATCTTTGTTCGTAGGCTCAGCGGACGTTGGCTGTGAACACCAAATGTATTGCTGATCCAATCTGAAGGCGCACCGCCTTGCAAAATATAGAATTCTTTGTTATAGACCGTGTATATTGCGACGCCATCATGAAACAAAGACACATGTGGGGTATCTTTATATCTTTTGCGATATTATAAGATAGGGTGAGCCCAAACTACGGTACGGGACCGCCCAGACCTTTCGGACTGCTCCTCAGTATCTTGCTCTCCCATAATTTTGGAACCAATGGCTATTTCGAGACCCGATCAAATTTGTTGGCTGTGGCTTTGTCACGTTATGTCGGCTACTGATTCTTTTTTGGCAGGAGGTAGCCAATCTGACACCTACATGGACCACAGATTGTGATGGAAATGAGATGTCTTAGGGCCGTCGCCAGTTATACGTAGTGCTCCGGGGTGTAGCTGCATTAAAAGTCCAAGGACGGACTGCTCTGTAAGGGGTATCCCTTGAGGTTCTTTGATAAACTGTGCCGTCGTTGATTCGGGTCTTCCTGGCAGAACAAGGAAATGGATCTTTGTTAAACCAAGACTTGTAGCTGGAATATTGAAACGAGCATTTTATATTTCCAATGAGTTCACAGACACTATACGATATGTAGAGAACAAAAAATGGCTCGCATGGGTAGGCGTGGCTGGGCTCGCTGAATGCATTCTGGGTGGTTGACTGGATTCTCATGAGTTGATGCTCCTTGGTTCTCGGTCTGGGTCCACAAACGTTTTTGGTCCAATAGTTTCTATCTTTGATTCCTAGCAACAGAACTTCCTCACCCTTGCATGAAATTGGCTTCCTAGAGGTGTCTCTGTTTTGCATCGGAGCTATTCGCCTCGCGGCCTCGGCTGTCCCTTTGCTCGAGGACCCTTTGCTCAGACCCTTTGCTTTAAAATGCTCTCCTCACTTTTCGAGCCGTGCGAGGCAAGGAGAGGTGTCGCATGCGCATGATGTCCTCGCCACTAATGTCGCCGTACATAGAAGCGGAGGGGTAATAACTAGCTGATTATGATCCGAGAAACCGGTCGATTTTTGTATCGGTGCTCGGCGGATTCTGATATCAGGTTTGTCTGCTTGTTATTGGAGCCTACAGTGTGCTTATCGTTTTGCAGAACTCCACCGCGACCGCCACGTTTTGTTCTACGTGCCGAGCCTCAAGTGCATGATGACCGCAAGCCATCGACAGCGATAGCTCTCTATCTTCGCGTATGATTTTCGTTCCCAAGAATACCAAGAATAGATAGTACGGCAAAAATTATCAATATAGTTTATCCCATGAGATAACCTACCGAATAGAACGCATCGAAGGTTTGGGGGTTATCACAGTTAAGGCAACTTGTCGGTTAGCTTTTCCAGAGGGTTGCGGCGGGTACCGCGCAGCTACGAGATACGCCTTAGCGGCCATACTCCATGTACTTCGATAAGATTTCGCACGCCGGGAATTCTCGATATACTCAATCACACATACCGAGAGATGCTGTCTCCTGGATTCGACTGCAGCGACTTATTGCACCGTCAGCCGTGGCGACGATCCCCCCCTTGCTTCCCAGGAACAAGCCCTGGACTAGAAGACCATGATGCAGGAGGAGACTCGGACGGGAGTATTAGCTGGAATAGCTGGACTATTACGCCTATATCGCGCGACTGATTTCGAATCACTCGGTGGGACCTCTGCTGTCGGCCATCACCTATCCGGCATGTGCAGGGCCAGAAACAGCAGCGAACAGGGCTAGGTAGGCTCCGACGCGACAAGGAAGACGGCCAGGAAGACAAGGGTAACGTTCGGCGGGGTCACCAGGGTGGGTCCCCAAGCGTCTGGGCAGAAGCACCTGTGAACGTCCTCAGCGTGGGGAGCGCAAATACTATCAAAACCTCGCAGCAGAACGAGAGAAAAGAGCATCTCTTGGCCGAGCCACTTTCCTTTTTCTTTCGATTTCTGGCCACAGGCGAAAGACAACCACACACAACAACCCCTCTGCGAACCACTAGGCACAAAGTATGCACAGGAGGCCACCCCCAGGAGTAAGTGAAAGAGAAGAGAAAGAAGGGAAAGCCAGGCGAAAAAGAAAAATCCGAGTTCGCGGGTAGCGAGGAGGTACTGCGACTGCGCAGGTTTCCCGCGATCGACCGCCATGTTACTTCTTTATTCTGTAACTGCCAATTGCCTGGTTGAGCCAGTCGAGTGAGACCTCCAACTCGGACCCTTGGACTAGAATCTCCCTTCGGCGGCCTTGTACAAAAAGCTCTCCACCTCCCGCACTGGTCTCAGGATTTTTTTTTGTTGGATAACAGCATCATTCGAGTTTGCGACTTCGTTTTTACCGTCGTCGTTTTGTTTTTTTCTTCTGTTCCGTTTGCAGAATATCATATCCTTCTCTCCATATATCTTTTACGTCTCCGTAGTTCCAGGCGGTATAGTCCTCGCTAGTCGGAATACGACGTTCCAACACAATGGATACAATTCGAGGATGGATTAATAAGATTGACAATGCCGTGGCAGGCACTGCCGTCGGCCACTACTTCCGTTTGGAAGGGTCTACTCACGTACGTCACCGTTGTATTCACTGCATAGTAAATGGGCGCAATCGTGTATCGATATCTAACCATACTTCGAATATCTAGCCAAAAGCGCGAGCCGGTGCCCGCTTCGTCACTGAACTCCGTGCAGGTGTCACAATTTTCTTCAGTATGTGATATTCTTCAGAACCAGAAGTGCTTACGCTGAGTTCATTTGCTAATACTTGCGAACAGCCATGGCCTACATTATCTCTGTCAATGCTACCATCATTACGGGTTCCGGTGGCACCTGCGACTGCGATCGTACCGTTGACAAATTGTGCGATGATTCTGACGAATACAAGAGCTGTCTTCTCGTTCTTCAAAGAGACTTGATCACCGCTACAGCCGCCATCTCTGCTCTCTCCAGTTTCGCCATGGGTCTCCTCGCCAACTTGCCAATCGCTTTGGCTCCTGGTATGGGTATCAATGCTTACTTCACATATCAAGTCGTTGGTTACCACGGAAGCGGTCCAGTTTCGTATCGTATGGCTATCACCGCTGTCTTTATTGAAGGCTTGATTTTCGTCGCCCTCTCCATCTTCGGGCTCCGTCAGTGGCTCGCTCGTATTATTCCAAATTCGATCAAGATTGCTTGCGGTGCTGGTATCGGTCTCTACCTTTGCTTCATCGGTCTCACCAACTCTGCTGGTATCGGTGCCATCAACGGTGCATATGCTACCCCAGTGGCATTGGGCGGTTGTCTTCCGGAATTCAGGGACGAGTTTGGAGAATGTCAAAGCCACAAGCTTGGAAACCCTACGGTTTGGATCGGCTTCATGCTCGGTACTCTCCTCACCGCGGTAAGTTATATTGAAGAGTGCAGTGTCTTGAAAACCATATTCTAATATCTCCTCTAGCTGTTGATGATGTACAAGATCAAGAGCGCCATGATCATTGGTATCCTCGTCGTTTCTATCTTCTCCTGGCCACGAAACTCCAACTTCACTTTCTTCCCACACACCCCTGAAGGCGACCAGAAGTTCGATTTCTTCAAGAAAGTTGTCACTTTCCACGATATCAAAACAATTCTCGCCGTTCAAGAATGGAATCTTTCCAACGCCAACGCCGGCCAGTTTGCTCTCGCTCTATTCACCTTCCTCTACGTTGATATCCTCGATGTTACCGGTACTTTGTACTCCATGGTCCGATTCTGCGGTGTCGTTGACCCAGAGACCGGTGACTTTGAAAGACAGACGATTGCATATACCACTGACGCCACAATGATTTCCATCGGTGCCCTCTTCGGAACTTCCCCAGTCACTGCTTTCATCGAATCCGGTGCCGGTATCGCACAGGGAGCAAAGACTGGTATCGCGGCTATGACTACTGGCATGTGCTTCTTCATCGCCATCTTCTTCGCACCCATCTTCGCTAGCATTCCGCCATGGGCCACCGGTGGTGCTTTGATGCTCGTCGGTTGTATGATGATGAAGGCTGTCATGGGCATCAACTGGAACTACGCCGGTGATGCTATCCCAGCCTTTGCCACTCTCATTTTCATGCCATTCTCATACTCTATCGCCTACGGTTTGATCGCCGGTCTCCTCTGCTACACCGTCCTCAACGGATCAGCTTGGTTCCTCAAGCTCATCAGCGGAGGCAAGATTGCTCCAGCAGACGAGGATCTCAAAGAATACTGGACATACAAGCTGCCAGAAAACGCTGCATCTCCTTGGTTCATCCGAGCCCTTCGTGGAGAGAAGAGATTCTGGCAAGACTCCAATAAAGACCAAATCATGGAGCTCAACTCCGTTGCTTCTGGTAAGGGTGAGTTTGAACGTCGCGAAAGCGGACATCAATCTCAACCCAGCCAGTAAATGCACTTTTTGTTGTTATTTTTTCTTTAGACCATCGTCTTGCTGTTTCATTTTTTGAAAGATTCTTGAATATTTGGCGGGATCTTTCAATATCTTTGGAACCCTGGTTAGGTTCAAACGAGTTTCCTTTGTTGATACTTCTAACAACCACATTTAATTTTGGAAGATTATTCCTGTACCTACACTAGCGTTGAGCATTCTTACCTTTTTCATATATTCATTACTTACCAGCCTATTACCATAGTATGCCACTGTATCTAAATAGCTGCAGTTGGCGATATCCAATACATATTTGATATCTAGAATCATCCACTTTCTCATCCGTGCAACTTCACTTCCTTGCTAGTAAAGTCGAATCAAGCTCAGCCAAGCGATGATGGAGTTAAGAAGGTCATAAGAAAATTCGATCATCGTACATGAAACTTGCCTTTTTGTGACTAGATCTCGTTTCAATTCTGATAGGCACCCTTGAAAACGGTCAAGATGCTTGTCCTCTCGATCTTTGTCCCGGGATCGCCAGAGTGCACCGGAGATATAATTTTACCCCGCCCCGTACGAAATCTCGGGAAATAATAATATCGATCACATTCTCGAAGACTAGCATTCCGGTAATCTTTTCCAGATAAGGGTCGATTACTCCTAGTTCGGTATAAACGTGGAAGAATGGATCAGAGATATCTCAGACAACCCTTACCTTGTCTTAGCCTCAAAGCCTTGTAAAATGTCGCGCGATGGGGAAAAAAATTAGATATATATTCCCCCCAGCCCGTCCGCTATCCGTTGACAATCACACAGGGACATAAAATGAAGAAAAGACTTAGAACTTCCCAAAGTTGTGTACCTGCATACGTCTACTAGCATATCCCCTGGTCTGGACTCTTGCCCTCCCCCGTTCCCTCACGCTTGTGTATCGCGGGATAAACAGCCGCTAACAAGCATTCAATTGGAATGGCACAGCATCATGGTATTCTCTCGTACAAGACAGCATGGACCTGGCTACTGAGTATACTAGCGATAGAATAAGGAGTTGGAGGATTTTTGACTAGTTGATATCCCGGTATTGCGCTTATTACACAAGTTTGACAAGTCCACATAAATGCGGGTGCCGAGCTTTTCCCATGTGTTCCCGAATCCTGAGTTTTGTTACAACCCGTCACCTTTTCCTAACATGAGAATCGGAGAGAAAAAACGATGCAGTTACCGTATAACATGAGGCATTGAGAAGCGGGAACATTGTACTGCGGACATCCGTTTCGGCCGCGTGGTATCAATGCGCGAGTGTCGGAGTCCGACTCGGAATTAAAAAATTATATCGACTACCTGCTGCGCCGTCGACGTCGCAACAACAAATTGTTGCATTTCAGAATCGACTAAAACGCAAGCTCCTTCCGTTATAGACCGACCCCCCTTTTCCTAAACTCTTCATGTGATTGAGTCTCTTTCAAACGACTTTTTAAAATACGAGATATTATGCGTCTCAAAGATAATTTAGATACTCTTAGATCACAAGAGAAGAAAAAAGAAAATATACAAGGCGAACGCTTCTTTTGGTCTCGGGAAGGCTAGCCCTTGCATGCCGCCCACGTTTAATGCAGATAGGCGGACTGCTTCTTCCCCACCATTTTAAACTTGTGTCTTTGATTATATTTAGAGTCTTCCCACATGTCTTCGAGTCTTTGAACTATTCCCATGTCAAAAGTTTTACCAAAAACGGTTGTTCGTATATGGAGAGGAGTATTTTTCCTTGTATCAAATCTATATTCCCATGTAAGGAACTTTACGGAAAGAAGGAAGTCGCTCTAAAACATCATGGATAGAAATTTGAATACCGGGGTCCCGGGAGTGAAGGGAACTCGATGGCAAGGTAGGGCAGCCTTAGAAATATTTCGCACGCCCGTGAACCCTCGTCAGTACTGAAGCGCCCGAGGGAGGCATACGGTCCACGAGCACAAAGAACACAAGCAGGGTGTCGTCTCCTTCAGCAGGAGCTCACGGGTATCAGCATTATAGTCTGACAACGGGAAGCGAAGCGAAAGAGAAGAAATACGTGCGACCATATGCCTTATAGCCAAGTTCTTCTTTTTTGAAAAATACGAAACGTCCCTTAAACCAATAGCCCAACATGATCCTTTTTGGTTAGGAAGGGCTGTTGGACATAAGTTGTGTGTTTGGGCCTTTTTTTTGTGCGAGGAGGCGTAGAAATATATTCGAACTGGGTATAAGTCGATGGCAGTTGGTGGTCTCGGGGACGAACTGTGTCCCCGAGACCATGTAAGTGGTATTACAACAGGAAAAGAAGACAACCTGAACACATGTGCACATGTACGGACGTTCGCTAGTTTATGAGCTTAGCCTCGACCCAGGTTTCCCTCCTTACTCGAGACGTCAAATAGTTTCTTAATCCTAGTGATTTTTAATGCTGTTGTGCCTGTTGCGGTTGCACCTATCCCCCTTTCAGCTCCATTCTATGTTGGTATGTTGGATCCAAAGCTATAAAGTATGCATAAATCTGCAAAAATACTAGTGTGAAATGAGATTGAAGAAGATTAAGCAGCGCCCCGGTCACGGTGAAAGAGACCGTGTATCCCGCTGTTGAACAAGAATGGTTGTCAAAAGGCTCTGTGCGCTATATGACAGGCATCTACCACTGCAATTGATCAAGGATCCCGATGTCTCAAGTGATTTGAGGTGAGGGCCTTTCTTATATACGCGCGTGTTAAAGCGGCACAGATGCTGTGTGTCATGAACGATCTCGCATTCCGTGTATATGCGAATGACATCAACGATAGGACGTTCCGTCCATTTGTAAAGTCTTTTGACATTGCGGGCCGGAGAAAATATTGCGTCTTCGGCAGCACGATATATCGACTATGATGGGGTACGTGAGTTGGTACTTAGGACGATCGGAAATGGCAGCAAGTATCGCCTCTCGAAGTTATATGATAACTTCTGTGCAGAAGTTGCCGTATGTGATTGCATATTCTACGCATACGCGTCAATGTCACACCAATAGCACAAAGTTTTTGGAGAGTATCAATTCGATCGAGGCGAAGTGACAGTATCGCTCCAATGGACATACTCAACAGTTTCATTTTGAACATTAGTCAGGTCTGGAGTACTCAGAGTATATGTTGATATTACTAGCGTGCATCTCGGCTGGTTCTCGAATGCTTTGATAGTTGTAAGAGGATCCAACGTGGAATTGCTAATATTCTTAGGTTGAACTAACTCTATTTTTAAATACGGGCGTGCGTGAAAATACTTACTTCAAGCAGCGGATTGGCATAGTAGCAGCAGCCAATCTCAAGATCCCCTCAACACACTCGAACTGGCTCTGTGCACCGTCGAGGGGCCAGCCGATCTTTCGAACCTCACCCACAACACATTCCGGCCTCATGGATGCCACACTGCTCTGCGGCATGGATACTATGCTTAGCCTGGGAATGACCTTTTGGCCTGGTGATTGTCGAAATCCACCGCGCTTTAACGTACAATTCTTGCGACTTTCGCTAAGTGATGCGGTAATTCAGGTACCCGTTTATGGATACTTTGGTCGCATCGGGTAAAACATTGTTTCGGCGAATATTTCCGTCAAGTAACATGATTGTTGCCCAAAGTCTGCAAAGTTTAACATTTGACGACAAATAGCAGAGCCAAATCCTGGATGCAGTCGTATGCAATGCCATTTGAGTCAATGTTTGGTCGCATGTTTTTGACTGCCTGTTTGGAATGATGGTCAGCCACATTTGCCGGCGTGACCAGGCTCCACGCCGCTCTCGACCCTGAGATCTGTCTGGTTTGCTGCACGCGAAATTCTGAGGCTTGATCAACCTGGCCAACACCCTAAGCTAAGCTTGCTACCCGATGTTGCATCGTCTCCACTTTGCAGCTTGAAATTGTTTCTCGCAGGCGACCATTCATTGCCTAAGCAGAGTAAATGCACGGATGGTTTCACAAGCAGATGTGTCTTTCCATTTTCCATTTTTCAAAAATAGAGGATGCTGCACAGTACTTCATTTTGATCTTCTGATTTTCGCATCTACCTCGAGAAAGCCCGGTTCGTGTCGATTTTCTTCAAGATTCGCTTTTCGAGGGAAGCGTGGGTTGCTATCTTCGGATCCCATGCGATGCTTCGAAATATAGCAACATCCTATAGCGATCACAACTTCGATATATCGCCTCCACGATTTAAGCGTCATAAACTCCTGCGGGGTTCTTTGATATCAATATCCTCGTCCAGAGATTCGTTTGCAACCTCGAAAAACTCACTTTCCCTGAACTCTGCTGCCTGACCTTCCCAATTGCGAGGTGGAACTCTTTTTTGAGCCTAGATTCAGGCAATCCCTCACATGAACTTCGGCCCAACATAACATCAACTAGCAATCGCAAAAACACCACCTCAAAGCGAGGACAAAGGTTACGAAGAGACCTGTCGTAAGCGCATTCGGAGACGAGAAAACTCCGTCTACCAACGGTGTAAACAATTCGACTATATTCACCCAGACTCTTTAGGGACCCTTCGTCCCTCTAATCCTCTTTTTTCGTCTAGAAGCGAGGGCGTTCGTCTCTTGTATCCGTCCACCCGCCTCGTTAACTTTTCCGAACCGCGAGTTGCTCTTGTACCATCGAAGTTTCTTTCAAAAGACCTTGTTTCCCCGCCACTATAGCCCGAGCCAACTAGCAGTTCAACCAAGCGAACCCTACCGAATGCCAATTCTTTTCATCGATCGGACCGCGGGAAGTTAAAGAGAGCCGGAACATCATGGACGAAAACGAGCAACTGGCCTGGTGAGAAACCTCGGCTTCTTCGAGCACGCGCTCGTGGCGACAAGACCGGCGATACTGATATGTAATCTCTCTATAGGGACATCGGGGCGGTGTTCATGATGGGCTTCAGTGGAACGAGCGTGACTCCGCAGGTGAAGCAGCTTATCGAGCAGCATCACCTTGGCACGATCATGCTGTCAGGAAAGAATTTCAAATGTCGGTCCCCCGTCGACGAGCCCGCCATTTTGCGGAGGTCCCCTACCCCGACCTGGGGTAGAGTGTCTCCCCCTCAAATGAAAGCCCGTGATAGCTAATTTCAATTCCGACGTCAAATAGCTGCCGAGCAAGCCACAAAACTGATCCTGGAACTCCAAACAATTGCGCGAAACGCCGGCCACCCGCACCCGTTACTCATCGCGATTGATCAAGAGAATGGGGGTCTCAACAACCTGTGCGACAGCACGCACATACGGCAGTTCCCTGGTGCGATGGGGATGGCCGCGACGGGATCGACCGATTTGTGCAGGGAGGTCGCAGAAGCGACTGCGAAAGAGGTCTCGAGCGTGGGTGTGAATTGGATCCTGGGTCCAGTTCTGGATGTGCTGAATCCAAACGCGCGGAGTCAGCCGTTGGGGGTCAGGACGATGGGCCACGAACCCGAGGAAGTGTCAGAGATGGGAGTGGCGTTTATGCGCGGCATGCAAGGTATGAGGCGTTCATATACGATTGCCGAGAGTGTATGTGCTTTTTGCTGACCTGATGGGTGTAGATGGTGGTGTGGCGACATGTGGGAAGCATTTCCCGTCGTATGGCAATATCGAATTCCAAGGCTCCCCGCTAGATGTACCGATGCTGTCCGATACCATCGAACAACTCCAACTTCACGGCTTGATACCGTTTAGGAAGGCAGTCGCTGCAGATATAGATGCCATCATGGTGGGGGGCTGTTCCATGCCTTCGCTGGGCACCAAAGTCATGCATGCCTGTCTGTCCGATACCATCATCAACAAGCTGCTGCGCGAGGAAATGGGATTCAAGGGCGTGGTTGTCAGCGAATGTCTGGAGATGGAAGCGCTGCACGAGAATATCGGCGTAGGGCAGGCGACCGTCATGGCCCTGGATGCTGGCTGTGATCAAATCATAGTTTGCAGGTCCTATACACTGCAGCTGGAAGCTCTCCAGGGCTTGCAAATAGCTGTAGAAAGCGGAATCATATCCAGAGAAATGGTCGGAGCTGCGGCCGCTCGAGTCTCGGTTCTGAAGCAAAAGCGAACATCATGGCAGCAAGCGCTGAATCCCAAGGGAGTCGACTATTTGATGTCATTGGAGGTTGCGCACAAGGAGCTATCCCTAAGGGCATATGAGGCCTCTATCACTATTGTTAGGGACGAGAAACGCCTGATACCTCTCACGAACACCCTCGGCCCCGATGATGACGTTCTTTTACTTACCCCGTTAGTTAAACCGCTGCCGGCTTCGCTGCTTGCCCAAGCTGAGGCCTTATCTGCGTCTACGAAAATGGACTCTCATCGTAGTGACCACTCGCCGACACCGACATCATCTACACCTCGAGCAGATACAAAGACCACATTACCATATCTCTCAGATAAGGATAGAACATTGATGACTGGAGAATCTGTTTTCAGAGAACTTGGTCGATCCTTGGCTCGTAATACGGGCACAAGGATATTGCACACCTCGTACACTGCGAACGGAATTCGACCGGTCCATGAGAACCTTATCGAGCGAGCTTCCATGATTGTAATTGTCACCGCGGATGCAAACCAAAACCGCTATCAATATGGATTTACTAAGCACATATCAGCCATTGGCAGGATACCGACCGATGGTTTCCCATCGGGAAAAGCGATAGTAGTGATCGCGGTATCCTCGCCATACGACTTTTGGATAGATCGAAGTATCACTACCTACGTTTGCACCTATGACTTTACAGAAACCGCCATTGACGCAATGGTGAAAGTATTATTCGGAAAGAAACCGGCGACGGGACTACTTCCCGGGAATATTTTCAAGAGCAGGAGGCAGCAACTGCAACCGAAGCAACAATGGCTGGTAGAGACGTGGAAGAAATCGAGAGATCTAGCTTCTCTGCAGGAGTTGCTAGGGGCTGTACAGCGCGCGGGTCTCGAACAAAATCCACCTCAAACAGCTGTGGATTTGGTATCGCTACCTCCGACTTCCTATCTCCTTGACGATATCGTCTCGAACGACGGATTACCAATCCTCGAGCAACAGAATTTTGTGGTCAGAAATTCTTCCACGAGGGCTCTCTACGGGTTTTGCTACACCTACTATAACCCTCGGACCGGACTTGGGAGTATCGGCGGGATAATTGTTGATCCGACCCGGCGCAACATGTCCATAGGTACTTCGCTGCATGCATCTGCCATACGATATTTGAGGAGAAAGAAGGGCATCCAAAGAATATCTGTCGGCGCACGGTTTCCCGCGATCTATCTGGGTTTGCCGGTGTCGCCAAATACAAATACAAACGCGAACCCGAATCCAAATTTGACGATGATGACCCTCACAGAAGGAATTGAAGCCGACAAGAGTTTTAAAAGATGGTTTAGAAATCTGTAAGAACATCACGGGTTATCAGGGGTTTTGAAACCTTCTCCGCTAACATATGTTTCTAGTGGCTGGCCCCAAACATCGCATCCTCATCTTTATCGGCTACTTCTTAACAACTTAGCCGCTTGGGCACCACCTCCAACCCTCAGCAAACAGCTATCAGAAAATGGCGTAGCTTTCGATCTTCTTTCAGAACATAGTCCGCCAAACTCTCCCATATTCTATCCGCAAGTCCTCGAGTTCGTCATGGCAACAGATAATGGCCGTTATGTAGATGCTTACAAACTCGGAGGCGACGATTTACAACTCGGGCAAGCTCGTATGCTCATTGCGAGAACCGCGCAAAAACAGATCCTAGGCACAATGATACTGGTCTGGGGTACAAATGACCTCGGGAAGTTGGAAAAATTCACACCACTGATAAAAGTTGGTGGTGTCAATCAAAAAGGTCCAAACATCAGCGGGGTGGTATACCCGGTTATCGCACCTGGACCACTACGGCTGTTGATATTGGAGGGTCTGTTAGCCATAGCCGTCAAACATTTCCAGATGCTGCAGCCGGGAATGCTCGGATTTGATAAAGTATTTTTTGATTGCGTAAGTTTTCTATCTAGTTCGGCCTATAGGATATCACTCAGATGCTAATGACTACTGATTGCTTAGGTCGAAGATGCTGGTGACGCGCAAGCGATCATAAACGCTGGAGGCGGCTGGCAATTATGGCATGTCTTCGAAGAGATGGAATGCAAGCTGTCGGAATTAAAGATGCCTTGAAAGAGGTATCAACTAATTTCTTTGCTTACGGAGTTGTTTTTTTATATCTTTATCCTTATTTTTTCTAAGCCTTCCTTATTTTTTGCGACTTTCCTCACAAGCTTGCAAGATTTCCTCCCTATATTACACGAAAGACCAGTATTTTAAAGGCCCCAAGATTTTCGAACGGATCACGAAGTTTTTTTTTTTTTTTTTTTTTTTTGGCTTTTCTTTGGATAATTTCATGTTTAAATATACCTGCTAGCAATTCCTGCGGGGAGGGGTTTTGAACCGGAGTTTTTAACGGAAGATATATCATGGGACGACGTTGTACTACTACTATCCTGTTGGTTTCTCGTATGCACGATTCATTGATTCGCAAACGCAAACGCTGGATTGTGAATGTTGAGATCACTATCCATGCATGTTGCTTGAAGCCATGTACTTTTTTTAAGCGGTCAATATTAGCATTGAACCTTTAACCTCGAAGATATCTAAGCTCGTTAATCTAGAAATCCAGAGACCGTGAACAAAAAAATTATGTAGGGAGCAATTCAAACGATCTTCTCATCCCGCCTTACAAAAAGGACAAGAGCAAAGGCCGAAATACTATGCCACCAATATCCGAAGACCCATGAATGAGTATTATGAGTTTATGGGCAAGACCCCTTCTCTCAAGAGAAAGAATCTTTTCATCGCTCTTCCCTGTAAATATAACGGAAATCCTGTAGGTTTCAACAGACTCAGAGTAGAGTCATGCAGGAAGTCCGGAAAGTTGAACCAGGGGTGTGTGTATCCGAACACTTTTCACGTCTACCAGTGGGTATATACAATGCGCAAGGAATTTGCATTGACATGAGAGGGTTATTTCGTGGGGTTTATTATGCATTTCGATGGCTGGGGATTAATATACAAGAGATTCTCGTGACGAACGCGAACGCAATGCGCAAGGGATATATTGTGAGATATGTATTCGTGGTATCGTGTTTGGTTCAGAGGTAGGATGAGTTAACCGTACATAATATTGTCGCATCGAAACCGACGGTATTCTTTTGGTGGTCGCTGTCGTTATATCATCCATTGTCGACAAAAATTGATGAGGCAGGAAAAGTTTTTGAGGCTGGGGAGTATCCACGATCTGAGTTTTATATGGCGAAAATAATACAACAAGGCAACACAAAATTGCAAACCCGTAGGAACGCGTATAGTTGGAGTGTTCGTTCCGATAGAAGTTGTGACATAGGATCGATTTTAGAATCAGTCATTCGGATCATGCAAGGAAAGCACTTCATATTGTCAAAATAAGGAGTAATATTCATACATAGTAGAATTTTGGAGGTAACGAAACAGACAAAGCAAACTTGATTCAGAAGACCGCCCATGATTGATATCAAGACATTTTTTCCATCGCAAGAGATCGCTAAACACCATACCAATAGTTAAACAGGGAAATAAGGAAATTTTTCGTACACAGAAAAACTTGAATTGAACAAATCATGAAAGGGGAAACAACAGAAAAAAGTAGATGGAAATGAGAGGAAATGATATTTCGAAAATAAAGAAAATAGAAGCGAGAAAAAAAATTAAGTCGTTAGAAAAAAAAAGGCTGAGAGAAGCGGACGTTAAGGAGCGTAAGTTAACTTCATCGGCCATAGGAATTAGTCATAACATCATTAAGCAGATTCGCCTTCCTGCCATAACTTTTGGAGTTCCTCAATTAAATAATAAGTCGAACGGCCGGTGCGATGTTGGCATTCGCGGATGAGACCTTGCAAGAGCTTCCGCTCTTCTTTGCCATCCAAGACGAGACCGGCAGCATAAAGACATTGCAGGCTGAGTAGATGATACGTTTCCTCGCATCCAGACAGAGAAACACCGATAATCATCGAACTGGCCGCTTTGTATTGTCTCTGTGCTGCAAGGAAATGTTGGTAGCGGTCTTGTGAGGGTGGCAGAGCTATCCCAATTGTTAGAGAAGTCTTCGTTAATCTGTAGGGGGCGCGTTTATAAAACTTACGTTTATGCATTGTAAGCATAATCTTTGCGAAACAGTAAATTTGCATCGCAATTCCACAGCAAGGTGGGTTATACCAAAGAGTGTCAAAGATACCGTCCTTGTCTCTCATTCGGGTGAGGGGTTCAAAGCTATCCGGCAAACAGCGTTTCCAATCTTCAAGCTTTTTCTCCAAGGCCTCTGCTTTTCGAAGCCGTTCGGTTATGTTGTGCTCATTCTTTTCAATTTCGTCTTTGGCGCAGTAGTTGATGATTTGACCAAGAATAAACATCACACGGTTGCCCAATTCGTCTTCACGAAGCATGAACATGCTTTCTAGCGAGGTGTCAAGGTGCCAGTAGTCTTCGGTTATGAAAGTTGCCCTTCGCTCTCTAAACGCAGCCAAGACGTCTTGACGATACCAGGCCCAAAAAGCAGCACCTTTGAGCCCAACCAAGCTCTCATGTATACCCTGTGGTTTAATTATTGAACCAACACCTTCGAGATGTCTTCTGAATTCCTGATTGGACCCGTCAATGACTTCGAATGTTGAGAGAATGACAGCCGTAGCCAAAAACTCTTCGGATGACGAGAATCTGCCATCGACGTCATTTACAAGAGAGTTTTGCATTTCCCTCAAAGCAGCATCGTAATACTGACTGAATTCGATTTCTGGATTCGGATCCTGTACTGGGTTTTCGTTCGCTCGAAGACGGTACTGTTGTTTGGCAGAAAGAGCAAGGCAAGCTTTCAGGAGTCCTGTGCTTTTGCGGGCGAGTCTCGGTACAGTCAAGGTAAAGCACCTGTCAAAGTCGAATATATCAAGCTAAGGGGGCGATTAGTCATGAAACTGATTTCTTGCTGGGAATCTTGATACATACCCACGGGCATATCCGATTCACGAAATTCTTGAATAGTTCGGATTCATGTTCGCTCAATGGAAGCGGTAGGGCAGGCTCCTTTGGTGCACTCGAGAAAGCGATACCATTGGAACCGTTGACCCCATTGCCCATAGCAGCGTCTGTAGATACTCTGTCGTAACCCTCGATACGGCTTGGTTCAAATGATATCGAAGATCTTGGAGCAGGGGATATAGGTGCTCTTTTAAACCGAACGAATTAGCGAGCGGAACTCAGATGCGTATCAATACGTGAGCGTACAGTACTAAGCCCTGGAATTGCGCAACAGCGGCACCAGTGGGCGATATCAATGCGGAGCCAGGGACTTTAAGCTGCGAGGGGCTATCTGTCGTACTTTGTGTGAGATATGGCGAAGTGGATGTGAGAGGGAGAACAGTTGGATGGGTTCTATGTCGTCGATTTGCAAGACCGTTTGCGGATACGGGGTCGGATGTCGGTGATATGCCTTCGTGGTGTCCTGTAGCTACGTTGGCTAAACTTAACATGCCAGAGACATCGAGTTCAGGGTTGATCGAGGCAATCGATGACAAAGCCGCATCGTTTTTAACATCAATTGGGAACCCAGCGGACAGATCTATAGATCGTCTGTTAGGGTTAGAGCCGGCTGAACCAGTCGTCCCGGTGCCCTTTTTGGATATAGACCCTGAGCGGCTGTGACGAAACAGACTATCGGGACTCGGGAAGACACACTGTGTCGAGACGATTAGCACATGCATGAAACAAGGGAAATACGGGACGAGAGGGCGGCACGAACCGGCCGATTTCCTTTCAGGCAGTTCTGGCATTGTGGTTTCTGCTCGTCGCACTTGACATGTCTTTTTCTGCAGGTGTTACTTTTATGCGAGATATGTTAGTTTCCTCGTCTCGATTATGATCACTGATTCAAAATTCGATATGGAAAAAGGAAGCAAAAAAAGGAAGAATCTAACAAATAGCGCTCAAGATCCTAAGAAATCGGATGACAGGGTCTTCAAATATTGGTAACGAGACGCCACTGGGGAGGCATAAAAATTTAAGAACAATGTTCTTGTCAACTTACCATCCGGTCCGTACTCGCATGCCCCGGAGAGCACCAGCGACGATGGGTATCTGACCCGAGAGCCGTCGTTCTGGATGAGGCTGTTGGCCCGGCTGAGGCGTCGGCTGCTGCTGCGACTGTGACGGCGACGGGTGGTGGTGATGGTTTGCATGCGCACCAGTGTCATCCTCAGGCAGCTCAGGGACAGGATGATACTCGAAGATGGGCTGGTCAAAATATTGCCTGCCACCAGGCGAAGCACCAGTCATATCGAGGCTGTTGTCCGGATTGTTAGAGACTCCGCTCGCATCGAAGGGGCTGCCTCCATAGGTATGCGGTAGACTTCGTGTCGATGGGGTTGAGTGACCCGACATGGCCGATTAATTGGCGTGGAGGGGCAAGTGCAAATGCAAGCACCAGGCTCTATCTCTTTTAATTCTGCTGCTGCGATCTCCCCTCCGCGCTCTCTATGCAGCCACCCTGACAAGGAAAACGACACGAAGAGGGGGGACGAAAGAAAAGAAAAATCCTCTTAAGAGCTCGAACTACAATCTGCTGCAATGGCTAAACCTAGTCGAAAAAACTGCGTGCTCGTAGCGCATCAACGGCTCCGAATCACTTTTCTCATTCGCGTGTTTCTCTTGCGCTGCCAAATCTCGGGTGGATGACTGCAATTGGCGAAAATTTTAGGGGCTCGAAAGCGAGGGGAAAAAAGAAGTGTGGGTGTGCTGCGGAGGAGGTCAGCCAGTAGCAGAACCGATATCTCTCGTCACGTTACCGCGATAGGCCGCAGGAGCCCATAGTAGAGGGATGATATGGTCTGGTATGGTCTGGTCTGGTGGCTGGGGGGGTGGATGGAATGGGTTCTGGTCGAAACGAGCCCTCTGCAGAGCCTTAGTTCAATGCCGGAACGTGGAGAGGGGCGAGACGACTTCCGATGGGAGATTAGAGATTGAACGAAAAGAAAAATTGGCAGAGAAAAGGGAATCCTCGCGACTCTCGTGGATGCGACGTCCGTCTGGATATCAATCTCGAGACGAAGTTGAGAAAGTTCATGAGCATGGCATTATCTGGTCGATGGAAAGCCCCCTATTCGCGCCGTCCCATTGGGAGAAGCAACATCGGACAATGGACGCCGGCAAGCAGGTTTGCAACCGAGTGCTCCCATGATGCTTAGCCGGGCGCCTATGCATGCGGACGAGTGGAGTCGCCAGCTGCAACCTCGCTCCCTTGCTGTTGGTTGACAGGAGAACACGCAAACATGTCGAACATTCTCTCGAGAACGAAGGTTGACGAGGTTCAAGACCGTGGAACGCACATGGGAGACACACGGCAGAGTATGCTAAGTTTAGAATTTTAACTCTCGCTCGTCGACGGTAAACGTTATAAACCTCGACCGAACAGGCACGAATTCAGAGATCTGATCACTGGCAGGGTTTTTTCCAATACTGACTCTTCGTTCACTCGCACCCGGTCGCTTTTACGGTTGAGATTTATATATTAATAATGTCCGAGATTTTAAACTCGGCTGGGTTCTTTTACAGACGTCGCTAGACGCTCAAACTTCTATCCCGTTCTGACATTTGTCGCCGCCGCTTTAGCCAAAGTGCCTATAAATAACGAACCTTGGATATCTTCGAAAGATGCCGAAATAAATGCGAATAGCTTTCGCGTGTAGACATCGGCACTGGTAACCGTCGACGTACTCGTTCTATATTTATCCTTCACTTCAAAGAGTGCCTCGAAACAGGCGACTCAAAGTTGCGCCTTTCCAGACATTCTGCAAGATCCCTCAATCGTTGAACCCGCTTACGTCCCATAAGCGCACGGAAGACGCTGGAGCAGCGCAGGATAAAACATTCAGCCTGTATCTTGTATGGCCCGGTTTTAAGAGAAAAGAAATATTTTCGCGGTACATATTGCATATTTGGGACCTGTCAACGTTAATAACCGCCCGCTCAAACGGGCTGCACTTCATGTTCACACCACATCACGTACTGCACACTGCAAGTCATGGCCATGCACCCCGCGACTCGCTCGCCTCTCGCTATTAGCCTGTTTCCCTTTGAGCTCTAACACCTCTCCGACCTTTCAAGCGCAGCGTCAATCAGTGATTCAAGAGTCGCATTGCGCCCTGCAAATGTCCATATCTCACAACTCCCAAACGCGCAAATTGATACCACATTATTGACCACTTTGATATCGAAAACTGAATTGCGCAACGGCCTAATAACGATTAGTTCTTAGTACTGAGGGGCTAAATCAAGGCGTTGAAGTCTCCGTGAATCAGCGATCCGCAGGACTCCGAAAAGCATTCAAACAAGCTTTTCTCTCCACATTCCTCACAAATGGATGTCCGTGCAATCCACAAGCTTCTTTATCGCATTCAAATTGTCAGTCTAAGAGCAACCCGGTGGCTCTTGGTGAGCTCCTCGGAGATGATTTCCAATAAACTCGACAAATAAATCGACGCCTTCAGAAAGGCGCGTTGCCACGGCTTAAAAACAAACTCGCCTGCAGGTCGAACCAAGTTTGTGAGACTTTTCATAGGCGGCGATTTTCAAATCGAGTTCTTCAAGCTACAGTTAGTTTCGACAGCATGCTTGCAGGCGCTTCCTCGAGAAGCTTCGAGATCTTCGAGATAACTGTACGGAACTGGGCCGAACTTCTGCCGACTCGGATATCAAACACCGCGATCAAATACCTTAACATTCCGATCTCTCCGAGATTTTGCCTTCCGATTGAGTGCTGAGGTCATGCGGTCGCTTTCCGTAAGCTGATCGAGGATATAGTTGTAATCGCATCGAAATTATCTTGTAATTACAAGATAAAGATATCGGGGTCATTTCGCCTCTCATTGCTATTTCGGAGGCCTCCCGGTCACATATATATGCCTTCCGAATCCTCTATACATTCCTTCTATTGTAGTCACTACCAGTCGAGGTCGAGAAGTTTGACCCCAAAAAAAACCCTTGCTTCTGTCTCTATGAGTTCCTCTCACGGTCATGTCCGGATCGCAAAAAAAAACCTTCCGTTCAAACGCTGAGAATGCCAATGACGGCACAGCATACCCCTGTTAATTCAACCCCAGAAAATTGGCCGTGGGCCAAGACTGTCACAAGCTGCCCTCCTCGGACTCTTAGAAAGCTTGATGCCCAGAGCTGGCATCTGATCGTGGAGACTCGAACTCCGCTTCGGCCGTGTATACCTAAAATGGAAATGCGCAATACTCCAGGCACATTTAATATGCATCTTGTGCAGGTTTTTTTTGCGTTCAACTGGCGAATTAATACCTCCACCGATATTGCGGGGTGGGGAAGTCGTTTCCGTCAAAAGCAGGTTGGCTTTTTGCCAGTTCATCAATGGATTGGCATTCGAGCTCGTGAATATTGTCAGCGCAGCCTCGTACGATATCCAAGATTCGAAGCCTCAGACTGGTGAAACGGAGATGCGCAATGTAGCCGACGACGCCCCGATGATCGAGTTCGAGGATTTTACCAGACATCTCGGTAGTCGCAACTGCAGTGCAAGGGCCATCCAAGTCATCTCTGCTGCCTTGGGACCGAGGAGTGAAGTTTAATTTACGAGATGCAGGATCTTTGGAACAGTAGCCTTTGACGGATACAGGCTGGCCCGGTATCCGCTACAGGCATGAGGCCAACCTATGAGCGATGTGGGTTCCAGTGATTCCAATCAGATGCTTTCAAGTACTAATTTTCCTTGATGGCACCTTTGCATCTGCAAGTTCTGGCCCGCGAACACGAGCATTCTAAAAAGCCCAAGACTATCTAGATGATACCTTGGGGTTGGATACGGGTGGGAGGGAGTCGTTGGCCGCCGCCCCATGGCTTGGGACATAACATGTCTCAGTGCTAGAGCTTCCGGAGTGATAAAAGAAAGACATCGTCGTTCGGCTCCTGCTTGTTCTGGACGAAGCCCAGCCATCCACACAGAATCGACATCCCAGCAGGTTGCGCAACGCAGAGTTGTCAAATTTGCAAATGTAACACACCGACGACAGAAATTCTGGTGTCCCGACGACACCGCCAACAATGTGGCTCTTTGTTAGCGCGGGCTGCTGGTCTAATGCATTGGCGGCATTTCTTCGGTGTGGACGAGACAAAGTTTTTCCAACAGTTTCGTTTGCGCCTCTAGCTGCGGCCGACTTTTCCTATCGAGCAAGTAATCGATCGAAACAAAACGGGCGATCGTTATCCTAAGCTAATTCGACATTCCTTCCATTGGCTCCACATCCCGGCGCACATTCGTCTTGGATTAGTTTAGTCTCGAAAAATCTCTTGAGCACCTTCAGAACCGGGATATAGTGTCGACATGTGAAGCCGAATTTAGACGAACCCCGGACGACCCACCTTCTCCAGATCGCCTGTGAACTCTGGCTTACCCCCGGACTTTCAATCAAGCTGGCACATCGAATCAAAAAATCAAGCCGCCTCACACATTTTAGTTTGTATGGCCTAGCGCGTTAGCTTTGCCATGCAGGAACAATAAGGTCTTAGTTCTTATTCCGGGGTAAGAACTGGAACACTTGCTTTGCTTGCCAGATGCATTCCCTATGCCAACCGTTTCCCACACACCTACCCTAACAGTTCTTGATTCCTACCTATCTTTAGTCGATGATCCTTAGGGGGAAAAGAAGCCCCGGCTTGCCGGTATGAGTCCACTTTCGCGGCCCATGCTTCTTCGGTCTATTTACTTTTTTTCCATTCCCTCTTTGGCTGTGCCGCCAGTCAAGTTTTCCATACGAGCGTCAATGTGATGTATGGTGCCCAATTGCAGCAAGTGAAAACTGTCCGAGGTGGGATCAAGTGCGAATCAACGAGAGACATAAAAAGGCTTCCCAAGCCCCGAACCTCGATACGACTTTTCCTCTTCCCTTCATCATCTCACAGTCGTTTTAGCATCTCGAGTGGTATAATCCCGGATCAATTTTGCAACACATTCGCTTTGTAATATCCAACAGCACCGACATCTACATTCTTTAATATTATTTATTATAATATCAAAACCTTCAAATCAATCAAAATGAAGTTCTCTGCTGTCACCCTCGTTGCCGTCGCCGCCGTTGCCTCTGCCCAGAGCATCGCAGACATCCCAGCTTGCGCCCAGACCTGTCTCCTCCCAGCTCTCCAGGCCACTGGCTGCTCTTTGACCGACTTCAAGTGCTCTTGCTCCAACAAGAGCTTCGTCACTGACTCCACTGCCTGCATCTTGAAGGCATGCTCTGCTGACGACGCTGAGAGTAAGTTTTACATCTATACCGAATTACAATAATATCGAAGTTGAGGTCTGACAACATCCTTTACAGAGGCTGCCGGAGCTACCTACGCGCTCTGCAAGTCCGTTGGTGTCACCATCGAGACCCAGCCCGTCCCACGCCCATCCTCCACCTCTGAGGCCGCTGCTCCATCCACCTCTGCTGCTGCCCCAGCTACCACCACCGCTGCCGCTGAGACCAGCTCCGCTGTTGCCCCACCAACCTACGGCAGCTCTTCCTCCAGCGCCGTTGAGGTCTCCAGCTCCGCTGCTGCTCCATCCAGCTATGCCCCTGCCCCATCCAGCTATGCCCCAGTCCCAACCACCGTCATCTCCACCACTGTTGCTGGTAACGGCACCGTCCCAACCACCACCACTACTCCACCAGTTCAGACCGGCGCCGCTGTCGCCGTCGCTGCCAACGCTGTCCTCGCCCTCGGTGGTGCCGTCGCTGCTTTCTTCTTGTAAGTTAGCTTAGCTAATCGGTGATGGCGAGTGAAACATGGAGCTTTGGGTAGAAGCAAGTATATAATTGGTATCATGTGGTGGATGCATCTATCTGTATATCAGTGAAATTTAATATACCAGGTTTCTTGTTTTCATCTCGCGTGGGAACGAAGTCTTATGAGAATTTCGACAAAAAAGTGTTTATTTTTTTTCTATCGGACATCTTTTTTTTGCGATTTCTATCATAGGTTTTCTTGTATCATAGCCTTTCATAATTTCCTAATTATATCTTACCCTTTTCCTTTCTCATAGAAGAAACGAAATGTCTTAATGTTAATGGACAATCTTCCAAAGCGAAACTTTTTGGTTTATTCTTCCTTGAACGTTCACATATCTATTCTTTATAAGTAAATGGCAAGTTCGCATTATATAATTAATTAAATGCGCATTGATTCATCTTCATCACGTATCGATAACATTAACATGCAAGTCCTCCAACCAACGAATAGCGAGGAAGTTGTTTCGTGTTGCACGACATGTCTGCAGGAAAACTTGGAGTCCTGATACTGGAACGAGAACTCCGGATCGCGCATGAAGAGTGCATTTGCCACCGCAAGCTGGTCAAAGAAAAGTACTTCGGTACTTGTGAGTACCTTTCGCAAAAATTCGCATTATCAATGCATGAGATTGTGGCAAAAACGACTTTTCTTGTTTTCCAAGAATCGATAATGCACGTATATCGCTCAATCGCCCATTTTTCTCCTTCGGAAGCTTTCTCTGTTGGGCGCGTTTTTGCGAAGTACGTTAAACCTAGAATATTCGACGACATCCGCCTTTTTTTTTGTTTCCCTTCCAACGAATCGGATCCTGTGGTTCGATGATCCGGCATTCGATTCGGGGGAATCCAGGGAAACATATCGAAGGAAACAACTGAGACTGTTGTCCCTCAAACAGAACAAGCACCTGGCTCGTATATCCTGTCATCCCTCCCTATCGAATTAAGAAGGTACGGGATACATGGGTGGTGATCACCAAAAAAACCGGCCGCGTCAACAAACTTAACAGCCGCACGGGGATACATTTATCCAGAAAGGGCATGTGACTTATACCACAATCCGTATTCGCTCGCAGTCGTAACATCATGTCATTCGTCTTTCATTAAAAGAAATATCCATGTAGATAAGGTTATCCTAGCTAAATACATACATACATTAAAAAGCGAGAGTTGGAAGGAAAAAAAAGGAGTTATAAATCTTAAAAAAAAATACTAGCTTCGCGATGAAGATACTAAAACGTCTAACGCCGTATAAAAATAGAATACCTTGGAAAGTTAAAAATGCTAGGACTAGTAAATAAATCGTGAGAAGGCACCTTCCTATAGCAATTTTGTGGAGGCGAATATTAGTTTGTACTTGTTGGAGCTGGCGGCGGCGTTGGCTGCACTGGCTCGGTGGTATGAGATGTCGTCTCGGTCTGTGGTACGGTCAGGTTGGCAGCCGGCGCCTGCGGTTGTGGTTGTGGTTGTGGTTGTGGTTCTGGTGGTGTCGGTGTGACAGAGCGAGGAGTTATAGATGGCGGAGTGACATTGGCACTATTCGCCGGTATAGAGGGACCAGCGGCTGGAGGAACGGCAGATACGTCACTTGTGTGGGTAGACGTCTTGGTCAGCGATCTTAGGCTGCTAAAGCTGCTGAATTTCCGTGCCACGGCGCCTCCCTTGAGACTCTGTTTTCTCCACCAGCTGTATTCGGCGGGTGTTGAGTGGTGGCCTTGGTTTCCAGCGATCTCGGGATCTGGAGTAAGAGGAGAGACACCCATGGGGCTATCTATCGGACTTGTCGCTTCAGAAAATATCGATCGCCGGGTTCTTGTGCTCGGGTTACGAGATGCTGCGGATATGGGGTCTGAGCGTTCTGTCGCAGGGGTAGGAACAATGGAGAAGTTGTCATTCGCTGTGTTTTCATCGATAACGCCAAGTTTGGTATAGTCGGCTCCAGAATCAAGTTCTGCAGGGCCCTTTGGTTCGGCTGGGAAAAGTGAGATGTAGTTAGTATCGTGCTTGCTTACGGGGTTTAGATTTATGCGGAAGGTTGCGAAATACTAACCTGATAGTTCGAATGCAATCTGCGGATTGCCCGAATACTGATCACCAGTTTGATATGCTGGAGCGATAGTGGACATGCTACCATGACTGCCGTATCCGTAATTGGGGTCAGCCGGGTATTGCTGGTAACCTTTGTCTTTCTCTGCATTTTGGAATTGCTCGTTTCCGGCGGCCTTTGCAGCCTGTCTCTGCCTCTTGCGCCTGATGCAGAAGAAGGCGATGCAACCTCCTATAATTGCAAGAATGATGACGATGCAGACCGCGACTACCGGATAGACGAATTTCGGGGTCTCCGATTTGGTCTGGATGATGGCGATGGTTGGAGTACCGCTTGGCGGAGTTGAAGTGTACGGATACCAGGTTGCAGCCTTCTGAGGCGGAGTCTCACTGACAAACATCTGTTCGAGAGTTGGCGCGGCCCATCTTGAGATAGTCTTAGTAGCACCTCCGTTTTCACTGTGACGAGAAGGGTTAGCATAGTATTCCTGAGAGATAGATCAGTTTATGTGACATACTCGCCGCCGATGACGCTCCTAATAGCTTCTGGGACCTTGTATTCTTCGTAAGAGGCCGGTTTATACTCAGTTTCATACTCGAGTTTGTTCAGGTTGAAGATGCGGATGATATCCATGCATTGGGATTCACCTGCAGGCGCGCCTCCAACGATGAACATTTGGTCCGGGAGAGGTTTCACGCATTTGTGACCTTTACGGCCAGTCGACGAAGTACCGGTTGATACCTTGATCCACTGAAACGCGGGAACCGACAGAACATAGACGTCGTCGTAGACAGGTAACGGTAGAGTTAGTCCTTGACCTGGGTACCCTCCATAAACATAAATGTTATGGGTCATCCCATCCTTAGAGGTGGCAACGGTAGTGCAAAACTGGGCAAGACCGGTTGGGGGAATATCGCCGGTGGTATTTTGGAGATACCATGTCTTGGAGTTGATGTCGTAGACTTCGACGGCTTGAAGAAAGCTAGGTCCGGTCACAACCGATCGGTTCACAGCTCGATCGTATGCGCCAGAAGCATACTCAGCCGCGGTTGGTACCTGCCAGTCGGCGTAGGTAACGCCGCCCAAGACAACGAGGACTCCGAGTTTACCAGCCGGTAGGTATACCATCTCTGCGTTTACTCTCGGGCGTGCCGGTGAATCAAGAGTGGTATTTGTCCATTGGGTTCTAGCCTGATTGCTCAAATCTGCGGATATGAATTGAGACGAGGTGACATTGGCACGATATCTCTCGCGAACAGCGCCATCACCACGGATCTCAGTCCAGTTTGTATTCTAAGCAGGATGAATGTCAGCCTCGTGTTAGACTTTGGGGTACGAATAGAAGACTGACCCTAGCTCCCGAAAAGTAGTATGTGGTGTTGAGTTCTCTGACGTTTACACCGGCGCCACCAGCGACATTGCGATTGACGCCACTTGATAGAGCGGCTCCGGTCTGCCAGCCTTGTTGCCAAACTCTGGTAGGACCTTGCTCGTAGACATCGTAGACTTGGATATTATCCGCGGCGGGGAACGATTGTATGGAGTCGGTATCGGCAAGTAAACCACCATATAGCCAGAAGCTATTGTCATTTGCTGCCATAAACCCATCCTAAACATAATACTTAGCACATGATCATTCGGATACAAGAAAAGCGAGTAATGACATACTGTGACTTGGGCGAAAGGGGTGTTTATAGTCTGGAAGGGCACCTCTGAGGTATTGAAACCGTTGCCCAGATTCAGGTAGTACGAGAAGTTTGGAATGTCGTTAACTAAGCATGGCATAACCGGGATTAGCAAAGTGTCAACGATGCAAAACATTCCAAACGGATGCGGAGACAGGGCTCCGACGTCGCACAGACAGCCGCATGGAGGGGGCTCCGTTCCCTGAGGAATTTTATATGCGCGATAGCAGCATTACACGATACCGCCGTCGTGCTATACCATTACAGCTGCTGTCTGGCGGAGCGTGACGGAGTTGTCAGCAGCAGAGTCGTGTGTTGCGGATCAGCAGCGGACAACCCATCGATCGCCCCTCCCCCAACACGGGCGCTGAGTTGAAAGAAGAAGCCTCCGTTCAATCGCGACAACAAAGATAACTCGCACGATAAGATGAGGGGGGCATATGCGGGAGTATATGTTACCTTCCAACGATGGAGCGCCATTGAGGTCGGTGATGTTGGCGCGCTTCAGCTTGCCTCCGTTGATATAAAGTTGATCCCGGATTATAGCGCCTGCGGTAAGTTTTCGCTTTGGTCAGAACAGGAGAGGACCCTGAGAAATTAACGAGGACTTCGCTGGAATCGGAACTAACTGGATGGCAACTCCCACCAGCACATCGCATCAATCCCGAACTCTCGCCGGTGCAGAGATCCCTCATCTCGTCGTTCGAGATTCGTTTCTATCGTCCGGCCTAAGGCGTGGCCCACGACGGGCAGAACCGCGATAAGTGTCCTCCAAACCATTGCTGTCGGCTGCTGGTTGGTGAAAGAGAAAGGAAAAGAATGTTCGGGTTCGATCTTCCTGTCAGACAGATCCGATGGTTCCTTGAAGGGCTGATATTATAATGTCGAAAGCCAGCTACTGCTGCAAGTTCGAGGGCTTGGGCTGAGACTTGTGGGTGTGGGTCAACGGCTGTGAGAGAGGCCAAGGGTTTGCATTCTCCAGTGTCAAGGTCCCGTATCCGTCCTCACGCATTGACTAGGTCTGAGAAGACTAGTAGCATATGCGAGCTTAAAAAAAGTATAGTTGGATCGCAAAATAGAGAAAAATTGGGATGAAAGAGATGTCCCAAGATTTCCTTCCAGACTTCCTCGGTTTTCCCGCTCTCCCCAAGATCCTTTTCGACAGAAAGAAAAACGAACCAAAAACTTTCGCCTTTTCGCCTTGTGACAGCTCCGACGGATGGCAAGTAAGGGCTGCCCTACTTAAATTGGTGACATTGCATCGCTTGCGAAAATCGAAGGCCATGGACCAATGCAATACAAAAACGTAGACGACGCCGTCCTATTTTCCCATGCAGGTCATGCACCCAATCTTCTCTCCTTCGCAACTTGCATGGGGTTCGCTTATCCGTTCAAACACGCAGGCCAAACCGGTGTTACCCTCAAGAAGGTGTAGTTTGGCCATGTCTGGCTCTATTTGGACCTTTCCCACGAGGTACCAGTTACCTTGCCATCAACTTTGCCGAAGGGCCGTGTGCTAGCAGACCTAGCAAGGTTGTTACTAAACATTCGTGCTATAGAACGCCATCAAAGGCTTGTTCTGGAGCTGGGCTCTGAGCGACGCCTGGTCTTCCTCTTGAAAATTCTCAATCCACCCCACCTTTTTGGCCTCAGCTGAGAGGCCAGGGCAAAAAAGAAAAAGGCCTGGAAGGAGAAGAGGACCAGGGAGAAGGAAAAGATGTGCTGCTCCTCCTCGCCTCTGAGGTCCGGAGGGAGATCGCCCAGTGCACCCCGCCCTCCGCGGATTTCGCCATTCCCGGTAACACGAAAGCCTATTTCTGTTTAACAAGGGAATAGCGAGGTTCCCTTTGAGGAAAAAGACATCGACAAATTATTTCTATAGATCAGTGACGACGATGCCTCCGAAGCGATGTTGCATAAAACATAATCCAAAAGGCACCAATTTCATATTCCAGTGGCTGGGTGGGTGCCCTCGCTTCGAAGGCTTTCCAAGACGGCTGAAAGGCACTAGCGGAAAAGAGGTTGGCACAGCCCTTGTAGGGTCAGCCAATGGGGACTGCAGTACCAAGTCTTCTCCAGCATGATATCTTTTGTTTCCAAAGAGGCCCTCCAACGTGCCCATGTTACGAAAGGTAACCCCAGGGTTGCGAAAGTGAGTAATACAATATTTGAGTATTCGCACTGAGGAACCGGGGCACCTTGCGAGCAGAAATTTTCCCGCACTTCCTTGCATGTTGTTGCTTACTGCCGGTTCTGCAGGACTGCGGTATCTGGCATTGCAGGTCAAAGACATCCTTGGGCTTACTGCTCGCGAGTGGATACTACTATGCTCAATGTGAGTAGATAACCCGTCGCACCGCCAGTTTTTTCTAGCCTGATTGCTCTTGCTTTCAGCTTCTGATACGCCTCACCAGCCATCACTGGAGACAATCCAATTCTGAGGGGACGATTTTGAACTTCAGATGTTCTGAGGATCGAAAGGTCTTTTGTCGTTCGCTTTTTTTTCTTATATACACAAGCCAGTCGTTCGCTGCATTTGCCCGAATAGGCCGGAAGGCCTTCTGCCTGCAACATGATGAGAGCTTCGCTCAACACACTGTCCCTCGCTCTTTTGCTCCTCCTCTCCTCACCGGTGACCGCGACGAACACTCATACTACCACGCTCACGATCACACCGACGTGTCCGGTAAGCTCAACTACACGATCTCATTTTCAGATCTTGAATAGCTACTAACTTGCATTGCATAGTCGCCTAGTACGGAAACCTCAATCTCAACTTACACAGAGACCCCAGCGTGCAGCGTAAGTTAATCGATATCTGATTGATAACAACATTTCACAGATAAGATACGACAAGCTCACAAATCCACTCAATAGCCGTACGAAGAATGCCCCGGTCCCTCAACGACTACAATCACTATCGATCCGGCATGTTCAACAACAGTTCTCACTATCTCGTCCGAGTATGGAGAGCCGTATGAAACCACGGTTTCTACATGTACCACTCCTGAACCATCAGTAACAACGACGACGACCACTGTGACCGAAACCGTCGATCCAGCATGCTCGACATTCGCAGTCACTTACACGCCCGACTACTACGGGGAACCGGTCGTGTCTTATTCGACAACGTGCACTACTCCAGAGCCATCAATCACGACAACAACGACAACCGTGACACCCACATGCTCAGTCTCAGTTTCCGTTTCCATTTCGACTAAGACCTCGACGACGACAAAATGGAGGACCATTCACGAGACAGAAACTAAATGGAGAACCACGACCAAAACAAAAACTGAGACCGAGACCGAGACAAAGTGGAAAACCACGACCAAGACGAGTACCAGCACCACGACCAGGACAAAGACTAGCACCACGACCGAGACAACAACTAGCGTCACAACTTCAATTAGTATCTCAATCACAACCGCTACTGCAACTTCCACTGCAACAGAGACCTTTACCGCTACGAATACTACAACAGCAACAGATACCCTGACGGCAACATTAACAGATACGGCAACATTGACAAACACGGCGACGTTGACCAACACCGAAACGTTGACCAACACGACGACGCAGACAACAGAAATCTTGATTACGGAGACGCTGACGAGCTTAATTACGGAAACAACAGAAGTGCCGAGTCCCTATCCGGTGACTGAGACTACTCTGATCACCGACGTGGTGACCGCGACAATCACTTCTTCATTCACTTCTTTCGTTCCGACAACAATTGTATCTTCGTTTACCACAACAATCAGTGCAGAGCCAGTGGTGGTGACCACAACGAGGACGACGCTGGTAGCAGTTCCGACAACAATCACAAGGGTGACGGTCCAGGTTACTACGCGCACAGCTACCGTGAGAACGACTACTGTGAGAACGGTCTTACAAACAACCGTTCGCACGCTTCCTGGTAATACCATCGTTAGCACGCTTCCCGGAAATACTGTCGTGGGTCCAGCCGCGACAGTCACGGAGTAAGATGACCTCAAATTTTGATCTTCGGGTTTTTGATTCTGACTATGATACTTTAGGACGACTACTCGAACGCAAACCGTTACAAACAGCATCTACACGCGAGTATGCGAGGTTAGGTATCCGGCGGCCGGGGACCTGACCGCTTACGATTACCCACGCAACTACACTTGGGGTTGTGCTCCAGGCTATCTCTGCGCACCAAGGACATATGAGAGACCTGGACGTTCTGCTTGTCCCAATGAACCTCCGCCGTCTGACATTTTTGCTTGTAAACCAAGCGATTGTGTGCCCGCTCCTCCACTCAAAGATCCTAAGAAGCATTGTTATTACCCCGCCGGATGTTCGTACAAGGTTTGCACATACACCTACAATAACGCTCCTTACTACAATCTCGATCCTCGGAAATGGGCCCTCAATTTCTCCACCGACGGCTATACGGTGATTGACACGACACCCGGAAATACTTACTACAAGAGGCAGGCCCAGGCCTTACTTGCGCAAGCGTCAACTGACCTTGCTGTTCCTGTCCAACCTTGTTACGATGAGTGTAACTCGGCTCTCCTGGAAGCCCAGAGAACTGGTAAAATTCCAGCAATCTGCGACCTGGACTCAGCGTTCAATACCAAGCTCCAGCTTTGCAGTGTTTGCATGAACAGACTCGACCGAACGAACACCCAGTTCGCTCAACTTGCTTATCCTGATGTTGCACAGTTTGTTTCCTTCTGCGAGGGTCTCCTGCCTGCGCCGCTTATGCAGAGCACACCTGTAGCCAAGGGCCAGGATAGTGCTCAGTCTACAACCTCTGCGGCTGGTGGCGCCTCGCAGGGAACGGTCACCGTAACTGCGCCGGGTGGAGGAACCACGGTCACAGCTAGCCCACAGCCTATTACCACTGAAGCGCCCACATCTAGTGAACAGCCTTCCTCTCCTACTACTACCTCCCCTACCACTACCTCACCTGCACCTGACACGAGTTCCACTACTGAAGCTGGCGCGACAACTACTGAGGCCGGCACCACCACCACGGAAGATAATAGTACGTCGAGCACGGAAATAGTAGAGAGCTCCACTACGACAACGATGGCGACGAGTACAGCAACTTCAAGCGGCTCAGGCTCGGTTGAGCCCACATTTGTTTCCTCCAGCGAAACAACTAGCACAGGATTGGGCATTGGAGGCTCAACCACGACTGGCGGAGTAACTTTGGTATCCACAACCACCACACAGGTAATTCCTTCTTTTGATGCATCTTTTATTCTTAGATTTGCCACTAACCTGAATTTTAGTCTGCGCCGTCCCTGACATACACCGGAATACCACCTCCAGTGCAAACAGGCAACGCAAGTTCCTTCAGCAAACCATCACTCACCATCTTGCTCTCCCTCTTGGGATATTTCATCGTCATGCACCTCTAATTCACCCATCTTATTTGCTGGCACGCTTTTTAGCATGCAAGCAGGAGGGGCGACCTCCGCAATTCGTTCACAAGACCGAAAATAAGAAAATAAACAAAAACCAGCCTATCACAACATCTGTGATAATGATACCAACGGCCACCATTTTTAATGATCAGGAAGAATATACTTTCATACACTCCTTAACGACTTATTACTATTAGCATAGCGATTTTAGCGACTTATCTTGTCCTATTGAAGATTTGTACTCTTTATTTATTTATTTATTTCATGTATTATTTTGGAATCTGCTCTTTCTTTTTAATTAATATCCAGGAGAAAAGGCTTGTTAGGGTCTAATGGGATAATTGTATGAGAAACTTTTGTTAGGGAAATGCTTCCTCTCTCCTCTCCACAAGGGAGAAAGAACAACGGGAAAGCGAGGAAAAGAAGAAAATAGAACAAGTAACAAAAACGAATAAAAACAATTATTAAACAAATAAACGACCGCCACGTGCTTTTGCATTGATTTGCAAATCGCTTTCTGTTTCTTGAGGGATGTTTTTGGTGCCGCTGAAGTGCAGGACCAATGGTAAGCCTTACACTCGATAAAACTCAAATGCGGCCTGAATGGTAGCCTTCTGAGAAGGCATTATCCGCCACAACCACCCTTGCTCGCTGGCCGACTCCCTCTCAAATTCCTCTGCACTAACCCACACGAACTGGTCGTGTTCGGCGGGCTGAAGTGTTACGGTCGAGGTATCTTCTACTTCTACTTCGAAGCTGAACTTGCGCCATCTGTCACCGAACCGGCCGGAGAAATCCGCGGTACCGATCAATCTGACGAAATGTTTAGCTTTGAGGCCGGATTCCTCGAATAGCTCTCTCGCTACGCTGTCGAGGAGCGTTTTGTCTATCGGTGGGGGTTCCGCGCCACCGCCGGGGACTTCGAACATCGCTGGATACGCGGCTTCGGTAGCTGCGCGACGGATCAAGAGGATTTTCCGAACCGTTGTTCCTTCCGCGGTTTCTTCTGTTTTGAACACGAATGCGCCGACACCTAGACGATCTCGCGGCGCGTTCGCGAGGAGGACCTCATCGAGCGATTTGTTGTATTCGGCCAGGGTGGGCGAGAAAGTATAACTGTGCGCTACCGTTGCGGGCGGGGGCTGGCCGTCGAATAGCTGGTTTGGGTTGCCGCCGTCACCGCTGCTGCTTGGAGGGGCCTCCGGGTGTTGTGCCGTTGACATTCCGATAGAAATAAAAGATACCTTATTAATAATACTATTGTTATTCTCACTGTATCTTGTGATATTTTGACAAATGTAGCTGCTGCTTGCGTGGCTGAAACTGGTGGATAAGAAATAACCGAAGGAGGGGTTCTCGTACCCAGAACTTCTTCTAGGATAAGTGCACCACGCGGTACCAACTTGACTAGTCGCAACTCCTTCACTAAAGCTTGTTGAATGTTATATATTTGGATTATTTTTTATTTTTCTTTGGTCTTTAACAAATAAAAATATCTAGTGGTTGCTTCACATGCATATGCGAAAAACATACGGCTAGTGAATAAGGCTCCGAACGGAGAAAGGAACATGTCGGTACTTATAAGGTTTTTAGGCGAGGGGGACAAAGGTGGGAGCGAGGAATGTGACAGTGATTCAGCCTCACAGAAAAAAAAAAAAAAAAGGAAGCGTCGTGCCTTCCAAGGCGGACCCGCGAATCTGGGAACCGGTTTGCGACGACTGGCGCGGTGAGTCAAACCGGGTGCGTGGGGAGACGGACTAATGTAATAGCTGTCGACGTCTATAGCGACAGGCAGAATCCAACACTGTGGCAACACGGTATCCGGGGAGTCACCGGTGGGGCATTTTCGTCGGCTTTTCCACATTACGTCTTTGTAGGATTCGACGGTATAAGAGCAATTGGAGACGGGTGTGCGTGCGAAGGAACTATTTGAAGATATCGGATACGCATCTGATTGCGTGGCGATAACATTATGGACGGAAAATCTTTTCAAAACCTAAAAAGCGCACGCTACATCGAATGAGCATTCGTCATATACTTGAACACCTATGTCTGTTTTGGCTAAGCTAGCGAGAAAGTAAAGCGTTGGAAAGAAAGAGGCATCGGATCGCGATCGAAGGTTCAACTTTAGTCAGACATTGGTAAAGAAAATGCAATTGAGTTGACAGCACTATGTTCAAAGATGATACAGAGCGATAATGACTAGAAGGAGGAAACACCAAAATATGAATGAACCTCAAAGAGTACCAAAAAGAATATTATATTTTTATCTTCCACCAATCTCTCAAAAGCTGCCAAGGTAGTGGTAGTGCGAGCGAGTGATTTGAGCGGCGAGCCAGATCGCAACTAATCATATATTTTAATGCTGAGATAAATCTGGAATACTTCTATCCTCAAGAATGCCAGCTGGAAGAGAGAGTGAAGCAATTAGCGCTAACCCCCCCTCTCTATGTGCTCTTCTTAAAGTTCGTACTGCGAGTGTGGCGATCTACCCTGGCGCGCCCGTACAATAATGAGTAATTTGCATCTAAATGACTACATTTAAATTCCTTGGGTGTCACATAAGGCTCATCCATATACCAATGGATATATAGCACCATGATAGTCTTAAAAACTGATTAATTAGTAGAATATAGTGTTATAGCCATGGATACTCAGCCTGGTCATTCGAGACTCAATTTGAGCTAACTCTATGAGCATTTACTCTCACATCAACGAGCTCAACAGCTGCATAGAACAATAAATTTATGATTCCAGCGATATCACCAGGCTACTGGCATTTAAGACTTCACTATACACGCCGGAATGTTTCATAGTCATTGAGCCGTTGTGCAGCATTGGCTTGTATTGGTAACTCGCGGAGAATGAGCTATCAAAAAGTGCAGAGGCTTTTAGATACCTCGATGTCTCATCAATGTATACAACCTCACTTCGCGAGCTATTACTCTAATGTCCGCGCCTATAATAGCCCAGTACTATAGTATGTGGCTACAACCTAGTATCTTCATAGCTTCCATGCGCACATCGCCTAGAATTCAAAGGGGCGTTCAAAATACAACAAGAGAATGCGTTGCCATCCCAATGCGGAGGCCATTGCACCAACTCGGCAACCGAATGAACCGCGGCATCTCAACCTTGCGCGTGCCGATGCAGTGAGAAACCGTCGCCATCTCCGCTTCAACAGAAATGGCGGAGCCGGTTGCATAACCGCGACGCTGTATATACACCCCGACGGCCCAGCCGAAGTTTCCCCATACTATCCCATACTTTCCGATACCCTTCCACCTAGCGTGTCGCGGAGCTTTCGCCGTTTCGAGTGCCTCCGTTCAGTTGCCATCTCATTCCGTCATAGCATCAGTGAGCTTTAGAATTAGCTATATAACCCCTCGATTGAACCAACAGTGCATTCTTTTTTTACACATTCGCACTACATCTTCACTTCAACTTTTTTACTCGTTCTTCATAGCTCGAATAACTCGCAATTTTGTAAAATCGGTGGTTATACGTACGCAATAGACATGGCGCCCACAACTTTCAAGCAAGTCGTATACGCCGAACGGCCAGATCCTACGATCATCTCAGATAAGACCTTCAACGTCAAGACCGCGTCGTTACCTTCGTCATTGAAACCGAATGAGATCCTGGTTCGCGCGCATTACCTGTAAGCAACTGCTCGAAACGGATATACTACGCAACACATCTTCCCCGTTGATATCGACCGAACCCCATACACTTGTGCATAACTTCGAATCGAAATGACATACGTGCTGATATATATTTTTGGCAAACTATCTTTCAGATCCCTAGATGCGGCAATGCGATCATGGCTAACCGCCAAACGCTCCTACATCGCCCCCGTCGAAATAAACGACGTGATGCGCGGGTCAACAATCGGTCAAATCCTCGATACCGGTTCCGCTATCGATGCATCGAAATTCAAAACGGGGGATTGGGTTGTTTCCATGTCCGGGTGGGCTGAATACGCCGTTCTCACTGAAAAACTCGTCGAACGTCTCGATGTTCCCGAGGGATGTAATCCCAGAGATTTCATGAGCGTGTTGGGGATTACTGGCTTGACAGCGTATTTCGGTCTTGAGGAGATCGGACAGATTAAACCCGGCGAGACGGTTGTTGTTTCCGGGGTAAGTTGTTCCAGTAAATTCGAACATGTGGATAATTTTGGGAGCTAACGAAGTATAGGCTGCCGGAGCCACTGGTAGCATGGCTGGACAAATTGCCAAAATCAAAGGTGGTAGAGTTATCGGAATAGCTGTAAGCATTCGTATCTTAACCTTCATAACATCAATTATGACTAAACATTCTATTTTATAAAATATAGGGCGGGAAAGATAAATGCGACTTCCTCACAAGTGAGCTCGGCTTCGACGCAGCGATAGACTACAAATCTCCAAACTGGAAACAACAACTCCGCGAACTAACCCCCAAATACATCGACGTCTACTTCGACAACGTCGGCGGCGAAATCCTAGACGCCTGTCTCGGCCGCGCAGCCAGAGATAGCAGGTTCATCATGTGCGGAGCCATCAGTCAATATAACACCGCGACACCGAAAGGTCCCGCGAACATATTAAACGTTATCGTAAGCATTCCTACTACCTCTTCACTTCTACCACTACATATCGCCATCTTCGAACTTTCTAATATATTGCATATCTAGTCTCAACGAATCACGATCAAGGGATTCATTGTTTTCGACTTCGCCAAAAAATACAACGCTGCAAGAAAAGATCTCGCGAAATGGTTAAACGAGGGTAAATTAAAGAGAAAAGAACACATCGTAACCGGTGGCATCGAGAAGGCCCCCGCAGCTCTAGTCGATCTCTACGCGGGTGGGAATACCGGTAAAATGCTCGTAGAAATCGCTCCATTATCTGAAGCTTTACCCGGGAGTTCGAAGTTATAATTTAAGAGGGTATACTAGAAGGCGAATCGTCTACCAATCATTTTCGGAATTGTCAATTTTTGGTCTCCTATATTGGCTATTATCACTGTTACGCTCCCTGTATATCGTCACAGTTAATGTACATATAAAGAACAGAAAAAAACTTGAAAACCAACTTTTCTTTGCTATTGTAACTGAGTACCACATCGAAAGAAACAAACAAGCGTAAAAAGGAAGTAAACATGAAACGAATCCGAGTCTCCATAACTTTTTGCGTCTTTGCAGACTAGAGATAATATGTCATACTTTTCCGAGATAAAAATTGATCCTCCAAAAAAAAAAACCCTCGCATGTGCATCAGAAATAACAAGACAACCCCAGCACCCAAGCTAACACCAGCAAGAAAAACGATCCAAGCAAATACTGAAAACCACACAATAGTATCACATATCCCGCCTCCTAACTTTCCTCCGCGAGCAACAACTCCAATAAATCCTGCCCTCCAACATCAGGTCCCATCAACCCATTGCTAACACCAGCGCCATACCCTAACAAAGGCTCAATCGGCAACGTCAACCAATCGTCACCACCGGTATTGTTGCTCCCAAACAAGCCATCCATGTCATTATCCCCGATCCCGTACATATTTGCCAAATTCGTAAAATTACCGGTATCCCCCAACGCATGGAAAGAAGTCGGGAAAACATTCGAATAAGTAGGAAACTGCTGTGGCATCTGTCCGCCGTTATTAAACCCGTTAGGATAACTATGCGGCTGATCGTTTGAATAAAGATTGTTATTCCCGTAAACGATATGTGGCTGCGGCATTCCGAGGGATTCTGCTTCGGTGGCGTTTGAATTGGTAGCATCAGGCATCGGTTGATCCGCGTTAGCACCTTCCCCGTGGTTGAGTTTATTCGGGGTATCCTTCCCACTCTGGTTCATCCTAATGAACCGAGATCGGATGCGAGCCGTGAGCGTCTCAAGCAAATCCCCGAATCGAAGTGCGAGGTGGACGTCATCGCAACTCGCTGCGCGGAGTGCGTATACGGTTTGATCCATTAGTTTCAAAGACACTGTAATATCATCTTCTCTTGCGCCGAGAGCGAATGTCTTAAGAAGATACATAGCAGCTGAAGCGATGCGAAGATATGTTCTGACAGGGGCATGTTTGAGCCAGCCACCTGGGAGCAACTTTCTGATGACAGTTAAGAGTAGGCATCGCGAAGCATCGACAACCTCTTTAATGTATTCTTCGTCACCAGAACATATCTGCATCAGAGTAGCATAACCAGGATTAGAGGTCATGACTGGTGGAGGCGCGAGGAAGGTCGCTGGGGTTATTGTTGCGGTTCCATTCAAATCGATGGGGTTGGCGGTTTCTTTCGTTTTCTTTGATCCATTGAGGTTACTGGGGTTGAGGTTGGTGTTTGTGCATCTGTCGACGACAGCTTGGAGTGCCAAACTGTTGACGTATAATCTCAAGTACTCAAATTCAACTCTCATGATAGATCGCATTGGCTCCTCGATTGTGAGATTATCAAAATCCCTTCTCCACGATCTAAGTAGCGGTTGAAAGTGTTCTAAGAGTTGAGTGTACCGTCCGTTTCGCAAGACCTGTTTCGTGGCCTTTCGAGACGGGAAGAGAAGCTCGGACGCAGACTTCATGAGAGAAGTAAGTTCGACCCATGACTGCAAAACCAAATCTTGCACTGGTGTTGCGGTCAATGACGGTGGTTCGTCGGCATCAACAGGCTCCTGAGATCCACTCTGAAGTTGCTGCTGCAGGAATGGCGAACGTTGTTTGCCTCTAAATAGAACCGTAACGGATATATGCCGTGGGATCATACTAGTCCAGCCAAGTCGACTGGCTAGGTGCATGACCGAAATCACGAGAATCCTTTGAACAGTAGCGGTACTTGGTTTTGCGACCAGCTTGGAGGCGGAGGGATGGTTGCTTTCGACCCCTCCAATGGGGCGCACCGCGCTGTCCTCATCGTTTTCATCAAAGACCCCGAGTTCATAGGCTAAAGCTAGAGAGTTTCCGAGCAGCATCCTATAATCACTGTTAATACAATTTGAAAGACGACTTAGGTAGCATTAGATCTTACCAGCTCATACGATCGCTCCGGTAAGCAGGTTCAAGGAGGTTACCAATACTATCTCCAAGCCCCTCAACGACGTACTTGTTGGCTGTGCTCGAAGCGCCGTCGTCATCGGGTTCAGGTTTATCCTCAGGTAGACCGAATCCATCCAGTCCAGCGTACTCTCCATCATCTTCTCCAGGGAAGTGCAGACCTCTGCAGTGCCATTCCGTCAGCGCGACAAGAGCAAGCACCGTTCCCATAGTTCTCATCCTCTTTTCGCTACCCCACATGAGCCGTTGAAACAAGCTCTGTAAATTTCGCCAAAGTTTGTCGTGGATGGCATAGGATCTCGACAAACCACCTGCGCCGGGCAAAAGGCAGTATCGAGAAGCCAGGGTTAGAAGAGTTGTTGCCAAAACGGGCTCTGTGGTGACGAGTTCCTCGTGTGTCGAAGGGTCCGAGAAGTAGCCTGTGAAGATAGGGCTCATCGGCGCCATGTGGTTGTAAAAGTATGTCATATAAAGGAGAGCTTCCCTCGGAGTGAACCATCCCGCGATGACGAAGCGATACTTCCCCCAAGCCTTGAGCGCGGTTGTGATGGCTTCTTCCGGGTACATTTTGAACGGGTCATCGTCTTTAGTCTTGGAAGAGGATGTGCTTGGATGCGCAGATGTTGGCGAAGTCGGGGATGTTGGCGTCTTTGGTTCTTCCACACCATTCTCACGTTCGGTTTCCAGCGGGTTCTCTTCCTCCTCAGACTCGTCCATGTCGTTGAGCAATGTTGGGTCAAGTATGGATTCTGGCACTTCGTTTTCATCAGCCAAAAGTACCCGACTGCGCGAGGGACTCAATTCCCTCCCCGTAAGTCTACGATTTCTCTTTGAGTGAATTGAAAGATTGTTGATATGGTTTCGGTTCACTTTCGGGCTGACAGATCCATCTTGAAACCTCACGCCACGCGAATCACATGAAGAGGTGCTACTCTTAGGTGGGGGAGGACGCATGTTGCCTGACTCTGCGATTGTGGGAGAGCCAGCTGTCGCTGATGGAGAGGAGTTCTTACGGTCAAAGCTTCGTCTTGGGGCACCAGAAGAGGCCGAGGTGGAAGGATGGTTGACGGGCGAAATATGGGATGACCTGCCCACGGCCTCGAAAAGGAGGGCCAGTGCATCAGGTGTGTTGTAAACTTCGGTATTGAGGAGAGTCGAGGTTGAATTGGTAACGGCTCTGGTGGTGTCTTCGAAGGCTTGGGCAGCAAGGGCAGGGTCGATGTTCCCATCACCATCCGGCTGTCCCTCAAAGTAGCTATTCGGCTCACCAAGACTTCCTCTCCCATTCGGGCGCTGGCGAGGCCGAGAAACGAATTCGCCAGCGCTAGAAGCTGACACGCTCTGAGATCGCGAGTGTCCTGGTTTTGTTGGCAAGGTTGTAGGAAGCACCTGCGGGCCGACAACATTCCTCTTATCCTTATCCTCCTTCAACTTCTTGCGACTGGGTCCGTCGTCATCACCGGATCCTGTCAATTCGCCGGGACCTCTTCGACGGGTCGCCGAAAAGAAACATTCCTTGCTCTCGCGACGGCAGCGAACGCATGGCGGACTGTGAGGGGCTTCGACGCTGCCCAGATCGCAGCGAACCTTTCGACGCCGACAGGGGATGCACGCCTGTGTGAAAAGCGATGTGTGTTAGCCATGTTATCTCGGGTATATCGTCCTTGTACTATCAAAAAGGGGCGATCGATGATCAGTCCAAGCGACAGACGACATGCATGCGTACCTGATAGGATCTATGGCACCGGGTTAGCATATGCATCGATGAGGCTCCGATGTTTCTCCGTCGCGGCTTACCGTTTATGCGTGACGGGCGGTGTTACACCAGCGGCGCCTCTAAAGTCACCGCCATCACTGCTGCCAGGAAGGGTCTGGAGCCCGCCGGCGGCTGGACTCGGGAGTGGTGGAGCTGGCGGGTAAGCGTGGGTGCTCATCTACTCCTCGGAGAATGGAAACTCGAGACTATGGCCTGACTATGGGAACCCAAGGCGGGCAGCTATATCTCGCGGATATCTTGCTCCTTGCGGATAGTTTCTGCTGGCTGGCTGGTTTGTTTCGTTGGTGAGGAAAGTGGCGGTCAGATGCGGTTGGAAACGCGTTTTTACTTCAAAAAGCACGGCGGGCGCTGCGAACTTCTGGGGGATTTGAAGCTATATACTCTGGGCAGGCTTCCGAGCACCCGTTTCCTGCGAAGAGGATGGCGGGCTAGCAGGGAAAGAGGAGGTCGGGAAAAAATCTCTCGGGATGGGATAAGATTAACTGAGCCCGGATATTAACTCTCAGAAAACATCGCTGCGATGGGTATGTGCCATTTGCGAGTGTAAAAAAAGAGCAGAGAGCATGCATGCACCTGACCCGGCCGAGGAGGACCAAAGATATCAAAATCGTAACCACAGCCAGCCCACCTGCTCGATTGGTGGCCGGCCAGGAACCCGCCTCACATTCGAGGCTGCTCTGTCCCTGGATTACACCTGCCTGCGCTCAGTCGTGACCATGTCTTCGACGAAGCCGAGCTAGCCAGCCAGCCTTGTTACCCCAGATCCGAGCCCATGTCGACATGTGTCCCACGACCGTAACAATCCAACTCTGTTGCTCAGTTTGCAGTATCGATATGGAGATTGCTCTTCACCTTACGCAATTGCCGAAACTAAGCGACACAGCTAACATAAAAGCGGCCATTGGGTGCTTTCCAATTAGTCACGATCATAGGTTGCACCTCCGTTGGGAGAGGAACTCTCTGTGGGAAAAAATTTTATATCAGAGCGACTGTCGAGAGCATCGCTATTCGCCCGATAAGCTCGGGCCCATTCTCTAGCCGAGTCGGTCTATTCATTATGATCTAGTGCTACCAGGCCATCGATGGACAGCGCTGCATCGACGTGTCGAACTAGTTCTGCATGCATGTGCATATATCGGGACTACGTATCACAGGTTCATAGGGCGCTTTAGCGTCGACTGCCCAAGCAGAGTAGCGCTACTCGTAGCCTTTCACTGCGATTCCCCTCAATCGGCGAATGAGCATCGTCAAAACGTCGCAGGGAGTCCTATCAAAGTGGGGGGCACCAGCCAGCTACCGCAGCGTCTTCCCATCATGAGAATTCGAACAGCCTCAAACCCTCTTCCGATAGCTGTCGACGTCTACCGTTATGACGCAAGAGAATACCCCTCTTAAACGTCTCAATGATCTGCCTTGTCGAGACCGAGTCCAGCATCCATGTCACGTTATTCAACTTTTTCATGGTGTCGCATGAATCGTGGTTCCCAAAACGTCAACCATCGTGGCATAGCCTCCCCCACCCCCCCTGCTACCTACCCATCCCACCTGCTCCAAACCGCGAAAAAAAAAAAATCTGCGTTGAAAGAAAGTTTGCCCCGCAACACAATAATCATCGGCAGCACAGGCGCCGATCCAACATCCGCAACACAGTTCTTGCGAGGCTCTGACTGTGATGCGAAACTCGAATGTGTGTAAGGATCCTTATAAGGATTAGATACACGACAGGTCAAAGTAGCTGAGAACCCCTTTCGTCTCTAGAATCTTACTGACAGATACTACTCCATGACGACTTGTCGACGAGTCCTGACTGATAATACGTGTGCCTTTCCCATCGAAGTCACAACTGAGGGTAGGCGGCCATGTTTGCTGGTTGATTGTAGTAGTAATAGTACCAGTAGTCAGGAAATTGGCGCCGCTCTGCTTGATCTGACTGGTGATTTGCTGTGAACGAGTTAGGATCTAGAAAAATCATGTAAACTGAGGGTAAGTTACCTGTATTTGATCTCCTAGAATGATGACTGCTGCCCAATACACCGATATATGGCGCATGGTGATGTCACCGTCCAACCTTCGAGCCCGTTTATAAACCCACCCTTTCTTGAGCCGCAACGAACCCTCGTGATAGGGCCAGTAGATACTCCCTTTCATGATACTCAAATACCCACATTAAGTTTGCATAGAGTCCTTAAAATAGACTTAAATCTCTTCGAACCGGTAGATTGAGTCAAAACAGAAGGATTAGGCAGGCATTCGGAAATATGATCTTTCGGAGTATCCGTCTCTGTATTTATTTCAAAATCACTTGTGCCGCGCCATAAATGTGAGTAGAAACACATGTCCTCCAGATGGAATAAATTATGTGTGCTACTCAATCGTTGCCTCGGGCCCCGCGCCTAAGAGCAATGGAGCTGCCTGCGGCGTGTACGTGCGTAGACCTGCCGGGGCTGCTAGCTAGGAGTTTCCACCCACACGGATGGCGTATGACTATCGCGCGGCAGCCATCTCCCAAGGATATATATAATATAGACCGACGCAGGACCGTGAGCTCCGAGTGCGTCCAGCCGCTTGGCGACGCTGTCTCCGAAGAGCATTACGAATCCAACAGCCAATCCGGCAAATAGACATGCGCATATGCGGCTCTCGGATATGAAGAGTGACCATCCTCCACGTTCGGATCCTTGAGCTACTCGGAACAGCTCTAGCCAATGGGGTATTATTTTCACGATAGCCGAAAACTCCTTCTAGAACAAAGACAGCTGAGGACCCATGCCGAGGATCGATTAGTAAATGAGGGGTTACGAATACGCGGGTCGCTAGCTTAGGCGTCGCCGAAATCGACCCCTGTTGGTGTGTGCGTGAAATGACGGTTGCGCCAGTAGATTGTGCCCATCTTGAATATGTTGGAATATTAATGCTCGTTTGAATCATTGGATCTGTGAAGCACCACTAGTCACCGACAGATATCTAGTTCGCTTTCTTCTTCAGGCATCAAAAAAATATTGCCGAAGGAATGAAGATCCGAAGTCTCTTCAATATGTGAGGCGGTCTATCTCCCCTCCTGCGCCTTATATTTGCCGAATCAATTTTGAAGTCGTCTGAACTTGATCGTTGTGGAGTTTGGGGGGTCTGCATGGGTGCATTTGTTGCCGCATTCTTGCAGTATTGTGTGGTGGGGACATAGAGCACCATGAAATCATTGACAAAAAAAGATTAGATGGTATAGGCCTTGAGTATTATTGAGCTGTGAGTAGAACATCGACAGCTTGATAGGCGTTCTCATCGTTCTTCATAACTTGAAAAGTGACCGCGGTTTGCTCCAAACATATCTGGGAGGAAGTCAGGTAGCTCGGTTTCTTCATAAGTCGTGGGAGAATGCTAGAAAAAAGTCCTTCGTAGAATATTTCGAAGTCACGTTAATTCTTCCACGCTTTGAGAACTGCGGCCATGTGCATGGAAGGGTTAACGCCTGATTAAGGTCCCCTTGCTCTTGGTGTCGCTGCTGCGCAATGTGATCGCACGAAAATGGATTGTTGTCAATGCCTTATATGCATGGTTTGCTTCCCTGAGGTCTGGAAATTCCCCGAACGGGAGAATCTACTTTCTTGCGAAAGACATCCAGAACAAGCTTCTCTGCGACTCAAGCTCCGACCAGGTATTGAAACGTCAAAAAAACAAAGCATATAGGGAAGCTCGAAGCTCTAGCAACTGGTAGGCTGTCTCCAGGCTGAATCGATACGGTGGTTCCGCAGCAGCCATTGACAAACTTGACTGAGCTATGCTTTTCCCATAGGAAGCTTGTGCAATCCCAAGCTTGATTCAGACGTGTTCCAACTTACCACTTCGCAACACATCTGCCCCACTATGCTCTGTCCCAAAGTAGCCTGGACAACCTTGAGCTGGATCCATGTAAAATGTGGCACGACAATAGAAATTCAGGACTCGTTGACAGGACTCCCAGACCACCCAGAGCTTCCCTGGGCGATTTCTTTCAATTTTAGTGATTTCCACCATGGAACTTCTTCCATATGGCAGACAATAGAAAGTTAATTTTCCTAATTCGGCGACAGATACCAGTGACCCAGCGATCCTCCTCCTACCGGCCCCTCCACTCTGGGTTTCCCAGCACATGCTGCCGTCCCCGGGACTAGCTTTAGAAGCATATGCCCAAGCAAATGGAATATCTGTCTGCCTTAACTATTTTCTTCATTTCATCATAGCCACATCACATAATGTCGACCATCATAATCGGCATCTCCAACAGCAAGAAGCTAGGCAAGGGACCACGAAGCACGGTGCAATCTGTCAGATCCCGAATTCCTATTGGACGATAAGACTATTATCTGTTCGATCAAGGACTTGAACCAATGATGCCTCACAACAGCGGCGTGGTAAAGGCGGGCTGTACCTGACAGGCTTCACCGTTCTCCCCAGGAGCAACCTGTCCGGTAGAAAACGATATCTTTGATGTATATATAATAGTCTACGATGTCTCGTACCTTTCTGGCAAATCTACTCTGCATCAAAGCACAAGATTCAAAGATTCTTTCCTACCCATTCATTCGACTATCGCCAAACGCACCCATTCCTCTTACTATCCATTTGTTTCATTTACGTTTGATATTGTCAAATGGCAAGCTCATCTTCAACCGGGCACCACCGCCAGCCTAGCCCGACTCAATTTCTAGAAGGCCATGCAGCAGTATACAACAACAAATGGCTTACCAAAGATCAGTGGAGTTGGGCGAAGAAGGGTATTCAATCTCAATACTATGTCACTTGTAAAGAGGGAAGCAGCTTCAAATTCAACTTAGTTCCCGTTTCGGGACATGAGGGGTCACGTACAGAAGTTCCAAAGGCAAAAGTTTCAATCGGGCCTGAAGGCTCTCAATTCGAATATCCAACATGTACATGTCCCACATATATGGATACTCAACGTGCATGCCGCCATATCTTTTTCGTCCTAGACAGAGTACTCAACTACCGCGACGAAGAGATCGAAAGCCCAGACGGCAGCCTTTCGCTTCGTTACGATGGTCACTGTCTTAGCTCGCACACCGCACCTTTTCACCAGCTACGGTCGACTGGACTCGCCGCTATCGCTGAATCAAAAGGGTGGATATTTTCCACAAGAGGACAGTGGGAAGTCACCGCGCAAACTCGAGATATGCTCCGTCACTTTGACCAGGACGATTATTCGAGCAGCAAGTACACAGACGATTATCTTTCAACTTCCCCTTCGCTATCAGGTGCGGTATATCGACTAGCCATCTCGAAGCCCCGGTTTTTCACTGACTTGCGAGAAGAGGCCCCAGTAGACCCGTGCACGAAGACATATTTCAAGTCACTCGACCGACGAATCGACCATACGTTCCAGAGATGGATAAACTATACGAAAACCGGACGACCCCGTTTACATTACCTCGACGAGGACAGCGCAAGGGCTCCGAACGTGGTTTGGGTCTCCGACAAGCTCCGAGAATACGTTTACGATATCGAACGAGCTCTATACGAACGCAGTCCGGTTTCATACGATAACCGATGCCGAGCATTCGGCCTGCTGATGAAAATGTTTGAAGTCGTGGTAGACTTGGATTTGGATGCCTCAAGGCTGCATTACCGCCCTCATCATGTCGAGGTCTTCGGAGAGACAGAGAGAGAGGGTAATCTATACACGAGGCTGATAAGAACAGACACGGAGGGGGTCAGCAATTTTGCTATTGCCGCGATGCGAACCATCGCTGACGCGGGGAGAGATTTTCTTCCACGGTTGGAAGGACACTTCGAACGGATCGACCAGACAGCGTCTCGACGGTATGCTGCCGAGTTCGAAGCTCTTTGCCATGATATTCGGAGTAGTTGGAGCTAGGTGACTCGTTTCGAACCCAGGAGGCGAGAATTTACAAAGATATAAAGCATTATCCCCGGCTTGCAGCATCGCCCGGGGCGGAGTTAAAACAAAACTGATTTTTGCATCCAGATAGCGGGGTTTACTGAGTTTAAGGTTGTTAGATTGAGCTTCGTGATTTCTGTTTTTTCTTCCTTTTTCTTTTTTTTGCGTTTCGTGCCTTTTATTGATTGCATTTCCATCATATTTGCTTTGCTTTTTGATTTCTCTGTTCGCATTGTTCGCAAACCGTCGGCCCCAGGCGCTTATTTGTTATTTTATAGAGGGTGCTCGTTTCCACTTGCCGGAGAGTACGGTTCGCTAACCCTTGTTGTCAAACCCTTACGCCTTTTCTGGTGGTCACTTCTTCCGTCTAGCTTGCAGGACAAGCCAGACCCGCCTTTCCTTGTGTTAAGTATCTGCACGTATGTAAACTGTTTATCTTGTTTGTTGTTTGTTCTTGCTTTTAGTCTGATTTTTGATTTTGCAATTGTTGGTGTTCATATATGCATACCAAATTTTCAATTCCTTTCACGCAGAGTTTGTGACTTGCAGATTTTACCACCCTAGGTTCACTACTAGTAGCGACCTAGTTTGACTAGAGAAAAAATACTCAATATTAACTTTTTATCAAAGCTCCATCAACATCATAAATATGAGGGGTCCATCGATTGCGCAATCATGACAACCCGGATCACAAACTCAGCGATCATAGAAACTTTGCTATTGGAATAGGTGCATATAACTCCCTGAAACCTAGTTTTTGTGACCCGTCGTTTAAAAACTTCCTACGATGCATCAGCACGGCGCAAATGTCATTGACAAACAAAAACTGCCCTCCGCCCGTCCCGAATACTATCATTTATTTCATCCAGCTCATTGCCAAGAAAGTGGGAAGGTCGAACAATGTCATGCCAATCTCCAAGCCTCGTGATATGATTTCGATATCAAGAAAACATTCCTTGGAGAAAATGACATAGGACAAGCATCTCGTGGTCGCTGTGCATCCTTCCTATGGAATTGCAACCGAAACACCACACGCATTTTCGGCAATTAGAGCTACGATTTGTAACGGCACGATCGACGCTAAGCTATGGCAATGATCTTGAAGGGATTTGGACCAGATCTCACGGCCAGATAGCAATCAATTGATTAATGACCACGGTTTGAATGAGCATAAAAGTACAGCCATAGGCGACTTTCAATGAAATTGTCAGCAAAGGCAACTCTTAGCGATCTGGATCTTTGAAAATCAAAAACAGCTTGCGCCATAACGGTTACATGCCCCCAAAATCTGCCTCCGCGACAATGCACTAGGTTATACACTCGAGGGAATGCTGCAAGAATTGGGGCTGTTCGTCGCGCGTGTTGTTTGTGCTGCAATTTGGCAGGGGTGCGTGTCGCTAATTCAAGCAGGCTGTACCAGGAAGCGCCGGCGTTAGAGACTCGCATGGCGGTGACAGCTGGTTGACAGGAGCATCTCAATGCGCTTTTTGGAATACAGTACGCCTTGAGTAGCATTAGAAATTATTCTTCAAGCTCGTGCTCTGGACAAAGATTTAAATATTTATATAAAATTCGCTATCTTCGCCCTAATTATGTTCTTCACAATGTTTCTCTTTAAGCTTTGCCATGGCAAGGTGCCACGGTACCAGTACGTATCTATCAAAACTGCCTGACTTGTAGACATCTGCTTCCCATTGTATTCCTTTACACCGTACCCGAGATACCAATGGTGAATGCATTAACGATCGTTGGTGGCGCAAAATCAAGTGTGAGTGGCTTGGCTCCTCAGAATTATAACCTTTGATAGTATTGATTGCACACCGCCCTCAGGTTAGCCAGTCCGCTAGCATGTTAAAGAGGCTCAATCGAGCATCGAAAACAACATAGCTTAAATCTTTTCCTGTCGGCCATTTTTATTGTAGTGTCGTCATAAATGCATTTATTTCCCGCTGGTTAGGATATTGCGTATCGTCGTTTCTGGTCGGGTTTTCTGTTGCACCTTGGTTAGAATTCCGTTCTTTTCTTTCGTTCAACTACTTGTGCGATACACCTCCAAAGTATAGTGAAATAGGCCATATGTATGTTATTAATATTCCTCATGATTTTCAATGTCGGATTGCCCGATTATCTGATATCTGACGTCGGGTGATGTATTACTATGCCACTGAGCACACCCCGAAAATGTCAGATTTCGGGACAGTGGAGTCTCCTGAAGATGAGCCAACGCAAAACTCACCTTTCGGCCGTCTTGCGCACATGCATGTGGCTTGGTTGGTTGGTCGGCGCACACAACCCACGAGCTTGATCAAAGCTTCCTGGCTACTTCATTGACAGCCCTGCATTTCTTGCTTTCTATTACTTACATATATGTACCTCAAATTATAGGCTGAAATGAATTTGATAGGTTTAAAAGAATTTGGGGAGCTACCTCAAAGACCCCAATGGATGATACTTGGCTGGCGGGAAAGCTATAGCTAGCTAGTTCCCAGCTAGCTAGCATTGCATTGATGTCATACAACCAGAGAAATTTTATCAAATTCAGTCCTATCACCGAAGGATAAGCTCAATAAGTTATAAAAAACACAGAAACTCCAGAGTAGCTAGAGAAAGCTTGTTGTGCTAGGCATCAATGTTTAATTAAGGTTTAATTAAGCTACAGGGGTTTCCAGAGCATTTCCACATGCAGTTACGTTTCGCGAGATGATATATCCAAGTATGGATCTAGGTTGCGTCGGAGCCTTTCTGATATGTGGAAACACATGCTTCCTGTGATATAAAAAATTTACTGGAGTTTTTATATTCGCAGCACCATGAGGCGGTGCTGAGAAGAATTTGCAATATTTCTTGTTTGTATTAGAATCTGTGAATGTTATGCTGATATAGTTGATGATTTTTTCAGATACTAAAGGCGCTAGATCGCAAGAGAATGAAACCAAGATAGCGTATTTAGGTGGCGGTGCCGCAGCTTCAGTTAATCTGATTTCTTGTCGAATCAAAAATCTCCAAAGCGCTTGAGCGCTGGTACAACGGGCGCTTAGTAATGGTCCCGGCTATATCATCTGCATCTGTGGCTGCGATCAGTAATCAGGCGTTATTTCTGGTGACCTCGTATTCGGACATTCAACGAAATTTCACAGCAGGGACAATTGCATACGATACGGCGCTATGCTATTGTTTATGGTGCGAAACTGAAGTTGCCCCTGAGAGCTGCCTTTGTGAAGGCTAGCTAAATAGCCGTAGCGTGATGTCGGGCTCTTCCGACGAGACTACTCTAACTGGCGTGACTAAGTACTCAGTATCAACTCGTGGGAATAATTTTCATACAACGCGTGAGGAAACCCTGCGTCTTCTCCTGTGATAAAGTATAACTCGCTTTGAACTAGGACTAAATAATGATTACTCAACGGTTCTTGTCTCGTAAACCAGCCGCGACGCACGAAGAACGGCCCGAGTTTCCTAAAGAGCGCGTACCGACCAAAATTTGTGAAATACTGTTGAACACGACTGGCGTAAAACAATATAAAAAGACGCAGTTCTTACTCCAGTATTTTTTGTTCATAAAATTGTTCATTCGAGGTAATATCACATTGCAATCTCTAAGTTTTGAGGTGCTTCAATTTACGTCTCTTTGCTACGGTATACCACATATATTGAATTTCTTCGAAAAAATTACAATTATGCATCTCCCAACTGTTGCAACTAGCCTCGTCCTCCTCCTAGGTTCCGCAAATGCATTGGGCATAAACTGCGAAGGCAGTTACTTTTGCGCTGAGACCTCAATCAGCGAGACCGTCGCAAGCAAACTTACGGGATACCTCCAAGGTCTCGATAACGATCGATTCTACGCAAACCAACAACAGCTCGCTTGCGTTCGGCTTGCTGCCCCTAACAATGGCCCTATTCACGGAGTCTGCGCATTCTTACAAAAGTCAGGTGGTGCCCCTGGACATAGTATCAAGACTTTGGCCAACTATCTCCTCGGTCATGGGTAAGCTTGATCCAAACTCTTAACCTTATTTTGTGTTCCGGCGTCCTACGTATGTATATGAGACAGTTTCCGACTAAACGATTGTACTAGCTGCAAAAAATGCGGAAGCGTTCCGCTCTTTTATCCTGGCGATAACAATGTCAACAATGGTATGTTGACATACAATTATGTCAACACGCCCTGCAACTTATCCAATAGCGGCAAATGCCCGGGGTTATAGAGATACGACGAGGGTGCGTACCATTCTTTGGTTACAGGGTTAACATCTTATGTATCAGATGGGTGTCGTTTTGCTTTGATTTTTATAGAAATGGGATTAGAAAAAGTTCTATGATAGTACATTCAATTAGTATGATATAATTAAACTATATAGCTATCTAAATATGCCAGCTACTAGGGATAAACAAGAACCTAACCGTTATATGATTAAATTGCGAGGATTACTGGAGTAAGTAGTGGTCTTACTAGCCTCGTCCGGAATCGTGCACCAGCACGACTCATAACGCGTTAACGACAGCAGTGACGTATCTGGTCTCGACGTTTCTCTCGTTCACCATTCAGATTTACGAATTCCGGCCAACTTAGAAATTTTCAGATAGCTCTAGAATCACGAATCGTACCGATACGATTTTATTGATGTATGTACTTTGCCTTTTTGGTACTCGATATACTCGAACTAATAACAATAGAATCATATATTATTGATACTCATATACTTATTATTCCCTGGATCTACGATATTTAATATATTTGCTATAGCTCTGCACACACCAGCTCTTCAGAAATTTGCAAATTTGAATGATACGTATCACGAATCTGATTATGGTCGATTTATATTGTCTTTGAAGAATAGAATGGGGCAGCCCCTGCCGTCTGCGTCTGACAACTGTGGTCCTCATGTCGATGCCGTCCGGACGTCCTGCGTTGGGCTGTCGTATGGGCTATCGTCTGGGTAGTCTTGGGCTGTTGGTTGACGGCGACCCTTTTTTTTTGCTGATGCGGCCGGGAGAGTATATCGAGTACCAAAAAGGCAAAGTACATACATCAATAATATATGATTCTATTGTTATTAGTTCACACATGACAAAGGATATGAACATATCCCTAGGGAAGCTAAATAACTTTTCTGTTTGGGGCAGTAAATGCAGAGAAACGGTATAATTCAATAGCGTGAGGGTATGTGGATATAATAAGGTCGAAATCGACCCTTCAAATTTGCAAATTTCTGAAGAGCTAGTGTGTGCAGAGCTATAGCAAATATATTAAATATCGTAGATCCAGGGAAGAATAAGTATATGAGTATGCAATGCACTGAGAGAATATATAAAAATCCCTACCAAGCAAGGGGGCCCTGGAACTATACCTATGAAGCCCACATTAGCAGCTCAATCCTATCATACAATATCTTCAACTTTTTTCACCCTCTCTATTAGCACTTATTGTAGGTACAATAAGATACCGGCAATCCTACACTTTAAAATTCTTTAATTGTACTCTAAATACATATTCTCATTGAAGTCTAATCGAAAATTAGCGGCTCAAATGTTCGAACATACTTCTCCATACCGTAACTAAACTTGACCTCATAAACGAACGCTCTCCCGCCCAGCTATACCGACTACGTAGTATATCTGCTTGTACCTCTGATGCTGCGAATACCTTATTGCCAAATTTGGATGCTGTGTTGAAAAACGAACAAGCGAATCTTCTTACAATAATACCTATAAACTCGACCACAACTGCCCCCTAGTTAAGGATTTCAGACCCTTATACGTGGAGAATGCCGTCGCCCCTATCTCAAGCCCTCCGAACAAGCAACCGCTTCCCATCGAGGGCAGCTGTTTCCCCGTACCCAGGCCTCCAGGCAGCACAATCTCGCAACACAAAACGTGGTGGCGTCGGCTGTCTCAGTTCGGCTAACAAGGTTGGCGTGCCACAGCGCTTTTTATTCGAAAAGTTGGTTGTGTTCTTCGAACTGTCCACTGACAGCTTCAACCCGGAATCAAAGCTGCCGGAGAAAAGGAGGAAACGATGATCGCTCACGAGGAAATCGCAATTGTGGATACCCAAATGTTCAAAGTTTCTAACTCTTGTCAAATTGGAAAGATGATAAGCAGAAAGTTCGTTATCAGAAACTTAGATATCGTATCGAAGAACGAGCTAAAACGACGAGAAAACCCTCCTAGGCAGCCTATTCGTAACAAACCTTGGTTCGCCCGATGAGCTTTCCCTGTACGGAAGGTGTAGTCTTGGAGCCATCTCGATATCCCGCCAAACGGGAGACATATCCCGGGAGACTCTATCCCCTTGATTGCCGAAGTACATTGTACCTTGGTAGGTGCTCGACATTTTGTGACATGAAAAATGGGGAGAAAATGGTTCTGATGCACTTTCCGGCAGAGAGGGGAATGTAGATGCGCGCCATGGCCTTGAGATATTCTTGGAGTGCGGACCAAAATATTTCTCAATCTTTGTAGTTGTGGAGTCTCTATTTCGAAATTTCGGCTCGGATAATCCTGCTGCAAAATTTGGCTTGTGACAGGTTACGTTTGACACATTGCGACTGTTGAATCTCCAAAACCGAGCCTCAAACACCATATTAATGACATATTTCCCACTCCAGATGTTGGATGCGACGAGATTGTTGGCTTTCATATATGCACGATCTTTGGAAACCCTTTCCATTGCATCTCGCCGGTGTAAATGCAAGCCCGCTACCAAAATACACTTATCAGGCTTCTTCTTATTATGCAGGAAAGCGGGGTGTGGATGCATAATACACCACGCCTATTAACTGCCCGTCCCTCCGTTGTAAGCCTACCGAGCCAATGGATGGGTTCTCTAGGATGACGTTCTTGACTTGGCTCTTTGGTTCCTACATATCCTCTTGGAACCCGAAGGGTTTGACTTGCAGATCCCGCTCTCTCTCTCCTCGCCATTCTCCCCACGCGTGTCATATGCAAGAATCACATTTGCAACCTCGTTTGGCCCACATGGTGGGGTGGTAGATGTCTTGGATTCCGGGGCTCTTGTGGCTCCAATGAATCGAAGCCATCACCGATTAAGCAACTGCGAAAGACGCATGTTCCTCCCTTTAGCGAAGCAGGCAGAGCTATAAGCTGACGATCATGAAATCCCACGCAAGCCGCCCGCGCGATAATCAAAAATAACACCGGAACATCAAGAAAAATTTGAAAATAAGGAGAAACCCCGAAAATATGGTCTCGAGCGTCTGGTACCGAGACATAATAGAAATGTAAATATAAACAGTGTCCCTTACTCAATCTGAATCTGGCTCATGTACCGAATACATCTCGAAGCCGCCAAGTTAGGGTTCTATATTTTTTTTCTTTTCTTTTCTTTTCTTTTCTTCGTTATGCTACCGGCTACCAATGTCCCAAGTCCCATGTGCTTTCCGTACCTCTAGCAAAGAAAGAGAATTTATCAACAAGTACGAAAGAAATAATATGCATGCAGAGATCCCGTAGCGTCTGCCTACGATCTTTTCCCACATATTTTTGCCCCGTTATCCCTAACAAATTCTTGACCCTGCTTGAACGTGAGATGAGCCCCGTTTGCAGGGCCCTTTGAAATTCTAGTGATAAACCCCACGCCACGCTTGACTCCCGATTGACAGCATCTGACTCGAAGACGCCGTTACGAAGTTAAAAAGGGACTAGAAAGCGGCCGCTGCAAAGAGCAAGGTTCTCTCTTAAGCGGTTGGAAAGCGAATTATATTTTTGTCAGGATCATAAACTCCACGCCCTCCTTCCCTTCTCTTCCTTTTAGCTTCATCTGATTTGATTCACCATTTCTTTTTATTTTCTTCGCTCAAAAGACCGTTGCTCGACACTCAGGATACTATAACCTGTGAGACATAATACGACTCGCGATATCGATATCGGATTTTATATCTCCAACTTACACATACAACCAGTGAGCATGCCCTGAGCGTTGGGGAGCTTTGCTCACGCCTTTGCAAACACAATATCTTGAGGTCCTGTCAACGCAACACTCGCCTCGTTCGCATAAGCACTATGAATGCTACGTCGGCAGTTCAGGACACTGGGGTAGACCCTCGGAAACAATATGATCCAAATATGCCAGTGCCGTACTGGCATCAGCGCATGGAGCTTGCTGGTGTCATCATTGTCAATACACTTTCTCGTAAGATCTCAAATATTATTAAAATGCACAGACGAATCAAAATGTTTGACAGCTAACTTGGCCTACTATACAGTATTTGCCATCGCTGCCAGATTATACCTTAGAGCCTTCCGACTCAAACGATTCAGAGCAGATGACAAATGGATGGTTGCGGCAGGTGTAAGTCAGATGCACATATTTTAACTAGACTCATTTCAACGACGAATTTTAAGATCTGATCTCGGCTAACTTCATATTTTGTGAAACCAACCAAATAGGCATTCCTGATATTTCCGCATTTTGTATGTCAGATCGGCACCAACATATACGGCTCCGGTCTCCATGACCAAAATATACCCGATGAATGGGTCGTGCCGTTCTGGTACTTCTCTTGGGGTTGGATCGGATACAACATCGTATCTTCCCTGATCAAGATCAGTGTGTGTTGCTATCTATTACAGATCGGTATGTGTGAAAATCTAGACCGGTATCCTTTGCATTCCTTAGTCATTTTATTAAAATATCCTTGAGTTACTGACTCGTGAGCTTTATTCGACACCAGTCCCATTTCACATGCTCATGCTCCGTCGGCTGATATACGTACTGATGTGCGTGACGTTCAGTTTGGGACTTAGCATATCGCTCTGCCACCTGTTACAGTGCACTCCTGTAATCAGTAATTTTGATTACACTGTAAAGCAACAACATTGTTTCAACATTGATATACCTAGGTTTACATGGATCGCCGTCAGTATCTCGATTGACTTATGTATCCTTGCGATTCCTTGGGCCATAATTCGCGGATCGAAAATCCAACAGTCTGAGAGACGAGTATTATTAATTGTCTTCTCAGGCAATTTGATGGGAACCATCGTCTGGTAAGTTATTTTGACGGTACCACACAATTAGACAATCATGAGGCACGATATCATTGCTAACGCTTTCTTGTGTGACAGTGTTGTCAGCATTTACTCTGTTTGGAGTACAAGAACTTCGTTAGCATACTACGACCTCGCATACACACAAACTGCGTTCGCGATCACCAACGACGTCGAAATCCTTTTTTACGCCCTCGGAGCTTCTCTTCCTGGTACGTATCTCCTCGATATTACCCAATCTTTATTCCGTTTTACCATACTAACATCGCGCTTGATTAGTACTATCACCATTCCTCCTCACCCGCTTCGCATCAAAACAGGAAGTCCATGGAACCACAACATCCAGAGTGCCAAGTTGGCGAGTGAAAGGCGGCTCAACAATCGGCAGCCCCGTTCAACCTAGAATGACACAGCCGAAACGTTCCAGATCCTATCTTACCACATTCAACGATCCGGAGCTTGACGAAAATACGAACGTAGACGATGACGATGGAGCATTTTCGGACACGACTTTAGCAAATCGACAGAGTAAAACCTCAGATGGGACGATCGTCGAAGAGCCTATAAAAGAAAGAGCCGAAGACATGGTTTGAACGATACAACTTTGTATCTTTGATATTTTTACGTGGGCTTGCGATATTATATAATTTGGGAGGGAAGGTGTATACCGGGTTGTGCTTTTTGGTTTTTCGGTTGAGTATATTTAGCGAGTTTGAAGTGTTTGATTCTTTTTCTGAATAGGTTCTCTTACTGTTCATGGGGTTTCGTCCCTATTTGTGGAAGTCTTTGTTTTGATGATACCCTCTTGTTTTATCTTGGTCTTTTCAGAAGCTTGCAAATAGCTTCTTGTGACCTGCGAGACGCCTCGCTTTACCAACTCTGAGCCCCTTGGTGCCATATATTTTTCTAATATCATGTCATTTTCTTTTCCTGTTCCCTCATCTCGTGACGGAAATCATTACGAGACTCTGATTAGATATACCTACTGCGTTCGCATCGATTGGGTTCGGATCGCAAAAAAGTTTTCCAAGACCTTAGGGTTTTCTCAAATAGAACCAAATAAATGTGAAAATCTCTGCTGGCAGAGTACACTAATACAAGTCTTGTGCGTTCCCTTGGTCAGAACTGCGAGACACCCCATTTCGTGAGTTGGAATATAAAGTCAAGTCGCACTATCGCAGACAGCCAATAAAGCATGTCGCAATCAGTTGCGAGATATATATTCCAGGATTTGTCTTATAATCGAGAACCAACTTGCCAGCTTCAAGTTTTTCCGAGCTGTGGATCCATTATAGCCAGTCTACACCAAAATTCTTCGCCGAAAAGCCTGCGGATTCTAATTTTGCTATTTCTAACATAAAAATACTAATTGGTATATACAAGGAATTTAATTCGTAATGTAGAACGGGCGCTCAAGCAAGCATCAAAATTACTGAATTTCGGGGATTTATTGAATATTTAAAGTAGAGCTAAGCTTTGCCACGACGACCCTCCCGTGTGTATGGATATTGTTTTTTCCTAAGCGCGGAATTCCAGAATGATTGATTCAGTGCTAAGACTCTAACCAAGCTGCGGACTATACGATAGCAAGGGTGTCCATTTGAAGATGCAGGAAGGAGCCATCTTTCGTCAAAATTTCCGAAATGCGAGTTCTATGGCACAAAACGCTGACACGTGACTGCAAGGTTCCGAATCAATTACAATCTCATTTCGTGTCCGCGCTGTATTCCTCGAATTGTGGGAATCATTTCCGAAAGGAAGGAAGTAGCGATTTCCTAGTGTCCATTTTAACAACATGGTGTGCGCAGATGTGCGCTTGTCGCGATTGTGTCGCAGCCCTACTGAAGCTTCTTAATTCGCGAGACTAATCGAGCCGGTGAAGATTAAAATTGGCAACACATATTCCTTGTTACATTTTGGTATGCGTCTCTTCCGCTCATTCTGCTTTGAGAAAGTCGGAGACCCTAGCCTTGTCCACAGCCCTGAAATACGAGGTATACGGATGCAATCACATTCTATAAAGTCGAGGCTCCCCGGTATCGAGTACTACTGGTGGCTGGAATACATTAGTCACATTGTAAAATTTCAACGAACATTGTATATACAATCAGTCTCGCAAGCCATACACCACATGGTGTTTACCTCACGTGGCATACAAATGCATTATATTGTGGCAAAATCAAGGGACCAGGGACGTATGTATGAGGGACTAGGACTATCGTATATACGAAGGGTAAATCCTTGTGAATAATCTTAATTCTCATCTCCGATCAGTTGCGGTTCCCTGTATCGTATGACTCTTGATCAATTGATATCTTACCGCTTCTCACTTTCTAGTCTCGTCATATAAACCTTAAACTCAAGATATTATGGTGACTTGAGCATATGAGGCACGAGCTCGACTACACTTCAAAGGGACGGAATGGTCATTATATATAAACACGACTCTTTCGTTGCTTGTATTCACTTTTCATTCGTCTACTAGTAATTTTGTCCAATATTGAAATTGCAATTCCTATAAGTGATCCCAGCAACATGAAAGACTTAATTTACGTTGCCATAACTGCGACTCTATTCGCGACGCGTGTCGCTTCTAGGCCATTAGCAGCTACATCTGCAGGTATCATAACGAGTAAGTCTCAATACAGCTCAAAGGATATTTCCTAAACTTGATTCTTTGCTCTTCAGAGCCCACTAACGGATTGTTTAATATTAGCTCCCGATAAGCCAGACAACACGGAGGGGGACGAATCGCGGGACTGTGATCTTTGGTATATCGCAGAACAGGGTATGCTACTCTTCCGGAGCCGAGCCGCATCAGCAAGGCTACGAGAATCGCGGCGTGCTAATATCACAGATAGGTGAAACGTGCCTTGACATTGCAGCAAACACCAGAATCCCGCTCGCCAATATTTATCAATGGGTAGGAAATATCACACGCAGTTATTTGATATGGGCACTTGAGAATTAACGGTCGTCGGTGGATCTAGAACCCTAGTCTCAAGACCAACTGCTTTCAGTTGAAGGCAGGGTGGGGATACTGCATAGACTCACCCGTCAGTGCCCCTGCTACGACTACAGTGCCCACAACCTCCATAGCCCCAACAACAACGACGAAGCCAGCGACAACCACGACTACGACTGCAACCACTACCTCAACGACAACCGCAACCACTACCAGTGGAGAAATCACTCAAACTCCGGCTCCATTGCAATCGGGTGTGATTGATAGTTGTGGCGCATGGAAACTTGTTCAATCATCAGACACTTGCGATAGCATTGTCAAGGAGTTTTCAGCAAAAGGCCTCACTTGGGGAAAACTCACCCTGTGGAACCCAGCACTCCATAACGACTGCTCGGGCTTGTTCCCGAATTTCTATATCTGCGTTGCCGTCATTCCCGGTACCAGTCCCTCGATAACAACCACGACCGCAAAAGCCACCACCCAACAGGTCACCACAACCACGAAGACAACTACTACAAGCACCCCTAAGACGACACCACCACCAGCCCCTCCGGTCCCAACTTTTACTCCTCAACAGTTCCCACCGGTCAAAGGTAAATCCATCCAATGTGTCACCGCAACACCAGGAAAACCAGCGCCTCCGAGCAACTACGCAGGCACCACCCTGGCGAGAGCTATCAAGGAAGCTTGCGCCCAAATTCTACCGGGAGGGACTAAGTATCTGGAGAAAGGTTTACCTTACTCTGGAGTTGCCGCTGAAGGCGGAAAGAATGTCAATTTTTATCTGAAGATCTGGTTGGGTGGTTTCCCCGTTACTAACGATTTGTGTGTTGAACACATGCTGAACATCTCGAATGGTTGTAGCACGAAAGGGAGAACATATGGCGGATGTGCGTACAGTTCTGACTTGAACTTCCAGGCTTGCATCTTCCCTTGAGCTTCAGCGGATATCAAGTCTTCCCCTTTTTTAATCCTTTACCAATGTTTTCTTATATATATATATATATATATCTCTGTAAATAATTATTTTTCAGACATATGTGTAAACCTATTTTATTTGAGTTGCCACGAACATAGATATTGAGCAATAGACTTATTCGATTCGAAGTTCAAATTCAATTGAGACTAAAATTCGACCTTGGAGGAAAACTTGGCGTACCTAGACGTCAATTGCCCTTCTATAAAAGTGTTACCAGTGGTGCATAGTGCCTTTCTCGTACTCGCTGATCCGAGACCCACGTAGGTACACCAACTGAGAAAAGAGCACCAGGCTGTTGAAAATGGCATTCCGTCACTCTACCACCAAGACCCTTGGGTGCAGGATCTAGGTAGCCGAGACAAGAAAAGATCACAAGATAGTCACCAATTCTGGACCAAAGGAAACCTTTAGATAATGTAACAAGGCTGTGCTTAGGATTCGGTAGAACTACTATCCATCACAGCAAACTCTACTTAACAAAGAAATCGACGAATCAAGTTTATGGTTCTCTTTTTCTTGCTCAATTCTATGCAACGGAAAATATGTGATAGCATCTGAGAGAAAACGAGGCCCGAAAAGTCTCAGACTAATGCAACGGCTTCGGTTAGCCCTCGCAATATTCCAAATCACACCACGGGGGGTCCCCTTACAATACATAGCGTCTCTCACACACACAGCGCATCAAACAAATAACCCACAAGGAATCTTGTGTGACCCGTTTGCAACAGTATCTACCCGATTCCGCAGGAGTCTCGCGAACAAAAGTTGGGGATGACTAACAAACCCAATCAACCCGACACAGCGATCCCCAAGTAAAATTGTGGGCCGCTGGGTGTGCCCGTTTCTAATTTTACGAAGGGGGGTGGGTGCCAGCCTATTGATGTGCAGCACTTGCTGTGAATCCCATCCAAGCGGGTGGTTAAGATGAGCTCTGCCAGCGTCTAATTACCTTTTCTTTTTTTTTGTTCTTGGTCTTCCAGCTTGGGGTTTAGGGGTATCCACTCTCGAACGCATTTGATAGCGGGAGCGAGCAGAAAAAATAAATAAATGGCCAAGACTGGCGGCTCTCGGGCCATTCTCTGGATTTAAATCGCGGTTTCCCCTCGCTGTTTGTTTCTGAATCGGATTTTCTATTTTTTCGTTCTGGCCTGGTTGTCAAAAGGTTTTACGAGAGACGTGTGGCCGCAAAAGTTTTTAAAGTCTCAGGGGAAGGAACATAAACATCATCGCCAGGTTTCAAACCAACATTATTTCGACGACCAAAAGCAACAAAGGTTATCGCGGCGTCGGAACTATCGTCTACACTATCTAGACTCCACTAGCAGTCGCGTAAAAATAAGCCCCGACAAAAAGCCAACTACGAGCAACATAACCGACAAAAAAAAATGGCCGACTACTCCCAGGGAGCCATAGGCGGCGCACCACCGCCGCAACATTACGCACCAACACCAACGGCTGCAGGAGCGTCTACCGGCAATGGGTTTCTCAGTAACGAAAAGCCAAATTATCCACCATGGCTCAAGTTCTTGCCAATTCTCATCCTCGTGTTCGCCGTTGGCGTCCTCGCCATGATTGGTTATGTCGTTCACACCGTGAGCGACGGAACTGAGAGTTTAGGCTTCAATCTATTCGCTGTAAGTATACCAACCTACGCGCTAGCGCGAACACACAGAATGTAATGCAAATCCGGTTGCTAACAGTTTTGTTGTCGTCACATGTAGGGCGCGTGGACATTAATCGTGGGAACATACCTTATCCTCGCATTCTGGTTCATGCCACACATTCACTACAGATGGGCCATCTTTATTCTCTCCGTTCTCTCGTGCATCTGGTGGCTCACCGCATTCGCGTACCTTGCTTCGAACACACGACAAGTTTATCAGGCTATTGATCTTTTAAATCGGTACACTTCGAGCTACAGTGGCTATGGAGGTTACAGCTTCGCCACAAGTGGGAAAGTTAAGAGGGATTTGGTCGCTTTGTCTGGAATGATGGCTGGGCTTCAGAAGAGGCAGTTTGGAAGTTCGCTTTCGACGTCGTATTATTCTAGTCTTTTCAGTACCTTGAAGACTGTTGCCGCTGTCATGGCTGGTGCTAGCGCTGTTGGAGCTATCGTTTGGTAAGTTATATACATACAGAGTATAAGAGTGCCTGAAAATCCAGGACCTCAAACTTCTACCTAAACTGTTGCTAATGAGTACGTCCACAGGGTCCTCTTCTGCGCCTTTACTATCCTATACGGTATCGCCATCTTCCGTGGAAATTCTTCCCCCGCGCAAGAACCAACTACATATGAACCAAAATCAGAAGCACCACCCTATAGCGCCGCTCAACCAACATATCCCGCACCTGTCGCTACGGAAGGATACGCACCAGTCAAACCGCAAGGCACCCCGATCGATCCCCGCATGCAAAATAACACCGAATTCATGACCCCACCACCACCACCCGGATCTAATCAAGTTGGCGGTATGCAATACGTGAACCCGCAATTCGGTGCACCGCAGCAACCAACTCACTTGAACGCTTATGAGATGGGAGGTGCGGAGCCGGATAGGAATTATACTGTTAGTCCTTTAAGCATCAGTGAAGTTCAGGGTAGTGAACCGAGCAGCCGGGTTGAGATGCCTACCAGTTCTAGGTAGTCGGAGAATGCATGTGGACTAGGATCTTTCGTTGATATGTTTTACAAAATTGGTGGTAGCAAGAGGGTGGCAATGAGTATACGGAGAATATAATTTTAATGTCTTTCGAACATGTCTTTTTTTAGTTGTACAATACGGTGGATATCCAGTTGGATTTATTATTTAGGAACGCTTTGAATTGCAAAGTCTGAAGAAACGGGTATCATTCTGATATGAAATTAAAAAACCAAGGGTATCAAAAAAATTTACAATCTCAACCTCCTCAGTTCCCTTTTACAAGCCTAACCCCCTTCCCAACCGAGGTATCGAACCCCTCAACCACTCCACTCCCCATTAGCCCGCCGATGACCCAGTCGACAGTCAATCCCTTGAATTCCCTCCACTTCCTCGTCCTCCCCTCAAACTTGGTAATCGCCTCACCCCTCTTCCTAATCTTATTTTTATTCTTCGAAACCCCGCCATCCCACTTCTCTCTCAAATAACCCATCGTAGCTTCCCGGTGCGGTGAATGCCGCAACATATCCAACATGTGAGATTTTGAGGACGTGTATATATGAGTCAACATGCCGAGATGCGGTGGGGTTATGGTGTATTCGATCACTCCTCCTCCCTTCTGCGACTTTGCAAGATTATTACTATTATATTCATTATTATTGTAAAGGTTTCCGTTCCTGTTAGACGAGGACACAGAAGCCAAAGACGCCAGCGTCGATATGTGGGTGCGATCTTTCTCCGGTAGTGGATTGATGGTTTTCATTGCGGTAGTCGCGGTCAGAGTGGTTATATCCACCGCTGCTGCCGCACCTGCGCTATCAGCGGTGGACGACGATGAAGAGGAAGAGGAATTTATCACTAAGAATCCTGAGGATAATAACGACATGACATGCTCTTTTGATAGGAAATTTTGGGCATTCGGATCACTACTTATGGTCGTAAGAGTTGGATCCGAAGCCAGTAATGATAAAACGGCATCTTTGGTATCGGAATCTAAAGATGAGCTCTGCGCAATGGATTTCAAAAAGTCGTCGGTTTGGATGACACCTTCAAGATAGGTTGAGTTCCCGGTTCGTATGTGTACTCGACGAAGGGTGCCATCTTCGACGAGAGAAGTTATCGCACGCCCAGTTTCTGTGGGAGAGGGAAGTAGGGATTGGAGATGAGGCAATGGTACAACGTGAGGGAGAGAACGGCGAAAATTCAAGATATCAGCTATAGAATCGCGAGATAACCCGAGGCCCGTGAGGGTTTCGGGGAGAGGAGTGAATTGATGGTTCAGGATATAGACGATAGCTTCGGGAACGGTAGTAGGAAGCTCTGAGGAAGAGTTATCGGTGGGCCAACCAGGGGAGTATAGCGAGAAGGACTCGGTTGAGGAGGGGAGCGGTGGAGTTGACGTCGAGGAGGAGGGCTTTCGGGGCGAGGCGGACGTCGACTTGCGATGCAGTTGGTTCAGCGGGTTCTTGCGGTTCGCAGCAGCACCGGGCGCACGCTTCTTGATGCGATATGATGCCGTCAGGTTCAGCATCTTGTGCGCCCTGGGAGATGGGAGGAGGAGGGAGAGATTATGTAAGAGGCCATGATGGCGATGGTGTTTTATACTCGGATGATTCACTTCGCTTTTGGCGGGCAACACAACGATTCACCTTGCTGCGATTACTTTGTCAGCACCTCAAATATAGTGCTATGGGATCCTTATATTCGGAAGCTATCATACTAGAGATATAACGTTATGTGACCTGTGTGCATACATGTACTTGTATTATAAGAATAGGCTGCTATTATAACCATTTGTCGAACCACTCCAAAACCTGGGTCACCGAGTCCTCAAGGCACTTCCTCTCCTCGGGGTCGTCCGGATTCCCTCTCACAGCAAAACCGTGTCGTCCAGGTTTATACACCTGATGTACGATTTCCGGCAATGTCCTCCCAGCCTCCTGTTCCTTCTTGACAATATCCTCGACTTGTCCCTTCAGTTCGATCTTTGTGTTCGTGTCCTTCTCTCCCCATCCGCAGCTTAAGGGCACAACCAGCTTCTCGGCATCCTCTGGCAGGGACAGGTTACTCGGATGCAAAGCCACCGCCGCATCCACCAGAGGAACCGACTCTTCACCTAGCTTCATCATATGTTTCTCTTGTGCGACCTGGAATGCGTAACGGCCACCCCAGCAGAATCCCACGATCCCGATCTTCTGGGTCTTGGGAGTCGCCCGTCGCAGTTCCTGGAAGAATTCCACGCAAGTCTGCGTTGTAGGCCCGGCCTTATGCCTCGACATCCACATGACCAACGACGGCGCCGAAGCAAGAAGACCGGTGAAGAACGACAGCGACGACTGTTTGGATGCATCGACTGGAATCGCGACATCCGCGAATCGAAGTCCCACCGCGTCACCCTTAAAGAAATCCGGCATGTAAACCAGCCATTCGCCGCTTTTGGCGTAAGAGTCGGCGATGAGTTTGTTGTTGGGTAGCCCTAACCCGAAGATATCAGAGTACATCACAATGATACCTCGAGGGCTGGTGCGATTGCCGATAACATAGGTGTTCAAGCCGTGGATTACCTCCTCCGTGCCTTGAGGTAGGCCTTTGTGGATGGAACCCTACATAACACCAGTGGTTAGTTGATGGAAATAAACATCAACTCAGCTCAAAGGTCATTACCGAAATACACTCTTCGCAGGTAGACATGGTGAGAGGTATAGTTTAGAATTTGAGGGTCAATACAACGATACTGTATCTATTCAAAGAGCAATTGAGTTGTATCAAAATCGCCGAAGAGTGGAACTGGGCTTCGGGCCTTTTAAAGGCTTTTGGTTTAAACTCCCAAATCCGCAATACCCTTACACTTGAGCACTCCAACCACCATCAATGCTGCATACAACTGCCGCCAGATGCGGGCCAGGTCTCATGGGCTTAAGCGGAAATAAGTTGGGTGCTAATTCATATCTACAAGCTTTAAACCCTGGTAGATTGGCACTTTCGGTTCCATCTGACGCTAACTAGAGTCCGATGAGGACATCTGCACCTCCGGCGATACGATTTCCGCCATTCCAGTTTGGGCCGAAAGCGACGAGAACTCCTCTAACGCTCAACCCCCACTAGATAATTCACAAACATTCCACGGCATTTTATTCCGAAATATTGTGATACTCTTGTGGGGTATCTGAACACTCAAGCTTGTGAACTGTGTGCGTTCATGTTCCAAACCCTCATATGAATGCCAACGCCAAAGCAAGCCTATATCAACCAACTTGATATCGATAGCTCCCGATTACATAACCCTGTACCACTGCTTTGTGAGGCATTACTAATCTCCAACTGCAAGGCTCGGCACAAGGTCGACCTTAAGGTTGATCGAAAACCTGCATATTCGCAGTTTCGATATGCTATATAGAATACATATAGCAGCCTAATATTGGTTATCTCGAATCCGTACGAAGTCAACCTGCAGGTATCCAACCGAGCGAATCAGCGTCTCAATTAGTGCATTCTGAGAATCTGTTTGTGGAAATGCTCCGCTTTTACGAAGTATTACGACGGCGCGGGCGAATCAAACTTGACTTCTGAGTTAGTGGGGATCAAATTACAACAGGCAACACGTATATAGTCGCCGCTAAATCCTCCGAGAGTATTTTATTGGTTTGTGTCAATCTTAGAAGTCATTTTGGGGGGGTTCTATGTCATGAGAGACCTGCTTCAGTTTTTTAAAGAGAGATCATATGCTTGAAGCTAAAGACACTATTATCTCGTGTATATTTTGTAAAGGGATGGCTGAAAACTCCAATTTTGCATTCCAGATCTTCTCACAGGTTCACTAAGACCGTCGTTAAACCCCCGCAGAAGTCTCTCGATGATCTTTATAGTAGTCTTAGGCATTCTTAGAACATCAATTTCTCTAGGGAACATTTATAACCTTCCTCTTGAGGCCCTTGAGTTCGTGCTTAGTATATGAGCTACCTTTGTCTCGTGAAAAGACAGCTGGAGTTTAGCCAGTACGTGAGACAAGGCTTGTATTGAGGTGTCTTGAATACCTTGTCACAAGGGTTGCCCATCTCCTTTCGACTTGCTATCACACGGATGGATATGGCTATTATAAGATATGCATATCACTACTCAAGAAAATGGAAACAAGTTAAGAGATCTATGAATAGATGAGAAGAATGCGAATTGGCTTTGACGCTTAGAGTTGCATTTAAACATATTCTGATTTTGCCACAAATTCAGAAATGCTGCGCATTGATGTGTCGAAGTATATACTTTTGCTAGATCTATAGACTGCATATGTCGCTTGTGATATTTACGCGTTACCCGTGATAAGTTATTTACAAGCTAGAGCAATAAGTCGTCTAGTATCTTAATTTCTGTGCTAGGTATTTCAAACCTCTAGCTACCGAAGTGAGATGCCTTTGAGAGGCTGCCACATTCAAGGTTCCTTAAGCCTATTGATACTTAACCTTTTGGGTACCTTGATATATTTCTCCTTTATGAGGACGCAATCCTATATCTTCATCTTAGGTCGTGATTTTAGCCGATCAGTCAATTTCTCATCTTAAAAGCTCGGCTTACAAGTTATGTAAGGAAGTTACGTAGGATTGTAAATAGGTTCTTTATTCTTCATCGAGGAGAGCTGATACAAAAGTTCTGGCAAACAGCGATTCGATCGAGATTTTTAGGTATTTCGGCCCAGGTTTACTGATTTTCTACATCGCTAGGTAGGTCATTAGCTGAATACTAAATATACTACACCATGAACCCTTGAATAGATGAATCATCCACAATATCGTAGGATCCACAGGGTGACTATGTTTTTCTCACTGACGTAGGTGACCAAAACATCCGCGAAAAATCTCTGATGCGGTTTGCATGCCCTCAAAGCTCTAAGAACACATATTCTAGCTGGTATATTGGGGGAAATTTTGTCAAGCGAGTTAGTTATCTTGTCAACCAATCCAACGCCGTGATTCTCCTAGGTGAACCGCGGTTTTACCGAGGTTTTACCGCGATTCAAGTGCGATCCAAGTGCGGTTTAAGTGCAGTTTAAGTGCGGTTTAACTGTGGTTACACCCGCCTAAATGGCGTGTTGGCTGTTGTATTCTCGTAACACCGCATCCGAACACTGCGCATTCTCCGAGCCAATACACGGTAAATATTCAAACAAGCATTCGAATGCTTATTTATATCGCCAAGAGAAGCAGTGGGTTTTGGCGACAGTTGCAACAAGTATCTTTGGAGGAGAACGGTGCCGCAGAGTACATGTGGTTGTGGGCCTGTGACTGCGGCGGATGCCCATGTTCGCTTTTGGGTCCACATCTCGGCAAGACGTCAGAATCCGGCAGCTCTCGCCAGCCAACTGCCAGGAACCATCCATCTCGCCCGGCTTTCCCGAGACTAAAAACAACATCCCTTATCATGCTAGCCTCAGAAAATTCTCTCGGTATGCCGTCATCAGCATATATTTCCCGCCGCGCTCACTTTTCATGCGTATAGCTGACATGTGAAAACGGCAGCGTAGGGTACAAATAGATATATAAGTCGAAGGGTGCTTCGTGCGGTCTCGCGCTGACCGTTCTTACCCATCATCGTAACACAATGGCCGATATGATCGCGGAAACGAAAACAGACCAGGCGAAACCCCTCGTGAACGGAGTGGATGGTGAGAAAGGTGCGAAGGGCTCTAACGGTACCAACGGCGTAAACGGTGTAAACGGCACCAAACCGACTCCGAAGCGTGTGTACAGTATCGTTCCACAGGATGACGTCCCCTCCGAACTCGTCACCATAGATCCCCATGAGCGAAAAAGTATCCGATGGGCACCACTATTCATCCCTATCCGTAGACGTCTGGAGACCTTAGTGGTCGTGATATTCCAGTTGGGCGGTTTAATCGCTTTGGCAATGTTCTGGTTCACCGCCGCAAATCCGCTAACATGGCCGCTGTATGTTCACCCCGCCATAATACACCCGACAGATATCTGAGCAGCTATTAATGAAATATTGAATAGACTCGTCCCATACCTGATATACCTGACCCTCACTCCGCCACCTGCGACGGGACCGCCGTCAAACTTCCTCACCCCATTCCTCCGTAACAAACGCTTCTGGTCCTACTTCACCTCCTATTTCCCGATGCACCTCCACCGCACCGTAGAACTATCCCCAGAAGAAAACTATATTTTCGGATTTCACCCGCACGGGATAATTTCCCACGGCGCATGGGGCAATCTAGTCACCAAGACCACTGGATGGGACGAATTATTCCCCGGAATCTCGAATACGGTCCTTACCCTCGAAACGAACTTTCGCTTACCGTTTTACCGAGAGTATCTCATCGGGATGGGGTTAGGGAGCGTTAGTAGGAAGAGCTGCGAGGGGTTGCTCGGTGGAGTGCCGGGAGAGGTTAGCGAAGAGGCCGTGCATAATACAATCTGGGATCGAGCGCCAAAGGTGTTCAGGAAGAGAAAGATTATGGTCAGCGGAGCCAGCACGCCTTCCGTTGGCGGTAACCATACTACGAATCTGAATATGACCAATGGAGAGAAACCGGCGATGAAGAAGGGCCAAGGTATCACTATCGTCATTGGTGGGGCACAAGAGTCGTTATTCGCGAAACCGGGGACGATGACATTAAAGATGAGAAAGGGTTTCTTGAGAGTTGCTGTGAGAACTGGCGCATCTGTTGTGCCGGTCTTGAGTTTTGGAGAAAATGGTGAGCTCAATATATGCGCCCCATTTTTCGCGAGAATATAGCTAACGAGTGGATAGATCTGTTTGACCAACTTATTCCGGAGAAAACTAGTTGGGTGCACAAGTTCCAGATTCTAGTCAAAAAGGTCTTCGGATTCACTATACCCTTATTCCATGCGAGAGGTATCTTTAATTACGATGTCGGACTGGTACCCTACCGAGTACCAGTAAATACCGTCGTGGTAAGCTCCACCCGCTCTCAAATGACTCTAAGCTACGAGTAGCTGTCAGAGTATAACTAACGAGAGACTCTCTTCTATCTAGGGCCGCCCCATTAAAACCGTTCAATCACCAGATCCACGTGACGACTACATCGATGAATTACAGGACGTATACTGTCAAGAATTGGAGAGGATGTGGGATGAGCATAAAGATAAATTTTCACCGAATAGGAAAGCGGAAATGCGGCTTATTCGGTGATTTTTTACAATTTGAGTTTTGGGTTTCCTTTGTTTTGGGGTTACTCTGAGCATTTGGTTGCGGCGAATATATATATCTTATTTCGTTTTCTGATATTCCCCCTTGGTATCGGGCTGCATTTGCCGTTTTTCCTATTTTTATCTAAGTGGATATATATAACTGCATATCGGTTGGGTCTCAAAGGTTATTTTGAAAATAAAAGCTTTTAACAGGACTATTTCGACTCCATAACCTTCTTTCTCGTCGCTAGGGTGTACATTTCAATGTAAATATCACTCGTTAGTCGTAATTTGAAGTTGTTGGATGTGCCCAATATAGTGAACTCGGGAACAGGTAGAACGAGAGAAACCTTCACTTTGCTACGGGAATTCTTCCGATCCAGGGATATAAATTCGCTGTGGGGAATTTCTATATGCTTTTGTTCGCACTTCGTGCATCGCGGCTTTCTTGCAAGATAAAATTTGTTGTCAGGAGATATCTGCATCTGAATGCGGTATGCTTCGGGTAATTTTTATGCTTTCTTATTTCTTATTTCTTATTTTTTATTTTTATTTTTATACTTCGATAACCACGGATTGATTGTTGATTGTGCATGTGTAAATTTGCATGATGCAGGTCCGAAATAACTGCGGCACGCTGTGGCTTCCTGGACAAATTCAGCACAATAGAACGCCACTGACAAGGGGGGAAAGGTTTTGCAGATCATTGCTTCTAAATCAAAAATGCGGCAATGGTATTGTCGGCGAAGATACCAGTTTTACTAGTCAGGTTTCTGAAAACTAGAGCTATTCACGATGTTGTCGAGTGTGTGCCAAATGGCGACTTTTCGAGTTGGGATCAGGAAGCCCGAAGAGAGAAAGAGATCGTCGTTGCTACCCTTAAATTTGAGAAACAATAGGTTGTTCGTCTGCGAAGGGTATAAAGTGGGGAATCATTGGAATGCGTGTAGGCAGCGATGCCGTTGGCCAACAAGGGTCCTCGCGACGGAGAGACAAAAAGTGTCCCACGAATAATAGAAAAGCCAGAGCCGCGGTCCATTCCTCCTGCCGTAGAAACAGGCCGATAATTTTCCAAGAAGGGAAATATATTTCTTTAACCAAAAAAATATTTAGTTCACGGGTTCGTTACCACTAGCCGTTCGCCGACGAAGGAATTCCGATATTTGTTATCGATATATCGCCTTCCAACGGACCTTCTCATGGCGCATTCCTCCTCCCGCCGTTACACATGGCCTAGTGCTTCTCAGTTATTATTCTTACGCGCCCGCACTAGTTCCCTGTGGCTACTGCCGCAATTAAATCGGAAACATAAAAAAGGAAGAAAAGCCTCACTTTATCGGCCGGAAAGTTGTGCGTATGGTGTGCGCGCCCGTCTAAAAGTTCATCCCTATTCCCTACCTGCATCGATATCGGTATAATTCTTTCTTTCCGAACCGATCCCCTGATGCTTGCCTTTTGATTGATTGATAAGGAGAAGTATTGTGCTCGCTAGTAAATAGTGCACACTTACGCACGGGATTTCAAAGATAAATTTGGGGGTGTGAAGCCCCGTCCACAATATCGTCTGGGGTCAAGGGTTTACTGCTTAAATTCAAGGACGGGAAACAAACCATGAAATAAGAAAAGAGAGAGAGTCGCTGCAATGCAGGAAGCCTAACATGAATCCTTGCGTAGCCCAGATCTCTCTCGTTCTCCTGCGGACAAGGAAACTGCGGGCCACAGGGTTCAGGGCTCCGAGTTGGTGGGAAATCGCGGTTCGAAGGTTTGAGTGTTGCTACTTTTTGCGGTGTGGGAAGCATGTTGGATATGGGATGAAGTTCGACGGACCCCCTTTTCGGGATTTACCCTTCAAGCTGGACACTTTTTATCGCGCGTTTCTCCCACTCTAGAAATTTTTGAGAGTGAGAGAAGAATCCTGTCCGGTAGACGTTTGGAAAACCGAGCGGATCCATGGGATTAATATCTCTTTCAGGTCGTAAAGTAGGCGGTGAGCAAGGCCAATACGAATAAATGGGTTCTTAACAGCGCCATTTAACGGGGCCGTTGGTTTCAAACGTCTGCTTGGAAGGAACCATTTATTGAATCGTGGGGATATATGACGGTCGTTCACTCTAATTGGAAGTTCAGGGGATCCCGTTTCGGCAATCGATTAAAATGACGGCGTTGCCTATCTGATGGTATCGATTGGCTAATGTAGGGCTCTCATCTCAAACGGATGTCTGAAAGGTATCGTTCTTAGTGGTTTGCGGGAAAGAAAAAGGCGCACGTGGGATTTGGAAGGCAATGAGATTCATTTTCCATGACCGAATATATCGATCGAATAGAATGGTAGGTAAGATGTAAATCGGATTTGCTCACGTTCACCTCGTATAAACTTGCCTGGTTCCCGTTTTCACCTTTCTCCATTTGGTTTCTCTTGACGGAGCTTTTTTTCGTCCCAAGGTTTATCCAGCGACCCTGCAATTCTTGTCTCCCGTGATATTTAACGGAAACAGGGTTTTTATTTTACCCCCGCACCGGAGTCTGGTCAATTTTGGCCAGCCTTCTGTTACTTTTTCATGCAGAGTGGCGGGAAGAGAAGGGGACCTTGCCACAAGCTGAAGCGAGAGCATCCATTTGATATTGCAACGAAATCGGACACACGGGAACCAGCTTTCTCTGAGGATACTATCAATCGAAAGTTGTCTTGAATTATTTCGTATCGCTTCCATTTCGCAAGACGTTGTTCTTTCAAAGTAACGTTATTCATATTTTCGTTTCAATCGGGATTTATTTCCTACTTCGCTTGTCGACGTTTTGTTTCGTCCTGATTACCTGCCGATTGCCGAACAAGGACTACCGCCGATATAAACCTGCATCACTATCGAAACCTTTGGCATAGTTCGTCTCCACCACCGTACCGTCAGAGCGCAAGCACAGGGCAAACAGCACAAGTAACTTTAAGAGTGAGTAGACAGTCATTCCGCATAGTTTTCTACGCTAGTGTTAGCTGTTCCTGCATAATTCAGGTACCTTTTTCATTCTTTCCCTTTTCTGTTAATCCCGCGGCGCACTTGATTGCAGAGAGTCTGGATTCGACTACGGATCCGAGCGCAAGCGAAGATTCTGCGTACCGCACTGACACAAAAAGGGAAAATCCTTTTCATGCTGCTCGATTTTCTCCTTTTTCACTGAAGAACTTTCGATTGCATTCTATCTTTGTAGCATTTTTTTGTTCGAAAATAATCGAACAGTCTCCCAAGTTTAACCTAATGAAAGGGTCAAAATCGCAGGGGCTTCCGTAGAGAAAAGATCTATTCGAAGTATCTTGAGGTCCAAGAATAGGTACAGCTGAGATCATTGCTCAACTGGGCATTAAAACTGCCCTACTATCAACCTGCAATTTGATACTGCTTCTCATTAAATAACTTTTCTTCTCTTCGCCCGCTTCTATTTCTGTTACGTTATCGATACTTATATCACGCCCGTTTCAACACTCTTCCCCCAAACCTCTAGTTTTCGATACAAGTATTTCATCCAGGGAAAGATATTGGGGCACATGCATATCGAATAGCATTCTTCGACGTCTCTGGAGCCTTTGGAGAGGGGTATATTCAGCTGAGACGGCGCACTTCATTTTTGTTCATACGAGAAGGAATTCATCGGAAGGGGCTTTTGGCATTTTCGTGCAATCGATCTAATCAAGGTACTTGTTTGGTGACAATAGGTTTCAAGCCACCTGAGACCGGAACGCCTCTACCGACATCGACAATTTACATTTTGCATTGAAAATTAGATATTTTCACAGCCACAAACGCCTCTTTTTTCTTCAGTTCTTAGGAAAGTGTCAAGAGAAGATTTGGTCGATTCGTCTTTTTCGAACGGACGTGTTCAGGTTAGTCCTTTTTCTTATTCCATTCGAATGCAGAACACTCGAGGCCAGCTTGAGTAGAGGTTTCTCCTGCCCCTTCTTGAGAATAAAAAGCGGTGCAACTGCAACTCGGTTCGTGGGACCTGCAGAATCCGAATCTACCGACGAGCAGGAGCGGGGGGTCCCTTTTTTTGCTTTCTTTTCAGCTTTTCCTTTGGTTTCGTTCGGTATCGCTGCCTGCATATAGGGGTAGACAGTGGACCAACCACCAGCGCAGGAATCGACTTTGCGAGCAAACCGATTGACGAGAAAAAGCGTCTTAGCACCCGGACGAGTTTAGTGTATTTTCGAACGTCGGAGTCGTCGTGATTGCGATCGTTTTCAATCATTGATTCCCTTTTCTTCACTTCGGTCTCTTTCTTCTCGGCCTCCTTCTCGATCTCGTCTGCTTTGTTCCTTCAGCTGCATGCGGTGGGAATAGTATCATATCATCGTCCCCTCTCAACCTGAAACTGGCCCCGACAACAGCAGCCAGGGCTTCTCCACTGACCTCGAAACCACGGCCGCCTTTCCCTTCGAAGTCTCTTTTAACAGCAGCCCTTACTTGCGTTCGATAAACATCATTCGGATCGATCTTTCCCGCATAATATGCGAGCTAGCCACCAGAATTTCGCCTCAGTCCTCGCTCACTAACACCGCCCTCCTGTTTCTTGTCTTCTGCTGGTTAGTGCTGTCTCATATCATCTGTCCGTTCGTTCCCTTGCCTTTCCTCTCGCCATTCGACGGGTCTCCCGCCTCGAAAATTGGCTGGTCGTCTAGTTGGTTGCACCTTCCCCTGTTCCTCGCTGCTGCGTGGAGGGTGTGTGTTTGGGTCAAACAAAACATCGCTGCAACGACCACTTTCTCTTCTGCTGCTCTCTCCTCCCTCTCCGTTGCTAACTTCAATATATCTCTCCACCTCAGCAGCATTGTAACGAACCCACGCATTCTCTCACGTCCATCTCACCGCAGTCCGTACATTCACACGTTCATCGCTCATACGATCTTGGTCTCTCAGGAAGGAGAGTTCCCGAATGCCGCCGTCCCACTGATATGAACCTCCTCCCGTAACCAGCCTTAGCGCCACTTTCAACCAGACTCGTGCTCCTCATTTTTCACCCTACCTTGGGAGGCCCTTAAACTTCTTTAATCTCCACCGTCGAACGCTTCGACATTCTCCTCCGTCTCCGAGCGCTTTCTCTTTCGGTGATCAGAACCGAATTTTTTAGAAAAGGGTCTCCTCCCGCCCATCTTTCCGCTTCGTCATAATCCGAATAGCGATCGCATCGCCCGCTATATTTATATCCTCACCCCCCGTCACACACGCGAGAAGGTAGCAGATTATCCGGTTTCACGACTCCACTGGGAATAGCAACCATGGCTACCACGCAGACGACCACGCTGCCTCGCCCCGGCGGCGCTCGATCATCGCTCCCTCGAACATCTCCTGCTCCGACATCAGCACTCCCCCACCCTCCTTCAGCAGCATCTCGCAAGACCTCATCCATCGCGTCAATCAAGTCACTGAAACGACCGTCATCGTACGCCAGCCTCCGAGAAGAGTCCGACAAGGTCAGTCCGAATCGACTATCAACACAGTCCGAGCGGAACGTTGCAGGTTCCACCAGAATATTCTCACTACCGCCTACATCGCCGCTCGCTCCCGGTGGAAGTGGAGTCGCCGGGAATAGAAGAGCCTCATCTCTTGCGCCCGCATCACCAATCACACCTGCTCCTAGAAAGAGTAGTTTGAATCCCAAGGGACGGTTTCCTCTGAACGTGTCCGGTATCAAGAAGAAAGAAGAAGGGTTGGGCGTCAGTTTAAGCCCAGACGATACGGTTCCGCCATCGCCACCACTCAGCAGATCCTCGTCGCAGTTGGGAGACCATTTGGGTGTATCGATGATTGATAGTAATAGTGGAAGCCGGAGCCCTAGCGCAATGGGTGGTGAGGACGGTGACAAGAGTAAAGGCAATGTTTTAGTATCGATCAGAGTCCGGCCGGCTGGTGAAGCCGCAAAGGAAGCCGCTGAATGGACGGTTGATTCTGGAAAGTCGCTTGTGAGATGGAATGGAAAGGAAGGCGGAGATTATTACCTGGGTAGGTTTAAATCTCCTTCAGCTCCGAAACATGGGTCAGCTGAGGGCAGCCAAACTAATGCTTTATATGCTTCTAGACAACGTCTTCGCGCCACGGGATAGCAATGTTCGAGTCTACGAATCGTGCTGCAAGCGGCTAGTGCGTCGTGTGATGGAAGGCTATCATGGCACTGTATTCGCCTACGGTATGACCGGTACTGGCAAAACATTTTCCATGCAGGTACGTTAGTGTGGCCGCTTTCCCCTTTCCGTTCTACGATGTGAACCGCGCCATTCCATCGGATTTCCTTTCAAAGGCAATCTTTGAAACTAACGAAATCCGAAATAGGGAACTTCTGAGAATCCTGGCGTCATTCCTCTCGCTGTTACCGACATTTTCTCTTTCATCAGAGAAACCCCGCATCGAGAATTTTTATTACGAGTCTCGTATCTCGAAATCTACAATGAGAAAATTCACGATCTCCTTTCGCCAGTCCAGAATAGCGGAACCGGTGTTTTCGGTCAAAATGTTGAGGAAATTAAGCTTCGAGAGGATAGTAAGCGAGGGGTTTACGCTACCCCTCTCAAGGAAGAAATTGTGCAGTCTCCTACGCAGCTCCTTAGGGTGATTGCCCGGGGTGATCTCGCCCGAAAAACTGGTTCTACCCAGTTCAACGCTCGCTCATCGAGATCTCACGCTGTTGTCCAGATTGTTGTGGAGAGCCGAGAACGTATTGTCGGTGGCGGCGCACCCCTTGATGGTAAAGCTGGTAGCGCTATTGGCGGTGTCCGAGTCTCGACCCTGTCCCTCATCGATTTGGCTGGTTCTGAACGAGCGGCTGAAACCAAAGAACGACGTCAAGAAGGTGCACACATTAACAAGTCCTTGCTCACCCTTGGCAATGTCATTGCCAGACTTTCCCAAGCTAAGGACGGAAAGGACAAGGATCACTTGCCGTATCGAGACAGCAAACTCACCCGATTGCTCCAGCCTGCCTTAGCCGGTAGCAGTCTTATCAGTATATTATGTACCATGGCATCCAGTACGGATGCGAACCACTTGGAGAGCTTAAACACCCTCAAGTTCGCAGCCAGAGCAAAGAACAACATTGTCTCCCACGCAAAGAAAGCTGAAGAAGCCCTCGTGACGGATGCTGGCAGTAAAGTTTTACTTGAAAGATACAGGCACGAAATCGCGGAACTGAGAGGACAGTTAGAGTTACAAGCCAAGGTACAGATGGAGTCGCAAGAACAGGAAGCGCAACGTCACGAGGAACAGATGATTGAAATCCAACTCGCACGAACCGCGTTGAAAGAACGGATCGATCATCTGAACCGTTTGATTCTCAGCTCCAAGTCTTCTGGTGTTAATAATACAACTGGAACAGCTCATAATTCGACACTGCTTTCCGCTCGATCATCGACATATTCGACCGCTCCGGGTGGACTGGGACCCGTTCCCCAAGCTGTTCCTAGAACATTCTCACAATCCACATTCGCTTCGATTGGACCCCCACCCGAATTTCTTCCCTCGGATCCCGGATCGGATGACTCTGTCGGTGAATATGGCGACGGCTCTGCTTCTTTAGCTGCCCAAGTTAAAGCTTTGCAAGCCGATAATGCTGACAAGTCGAGATATATCTCGACCCTCGAAAAACGATTACTTCAGGCGCGTCGAGCATCGCAATCTAGAACCTCAATCGGTCTCGCCAGTTCCCCTAGAATGTCTGGCACCGGCGATGAAGGGTCACTGGCATCCATTATTCGAGAGAAGGACTCAGAAATCGCAAATCTCCGCGCCCAACTCGATGACAAGGAAAGAATGGTCGCCGCTCTTCGCAGTTCCGCGAGAAAGCGCGAGTTGGCCGATCTCAAAGTATTGAAAGTCAGAACTAAGAGTATCGACGACCTTTTGAGCTCCAAGAGACGCGCCTCCACGAATCCACTTTCACCACCAATGAAGAATACCTCGGATGACATCACCAGCAACCCAGTCGCTGAAGATGAAGAAGAGCTGCTCTTGGTCAAGCCCCTCAATATCTCGGTTAGGCGCACGCCTGTTCCACCAGCTAGAAGCTCGTCGCAGTCTTCCACTGCTAAGAAGAAGGCAAGCGTTATGAGCCTACCGGATAGTATGCTTGAGCCGATCGCTGCGTGAGAAACGCAAGTGATCAACATTGAAGATAGGCGAGAAGAATACATCGGGGCTCCTGAGTCCAGATCTCCTTCTCCGGCTTTGACGATTACTACGACATCCGAAAATGATACGACTGATAATAATAAAATTGAAGACAATACGACTGAGGTGGGAGAGGAGGTTTCTTTAGCTCCTATGTGCGCGGCACCCTCGAATTACAGACCGACGGATAGGTCAACTATTGTAGTGCTCATATTCGCGATCACTACGACTTGGTGGATAGGTCATCTCACGAATTCTCATTAGGAAATGCTGCATGGATTATGGGATAGCCTGTTTACAACGTGGTTTGGGAGAGATTCTTACTAATAACTTACGCCGTCCTCTACTTCGATACGCCATGCATTTGAACTTCCAACAAAATCACTTTTCATTCTTCACATATGCATGGATTTCATATCTTCTCTTTTTATTTGTTTCCATTAGGGACGGCGTTTTGCGCTATCAACAGCAAACCCTCTTGTTTTCGTCTTCCATTCGCTGTCCATTAATTTCTTTCCCCCGCCACTTTGTTCTCCCGACCTTTTCACTTCTTTTCTTATGGCTACCTACTCATCCGAGGAAGGGGAAAGACATTATGTTTCATTTCGCTAGCACTAACTAAATATTAGTCCCATCATCGTCATTGTTTTGCCTCCCGTTGCCTTGCGAAAAAATAACGGCTTTTTTTTCTTTGTTTTTTCTTAAAAAAGAGGGGAAAGAGATCATTAACCATCGGAGCTTACGGCTTGTTTGTGGGTTCTTTTAAATGTTTTTATTCACTTTTTTTTCTAAAGTTTGTTTACTTCTGCATCTTCATTTCCTCTCGTACGTGGGAGCCGCTTCTTTTTTTTCCGCCTTGCGAATTTGCTTTTGCGACAGTGTCTTGATTTTCAGATCTATATTCCTTTTTTCCATTCAGTGTATATTATATCTTGACTTGGCATCCGTCTCCCTAGACCTAAGCCTTCCTTTTCCTCTGCTTTTTTCAAATTTGGTTTACTTTATCACGGCTTAATATGAAAGAAAACGTTTCCTCGGATGAGGGAACCTTTGGGTGGTTCTTTTGACATGATCTTTTTCTTCTCTTGCTTTGTTGATCGCGGATTCCGTTATACGTTCTAATTCCCTGTAGAGCATTGGTTTACATCGATCGATATCGTTTTTTTGCACTTATCGTTACATCTAGACTAGATGTTGCATCTTAATTTGATATTTTTTTGAACCGGTAGCCTGCCTAGATGATCCCTCTTGTTTTGACCAGCTTACAATTATCTAACGAAACCATTATTTGAGATGCGTACGATACGCGGAATTTTTATGAACTTTTGTTATATCGCTTTCTCATAATACTTATAGGTATAAATAGAAAAGGACTCCTACAAACTCCATGGAGATTGCCTGTCGCTGTCGTTTATAAGAAACATCGAGATTTCTAGGTGGGAGTATAAACAAACACACCTAGATTTAAAAAAAGTCACGTCTATCCGATGCGAAAATGAATCCTATATTTCATCCCCGGAGACCGTTCCCCTAACCATTCGACGCAGTATGGGTTTAAAAAGGATTGAACGCTTCCGATCTTCCCCTGAAGAGACTGAAAATATGTCTTTTGGGTGTCGAAAACCTCCTCGGAATCCTTTTGATTACCAAAGTGCTCTCGTGGGCCATATTGAGAGAAATAGGGTCACTGTCCGAATCAGAATCGCTTTCCTTCTCGTTGTCATCATCGTCTCCAAATAAAGTTGGCGACGGAGAAGCTCCGGGGTCAGGTTTCTAACCCGCCCCACCTCCAAAGTCAAGCTTCCTCGCCACCTTCTTGCCCCTCCCATTCGTCTCATCCGCGTTATTGAACAACTCCCCAGCTTTCCGCTTCAGATCACTCCCCACCTTCTCAATTCCCTTCCCGCCACCCTTCTTCGGTAAATTCATTGGTTTAGTAGGATACGGTTCCTGCGAAAACCACGCCGCATCCAACGCTTCTCTCGCAGTACATCTCCTCCTAGGATCGAGTCGTATCATTTTCATGAGTAGATCCACCCCAGATTCCCCCGCCGCGATAAATGTGTTCATGAAAAAATCTCTTCCGCGTTCTTTGACCGATGCTCCGGTTTCCACGCTATGGTACCCAGGTAGCGTCGTCACACCGGGCCAGTTATCTTCGTTGGGTGTTCCGAGCGCCTGGCATATTAGTTCCAATTGGTGTAAATCGCTATTTCCAGGAAGAAATGGCGTTCGAAGCATGAGTTCGCAGAATACCAAACCGAGAGAAAATATGTCGACAGCTGATGAGTAGAATTTAGCCCCGTAGAAGAGTTCGGGGGGTCTGTACCATCGGGTGATGACATTTGATGTCATGGGTCGGTAGGGGTCGGAGAAGGAGCGGGCGAGACCAAAATCGGCAAGTTTGAGGACACCAGAAGACGAGAGCAGTAAATTGTTAGGTTTGATATCCTATATGCAAAGATCAGTGATGGAAATTTAAGGTATTTTCCAAGGGTGAACGTACGCGATGTAGTACAAAGGCCTTGTGACACCACCATAAACCGCGTAAACTCATCAGCATCCAACTCTTGACATCCGCCATACTCAGCGTTAACGAGCTATCCTTTATGATCATTTCTAGATCACTATCTAAAAACTCGAGAACGAGACAAAGGTTCTGATTTTTGGAACTGAACACATCTAGGAGGGCGATAATGTTGGGGTGGTGGAGTTCTCGGAGATATTTGACTTCACGAATTGCGTCCATGGACAGGCCATCGCGGAACTCGGTGTTGACTTTGATCTTTTTTATGGCGACGGGGACGGCAGATTCAGTTTGGGTGGCGCGGCGGTGACCGAGGTTGACGACGGCGTACGCTCCCTCTCCGAGTTTGCGATCTATGTCCGAGAGATATACCAGTTAGACAAGTAGATCTATTAGGCATTCGTAGAGAATTCATGCCTTTGGTGTATTTCCTTTTCGTCTTGGTGTTTAGGTCGTCCGGGTCATCAATATCAGAACCGTCGGAATCGTCCTTCACCTTGGATGCGGCCCGACGGCCAAGCGCTCCATCTCCGATTACACGATCTAAATTAGATAACAGAGAATTTTGAGTAAGTAAAGGCACGAGATGCAGTCGACCGGTGTGCATGCATACCCTCAGCGGACTTCTTCCCACCAAGGCCGGCGTTCGAGTCGCCATTGTCCGAGTTGTCCAACTCGTCCTTCAGCGACTTATTCGCATCGCCGTTTTCCGGGAGAGGAGTATTATGCCCGTTCCCAAATGGCAGGGTCCTCTTTATGAGATTCGCCGCGGGGAGGGCGGATGAGGCGGAAGAACCAGCTGTCGCGCTCATCGCGAGGAAGGTGTTTTGGCGAGGTGTCTGGCTGGTCGTTGGAAGCGAGGACGTTGTGTTGATAAGCTTCGAACTGCTTTGAAAAATTTGGTGTCGGACTGAACAGGCGACTCTCCCCGCGAAGGATCCGGCGACATCGAGAACCGCGAAAATGGTACGAAGACGAAACCAATCGATTGAGATACTGTCATGGATAACTTGCTAATCTATCTTGATAGAACCATCTTCGGCCGCTGTTGACGGCGACAAGACCCGCGATATTTGATTTCCTACTCCCGAGCTTCAACCATGCGAGGTTACTACATCACTCCCGCCAGGCGCGACCAATCCCCGACGTACGAACACCCCCTGCTATGGTCTCTAGCATATAGTGCTAATTATCCTATGTAGACTTCGTCCACTGCTCCGGACGTAAACACCTTCCTTACCAAAATCGGCCGGAACATGATCCAGCACGAATCCAAATTCACAGACTGGGACCACTTTATGGGCACCACCCCCCGACAGTTACGAGAGATGGGTATCGAACCGGCGAGGGATAGGAGATATTTGATCGATTGGAGGGAGAGATACAGAAACGGAACCGAGCCGACAGAATACAAGAGGGGCAAGAAGGTTGATGGTGGTGAGAGACGGAAGAAGATGGTCAGGGCATTGAGGAGAATCGCGGAAAGAAGAGAGCAAAAGAAGAAAGAGGATGCCGCTTTGTTGATGGGTAACAGGTGATTTCATGGTATGATTACCTGATACTGTACATCGACGGTCCTTGGGTTCCTGCACGGCGACATGCTTGTCGCATCAGGTTAACTTGTTGTATATAACACTTGAATATAGATTCGAGGCTGTATCTGTATATAGTCGTATGCTTCCGGCACCTCATAAGGGCCTTCCTCTCAATATCTTGAGCATAGCGATGCTTCAGCGGTGCGCATATCCATTGTTGGGCGCACAATGTTGGACTCGCAGCGGGGAGATAGCGTATAGCCTCGCCTTTATTTTCCCGGTTTCCAGATCTACCAGCTAAACAATCATAGAATACATATGCATTCTTACACGAGAATTCCGCGCAATGGGCAAACGTTGAGTTGTACAAAATGGTTATGACACAATTGTACATGCTTCTAGCCGGCAATTCGCAGTAAACGAGCATACGACGGCCGTCCATATAGTCATTAAGCAAAGGTTGACAAATGATCTTAATAAAAGGTGATCCTCTTAAGCATATGGAGTAATATTCAAAGTCCGAATCAGTGACGACAGGGTATTAAACCAAAGCCTTATTAGTTTCAACTCGAATAAATTGCTTGCAGATGGGGCAGAGCACTCCTATGGATACTGCTCCGGCCTCCGAGTTCAAATGGTGCTAAATTGAACCTTAAATGTAGTCAATATATATTTCTATAGCAAGTGTAATAAGGAACCATATTGCTCTTTACTCGCGAACTTTTTATAGCTCTACGATAAGACCGCCAAGTCCTAGTAGGCTCTTGAAGCTCGAGATATCCAAAATGTGCACCGAAATATGCTTCGGTATTCACCGAAAACACGGGAAGAAGAAGTATAGCTCGGTAACTTCTACTCGCACACTCTCCCCAAATGAGACTACCATTCCTCTCAGCGGTGGACACATCATCAGAGGAATGCATAGTATAAAAAGGAGGTAAACTTGTTCCTTGGAGGACCAGGGGTATACCTTGCAGCGTTCCGAGCAACTCGTTTCGGTGTGATGTATGTATATCTTTTATGATATCTCATATCCGTGCTATCTTTTTGATGATAGGGCAACCGTTCCTCTCTCCACCATTTTCAACCTCGACCTTAAGCGGTCCTTTCTTCAGACAAACAACATCCCCGCGCGGCCTTAAAGCTCCATTGCTGTCATATCCTTTAATTTCTGTGCGTTGGAAAAGTGTTCCGGCCTAGTTTTGATTCGTTAAATGTTACACTAAATTATGCAGGGACATTCACAATGAAACCGCATGAGCCGGAGCTAGGAGGCCTGATGGCCATTGCAACATCCACTTCATGGACCTTAGGATGATATATCAACCTTCTCAGCCCATTTGCGCCCCGCCGCAACGGGGCACACCAAATTTCTCGACTTCGTCATAACGACTTCGTCGACCTAATCAAGCAAGGGGACTTGCCGAATGAAATCTTGAATGGTCATCGTCAGTTCGGAACTCAGAAATCCCGTTAAGACCGTAAACGAAAGATCTGCGGAATTCCCAAGAGTCCGTTAACCGGATGCTCGGCTAGATTTTCTAGCTAATCTATCGACTCCCCAGATCTCAAAAGTCCCGAGTTCGATCCTCTGCGGGGCTAATACCTTGGTCCTGCAATGCAAGGTCATATCTAGTCAATTCTGGACGGAAAAGGAGAATATCCACATATGCTAGATACACCTTCGCTTGCAGGAGCCGTAAATTTTATGCCGCTAGGGTCTTTAAACCCATCACCTGCCAGGGATGTGCAACTTTGAGCTACATCGTGATCTCGAGCCGTCCCACCTTTCTTCTTCTCCAGAAAAAAGGCCTCAAACGGCAAACGACCTAACGGTATCGGGTGAAGAGGCATGCATGTCCAGCATGACGTGCATGGAGATGGCCGTGCGGGATTATATATTGATTTTGGGTTCCGCCGTTTGGGGAACCTATTATTCCTCTGAAAGGGTATAAGTAGGCGGGTTTGGCGTGCGTCTGTCTTTTCTTTTCCCTCTTTTCCCCTTCCCGCAAAATTTAAATGTGGTTTGGCAAGAAAGTGGATCTGCATTTACTGCCGAATGCCGCTTTTTCCGCCGCACCCGTCAAAACAAAGTTGTTTTATGCTTGTGTAACCAAACCAGACGACATTCTCGAGGAAGCGCAACTCGATAGCGGTTTTGAGCGAAGGTTTTTGAACTTATTTTCGACCTGTAACTTTTATCAAGTTGCCAGATGAGAGCATCATAATCGAAAAGCAGATTTTCAAGCCTCCTTTTTGCGGCGTGCGGACCAGGCTTAGGAGCCACTAGCGAAACGTTATTCGGGTAAAGATCAGCGATGCTACACAAACATATCTATCAACGGCGGAGAGGAAATTTTATACTTACTAGATATTTTGAGACCAAATATTGTTAAAGAATGGATGAATGCCGTTGTAGGGTATGGCAACTAGCATATTCTATATATTTGGGGGTTGAAGTTGGAGGCTGGTGTGGAGTGAACGCCTGGGGCGCAAAGCGTGCACCAGCCTCACCAATGCAAAGCGCCAGTGGCTTGCGATCACAATACTAAATACGCATTTTGACCTTGGTCGTCAATTAGCATCCGGACCAAGGGTACAGATGACTGACCGACGCAACGGTCTTCGGGGTCGATTGCGTTCCTGGTGTAGTCGAACTTTATTCCTGGGAAGCCCCGAGCTTCTTGACGAACCCGATATCCCCTCAACAGCCGGGGTAGCCAACCAAATGAGGAATCTGAGAATGCAGAATTGTCATTTTTACACCAGTGCCGAAGTCAAAGCTTCCACGGGGTGGATATTGAATGATTCGATCCCAAGAGTTCTGGATGAAGGTACCGATACCAAAGTCAAGGTACATGCGCCCTCCACCAGACATTCTTTCCCAAAGTTTGCGAATTGGGGCGCGCGATGATATCAAACGCATGAAGCCAACATGCCGGCAACGGCGCCTGAGCGGCGAACGAAACCTTGGAATCCGCATTCTCAATTGACTGGTAACGGTTTGCTCCATCAGGAGGGGCAAATTAAGTCTACCAGAAAAAGAGACGGGACGTTTCTGCAGCCGACAACCAATTTGGGCACACTTGTTACTATTCATATGGTTAGTATGCATGCATGCACAATGTTAACCTGTTTTTGGGATCTCATACCATTTTAGGGGATGGGGCTACGTCCGGGACGACCAATATCTGGAACGACAAACATAGCTCATGAGCCCGCGCCTGCTGATATAACCTGATCGAAAGTGGACAACCTCTATTCATACAGGCTAAGAATGGCTGCCCGATTATGCATTAATGGTTATATTTTGGGAATACCCTAAATCCCTCGGCCGGTAGATGGTACAAGCGGTTAGCGTCGTCTAATCGAAGTTTCACTTGCGGATCTTTGAGCCTGATATCAGGATGATGGCATGGGAAAGTTAGAAAACGCATTTTCGAATCAACAGGATAGACACGCTATTGGATATGGAAAAACCCGAGATTAAAAGCCGCATTTACTGTCTACTGGATATGGAATTCGCGAGCCGCCTTGGTCGAGTGGATGTCGCCAATATCGATTGAATTGAGAAGGTGTGGGGATACAATAAGAAATGCAGAGGCAACGGGATTTCTATGGGATGTCGTCGATCTATATCTGCCAGGGGATAGGAGATACGAGCAATTCACATACTGGAGATTCGGCATCCGAAGCGGAATATATGGCATACGATTCTACTATATTCACCATGGCGAATTCTGCGGCTTGATCATTTTTGGCGTCTCTTGGATTTGATTGGAGGCCTGTTGGGTTTATGGATCTCGTAGGATGGGGCGGTATTTTACCAATCAATAAGCTATGAAAAATACCCACTGGTTTACGATGTGCCCGGTATGCCCTCAGTAAAAGGGGTTGATATACGGTGCTGCATCTACGCCCTTGAGAACCTAACGAAGGGGGATTGTTGGATCGACATAAGCCCCAGGGCCCTGTGTGACCCCGGTGGTGAACAGCCACAGCATACCGGGGTCACCGACAACACGCCGGATACAACGACGACACAGCCTGAAGGCAAGAAAGGAGTCGAGTTTCCCAACAACCAGACTTCAACCATTTCCGACTGCAAAACCAACGGCTTGAAAATGTTCTTGCTCTCGAGCCCTCCCATATTTGCTATCACTAGCCCTAATGCCGGCCTATGTCGTAATTACTAATACGCAGATGGAGTGTTCTCGGTCGCCCGGGGTGGCGTTACCCGAACCAACTGACCGGCTTCGGGTGGCAAATGCAGAGTACTTTTAGCACGAGGTCTGCGATCCAAGGAAATAAGTATAGAACACCCTGCAGCGAGGATCGGTATCTCCGGGAAAGGATGTGTAGATGCATTCTACAAGCATACCCTAACTTGCTCGCCGGTCATTCTCTTCTAAATGGGAAACTCACCGTTGTTTATACGCAGACCAAAACCGATAATGATTTCCGGTAAGCTGCCTGGTTGTGGGTTTCTTTTGGTACAATTTTAAACACGGCCATCTATAGATTGAGGCGGCGAATGCCGTTGCTCTAACGGTCATTAGTTCGTACCTTGTCGACAAGTCGGGCAAGGCGATGGCAATCCATCATCCCCTTTTGGCTTTTTACAACAGAAGACAGTCCTTCTTTGGTAGGGAATCGACATGTCTTTCGGCATCCGAAATTCTCCTAGCGGGGACCTTTGCCCCGGTTCGCGAGGCTGGAGCCTACTGGCCTATCAGTTCCCCCAGGCCTCCCAGCATCAGGGGCTTTTTCCTCCTTCTCGACGCTATGAGAAACCGATCTGGTGGAGTGGAGTCTATGCAAGTCTGTTAAGAGTACTCTTTCAGAATATGTCCATTGACGCTTCTGATTCGTCCAGTCGCACAATTCGGGATATGAGAATTGCTGCTAAGGCGTCGCCTCTCCATCCCAACGTCGCGATTTTACCACTTGTACGGGATTCTGTTTTACTAGACGAAACGTTCCCGTCAACGGTTGAAGTTTGCTTCTTTTTCAATTGCGGCAAAAGACAAGATTCTATGCCCTAAACCTTTTACGTTCTGAGCCTAGCAGGTCGAAGAAGGGTTATACCTGGGTCCACTCGACGAGGCTCACACCACCTATGACGGAGCTAAAGGGGTGCACGACTTTCTATTCGCTGGTAGAAACGGCATTTATTGCATCTGCAAGAATAACGGCCGTTCAATTATCGTGGTATTTATCTAATGCCTCCATGGGTGCTCCTGGAAGACCCACTAGTCTTCAAGACGGAAAGCAGGGGGGTGGAAATTTTTCTCCATCCTCTCGAAGGAAGAATGAAAGACTGACCTGGCGCAACCTAAATCGGAGCAAAAGGGCTAGTAGCGGCGCATAGGGGAACGGATATGGTGGTGTCCTACATGTCTGGCAAATCCATAATGGGAAAGAGGTAAAAACAATGGAAAGCCCAGTAAATCCGATGATTGGACGTGCGGGTACTGAAGGGTATACGGCGTCTTGGATTGTCTTAACCCCTGGGGATGCAAAATAGGCTTGCATCCCATGGTGGTTCATGACACTACTATTTTGTGCAAGCCATGGCGTCTTCGTCCACTTGGAACGGACACCCCACAGATCGTGGCAGCTAGCTGAGGGAGAAGTTCACGGTCACCATTCCCCAGCTATTCCTAAATGGTAATATCCAAACCCATACATATGATAACTGGCAGCCGGCACACATTTTCCCACACTTTTGCATGAACAGGTGCATCAAATAGAACTTGAGGGCGCACGCTTCGTTCATGCTTGATGAAATAGTTCGTGCATCATATGGCAGACTACTGCAGCTCGACATCTTTGGACATACTAATCCACCTTGCTAACCCCCTCTTCTGGAGGAAATATTGGCACTGGAGAATAATTCACCAAAGCCCCGGGAAAAGTTTAACCGTAGACTCGTACCGATCCCGATCTCTCGAAAGAAGGGAAATCCCTCAAAGACGGAGTGTGGGCACGTTTGCATTGACCATGAGACTACTTCGTAGAACAAAAAAGGATTTCCCAGATTTTGAACACCCACCCAACAGCTTTTCGACGAAACCGCTCCACGTACAAACCGGTGCTACATTATCACATTTTGCATAAAACAGGGAATAAAAAAGAAGCTACAGCGCAGCAAACGAGGGTTAAAAAAAGAACCGGGCTTGCTTTCTCAAAAGTCCTCAAGACCTTTTTCTTTTTCAGATAGCAAAATGGAAGTAAAGAACAAGGTAACACGCTGTAAACACCCAAATGACCAAAGCAGAAACATGCAGGCGTGAATCATCCACACAAACAATTTCGGGCTTAGTTTCGCCCCGATACAAATGAAGGGTAAGAGAGGGAGCCAAACATTTCCCAGCAGGAGAACATTGTTAAGGCGATACAGAGAAAATCGAGTAAAAGACATTAATCATCATATGGGTTGTGGGCAATCAAATAAGTGAGAATATGATACAGGAATCGAACATGATAAAATAAATTATTTGCCTTTTTGACCGTCGGCTGTGATACGGTGGAAGGATATAGTAAACGACAACTACATTTTCAAATGCGAAGCAAATAATAAGAAAAAAAAAGGTGAAATACTTACGCATCATTCGTTTGAGGTTGCTCGTTGGAAGTTTCTTGGTTTTCGGTCCCCGTTGAAGTGGGCTCGGATTCGAAAGGCACAGCGCCTCCACGATGGAACATTTGAATCAGCTTCTTTCCGACACTTGGCTCAAGCTCGGTGCCATCTCGAGCAATTTTGACTTCCCGAGAAACATTGTAAGGGTTACGAAGTCCTCGAGTTCTGTAGAATGGGACTTTGGATGTAGACACCCATTCGACACGGAATGGCTTGCCCCAGGATTTGCTTATGGTCGTTCCCTCGACCGGTGTGGATTCATCTTCGGAGTCGCTGTCTTCGATGACTTCCCAGAAGATTGTTCCGCGGCTAGAATCGTCGATAATGCGGCCTTTGGGCGCTGTCGCCGTTGGTGGAGTGTAGATCGCCTTTGGTAGCGCGGTGTCGTCGATGTTTTGTGTCATGGGAGCCCATTCGATCTTTGAGGCAACCTCGTCTGAGATCTCTGAGACCATGCGAGCATAGCCGTAGTACTCGCCTGATTTATTTGCTGAAAATATGAGGTAAATGTTCTCAGTAGACTAGAAACACTGTTAGAATAATGTCTCATAGCGTCACGCAAAAATACAACAAAGATCTGAGAAGCTTACCAAATAAGCATCGTTCAGTGCAGGCTCATTATGGGTTTGCGTTGCCCAGATACCATTAGACACACTTGTGTCTAGATCCTCTAGTGTCAGGCTCTTGACGATGAAGAAGCGGTCTTTCGCCTTCTTCGTCAACGAACATGTCGTCTTCGTTGAAGAATCTGCTTCAGGGGTGATTTCTGCCTCTGGTTCGTCCACCACGGGCTCCAAAAGGTCGTGAGTAGGAACAGGGGCTGGCGCTTCAATATGCCCATCTGGTGAGCTAGATGTCTCCATTACTTCCCCAGGAGAAGAGCTTCTCCGAAGACGACAGACAAGCCTGACACCTTGGAATCGGGAATCGTGAAATTTCCCCATGGCTTCGGTGCAAGCAGACTCTGTCTTGTAGTTTACGAACGCACAGTTGCTCTTTGAAATGAGAAACACACTCTCAATCTGATCTGTCGCAAAATAATCTTTCAAAGCGGTGACTGTGGTTCCAGGCGGGAGATTTCCTACCCAAAGGGCGTGACCAGACTGTCTGGGCTTTCTTGGTGGCCCTCTTGGTAAGACTGGATGCAGAGTTGATTGAGATGATCGACTTGCGATGCTTGAAGAACTAGCGTTCGATAAAGATTGTGAAAGACCCACGCTAGAAGCGCGCCCGGTATTATAATTAGAAGATACTGGAGATTCTCTTCGCTGTCTACTGCCAGAGTGAATGATATGCCTTGGCACCGGGCCCTGTCTTTGGGCCGACGCAGGATCGTAATTCTGGGGAGGCATTCCTCCGTAATGGAACTCATGTCCATCTTGCCCTGTATGAGGAGCGCTTCTCCTTCTTGGAATGTAATTAGTAGACTGCTGTGGCTGACCGTAATTATAATCCATAGGCGGAACAGGTGCAGCCATCATTCCGGTTTGTTGTCCGTATTGTGGTAAGTAAATAAATGGCATACTTCCTTGGGGCCACTGTGGGTATTGAGCAGTCGGATCAACACCATTCGCTTGAGGATGATATGTCGGATTGTAGCCCGCCATTTGAGCGCTGGGTGGACTTTGGCTATACGGTTCATAGTAGCCCGCCTGCGGATACTGCGGGATGCCATGGACCTGACCAGGCTGGGTTCCTACTGTGGGAATCTGGATTGGGGAAACACTGTATTGCACTGCCTGAGGAGGAATAACATGGCCATAGCGAGGTTGATGACTGTGCTGATGGCCCTGGAGCTGGTACGATTGCAAAGAAGCTTGCAGGGCCCCCATATTGAAAGGTTGCTGAGTAGGGGCGGACTGGAGTGGCATTTGGGGGTATCGCGGTTGCGTTGCCTGAGGCATATAAGGCATATGATGTTGAGGGTATTGGTGAACCTGGGGAAGGATGGTGAGCGTAGGGCCGTACATTGTTGGAGAACCAGCAGAGGTCGTCGTGATCGATTCTGAAGTAGGAGATAGAGTAGAATTTTCACTTGAGAGCTCCTGGCCCTCTATCTTCTGTTTGATCTCGGATGCTGTGTTCGAACTAACAATCAGACTGCGCCGGTGACTTCGAGGGTGCGCATCTCCCATTGGGATGAATCTTTGTCTGCGATGTAAGGGGGATCGAGATCTCTTAATACTTTTTTTTTTTGCCAACCACGTAAGTATCTATATGACATCCGCGACTTGAACAGGAAGAGACAGCAAAGGGGTGGCCACATAAAATCGGTAAAAAAGCAAGATTATTCGCTTCTCCTGGTATGTTTTAAATCGACCAGCCTTCCCGCAGGCATGTCTGTTCGCATGTATGCATGTTTACGGAGGGGGCGGCTTACTAGTTGGGTGTTTCCACTGGGCGTTAAACTGTCGTCGAAGCTTCAGACTCTAGTTCCAGAATCGGACAAGATTGAAAAGACAACGACCTTGGAAAAGGTATAGGTACTTCTGGCAGTTTTAATTGATCTGTTAGTTATATAGTTTAAATCCAATCGCAGATACGGATTTAGAAAAGGGCGTTAGGCACACTTGCCGCCGATCGAACAGATTAGGAATTGATATTTTGTACGTGTGTGACGGCCAAGGGAAGAAAGATCATTGAGCAAGAGGAATTGAATGCTGAAATTGATAGGACCAGGTCGTCTGACGGGGGACAATAATAGGAATAGCAGTCGCACCGTAGGTCAGGAACAGATTGGGCCTAATGTATGTATGGCTTGCTGTCAACAAGCGAAAGGCGTTGAAGGAAATGTGCACCACTACTTGCGGGATGAGGGTGCTAAACCTTGGAGCTGCGGGTTATGAGCCGTCCGAGCGATTTTTAAGACAATTGTATAAGGTTTGGGGGAGACCTCCCAAAAAAATGGGGAGCTGGGGATGGGCGAGTGCTTGCTTCAGTGGCAAGTGGAGGTTGAGTCCCTTGTATGGATCGGAACTAATATATTCCCCCTAGGTGGCTGCGCAAAGCCGTAGGGCGTCCAACCTGGGCGATCTAGGGTCTGGGCTTATGAAGCTTGAACCTTTTCAATATAGTGGTGGGACTGGTGGCTAGTAACCTCACCGGTTGGGGCACCGGCGTTGTCGAAGAACTACTGGGACGGATAGATTTTCTGACTGGACAGTGGAGTCAAGAAAATGCATCGAGCAGGGAAAGGTGGTGCAGTTTAAAGGTCTGAGAATGTACTTTCAGCAGCCGCAAAGGCCTTGGGGAAAAGGGTTCACTTTCGTCCACCTTGTCAGTAGTAACAGAAAACGGCAAATAGCGTGTAACGGTTTACGGGTGCACTCGAGGGTACACTAATTTTCAACATTGTCTAGTGATCGCATTGAACTTAAGAGCTAATGCAAGAGCTATGACTGCCACCTGCGGGATCGTCTCGCAGCACTTTGATGCAGCCATTTCTTGCCAGGGAAATTTCCATCGCTTGCCAATTTCAGGTACTTGATGGGAAGCAATCGAAACCCACACCAAAGACACCGGAGAGGGTGATTCTGTGCTCGGCTAAGAACTCCTGGCGAACTGGAGGATGGGAAGATGGCCATGGCTAGCTTAAAGTTGAAGACATGGTATTTCGGGGAGCCAGAACGAGGGGTCCCCCAGCGAGTCTAGCCCCGAGATGGCCTCTGCTTGTGTTGCTTCGGGAGAAGTCTGGCTCGGAAGGCCGCGATGTGGGGCGCCGGCTCCCTTGTGCAGCCGTCCAAAACGGCCTTGTCGAGATCCCATTGGCTCCGATGTCTAAAAGTTTGATCTGAAATTGCTTCGTTGTGGCGCCAGGAAAGAAAAAGGGCGCGGCATGTGGTCGATTCCCGGGACCTCGAAGTCTCCGACGACATATCTACGTTGTGGACTTCACTTCCGGTTTCCAGGGTCAAGGGTCAATTGGTCAAGCCGGTACCGTTGCACACTGCTCACACGAAAACGTGGATGTGGCTGTGCCCGTAACCGATGCAACCAGAAATTAGTGAATGAAGGCTGAGGTAAACTTCGAGATACGTCAACGTCAAGCCATTCGCATAGTTAATTCTACGGCAAATAAAATCAGCGGCTCCACTGGAATGCCTCGATTCTTGGTCGAACTGCACAAGACTGTGGGGATTTAGAACTTTAAGAACACGCAATCAGGTTGACCTTCCCAGCTGGCACCAAGATCCTTAGATTCCCAGTTCCTGCAGGTAAAATCCGCACCTGGCTCGCTCTATGGCAAACTCCGCGGTGATATCATATATTTCTGATGTGTTCCAAGCCCAAGCGCCCATCCGCACCAACGTTCTTCATGTGATTTCCCCCCAACAAGTTGCATCATTGTACTGCGCTCGACGGTAGACAAAAGCGGCATGTCTCTTCTTGTGAAAGCCACGATGAGTAGCGTGGTCTAGGCGAGCATACAAGGGATCGCCCATCGCCGGACGAGGCGTGAATTCGATCTGGAATGCCAAAGAAGAACCATCCGAAAACCCTTTCCCAGATCAAAATTACAGCAGGGTGGGTCCTCAGTGCGAAAAGCTTGGCCCGGGAAGCTAAACCTGCAGTTGGCTTCTTCAGGAAACATCAAACGCAAAGACCTGTAACCGAGAAGGCCCACGCAGCATACAATCTTTCGTACTATATCCTGATTAGGGCCCCGCCACACAGATAGGTTTTTATTTTAAGGTGATCAGAGTCGCTGACTGCTCCATCAGGGCCGGGAATGGAGATCGCTATCGTGTCAGCGAGGAATCAAGCCTAAACCCGAGCTATATTTTATCTATAGTAAGGTTATAATATATCGGTAACCCGGAAATATCACCACTTGCATACATGAACCTAATTGTGTAGTGGATCGAGTCTGGTGGCGAACTAGAGTTGCAGATCGCAGCCTTTTTTTAGCCAAACGATGCAGACGTCCAAGCTCTAGCTAGCTTCATAGCTTTTCTTAGAGTCAACATGCGCATGGCCATATCGCGGACTCCGAACGGCAAAGGCCCAGTCTTGGTACCATTGCGCGATTGCAACATGGCTGATGGATAATGCTATCGTCCACATGTATCAGCGCGGGGACGGTTCTTATCTAGAGTGGGCTGAATACAGACAGGTATTTCACAAACCGTTGTGCTTTCGATGTGATCTATCATCTATTTCAAATCCCTCTGGCGCGGAACCGCACTGATGCCTCCGGTGTTATCAAGAAGGGGGGGGTCAAGAAGCTAGACATCGTATCAGAGAATCGACGCGAGTCGGTTTCAGAAACATGCGTTTTGTGCATTGGATAACGTAAACAGGGCGCCCATTTCAGCTAGACAGGGTCAGTTATAGTCCGGTATGCTATGACATGTGCCTGCAGTACCGAGTATCTTTGTCGCAAGCTTGTCGATGGCATTTGTGCCATGAAGCAGGCATGTTAAAAGCCGCAATGATCGCTGGGTGTGGCATGACATGAGGTTGTGCGAGTGTGGCTCACTCACATCATTGAGGCGGTGCCCCAGTCTGGGCGGCGGTCCAGACCCCTCGGGAACACCTACCCCGGTGATTACAACACGATGCTGCATGCAGCTTCTTCCTCGTGCCATATCATGATATCATGAAATAACGGAACCACACAGGAATGGGAAAAAAGGGCGGCTGAACTAACAAATTCTCGTGATCTTGAATTTTGCCAAAAGGGAAGCACTGTCGATGTTCTCGGTTTAATGCGGGTGCTTTGTGCCAATGATTCAGGTGTAGGATCTCGAGGCTTGACCTGGTGGGGATTGCTAACGCCATCTAATATCTGCCTTCGTAATCATACCATGCCATGCCGAGAAGAGCACCTCCAAAATGAATTCCACAAGCCGCGGCAATCGGAGCACTAACATCGAGCCCACACGCGAGAAACAGATTGAGACGAAGTATTTCAATTGGCTCGAATTCCGACTGTAACCCGGTAGACTCTTAGATCTATCCACACCCTGCTCGAAGTTTCTGCCAGGGGAAGCTGGTTGCGTTCGAAGCTTGATTGACTTCAAGCTTCCTTTAACGTCGTCGCTATTTGAGCGTCTAATCGAGAGCTCGCGAGTGCGATCTCGAAATTGGAACACCCACACGCTCTATTATTGGTGTGGGTAAAATTTTTGCAAAAAAAAAAGGGGAGAAGAAGAAGAGCGAAAATCATTGTCAGGGAAATTTTTGACTGTCTTCGCTTTGGGGATATCGCGATGTCACCGCGGTCCGAATCTTCAGTGTCCTCCTCCAACCCGAAGGAAACTTCCTCATGACTATGAGACAACGGCAGCTAGTTTTACCTTAAGTCCGGATGCCTGGTTCAGTTTAATAGGCATTTATGCACTTACAAGGGGCACATTTCACATTTCGTAGTGGCTTCCTATACGCATCAAGAACTAGCAATGATCACCGCGTGGTTAAGACAATTGCAGCGACAGTACTGCAGTTGCCTGAGCAAAAGATATTAATCGTCAAATTGCAGACTCCGTGCTACTTGTGGGCATACGACTTCCACCGTTCGATCCAGAGATCTTTCCCGAGGACCCACCTCGTCGCGATCCGGCTCATCTGAGCGCTTCCTGGGAATACAATGACAGATCAAAAGAAAATTTCGGAATTTTCTAACCATCTACTTAGCTTTCCGAAGCAAATCTTGATCAAGATTTTGATACCGAGCTCTGGTTTGACTTGAGTGTATTCAGCCGAAATCACATTCCTCCTACCCTGCACCGGCTACAAATTCTCCTTCTGGGTGTATTACCATCTAAAATGCCCCCCAAACTTTATCACGATGCAAAGTTGGCGACATTGCAGGGTGGTTTTCCAGAATTGAAGAAGACAGGAAGCTACTAGAATTCGGGCCCCCACGGCAAGCGGACGGGATTTGCTAGCGTGGCTATCTCGAATATGACGATTTTTTTTGACCCATGCCAATGAACCCCGTCCTTAGAAAGCTAGCATTCCGTCGCTTACTTCAAGGCCAAAGAACAGGTCCGTTTCGTAGAAACCAGACAATATTCTTATATACGATGATTCCTTGCAGATTCCTACACGATGAATATACCAATAAATTAATAATACCAAGAGCCAAGAGCACACCTTTACTATTCTACGTTTATAATCTTAGCGCTAAGATCCGCATCCATTTTCCGGGTAATATATTGCATATTTCAGACATATATTGATTAAGATGACTAAGAACAGTTGATGTTTAGGCTAGATACCACATACATACGGATGATATGTTTTACTCAATTTCAATATTAAAATTTGATTTCTGAGCCTCGAAGCTGCGAGTTTCTTGCAATATGAGCCCTAAACTCCCGGCTAGTGAGCCGAAACAGCTAAACTCTGAACACCGAGTGTCTTATATCTCCTCTTCCACTGTTTGTCGCCCTACAACGCGGAAGGGCTCGAGCGGCGGACCAATTTCCCATGTTTCAGCTTTGTACAGCCGTTGTTCAGCCGCAACCTTGCTCGCATGCTGATTCGAGGAAAGCGCTTACAATTTCGATCCTCCGAAGGATAGCGCCTGGGTGGGCTGTTGGCTGTAAAGGAAGTCAGGCTGCAGAGATTCGTCTGAGCTGTATCGTGGAGTCTTCGAAGCGAAGTACCTTCCTGTCTTATCTCCTGGACAAGCTCTGCTCCAAGAATTCTTATCCCCATGAACTACAGCTCGTAGGACTGGTCGCTCTGGTTGAAGAAGTGCGAGGAACGGGTCAACATGTACGGCGGCTTCCAACATAACGTTCCGCCAGGTGGAATCATTCCAGGGACTGCGACTGGAGTGAATCCTTATCCGAATAGTAAGTCACCATTCTGGGGTTTCTGTGAGGGGGATATCGCGAACCTTGAGGACGCAACTGAGGGGCTCACGAAAACAACTTGATATGATGGCTGACATTAACTGGACTCTGTAGACAAGCCGAACGTCAACTTGGCCTCTTATCTAAACAATACTCCCACCACAACCACAAACTTTGCAGCGCCGCCATCATTCGCCCCTCAGGGAGCTGCGAATCCTCCTTACGTCCCTCACGGTGCTTCGGGCCAGCAGTGGAATGCTGGTGCTACCCAGCCAAACGTTCAAGGTCCCTATGGCCAGGCGGGTGTACCGGGCCACCCCGCGCAACCTGGGTTCGCTGCCTTGAACCCCTCCGGCTTTGGTGCAGCGGGGTATCAGCAGCCTGCAGGTGCCTTCAATAGCCAGGGGAGCACCGGAGTGACACCTTCGACATTCAATGCCGGTGCGTATGGTGCTCCAGCTACTGCTCACCAGCAACCGTCGGCGCATGGCGGTGGTTTCTTTCCGGGTCAGAGCGGTGCAGGCCCATCCTTTGGTGCAACATATGCTGGCTCGGTCACAGGACCTCAGTTTCCTCAACCGCAAGAGACCTTCCAATCAAATCCGAATGCTCGGCCCGGAGGGTTTGGCCAATATGCATCACCTCCTCCAGCCAATGTGCACCAACCTCCAAGCACATACGGCCAACAGACTTACGGCCAGCCTGATTTCAATGCTGCAGGGTTTGCACCTGGCAATCAAGTGCCTGGAGGCGCTCAGGCGCCATTTGGAGGTGCTTCCCAAGGGTTTAATCCTGGGTATACTCAGCAGCAACAAGCAGCTCAACCTCAGCATCAGGGTTGGCCCACGAGCTACCCTGCGCCCAATCCTTCGGATGTCCAAAATATCTCGCAGCAGTGGGCTCAGAGCAATCAACAAACTCAGGGACACCCAGGAGACCAGAATCATGCGAAACGTTACTCTGTAGCCTCTGTAAATGAGCCATATCACTCTGCATATGCAACTGCGACACCTCCTCCACCAGCGGCCCCAAAGCCTGAACGTCCTGCCACTTCTGCCACTTTCTTTGCAGCAACTGCAGGTGCGCTAAAGACTCCAGCACCAGGTGCGACGTCACCACCTGCGACTCATTCCCAACCAAAACCCACTGCAGCTCAGGCTGCACCAGCCACTTCTTCTGGGTTCGCTGGTGGCGGTATCGGTGACTGGGAGCACTATGGTGAATTTGACGGTGATGACGACGACGATGTTCCTAAACCAGGCTCTGGACATGAGAATGCTGCAGAAGTACCTGGTGATAATCATGCTGTCGAGATGGCTGCTGGAACACCACCGCCAATGAAACAACAGCCACCAGCACCTGCTCGACCATCTCAGATGGGTATCCCAAACCAGCCTCAGCCGCAAGGAGCACCGATCAACCAATCAATTGCACCACAAAATCCCCCGCAACCAGTGGGACAAGAAAATAACCAGCCACCTGCTGGTCCATGGGGTATTGAGAGGCCTCAATCTGGTGGATCCGGGCCTGCAGGTTTACAGTTCCAGAACCTTGTGCAGCCAAATATACCACCTACCACACAGAATCCTGTAGTTGCCCAGCATCCAGTAGTTCACAATCTTCAAAATCAATATGGCGCTGGATCTCCTCCCCAACCGAACCAGCTTCAAGGAGGATACGGTGGCGCCCAACCATCATATCAGCAGTCCCCGATACAGCAAACTGTTGGTAGTCCGGCTCAAAATGCAGGCCCCTCTCCGTATAACAATGGACTTCCTGGTGGCCCTCCGAACCCTCAAGCTTATTCATTGACGGAACAACTGCAGAAGCAGCAGGAGGAACAGCTCTTGCGACAACAACAGGAGCAGCAGCAGCATATCCAGGCTCAAATTCAGGCCCAAATACAAGCCCAGCTACAGCAGCAGCAGCAGCAGCAGGAACAACAAGGTCACCAGAACTATCCTCCGCCAAATCAGTCTCCTAATCAGTCTATCCACCAGTATGGTCAGCATACTCAGACTTCACCAGCCCAGGATCCTCGTCGTACTAGCATATATCAGTCGCCAAACCAAGCTCATGTGCCTGGTGCGTTTGCACATGGCCAGCAAGGACCACCACCAACACAAGCTGGCTTCACTCCTCCACAATCTACGAATATTGAGGGATATGGAACTCAGCAATATGGACTTCAGCAGCAGCCTCCTGTCGGGGCACCAGGGCAGCCTATTGCGAGTGAATTTGGGCAAAATGCTAACCAACAGGCTCCTCCAGGAGGTCGTATCCAGTCACCTCTCGTAAATCAATATGACCCAACTGCCGCTGGGCATGCTCGACAATCGTCCTTGAACGGTCCCATGGTCGTGCAAGAAATGCAAGAACCAACTGTTGGTAAGTCAAAATTCAAAACTTTGTAATTATATCATAGTAGCTGACATGGCGGTAGAGCACCAAGTTTCTGAATCTCGACCAGTTCAGGGTCTCAACATTGCACCAAAGCCAACGCAAGGTAAGGAGCGATCTCAAGCGTTATATGAATTCTACTAATTAGTTCCTAGATATCATAGCTAGTGCACCTAAGCCAGTCGAAGCATTGGAGAGCATCGAGATCCCCTCAGATCTCGAATCATACTACAAAGAATCTATAAGAAAATTTGTTAAAATGATTCTTCGTGAAGCGTCTGCGAAATCGAGTGTCGAGTCTTTACGCATTTTCACCGAGTTCATGGAAGACGAAACATATTCCAGAGGAGACCGATACTCGGACGCGCCTCTCCATGACTATATCTCAGACGTGAGCAAAGGGTATTCATTTGCAGGGCGTCCGCGACCTTACACGACCGAAAGCCCTGACCCTTATGAGGGCCCTCGCAGAGCCAGCGCTAGCATTGATAATGTCAATGCTAGAAGAGACAACACGCTGGATAGTATCGACTCGCCACTGACACATGCGATCGAGGCGTTGAGAGCAAGTGGTGGCCGCAAAGGCGGTCAGTCACCCTCTTCAGTTGAGCACAGGCTACCATACACAATCGACGAGAAGGAGGAACCTGTACCGCCCCTCAATCACCAGCGGAATCAGTCAACTTCGCACACGTCTTCACCGCCTTTGCAACCAGGGTCCGTCAATAATACAGCTGCTCCATATGCTGTTCCTGAGAAGCCAACCCAGCCGGTTATGCATCATAATAATAGCTGGGGTTCTCAGGTAGGGTCGACGCCTATAGCTGCAGAACCTCAGGTCCCAGCGCAGGCGGCCCCAGTTCAGCCTCTTAATCTCAAACGGCAATCATTCATTGGAAGTCCACCTAATGCGAGTCCACATTACCCGCCTATCGCAAGCCCGCATCATCAGTCTGTCACAAGCCCGCACCATCAGTCTATTACTAGCCCACCTAGTCAACCTACAGCGAGTCCGGGACTAGATTCCGCTGATTCAACTGAAGCAGTTTTAGCACAGCAAGCTGCTATTCTAGCACAACAGTGGCGTGACAACAGGGCTTCCCACCAGCAAAAGCCTTCGATATCGGGAGATCCTTTTCAACAGCCCTTACAGCATCGACAATCCATTCCTCCGGATCAGTTCCACAGTCCAAGTCCAAGACAGAATCAAATCCCGTACCAGCAGCCGCCGCCTCAATACAGTCAGGTCGACCAAGCTCCACAACGGCAGAGCCCGGCCCCGGTTCAAAATTTATACCAGCAGTCGCCTCCTCAAGGGCATGTGATTCTTCCACCACACTTACAATCGCAAAATCCACCCCAGGCCAATGTACCTTATCAACAACCATTGACGCATACATCAAGCTTCCCTTCGAGGTTCGAGGAGGTACCTGGACAAAGGCATACTCCAGGTCCTGGACCACAGCAATATGCGGCACCCACTTCACCTCCTAGGAATGAACCTTTGCGACAGATTGAAATCCCGGAACCCGAGCCAATGGCGCCTAGAGACCGGCCTAGCATCGCTGGGACAGAGAATTCTTTGGACCAGGGATATGTTATGGTGTCACCAGAGCCTGAGCCCCACAATCCGATAACCATAGATATAAGTTCTCCGATACACGTCAAGTCCACTCCACCCGATCAGCTTGCCGCTCAAAGGTCAAAACTTGACATCAAAGTTCTCTCATCAATTCTTGGCCAAGATCGTAACGGGCTACCGGACAAGATGCATCTGTTGGCTCCGATACGAGATGGCTTCGAGAAAGTTGGCAAAGACTTCTCGGAAATTGACAAGATGCGAAAGGAATTCGAGGTTCAAGCCAAGAAAATCCGTGATAAGAATGAAAATGAGCGTGACAGGCTGAAGTCTGAGCATGACGAGTACACTGAAGAGCTTTATTCTCAACAAAAGATCTTATACGAGGATCTGCATGACATTGACGAGCAATTTAACGCGGAGCAGAATGCATTGAAGGAGAAGCAAGAAAAAGAGGAGTTTGACAAGTTCAACAAGGACATCTTCACCCCGATCTATAACATGATTCAAGAGCGAATCGTTGAGTTGAAGAAGCAACAAAAGTCCCTTCTAGCAATAATCAAGACCGCATCGTCTGGAAGGGAAAGATTCGATGCTAAAATCAGCAAACCGAATCTCCAGGATTCTCTGAATGTTCTGCTAGATCTTCATGATATCCTTGAAGCGCACTATATGAAACTACAGGAGGCGATAGCGGACAGGGATAAGAGGTTCAAGAGCACTGTCTTGACACCGCTGTATGCTTCGAATAATTACGCCAAGTTGAGAGATGCCAAGAAGTATTTTGATGAAGAAGAGAAGAAGGCTGTAGTGAAAGCGGCTACGGATGGATATGACCGTGCAAAGGCTCTCAAAGCTGTTATCGATGATAGCATGATCCCGGGCCTTGATCTCGAATTTGGCTTCTTCGATGAAGTTGAACAGTGTGTTGCAAAGATCATTGAAGGACTCCCGGAGGATCCCAAGGAGCACAACGGTGATGTTGAAACGTTGCACGACGAACTCGCTTATGCGGGTAATATCTTGGAGATACTCACAAACACCCAGGCTACCATGTTTAAGCTTTACCACCAGGTTAACTCGAGCGTTGGTAGAACCGACAAGGCGGTTGCGGTTGCTCAAGCGAAGCAGAAGGGCGAGAAACCGGATGCTATTAAGAAGGTTGAAGAAGAGAAGGATACCCAGATGCAGACCTTGGATGATGAACTGAAGGAACGACTTGAGGATGTTAATGGTCATTTCGGAGAAGCGAAAACTAAGCTGGAGCCGATATTGGCCAAATACAAAGCCGCTTCGGAAGGGAAGTGAGGCATTGCATTTCATGACCGTTACGAAGGCCACCGCGTGAAACTGGCGTCATTTTACCTGTCGTTTAGCGTTTAATTCCTTACGTTACTTTTTATGTTTCGATGGGGTTTGCATCAATAGTTAGCGGTTGTCAATTGGTTGTTCAATTTTTCAAATTGTTACTTGAAGATTTTTGAATATTTCTCCGAAACAGTGCCACATTTATGAATGGAAGCCGCATCACGTTCGATCACAAGGATGTCCGAGTCGTCATGCATAAGTTTCGAGGCCGCAGTTAGTACGGCAATATGATTTGCCTCTTGAGCTTGATGAGGAGATTGCCGCATTGATCAAACCCTGACAGGCCGAAGATTTCCAAACTCATGGAAAATCTATCGTCTTGAGGGACCAACCTTCTTTAAGGAACTCCTTCTTCGTCTCACTGCATATATGCACAGACCATCACATCGGACAGAGATCTCGGGTCTTTCCTTCTATTCCCTCCTCCAACCTCCCAATAAAAAGGCATAACCCAGCCACATCCTTGCCAGGTGTGGGTGGCGTTTCCTTGCAAAAAAGAAGTATTCCGTACGAGTGGCTAAACTCGATTTGCAACAAGTGCAACGACAGAATGCAAGGCCCTTTTTGCCAATCACGTCGGCCTTTCTTTCAGGTTGCGAAAGAAAAAAAGTACCTCCCACCCATGTCCGAACAGGTTTGTGTGGACCCTGAAACGAATTTTTCTTTCCCCCTCCTACCCTCATTATTTCTTTTTAGGTCTTATAATGAATGTATACTTTCTGCAAGTGTTTCACAGGTAACACGTACCTCAGCGGAACGATCCATGTACCTTTTCTAACCCATATCAACCGCTGCAAGATGATAAGTAAGAAAGAAACATTTCGGCCCTCCCGCCTGCCTTTCCCCCCCTTCTTCCCTTCGCCAACTAACCTCGATCAGGAGATACACGGGGTGTACATACATCTACCTTCCTGCGAGCAGGTGCGTTAAAAAGAAAAGGCAAAACCCACACGTAGCTCTAGAAGCCCGTCTAGAAGGTCCAAGGCACGCACTGCTGGCCCCACGTGCTTGACGTGTCCCCGATTACACAAAGAGAGGATACATGCTGATGGTGGAACCCAGCATAGTGGTCGACGGGAGCCCCGCCTGCGGCCACATGACGTAGACGTTTTCCTACGTTTGACCGTCTGTCATTCGCGTTCTGTTGTTGATGACGAGTATCTTTTCCCCACCCTCATGATCCCTGAGACGGGCGTAATAGTGGCTTAGCCACCGTTCATCGACGAAAAGGACTTCTTTTCTATTTCCTTCTTGGGAGTAAGCTGCTTACGTTAGAGGGGTGGCCTCGCCGATGCTATTTACAGTGGTGGGGAAGCGTAAAGGTGGATTTCGTAGCGGATGGTCGTGGGGACCCCGTAAGACCGACCAGGACGGTCAAGTTTTACCCCGTCGAATGCGAATTGAAGCGAAGGGAAAGGGTTCATTTTTTTGCCTCACAAACTTGTATCGATAGGTACACTATATCTGAAATGCCGCACAAAAAGCTGACAGGGCGTATCGACAAGGGTGTTCTTCTTTCTACGGCACGAGACAATTGCGGGAAATAAGAAAAACAAAAAACGAAAAAAGGAAATCAGACATCACGGGACAAAGATGGAAGGCTTAGCTTTTGGAGGTTCTGGGTTTCACGGGAAACCCTGACTCGAGAGGTTTCAGAGATTGCCGAGGTGTGCCGTGGTTCCATTTTTATCCTGATATCTCCCCTTCACCGTTCACGATCTTCTTTTTTCCCTTTCCCTTCTAAAAATATTTTTTTTTCTGTCGTTATTTCATGGTTTGATGCAATACCGAAATTAAAGGGCATTCGCAATACGTCCTGAGAAGGATGGGGTAGTTGTCGGTACTATATTCGAAACATGGCGAGCACAATTGACAGATGAAACCCCGCCACAAGCATGTTCAGCAGCCCAGCAAAGTCAAGCAAATAAGAAGAAGAAAAGAAATATACCCAGATAGTTTAAAATCAAGGGACCTTAAGCGAAAAAAAATGAACAATCTGTGACATCAGCTCAAGCATCTGCGCCACAATCTATAGCGGGGGGTTCCCTAACTACTGATATACATAGTAAAGCACGCGGTATAAATGAGAGAAATTCCGCGAACAGTTCATAACAACGAAAGAAGTATATCGTATGATTCTCTTCTCTGCCCCCCTCCCAGGGACTCACCAGGCAGATATCAAATGACCTAAGATATTCTGATACGCGGGTATGTTCCAGAACACTCGTCGGGAAAAGGTCGATCACGATCCTTTACTTTTGTAAAGGTAGCAGCATCGAGAGTTATCGGGCTGATTGGTCAATTGGCGCTGGTAAGATAATTTGAGCCGGAATCGCCAAAGACTACAAGGCCTTGTAGCATCTATTTCCATTGACATGTAGAAGTATCCTGAGGAATATTCGGGCTGACTAGTCGAGCTTTGGGCAGGTGATAACATCTGATTCGGTTATCACATGCTCTATCTTTCTGATAACGGAAAGAAGAAAAAATGCCAGTGAAAAGTTAGCGCGCAGGACTCCTATTCGCAGCACCGAATAATAATTTTATGTACAAGATGCGTTGTTGTCTAATGGAATGCTAAGAAACAAAGAGACACTTTGGGAAAAAGGGAAGTAGAGTCGTGGGGCCTTTGATTGAGTCACTACTTTGAAATAATGTCCAAAACGGAACCCCCGCGATTCGGGATCAAGACCATTATTTGTGTCAAAAAAGTTTGTATTTGTGGAGTGTTGTAAGAGGGAGAAAGCTGATTCGAAGGAAATCGGTCCCGCGAGGAAACACCAGGATCGAGCGAACCACTGAGTTAGAAAATAAATATTAGAGCATTGTATATACTAAAGAAAGAAATTCTGTTTATCAGGGCAGTAGAGTATATGTTGTCTCGAAAAAGGAAAGAAATCGGACGGTATATGACAAAAGTGGGAATTGAGAGGGGGAAGAACAAAAGCAGTCAAGTGTTGATAACAGTCACAGACCAACGCCCGGAAGATATCTTGACGAACGTTCGTCAGAAACGTGGAAGGTTAATGTTAGGGGTTTAAAAAAGGCAATCAAAATAATCAGGTAGTAACGAAAAGAAACCAAAGCAATCGCTGGAAGTAATGACCATAAGGAAGGGGAAGAGTACTTTGAGAAAAATCCATAAGCAACCGGTAACTATGCATATTGTAAAACTCCACCCATAAGAATCAGATATAACAAACAGAACAAAGGGAAGAAGAGTAGACGATAAAAGGAAAGGAAAGGAGAATGCGCATGAAAATCTTAAAATAAAGGAAATAGTGCTTTTGAGCTAGGATCCATCTAATGGTGAATGGATCCGTTGAAAGAAAGTCTGACGGATCATTGTGATGAAACTGTTACCGGAAAGGGTGTAACAGCGTCAGGCGGTGTGTAAAGTGCCAAGATTAAGAAGAAATCTGGTACATCAGATAAAGGGGAAGGTGCAGAAAGTGTTCGTGAAATGTGCGCATAGAATATACATTATTAATGTTACAAGGTATCATACAGAATTCCTTGTGGAAGTATCATTCGTATAATTCCGGGAATGGAATACAGCCAATATTCCCAAAACCCGAATCAGGTCGCTAGACTGAATCTTGAATTGCACTGGCTGATTGTGGGGCAGTTGGAGGAAGAACACCCGTCTGGCGCTCGTGGGCCAAGGTTTGAAGTTTCGTTTCCATGGTTTGATTCTTGTCTTCGAGGTCACGAATTCGTTTCTCGAGTTCTTTGATGTATGACCAGATGCCTTCGGTGCCGGAGCTGAAAATGTTGGACTGGCCGCCGGTGAGGGGATCTGGAGGTGCCAAGTGAGTCGACGAGAAGGAGCCGGGTCGGGACATGCTGCCTGGAAGGGGAGCGTTGTGGCCACGGGGAGATGTTTGAGCTGGTTGCGGCAGACTGTAGCTGGGTTGTCCCACGGTACTCTGTCTTCTGGCGTTATCCATGGAAGGTTGATGGTGGAATGAAGTAGAAGAGAAGGACGGCGATCTCATAGGAGCGCCAAGCGATGTCGAATCGTGAGAGGGGACTGGAAATCCCGGGTTGCTAGGAGAAAGAGCTCTCGGAGAATCGGTCAAGTTTCCTTGTTGGAGAATAGAAGGTGCGTTCGGCTGAGAGGTATTGATGCTAGGAGGGGCTGGAGCAGCGAACCCGGATGGCATATTCGGATTAATAGGAGGATAGCTGTGATTGGTTGCAGAACGAGGGGGTAAAGGAGCTGGTTGAAGGTTTTGAGCTTGCCTAGCTTGCGCCCTCGCTCTGGAGTAACTGTGACGGGATCTCGAGTTTGGCAAACTGACGGCTTTTCTACCCCCGGTTGGAGATTCAGGGTAGTTGTGCATCGTCTCATCATCTCCAGCGTGTTCGATTCCTTCCATACCGTCGGCGCCATCATATCCAGGGTCGTTCAGGCCGGTCATACTACTCCTACGTCCAGCACATCCGCCTTCACCCCGGATATGTCTCGCCAGCGCGTCAGCGCGAGCGAATCGCCTTGAACAGCTCCCGCATACATACGGTCTCTCACCAGTATGCAGCTTCTGGTGACGTTTCAAATCGTGCAACCTACGAAACCTGGACTGACATGTAATACACTGAAAGGGTTTCTCGTGCGAGTGGGTGAGTAAATGAGACTTGAGATTGTGGTGTCGGGTAAAGGTCTGTTGGCAATTCGGACACTCGTGCCTTCCTCGAGAACCGCTGGCCGATGATATACTAGCTCTTGGGTCCGAAGATATGCTGGCTCGAGGGTCTGGGTATGACGCAGATTGGCGGTGATCTCGAGGGTCGACGGGTGAGAAGGGAGTCGAAGGCGTGGCGCTCCCTACATAACTCTGACCGAGTGCCTCCGAAACGCTTCCCAATCTCGGCCTCGTCGGTGATGTATCGCTTCCGAGTCCTGCGGTGGCGGTGAGCCCGCTTTCCGCAGAGGCGGATGTTGCGCTATGCGGGGATGTGAGGGCATCGATGGCGCTTGTAGGCCCGCTCGGCCCACCAGATGAACGCCGACTCGCATTTCCGGTCTCTATCGGTGCGAGTTTCGGGCCAGGGGCAGGAGGCGCAGGAGCGTCGCTGGGTTTGCTGATCCCAGCGGCTTGCGACGTCAGGATCGCGGCTGGATTTTGGCTCGTCCCGTCATCGGTAGTCTCGGGGATGGGATTTGGTCTCGAGTTCGGACTCATGGGTCCTCGGGTAGCAGCTAGCAAGCCCTCCGCGAAGGTCTTCGGCAGGAAAGCGTTTTGTAGGGGAGGAAGAACGGACGGTGATACCGACCTTCGTGGAGACGCTGGATTTGGGATCTCTGTGGCTAGTGTGCCGGATCTTTCAGGCGGTGTGCCGTTGGTGGTTATACTCGGGACTGATGATACTTGTACGGGTTCTGGCGCCATAACCTTAGAAAAACAGCCTTGACTGGACCAGGCGATCCGGTATGTCGGAGGATCAAAGAAAATAAAGGATATTGCTTTGGAGGGAGCCCAGAGTGTATCGGCGCCGAGCGGCGAGAACTAGGAAGGAAAGGGAAGGAAAAAAAAAAAAAAAAAAAAAAAAAAGTCGGATACGGCTGAGATACGCACCCCTCCTTCGCAGCGAATATACAAGAGGAATGTGGCGTCGGGGCAGGCGGTAGAATCGGGCGCGCGAAGGGTATCCGAAGTATACGCTCGAGGGAGAAGTCGACAGGTGAGCGAGGATGATGTCGAGGATGGGATGACGATGACGAGAAGTGCGGTGGCGGGAGAGTTGCGATGTGGCGTTGCGCGGTGTTGTGAGGACGTGCGAATCTGTTGATCTGAGTAAGAAGTTGTTGTGCCCACAACAACGACGCACACGCTTCCAGCGAATAACACACAAACAGCAGTCGCAGTCGCAGGTTCCGAACGGAGAAGGGCGCAGAAATTGCACGAAGTCGCGGTCAGGAAATTGCAAAGACTCGGTCAGAGGCTCTTCTGATTACGTTGGAGCTCTGTGGCAGGCAGATGGTTGGTTAGCAAGCGGCCGAAACGAGATTTGGTAGGTGGTGGTGGTGGTGGTGGTGGTGGTGGTGGTGGTTGGCAGTAATGATGGTGGTGGTAGGTAATGGTAATGGGTGTCAAATGCCGCAGACAAACGAACAGCTTGCATAACAGCGCTCGAGGCGAGGAGGTCCGAAAGCACGAGCAGGCGGGTTGTTACAGCGCGTGTGGATGCAACAGGAGAGATGTATGTATGTATGTATGTATGCAACAGAAGGAGGATCGAAACGAGGGAAACGAGGCTCAATGATCATGATATCATGAGGCCAGCGGCGACTCCATGGCGTGCATTGTTGAGACCAGGCGAAACGAGCAAGGCAAGGCAGAAAAGACAAAAGGCACGATGCTATCAGGACGGCATATGCGAGTGAGGAGGGAGAGAGGAGAGGAGAGGAGAGGAAAGAAGAGAAGGAGAGGAAAGGGAACAACAGGAAGGCGGTCTACACACTAGTATGCTGTGAGAGCATGCACGGCACCGCTGTCTTCTCTGTCTCTCCGTCTCCGTCTGTGACTGTCGGTCTATCTCGCTGAAATATTATTTCTCTCTCTTTCTCTTCTCTGCGACGAGACAGCGTCCGAATAAGAAAAACAATGCGCCTGCGAACAAACCATCACCTGTGTCGCCACACCCTCTGACAAACTGGGGAAGAGCGAGGCTGCGGGTAATAAGCACCGCAGCAGCAGCAGCACCACTAGCAGCCCTTTCTTTGGCTCTGCCTGCGTAGTGGATTCCCCGTCCGAGTCAAATCGATCGCACCTCAAGCGAAACAGTCCGTTTCGCAACTGAGTGTCCCATCGGTCAAGGCGGATTAGGAAATAGAAGGGAGACGTCTATCGCCGTTTTCTCCTTGTACACCAGGGACATTTGCAGAGATGGTGCGAGGTCCAGTAAGACAAGAGTGGCTGGTGAGGGAAGACATGATGCAAACCAAATCGTTTAAAAAGGAAAGAAAGAAAAAAAACCAAACTCGTACCAGTGCCAGGCGCCAATGCGCAACATTCCATTTCCCATGTCACCGATGCTTCTGTACTGCAGACGAACGGGATGAATACAAAGGACGTTTGTTGACTTTGCGCGATCGAGGGAATCGTGCGATCGCAAGAGGATTGGTTTTTGAAAGCGTTGCGTAAACAGCTTTTAGAGGGGGAAAAGGAAAGGTGATGAATTAGAAATAATTAAAAGAAAATAAAGGCACCTTGTAATCTAGTTATTCAACAAGGCAAAAGGTCCAATCTGAGTATTTGCCGACAAAAGGGTTTCGCTAGAGTCGCCACTCGCGGGTTGTTAACTTGCCTTCGGTCTTGCAGCAGCTTCCCTTCCTTTTTTTTTCTTATTGTGTGTCGTCAGTCCGATGAGCTGTCCGATGAAACTTGATCAATTTCCCCAGGTTTTCCTGTCGTGATTGTGAAATCTTTCTTGTATGGTTGGTGTGATGATTGCAAAAGCCCGTTCCTCGGAAATATTGAATTTTTAAAGTTTGGGGACTGGCGTTTCACTATGCCCGGCGCAATCGAGCAAATGACGAAAACGTGTGAGGTTAGTAACTCGGAACTAAGGTGCCTGATGGGTCGTCTGTCTTCGACAGAATTCCAGAAAAGCGGTAAGACGGTGGTGAAAAGGAAGAATTAAAGAAATAGAGATATACAACAGATCCAGAAGAGAGGGAGAATATTTCGAGAGAAGAGTGTGTGCACCGCCAGGTGTTTATTCTTGAAATGCTGAGCCCACACACCCCAACTGCGTATTGCCTTGTGGTGGTGGTGGCAGACAAAGTATGGCGGCGGCTGCAATTAACAGTAACGAGAAAGTGACAACCTTTTTTTCAACCGCCTCTCGTTTTTTCCTTTCCCTCTTTTTTCTCTGGGGGCAAAGAACCTTAATTTTCTTTTATTTTTCGTGAGATTGTGAAAGTGGGCTTGACCAGCTTTTTCATCTGCTTGCACATCCGTAGAGAATCCCTCCAGGGTTCTAATATGCACGGGTGCAGGCAATTGCTCGAACAGGACGCAAAGCCAAAAAGAGAAGATGAGGGACGGCGAAAGCTGCAGCAGTGATCAAAATACTGGCTAGCGCAAGGAAAGGGCAAGGTGGTGGAGATAACCGGAAGGAAAGCACGAAACGGAAGAAGAAATTAACGACAAGCCCACGAGGGGTACGACCGAGAGGAAGAATAAGAAAACAACTGGAGCAAACCAGCCTCAAGTCACTGCGTGTACCGCTAGTACCTGGTTGTGAGGGCTCCCTCAGACATTTATGTCGAGCGTTTTCGGCTTGAACACAAGAGAAAGAAAGAAAAAAAAAAGGGTTCGAAGGGGAAAGCGGTGCGAAGGAGATCAAACTTTCGTTTGAAGGTCTAGGACATAAGGTACAGATTGCACTTGGGCGGTCTCTGTTGCTGCTGTGCGAGGTAATGCACACTGTGCTGTAACATGAGATCTCGTCGAGGCAAGGGTGATGAGGCGTATCAAGGCACTACCGTGGAGTAGTAAAAATTGATGCGCCCTTCGAACCTTAGCTCTATAGAGGAGACGGAAACGAGGCAAAAAAGAGAGATTGAGCGCGCGAGTCTAACTTACCGATCGGAAACCACGACGATGTGATCCGCCAAAACCGCGCCGTCTGTTGATCGAGATTTCGATAAGAAATATCGCTTTTAGAAAGTTGACAATGATGAAAGTATAAAATGCGGGAGTCAAGCCAGAGGCGAGAGGGAAGACAGCAGGAAAAAAAAAAAAAAAAAAAAAAAGAATTGTGATGGCGTAGTGAGCCCCGGTCGGTTTGTTGTTGTTGTTGCTTGTGCGTGGCCGTGGTTGGTGGTTGGAGCATGCGCCGAATGATGACGGCCAGCGCCTGCCCAGCAAAGAGAAGAAGAAGCACAGGGGGGGGAAAGAAACGGGAAACGGGATTGCAATGACGAGATGCTGTGGAGGGAACTGAGGCACTTGACCCTTTTGGTCCTCTTGTGGCTTTTTTGGTTCACGAATCTTCCAAAATATGGCCGGTGCTCTGTCAGCGATAGTGTGATGCGAGCTCAGGCGCAGGCGGCTTGCTTCTATATTCTAGTTCTCAGGTACAACTCGATCAACCTGGTAAGCATTTAGACCATGCCTTCTTGAGGGCTCGCCTGCTACTACCTTGGCCAAATCAGAAGGCCGTTATCAAATGGATCTAGGAGGGTGCGACAGACTAAGTGGCAGTCGTCTGCCGCTTGCGAGAAAGAAAGAGATGGTTGGTGTTGTATGTGGCACACCCTCACACACATGAGCCTCAGGCGGCGGGCGGCGGCGAGTGTCTGCGCCAGAGAAATGTCGAGGCGTGACAACGGGACGATAAGTACGGACAGCTCGAGGAATATTCGGGAGTTCGTTACTTGCTCTTTTCCTCCTGGCGTAATAGCTGTACGGTCTACTTAATTCTACGTGAGTTCATGGCAAGTTTGCACGCATCATGGGAGAAGCGGTAGTATATATCGGATAGGCTCCCGCTCAAACGTTCACGATGTGGAATGATGCGGCACACCGGCACCGCATACTCTATGGAGCTGGAAACCTGGGCCCAGCGGAATCTGGAGATGCAAGCGAGGAGTCCATCCTCCTCGTCTAGGCAGACCCAAGCCTTCAGCTTTATATGAGGGGAGAGAAGAGAGAAAAAGATATCGACTCGAAGCTCTGCATTGCACTTACTCGATCGGCGTGGTTAGTGCCGTGTTAAGCTGATGCCGCTTATCTGCAACTTCTAGTTTATATTCCGTGCCCAATAGTTATAGTATAGCAGTGTCACCCGAGCAGGAAAATGCCCTTCTCATGCTCAGATGCATGGGCCAAGTGAGTCTTTTCGAACGCGCGAGGCCGACGACAACGAGGTCGAGAGCTCCCGTGGGGCCGGCCTAGTAGCCCTGCAAAACGCACTTTTGAAAGAAACAAAAAAAAAACTTGGTGCGCAGAGAGTTTACAAGATCACCGTCTTTGGGCCTCGATACAGAAGAAAACAAATGCATTAAATGAAGTGGATAAGATCAGCAATGATATGGTAGAAAACGTGTCGGTGGTCAAGGTTAAACGGTTCCCAGTCTTTGTGGTTTCTGCTCCAGGCAACGAGATTCGAGATCCAGAAGGAAACCCGACCCAGCGTTCATGACCCAAATCCACCTGGACTCGATGATATTCTCCAGGGGATGATGGAAATGATACCACAATCGAAGATACCATCTCCCAGAGCCATGGTGTATTTTCTCGTAAAAATGCAAATGTCCCATCATACAGCGGTCGGCTGCCTAAACCAAGACTCGAGCGAGCTACGGTCGATGAAATCATAGACGCATCCCTGGGTTTCGTGATCCAGATCAAGGCTTGTCGATATATCCTCGAGCCCAACCCTCCAACCGCCCATTGACCAGGTTTTTATTTTTCTCTCCTTTCTCACTTGCAAATCCGTCCATGGGGAGCTTAGACTTGCCTTCTTCCAGCCAATCTCGTGCTGACCTGGACCTTGGATATATTTGGATCGCCTCACACAGCAGAGGTCGTCGCACTGACAGCGGAGTGGCTGCAGGACGGTCTACGACGTTGCTTGTCCGCTTAAAGGCTTATCCGACGCAACGACCCGCCGAAAAAGCTGCGAGGCGAATTTGAAGGGTCAAGACGATCTATCCCGGGGCAATCCGTGCTCATTTCAGATGGTTGAACAACCACGGGCCCCCCTTCGACGGCTGCCTGATCGCACCGCCGCAAGACCCCAACCACAAAATCAATCAATCGCATTGCATCCTCGTCAGCTGATGCGCTCCAGCCAGAACGGTGGTTCAATGTCCGTATCTTGGTTGTGAGGAGGAAATGCCCGCCGCTATTTCTTGAGACCGGTCTTTTCCACAGCGCATCAAGGATTCCAAGGATATCATCCACCGCCAATTGCAGCTGAGAACTAGTTCTTTCGAACTCACAGGAAGTCCTGCTCTCTCTCTCTCTCCTGCTATCCTGCTTCCTGTGCGGCACCCACTCGCACCCGCATTTTATGGACCGTTTTCTGAGTCAAATTGAGCCACAGGAGAATATGTGGGCCTCTTGTGCGGCTAATCCTTCCTGAAGGACCTCATTACAATCGAATTCAGCAGGCTCCAAACAAAAGCCCTATATCTCTCTTTATTATTGATCCCACCAGCCCTGGCCACTAAAATTGTGAAATTGCAATCGCAATAGAAGAGAGCGGGGACTTGACATGCGGGGATTATCCTGCTTCGGCCAATACATCTCCGCTGGTCGCTGCAACATGACAATGACCACACGATGACACGACTGAAGAGCTACTCCACACAAGCGCCTCTACGGGCTTGCCTGGACGCCATTGATGCAATGTTTTAATTTGCCAGGCATCTTTTTTTTTTTCGTAAGTCGCCAACAGGGGACTGGCCCTTATCCCAAAGCTCTCATCCCAAGAGCCTGTCGGCTTGGCCCAGACACTCTCATCAATTGATCAAGCCTCACAACCATCCTTCAAGGAAATATTGACGCAGCGTAAAAAGACGTCCCCTCTGATGCCGCATTCCCTCCCTTCACAAGGTTTCGCCCATCGTCCTCGCCAATGGCTTGGTGGGAATGTTTTCTGCAAGGCATGCAGATCTTACAATTCAGGCTCCATCGTACGAATAGTAAGTGATCGACGGTGGAGGCATTCGCTTCTGCAAGAAAGTCTGCCCTTTCCTTGGTTTTTCTCCGTTCTGTTTCGATCTCGCGATAGGCGATGAAATCGTCCATCCCAAAAGAGGACAAAAGAGCGACTCTGTGCTGGACACGGTATGAGCAAAGAGGAAAAGCGCACGGCTGATATTTTGCTCTCACAAGCCAATGCAGAGCGATTTGTGGCAAGGATCCAGAGCGGACTCCCTCGATCAAAAGCCTACCCAATAGACCAATGGGAATCCGACCTCACGAGCCTCCAGCCTACCAGTTAAATCATCACGGGATCCCCACTATGCGGGACTTACTCGGCTCAAAGCCAGACCTTCCCCCTTTCTGATAAAAACTGGCTGAAAGGACAGCCATGTGGGGCGCAGTTTTCTGCTTGCAGCCCCTGGTCGCACAGCCAATCTGCGAGGTTCAACCGACATCATAAATGCCACCGGCAAAAGTTGTCGCCCAAATCGCGGGCTTTTATTGGTGGCTGCAATTTGGATGTTGCGTTACTCAGAAAAAACTTTAGATTAGCTTATATCGGTTGTCGAAATTATTCTCCTAAACGTGCAAGGAATATTGATTTAGACCTTTCGTTACCCACGTTTATTAGAGTGCACAGTACCACTGTCTACCTTTGGTCTCTGTTCTTGGTAGGCTAATTGGCCAACTCTTAACATTCCCACCGTCCACGATCATGGTTTAAGCAGGAAATTAGCTCCCATGGTAGAAAAATCACTATTATATTTCGGCGCTCGTGGGAAATGAAACTCATCTCTGGCACGGCATCTGACTGCCGGACCATCGTTTTAGACGGTTTCTCAGAAGCGTTTGGGAGGATAGCACCCAAAAAAGTTCTCTTTCATGTGTAATTACCTTTACGTTTCACTCCAAATTAGACTATGCAAATCTCGACCTTGGAATCTTGATATCAGAAAGACAAATCCTGGTGCCTACCATAGAAGCCACCGAGGGATATGATTTGTCGCCGCCGTCAGCCATGGCTAGCCACTATTTAGGTGGCTTTGATTTGGACACTAGCCCAGGCCGCAAACTTCCTTTGCACATGCCCATTACGACACCAGAATACGCATGCGCGATGTAAGTTTGCAGCTAATTCCCCATTTCCTAGGCTCGAGTCTTACGAGTGAACCTCGCGGGCCCTCGTATTCTCCATCCTCACTTCATAGTATTGGAGAGGGGTTTTTTCCTAGGTCAAATGCGGTAGCTAATATCCGGCTCGTTGAGATAGATATTCGGGCTGGGCTTCTGCCGACCTTTCGTCCCTGCAACAATGCGCTTCCGCAATCAACACATGTCTTCAAGGGTGGCTCAGGCATGTTCCGGTTCCAATATCTACCCTGTACTAAACCAAATAGGGTTTTATATTTCAACATCCTCACGCTATGGGAAATATTACACGAGAACAGGACGCCGCTGGCTGAATTTGTCGGAACTTTGTCATAATCTTTCTCCTATCACGAGGGCTGATAGGAAACACACCTGTCATGACGGCAAGCGAGAGGGAAAAAATTTGAGCAAAGCAAGGAGAAAACGATTTCCAAGCATGCATGCCGTGCTTGCATAAAAGAGGGGTACAGTAGCTTATCATGGGAGAAAAAAAACGCTGGCTAAGTGGCTTGCATGAGCAAAAAACTTTTCTCCTTGACGGCCGGGCCCACCAGAAAAGGACCTGCACAGAGCATCGATATCATCCGACTAGAATATGCGAATGAAATGCCCACCTCACGGGCTGTCGGACCTTGGTGTGCGAATGCGACCAAGGATGCAACATCCGTGGAATGCTTTTTGGCGCTAAGACATTCGGCTGATAGTGCTATCAAGATGGGGTGTTCTCTTCTGTAAGATGTCGAGGGGCGGCAGCCTCTGTCGAGGCGAATGCGACTCTGAGGAATGTGGCTTTATGTATGGCTTCACTGCCACGTATGGCGCGACCCTCACCTCACCAAAACAAAAACACGGCGGCGTGGTGTTCTTGTAGCACATGACGACTTTGTGATAGCACGTTAGGAGACCTTGTGCGCTAGGTAAACGTGGGGACACATTATAGGGTGGATGAAATTCGGAAAGCATCGCCGTTTTCAGAGACAGTAGATTAATCGACATCCGGCTAAAGCGCGAACTGCCTTAATTGCGTTTAACAGAATTTCCGTCGAAGCTTGTACATGCCATTCTCAGAAGCGAAAGATGACCTTCTGGACTTCAGCCTTATCAAATTTCTCGTAAGCCACCACAGCGTCCGACAAATCCATCAAATTGTTTGTTAAGAATCTATTCCAAAAAGAATAAAACCATTCATTAACTGGGATTCAATTGCAAGCCTGAACGCTCGAAGATCCGCGATCCGAAAGAGAGAGCTGAGGGGAAAGTTTATACCTGAGCTTTTCATAATGCACCTTCAGTAAACCGAGCGCCTCGTCGTACACTGACCTCACAGGACATCTCCCAAACTGCAGCTTCAAGTTCTTCGCATACATCTCAGAGGCGGAAAACGGCAACTATATCATTATCACCGCACGTCAGCCCGCGAATATATCCCTTATTCGGCTGATGAAAATTTTCGCATATGACATGGCTGTGGCTGGATGTATCAAAGAGACATATTCAGACCGCATTCTGCCATCATATCTGCAAGCCCACATGCACCACCTTACCTCCGCGTTATGAACCCCAATGCTGCTGATACCCCCCCAAGGCCGAACTAGATCGTACGCGAACCGCAATGCATTGCTCGAACCCACAATCTCGACCACAACATCTGCACCCCTCCCTTCAGTGGCGCCATGGATATGTCTTTTAATTCCGTCGATGCCACCTTCGTGGGACACAAAATTGAGAGGTTGGGCTCCCAATGATGCCGCAAGGTCAAGCCTAGAGTCGACGGAGTCTATCACGAATACCTTTTTGGGGTTGAAAGATTGAAGAGCTACTAGTGCACAGATACCCACGGGTCCGAGGCCAAGAACTACAAATGTTGCGTCGGATGGAGGCTGAGATGGTGGAAGCATTTTGATGGCGTTTGAAGCAGCAAAGTAGCCTCTTCATCCCGGCGACATGTAGCTGTTAGTGGTTTCTTCCCGAATGACGTGAAAGTTGCGGGGCGTTTTTTTAGAAGAGGGGTGGGTTTCGCTCACGTTGGAAATATATCTGCCATGAGGACGTACATCTCTCCAGGTACATCCTCCGTCACCAACCTGATAGTTCCGTCGGCCAGAGGCACTCGCACGTATTCTGCCTGTGACCCCTCTAGGGCTGGGGATCCGAAGAGCTTGCACTTGTCACACCTTGAAGATTGCCCATGTTTACAGTAAAAACAATCCCCGCTAGACCGGAAAACGATTCAAGTTAGTCGTTGAAGAATAGATTACGATAACCTGTAATATCATACCATGAAATCGTGAATGGGGTCACAACTTTGTCGCCAACTTTAGCACTCTTGACGGCCGAGCCGACTTCGGTTATAGTTCCGACGAACTCATGGCCCTGTATGATCGTCGATATCAGAATATGTATCTTCTTCGTTTAGGAAATGATATTTCCAATGAATTTCTTAGTAACGAGTATTTCTAACCATTATAAATCCAGTGACATCTTTCTTCTCTACTCCCCGATAGACATGTAACTCACTAGGAAAATATAAATGATTAGTATAGATTAGCCCCAGTGACTCAAGCTAGTGGTACTGGATTGTAAGGTATTGTTCTTAATATCAAAATCCTCGTATCCATTCGGAACCGTACACAGGCAGCATCACAAATATCTGCCCAATTGCAACCTTACTTGCATTGAATTCCGCGAACAGAGAAAGTGTTGTAACCTGTCGTGTATTTGCAGGGATCGTTTTTACCTTCCGCACAACCCCGCGTATTCCACCTTACAAATAACATCACCGGGTTCTTGAATCTGCGGTACCGGTCGCTCCTCTACCGCAATATGCTTCGGACCCTTGAATACGACTGCCTTCATTGTTTGCGACATCGTAAAATGAGGAAAATCTGGAAAATAACGTGGCCCTGCAGGGTGTCGAGGATTTATATTGTGGCGGTGTTGTGTGGAAATTTGATCGAATATTTTCGGTGTAATTGAGATTAAGTTTTAATCTGCCCCCTTCGAATGTTCGTTGAGGCTTCGATTTATAGAAATTCTTCACCGCGACAACATGCGTAATTTCTGATGGGAAAGAGCTTAACCGTGTTACGTAATTTTTTTTGGTCCTCAGCAAGAATCCTTTGACTACACTTTATACCGGGCGATGCCGGTAAGAAAGGCATCACGGCTTATTTCATCCAACCTTTCAAGCAGGATGTACAAATTTTTCTTCTAGATAATACTCACCGAGATGGTGTGAGTTTGACACTACCGAGGTCCGAAGTATAGCGCCCAATGCGGAACGATGCAGGCAACACGGTACTCTGAAGTCTACTTCGTATTGCAATAACCTGGTCACTTGGCTTTAAAGCTATTTAAAATCGATTGGCCTTGTTATTTTCATGTCACACCACGGTATTCCTCAAGTGGAATTTCCTATTCAATTACTTCGTAGTCTTAAAAGATAATTTGAGAGTTTGCACCAAAACGTTGGCTTCATTTTACAACACCTCACCGTGTTGTCGAAATTCAGGTCGGAAGTATTGAACTAGTTGCTGTTGGACTAATGGCTATACTTTAGGCTAGGTTAGTAAGTGACTTTGGGATAGTTACTCAATCTAGGGCATTGTGTCAAAAGTAATCCACGAAGTGCTCTCTCTAAGTATGTCCACCAAATTCTTTCTAGTTGTATCTGATGCCAGCATCTTGTATATCGAGTCAAAGGGGAACAAGAAACAAAATGTGAATTCTGAAAATATCGTTAATCATAAATTTGGATACATATATCCGAGTGATTGTTTTAATGCAGCTAAGCAGTGGCCTCAGCATGCTCCGCCGTATGCCCTTCTTTCTCTCGAATTTCTTCCGTGCGCTCATCCAACTCGTCTCGTAAACGCAGAATATGCTCCTTGCTCCATCCCGGAACCCACCAGGAAGAATCGAATAGTTGGTCCATATTCTCCAATGGAACCTTGCTAGTTTCGGGGAGAATGCAATAGAAAAAGATGGCGTTGGTAAAGTTGGCGATTATGAAAAACAAGAAATATTTCCAACCAGATTTCTCAAGCGCAATGGGTGAAACTTGTCCGATCAAAGTATTCGTTCTGTATAACAGTTTACATTAGATGTTATCGTGTGCTGATTCAATATAATAGATATGCTTACGCGAATGAAGTCATGGTCGCGATTGCGACACCCTTAGATCGAGTGGCCGTGTTAAATATTTCAGCCTTTATCGTATAATTCGTTAGCAATGGCCAAAGTATTAAGTTGAGTGGCCGTCTTCATACCGGGATTATCCATGAGAGGGGTCCGCATGCAAAAGAGAAAGAAAATTGGTATAACCAGGTCTAATCGGTATCATTGGTGTTAGCTAGACGTTCCGAACTATATGTATTTGAGATTTCATCCATAGCGCCACAACTATTGGTAACCTTACCATGACAATAAAAGCCCAGTGCGCCCCATTTGCATTATCGGTTCCTCCGTATTCAGCCACCAACGCGGTAACGATGATCCAAGCTACCATATTGACAAGGTTTCCGATGATTAAAACCCATCTTCGACCCAAGCGATCTATACACACTCAAATTTAGCGGTAACTCTCAGATTAAAGTGTGGATTAGTAACTATGAACCATACCAATGAACATGATACAACAGAACTGAGCAATTAAGGCAATGATGGAGTTGATAGCTTGCAATAGAAGTGTCGTGCTCGTGCTGATACCGATTTCCGCGAATATCGAAGGAGCGTAATATTGGATAAAGCTAACTCCGGTCATTTGAATACTGCCTTGAACGCTGACGGCGATAAAAAGCCTTTTGAAGTTCAATCTGTCCGTAAACAGTTGCGACCACTTCTTAGCTTCGCCTTCGTGTTCGATAGTTATACTAGTTTGAATAGCCTCAAACTCAGCTCTGACGAAAGGATCCATCTGATCACCGTTCGAATGGAGTTGTGCAAGAACTGCGAGACCTTGTTCCGTCTTTCCGTTATCTATCAACCAACGAGGAGACTCCGGCATGAAGAAAATGCAAGTTCCCAGGACAATGGCGGGCACCATTTGCAAAGCTAGTGGAATGCGCCATTGACCCTCATCTGTGAGATGGATGTACGTCCCGTAACCTGCCCATGTTGCTAAGAGAGCGCCGATACCTAGCATGAATTGTTGTAACGCGGTTATACGTCCACGAATCGACGGGTGGGCGAGTTCTGCTTGGTAGAGAGGTACAATCATGACTAAAATTCCGACTCTTAACATGCGCCAAAGCGAATAATTAGCTTGATCATCCGAGAGATCTCTGGAGAGAAAGTTGAATCAGGAAATTCTAATGACTTACCCGGCTCCAGTTATCGCCCGTCCGGACCATAAGTATCCCAAATTCTAAGGTTGGTGCATGTTAGCGTATTCGATGGACTCTTAAACCGAGATAAGAAGTTTATAGTTGTTGGTGGTTGAATCAACTAGCTAGCTTACTTGCGCCGCAGTTTGGAGAGCTGCACCAAGAAGGAAAATAACAGTGGCGACCGAGATTGTCAGACGTCGACCGAACAAATCCGAGATATAACCAGCAATAATCGCGCCAATGAAGCCACCTCCAGTAAATGTTGACACGACAGCGCCACTAAGGATCAGTCAGCGTACAGGTGTTTGAGAGATTGGCTTCCTGGCTGATAGGTATAAATAAACACGACTTACATCTTGTCGGCATCATCACCGAATCTCTGAATAAAAGTCTCGCATCTGATCACTTCGGCGATGACACCCTTTGATGTTGCGAGTATTTAGCTATGTCGTTTCCAAGACGCAAAATAATGGTATCGGTGATTGAACAACTTACTAGATCGTAACCGAATAGAAAAGAGCCCAGAGAGGCGAATACTCCGACCAGGAACTGATACCATTTTGGTGGTAAAGCCATAGTGGCGATTGATTTGCGCAAAAAAAAACCTGGGGTTGATGGGTTTTAGAATAGATAGGTTCGAAGGTTTTCTGGAGAAGCTAACGCAGCGACCACTTTCGCGTCATTGCGGAGAACCCTTACTTTATGTACATGCACAGACGATCTCTATCATCGCGGTACTGGGATCCGGGACATCTGAGACTTTTCCGTCAACCGATTGACTAGCTAGCCGAGGGGCTCGTATCAATTTTCTTCATTATGCTAGCGATATTTCCATGTTTGTTATTAACCGACTCTTAGAAATGTGGGCTCTGATATTATTATCGCAATACCCTGAGTAGATATCTTTAATAATCACTCATTCTTTTGAATCAATCAAGAGAAATTCGACTCGGAATAATTCCACATCATCTGTATGAGGGTCGTGCTGATTGGAAGAAATGTTTAGTGACTTTGTGATAGAATTGCTAAAATCTCCATGTGAGATTCTGACGGGCATCATGGCCCCGAGACATCGCAGCTCTGCTGATCATCATAAGAGAGTGCATATTAATTATTTTTTTGGTGGTCAAGATAAAGTCCTGTTGCATTTTGTGGTTGCCGCTCGTAACCCAAGGTAGCGAATTAATTGAAGTTTGGTTACGCAAGGATTTTTCCATCAATAAGGGGGCTGCTATAAAGCGGGGTTCGCCAGGATTCCGCTGTTTGGCTCACACTCTCTCGACACGAAGTTCTTGGTACTCTCGCTTGACGTCAACCGAACCTTGAGGAACCTTAAACCCTCAACTCCGCTTTTACCCCAACTCGGGCCAGATATCGGCATTCGAACATCGTGCAGTTTTAAAAAAGATTGTGTCGGGCAGCGTGCAACGGGTCGGAATAATTTAGCCTAATACATGGGCATACATCGGACAATCCGGGTAAAGAGATGGCTTGCCAAAAGATGCCTGGCTCGTGCCATTACCTCGATATGTTCATCGTTTGTGATACAGATTCTGGGTTCTGAATTTTTGTAGTTTTACTTACTCTATGCTATCGTTTACCTGAGGTTATATTGTGCTTGCGGTTGCGGTTGTCGAGGGGTTATAACCCAGTAACTTTACTGCGTCACTGGTAAAGGCTTTGCCCCACCTAAGTTTCTCCGTGGGAGGGGCCAATTAAGCCCTGGTATTGGTGCATTAAAGAATTTTTAAAATCTTAGAAAACCCTTGAATTTGATATCAGAGTCTCTCAATCACAAAACCTCGGAACGAGTAATTTCATTTAGCCTTACGAAATGACGACCTTCACGAAGACAGATAGCAAGGCTACAGCTTCTATACTTATTGATGCCCGTCGGGCTCTCTTTGACATCAATCCACTAATATATTCAGGCTTTACAGAGTGAGAATTCTTGAGATTCCTACAGGTCGTTAACGATGAATAGCGATGCTTCCCATAGAAACTTTGTCATCGCTATCTCAATGGATGCTAACTTGTATTCAAATACTTGCTGGTGACGTAGGCATATGGGACGATGCATTTATGGTGGAATCTACGACCCTAATAACTCACTCTCCGATGAAAAAGGGTTTAGGAAAGATGTAATGGCAGCGCTCAAAGATCTCAAGGTACCTTGCTTCCGGTACCCAGGAGGGAACTTTGTTTCCACATATTCGTGGTTAGATGGTGTTGGTCCTCGTGAGAATCGTCCGAAGCGTCCAGAGTTAGCTTGGAACGGGGTTGAGAGCAACCAGTTTGGCACGGATGATTTTGTGGAATGGTGTGAAGAGCTTGGAGCAGAGCCTTATATATGCCTAAACATGGCTACAGGGACATTGATGGATGGTGAGGCTCGCTGATCAGCAATTTGCACAAAAGTCTTGAGTTTCCTCAATAAAATGTTAGTTTTCTAACTGCTTATAGCATTGGGTTGGCTGGAGTACTGCAATTCCGAGCAAGATACATATTACGCAAACCTGCGACGAAAAAACGGAAGAGATAAGCCTTACAAAGTTAAATACTGGGCGCTTGGGAATGAGATGTGGGGGCCGTGGTACGGGCATACTCCAAGTCCAGATAATCAAGTCAACCTCCTAACCTTAAATCTAGGCAAGTTGGGCAAATGACAAAGGAGGATTATGCGAAAACTGCCCATCAATGGGGTAAAGGTATGTCAACTGAAGCTCGATCATTCGTTAGAAACTAGATACTGGTTTAGTTTTAAGTAAAGGTTATTGTTACTGATTTCGCGATATCTATAGCACTTAAGTTATTGGATCCCAGCATTAAACTTATCCTATGTGGAGAAAATGGTACTTCCGACTGGGATAGATACGTCTTACAGCACGGCATTGAGTATATTGACATGCATTCAATACATATCTACACCGCTGATGCTGAGCACGTCCCGAATGTAATTGCACCGTTGTCCGCGGAGCGGGCGATTGAAATGACAGCATCACTCATCGACCTAGCCCGTCTCAACAATCGGTTTACCAATCCTCCAACTTCGGAGGATCACATTACGCATCGACCGACAATATGCTTCGACGAGTGGAACGTTTGGATGTACACTAGGGCTCCGGGAGATCAGGGAGCCGAAGAGAAATATACTTTGTCTGATGCACTGGCAGTTGGGGTGTGGTTAAATGTTTTCATCCGGCAGGCTCGGTTCTTGGGGATGGCTAACATCGCTCAATCGGTCAACGTTATATCTCCTTTGATGACTACTGAAGGAGGTATTGTTAAACAAACATCGTACTTCGTGCTTTATCTTTTCACGAACTACATGCGAGGGAAGACTTTAGGGGTACATCTAATGTCTGGGGTATACGAAGGAAGAACGTTTCCTGCGTGGATTGGCACGACTCTTGACATACCTTGGTTGGATGTTTCAGGCGCTATCTCGGATGATGGTTTTGTGAATTTGAGCGTCGTGAATATAACCGAGGATGAGGACATTTTGACTGATGTTTCTATTCCTGAAGGCACTAAAGTGCAAGTGTTCCGTATTGGGGGGAGTAAGTTCCAGATCACCGACACCAATATGGCCGGGAAAGAAGTTATAAATATCCAAGAAGAGTCTTGGATAGCCGGCGGCAAGTTTAACTTTGAAAAGAGAAGCTATACTTTGCTAAGGTGGAAATAAGCAGCTACCCTACACCGCATGTAGGATGGAGGATTCTGGGTAATATGGGCATATATCTTTTGCTATTCTTCTGAAGATAAGAGGCGCTTCTTAAGCACGTTTCGAATTGGTGACTTACGGGCGTTCGCAAATAAGATCCATCTAGATAAGAGCGTCGATGAAGGCAACGAAATTACATTATTTAGAGTGACTATAATAGCAAGCTACTTTGGATTTATTTTGAGACTAGAAATAGTCGAAAGTACTGAGAGGATACCTGATATCAAGTGCTGGGTCTTGTGAGATAAAATGTGGATTACTAATAGCCAATCAAACCTCTGTTGTATTTTTTGCGTTGGCATGCCTTTCCGAACACTTCACCGTCTGAGGGACGTCCCGGGACCTTCGCCACGCAAGCAACTTTGTCAGCAACCAGGACGCGTCAGAGAATAGGTTACGAATCCAGTGCCGCTCTTGAAATTATAAAGGCTCCGCTGCGACGGCGTTTAGATACCGAATAGGACCGACCAACATCACTCGAACCCCCATATCTCGATCTTGGTGGCGGTGCATCGTGAAATAGCACATTTGCAGCATATTTACAAACCTAACTGCCAACACACCCTCAATTTCATTTCCCAGAATACTATTTTTTGAAGATATAGGTCTTCATCATGGCGGACGAGGCAAAGGAGCTTAACCTTCTCAAGAATGTTGAAAACAGAATAGTGTTCGCGCAAAACGATGCGACCCTGCAAGTAAGTTATTCACATCTTGAAATGGATAAATAACTAAGAGAGAAGGACAAAAAAAAAATTAACAACTGACCGCATTTCTAGAATATCTTAAAAACATTCTTATGTCCTATGCTATTGAAGCTTGAGTCGCCTCATGCGACCGTCCGAGAAAAAACTATCTCAATATGCCAACACGTCAATACTAGGATCAAACCATCAGGGATTCAGCTCCCTGTGGCCGCCTTGTTAGCACAATTTCAAAGCTCTTCTGCCGGGACTCTCCTCAAGAATTTTGATCTGATGTATATACAAAGAGGACTTGAAAGAGTGCCAGCGGATGTAAGTTCCGCTTATTTACCTCTTTTAAATCGATGGTAGCTCACAAATTTCTAGGAACTCCAATCTCTTTTGCCCGGAATTTTGCATGCATTTGATAACATATCAATAGGTCATGCAAAAACAATGTTTCAAATCCTGTTGAATATTCTTCTCCAATTACCAGCACCGCCTGCCCGTGGTAGCCCGGCTGCAGCAGAATATCGAACAACCCTTGACTTAGAAAATCATGACCAGGCGGCTACGTTTCTATCTTTGAAATTCGAGGACCTGATGCTTCTAGCTTTAACTCCATTTCAATCACTCTCTGCAGGAGCCTCTACTGACCCCATATCTGGGCTATCATGTCCCGGTCTTTCACCCGATCAATTCGAGTTTCTCACGTTAGGAAAGCGAGATACATTCTCTCATTCCCAGCTGTCGAATTTCAAGCAAAGAGTGATGGAGTTTTTACCTGTGGCAGGATTCTCGGATAAAGATCTTTATTTTCCGTTCCTCGTCGCCGCTGGGTCCGACTCCGGGTCTCGCCTTATAAACTCAGGCGAAGATGGCCTCAAAAAACTCAGCATTGACCTCGACAATTTAGAACTATCTGATTCCTCGATCGGAGAAGAAAAACCGAAGACGCCAAATAATGTTGGAATCGAAACTACAAAAAAACTATATAATCTCTTTCATGGATCACCGGAATTCAAGATCCCGCCTGTCCGAGCTAGTCTCAAAAGCCGAATTGTCAACATCCTTTCGAAATCGCTGCTTGCTTTGAAGCCAAATGTCATTCTTCCTGCCAAGATCCAAAAACTCGTAGAAGAAGGACTCCTCGGCGAAAATCTTGAATATAACCTGAAGTTCAGGTCATCGGTCTTTTCCTTCCTAATCCATCTTACTCGACTTGCAGGGGACGATCTTGTACAAGCTGTCGGATATCCCATCATCGAGAATATTAGAATGTGGATATATGCGGACGGGTGGCCGAAAAGCACTTCAGTAAATATTACACAAACCACCCATCAGCTGCGATCCCAAGGCTACATAACTATTGGGCTACTCTCCCGGAGAGTGCCTGATTTCATTGTTCAAAATGATCTTCAAATCTTGCGGTTCTTGCTCTCAGCTGTTCGTGGCGAAACTAAAGAGATGCGATCATCTGCCGAAGAAGCCATTAGTTCAATACTACCTTGTTTCAATTTAATGACCCCGGACCAACGGAATGAAGTCAAAGAACTTGCGTTTCAAAGCCTATTGGATGACAAAGATACCTCAGGCTGGGGGTCATATCTTAAAATTGCTAACAGGGCGGCGCCTTTTGGTGACCCGGTCAGGATTTGGATGTGCCTTCTAGCTTGCGCTACCGCGGTACTTGGTACTGCAGAATCTTCCAGAGATCTTGTTGATGACGGAAAAAAGGGTTTACATCCATATTGGTTTAATATTCTGCACCCGAGGGCCGATTCAAATAGCGCAAAACCGGCGGCAAATGTTAACGCAGTCCCGCAAGACGATCTCATGGATATCGATCAGGAAGATAAAAGAGAACAAACTAAAGATAAGGCGATGTTCCAACCATTGTTGGTTTACCTCTTTGCCGAAAGCAATCGGCTTCCTAGAGCCTTCGATAGTAATGGCGCATCGACGAAAAGAATATCCGGTATCCCTATTATAATCATGCCAGAGATGGTTGCGTTCCTACGGAATGTTCTGTTGATGAATTGCCTGGACTTTGGATTAACCAATCAACACCAAGATAAAAATGGCGATACGGACGATGCACTGGCAGTAGACGGGGATTGGGATGATAAAATAAGCAGCGAATTAGCAACCTCTGATCGAATGCGAGCTTTCGTTAAGCTATACATAGATGAAAATAGTGCTGTCTCCCGCTATTTTGAACTAATTCTCGTTGGGCTTTTGGAAATACCTAATGCGCCAGCTTATGGAAGTATCCTTATGGAATTCTTTCCAATGCTCTCATGGCCCGTACTGCAAAAACTTCTACGGATCTGCAATCGAAACAACTGGTCGGACATAAGCCGAATTTTATGGCAAGGAAAGCGGGCGGAGAGAGAAATCGCAGGTTACCTACTTGGCACTTTTATGGCTCTAGATACCAATAATACCGAACAATCGATAAGGGAATGGCTAGAGCTGCACGTGAGCCGTATAGTTGAATGGGAATCGTGTCCCACAAATGTAAGTTCACACCGCGCATGAACATGAAATTTCGACGTTTGTGTCATTTTAATGACTTACTCTTGCAGGAATCAAACAAAACGCACGGTTCAATCATCGCTACCTCTTATTTCTTTTCCCATATCAACGTAGAAATGCCTTCTAAGGCGAAGGGGGAACTTACAGAGGAACAAAGTGCCCAGGTCTCAAGGGCAATAGCCTCGTATATCGACATCGCTATCGATTCTCGGGACACGGAGTTTAGGGACGCAGCCATACTCGCCATCACGCAACTCTGTTATCACAAAATGATACGGCCAGAGCAAGTCAAAAAAGAAACAGAGCTTCTTGACAAGCTGAAAGCGCTGGGGAAAACAGGGAACGAAAAAGCCGTTATTGCCCTTGGCGCAATTAGTCTGATATATGATGCAGGGACTTGTCCTGCTGAAGATTCGACTGAGAAAAGCCAGGTCATCAAGATCAAGGATATTCTAATTGGTATTCACGACAATAAGATGCCCGAGCTTTCGTTTGCAACAGGAGAGGCCTTGTCTGTTTTATCTTCAGGCTGGGATTCTCAGATTCTTGCGAGAAAGATGGACCTCGTGGATGGTAAGGTGACTGGGGCTAGTATACACGAAAGAATGGAAGGTAAAATACTAAGCGACTTGGTCTCCGAGCTCCTGGAAATGCGAGCTAAAGGTGGCAGTGCGAGCTTTCGAAAGGTATATATCCCTATCTGTATCCTAGATCCACCGTTTGACACATCTATAGGCGGCATGCGTTTGGTTGCTCAGTGCGGTGCAATACTGTGGCCACCTTTCCCAGGTCCGAGATCGCTTCGAAGATATACACACTGCTTTTCGATTATATCTTACCGACAGAGAAGAGTTTGTGCAAGAGACTGCCTCTCGTGGGTTGACCAAAGTCTACGAATTAGGAGACAAGGCCTTAAAAGAGGAACTCGTGAGAAATCTTGTCGCTTCTTTCACAGGGACGACAAAAACGCTGGCGGGTCAAGTACAAGCAGATACCCAACTTTTCGAGCCTGGTGCACTTCCTACTGGCGATGGATCGATATCTACGTACAAGGACATCCTATCTCTAGCTTCAGAAGTTGGAGACTCCAGTCTCGTCTATAAGTTTATGTCTCTTGCATCTCACTCTGCCATGTGGTCGAGTCGCGCTGCCTTTGGTCGGTTCGGACTGGGTAATATAATGTCTAGTTCCGAGGAGATGTTTGCTGAGAACCCTAAGCTCTACGCAAAACTCTTCAGGTATCGGTTTGATCCAAATCCCAATGTTCAGAGGTCTATGAACGACATTTGGAAAGCACTAGTGAAGAACCCGAGCGCCACTATTGACAAATACTTCGATAACATTATGGAAGACCTCCTCAAGACGATCATTGATAGAGAATGGAGAACTAGGGAAGCAAGTTGTGGGGCAATAGCAGACCTCGTACAAGGACGACAGCCTTATCAGGTACTTAAATCATGGTTAACACTACAAAACTCGTTCAACTACTGACAATATCCTTCCGAAGTACGAGAAACATCTCGAAAACATCTGGACAATGAGTTTCAAAGTCCTCGATGATATCAAAGCATCAGTTCGAGAAGCAGCTATGAAACTGTGCCGAACACTGACTAAGTCATTGGTCCACACTGTATCAGACGAGCACAATACTTCGCCCAAAGAGGCCAAGAAGGCGCTGGATAACATTATGCCATTCCTTATGGGCCCAAATGGACTTGAAAGCCAGGCGGAAGATGCACAAATGCTTGCACTAAGTAAGAAGAAAGTCATCTATTTATGGACACCTTACCTCAAACTGACAAATTTGCAGGAACATTGCTTGATCTAGTGAAAAAGTGCGGGCGTGTACTTCGACCATATGTCCCAGACATGATAGAACAGTTCTTGAACCTCCTGAGCTCACTGGAGCCCCAAGCGATCAATTACCTGCATCTAAACGCCGCTAAGTATAATCTCACTGAAGATAAGGTGCGTCTCACAATAAGAACGATAATTGGTATCAACTAACGAATAAATAGATTGATGCTGCGAGACTCTCGAGTGTCAGAGCATCGCCGATGATGTAAGGGATAATTCCATTTGTGAATCAATTTATTTGCTAAAGGAGTGTAGGGATGCCATCGAACGATGCTTGGACGTTGCCGATGCTAGTGTGATGAAGGCATTCATACCTAGACTCAACAAAGCAATCAAAAAGGTTGTCGGAATGCCATCGAAAGTTGGATGTAGCAGAGTGATCGTGACTCTCGTCATTCGACACAGTTATTTGTTTAAGCCATATGCCAACGACACCTTGAAAGTCATGTCTGCAGCTCTTGTTGACCGAAACGAAACGGTATCAGCGTCCTATGCTGCAGCTTGCGGTTATCTCGCAAGACTCGCAAGCGATGATTCGGTCGTTAAATTGTTACAACATTCCCAAAAGTTGTACTTCGAGCAACAAGGTACTGGTTTCACCGACGTGCGTGGCAAGAAAAAAAAGCTAATGTTTGGTGCAGAGGAGAGGATGAGGATATTGTCTGCTTCGGTTTTAAACGCTATTTCGAAACAGTAAGCTTATTGGGATCTGATGGGTGGCATATATCAGCAGCTAATAAGCCCAAGTGCTTCGGATCGATTTCAGGCCCTTGCGTCAGATATTTTGCCTTTCGCTTTTGTTGCAAAACACGATCCGGAAGAATCCGTAGCAGAGGAGTACCATAAATGCTGGACCGACAATACGGGGGGATCCGGAGCAGTAAAACTTTACCTGCCGGAGATCACAGCTCTTGCGGGCAATCATCTCGACTCGGCGAGATGGACCATCAAGCAGACTGCGGCATTATCAATTGCGGACCTTTGTGTTGTGCTAGGTATCCCTGCCCGACGGACAATGGCTGCCACATGCTACGTTCCACAACTGACAGATTCAATGGCCAGGCCCAGACCTCACTCTCGACCAACTCGATGCTGTGTATCCCCTTGCTGTTCGGAGTGTTGCAGGGAAGAGCTACCCATCGAAATCAAGGGTCCTTGAAGGGTTCACAGAGCTTTGCATTTCACCCAAATTCACGGATCCTCAGAAGCTCAAAGAAGTTTCCAAAGTATGCGGTTTCAATTAAATTAATGTTAGAAGTTCTAACAGAATCCACTAATATGTTTCTAGATTCTACTCCGAGAAGCTAATAGAAACAATAAGGAATATCGCCCGCCTGCGTTTGACAGCTTGGCAAAATTTTTGAAGGCCCGGCCTGAGACAAACCTGTACGACGAAGTTGTGGGTATAGTGGAAAACGTGTTTGATGCCGGTGCAATTACCGACGAGGATGAAATGGACACAGACAATAATGGAAAAGCCTCAGAAAAGATGTACGTGGAAGGAAAAAAAAAAAAAAACACCCGAAGTCCTCAATTCGGTGCAGCTGAACTTACCCATTCCGATATCAGGTGGCAAATTACACTTGAACGCAGTCTTCAGCTTTTGGGAGCCAGCCTTCACAAAGGATATCCAGATTCAGGTAGGTTTAGACGAATCAAAACCCCATAACCCTTCAGCCCATAGAAATGTTGTGCAATTTTCTTGCATGCCAATCTTTCTGCTCGCTGACGCAATCATATGTTTTTTTTTTCTTTGACTGCAGCCTCGCAAGTGGAGAAAATCCTCACTTTGGTTGAAAAACAACTCCTGCCTAGCTGTAGCCGGGATGTAAAATCTGCAGCGGTCGAATTTGTCGAACAACTTTTAAATCGCCTGCAAGATAACGGGCCATCAACTGCCGTCTCGCCTGTGGACCCGAAGACATGGAACAAGTCTCTCGTGCAGCTTTGGACTAGCCTGAACCTGGTGTCAAAGGGGGCAAGCTCGGAGAATGAAAAAATTCGGAGGCAGCTAACAACCGCCGCAAAAAAATTGTGCATATGGATGGAAATATTGCAAATGGAGGGGGACAATCTCTTGGAATTAGTGCAAGCCCGGGATCAGCTAAACCAATTCCTTGGGCAGAAATAATCGCATAAGGAATGCAACGATTGGTTCGTGACCCTGCGTTAGCGAGGCTCTGCCCTCCACCGTTTCAAATAGAGGAGGCTTTGCAACACGCCATCATGAGTAAATAATAATATACTCGAACTATCGTCAGAAGAGAAAAATTTTCCTCCCAGGAAAAATACAGTTCGGGGGCGTAGATTAAGCTTGTTGCTTTTGCTCGGGAACCTTCCCTCGCAATGTGATCTAGATCACCGAACAAAACGATGTCATAAAGTGAGAGGAGCGTAAAATTCTTCCAAAGATCTGATGTGCATTTTCCAGGCACCTATAGGGACATTGATATAACCATATGCACGAATGCAGGCAACTCCGAAATCGCCGCTAGATGCGCCCTAACATATACACGAGAAAGTACCTAGTCTCTTTAGGTCTTGGGAGACCTGTAGTAATTCGAAGAGGCGTCATTAACTTTGCTAGCCTAAGAGGAAAGTCAATCGTTGAAGTATATTCAGTGGCGCTCTAGTCAGCTCCCCATTTACCCTCTAATTGTGCAACGCACATATCACAATAGGCACTTGGGCAAGCAATTGGCCCTATCGCCAGGCCGAGGCAGCTGCGAGGGGGGTTCGCCCAGAGCGCTTGGGCTGAACAATTTCGATCGAGGAGCGGGATCTGAAAAACATTGGTGGTGCGCAAGTTCACGATTGAGACTGTTGCCAATTATGTTCTGGATTAGATTTCAACAGCGATTGAATCGGTTCCGTTTCGCTCGATTCTCCGCTCGACTCCACAATGATGAATCAGGAACACGCAAGCTGCCTGCACCTGAAAATTTCCCCAAACTGGTACTTCAAACCATGAATGGTCTTGAGATCTTTCGTTGCTTCTTATCCACTATACCTGAGATAAGATCTGTGGTTGCTTCTTATCCACTAAAACCTGGGATTCGGATCGTTGTCGCACCATGTTAGCCAACTATATTAAAGACACCCACATGCCTATTCCTGCGGGGGTGAATTAGACGCAGAAAGAAGAAAATATTGAGAGGAATACAAAAAGGTGCACGGTATGAAACTGCCCGACCTAAACCTTCTGAAAATTTTCTCCACAGCTTTTCCTCTGCACCCACATGCACCTCATTAGACGGCCGAGCCCTTCGGTATGCATCCAAGGGCACTGGACACCCCGTATGCCAACTAGTCTACCAATCGCGAATGGTCTGTGCAGAGAGGAAGGCGTCAGTCAGCGGGATGCCAAAGTTTCTTCCTGTTGTGCATGCCCATGGCCCACCCGAGAGACAAAAGGTCTTTCGGTGAACTTGGTCTCACATCCTTGTTCTGCACCATCGATAGTTGTCACTGCCTATTTCTCTTCCTTGCTTTCCTAGAGTTACCTAAACTTACTAAACCCTTCAATCGTGAATGCAGAAATCTAAATTTTATATCAGGGGACATCTTTGCTCGTGACGCCTTCGTGCTTCTCCCCAACCCTCCTAACTCCTGCGTTCCAGTCCTTAACGTGGTCTTTTGCCAGCTCACGTTTCTTCCATCGGGCATCCAGCTACCTATTAAGCTGGTAGGAATTACATATCCTGGGGCGTTCACTCCAAAAAATAAATTAAGTAGCGACGTGGGACAACTCACAGGGTCAGACCACCCCTCCTCGGGACCTCTTTATTACTGACAGCAACGGCTCGAACCCTATTTGTGGCTTGACGAATATATTATCAATTTCATCTATTGCCGTCAAGCCATCTGCGACGGGGTTTCAGCGTCCCTGATCCGATCTGGGAACACGCACACGATTGTTGAATCCAGCAAATCATCTTGTGGGCACCTGCAAGCCATGTTTTAAAGCCACCCAAGGGTTGATTCACATTTTGGGTGATACCGATTGGAACTTGCAAGAATAACATATTTCCTTAGTAAAGCGAAAGGCTTATTTTGCGGTCTATAAGCTACTCGCCAAATGACTCGCCGATATCAAAACATATAATTTTGACCAGATGCAAGGTAATTAGATCGCAAGTTCTTATTTTCCGATTTTTCTTTTATCCCGAAGTTTCGTTCTACTACGTTTGACATTTTTCCTGCTCTTTCTTTTTTGTTTTGTTTTTTTCTCTCTCTTCATTTCGATTTGCTGGAAACCTTTTTGGCTGAAGAACGGGTGGTCTTGAACCGGATTTGTCCTTTCTAAACATAACTTCGCAGACTTTCCCATGGATTCACTTCTCCTCCTTTGTAACACCATACTGATGGATTCTGACCTCATACAGCACTCGACAACTAAATTTGATTCCTGAAAGCTTTGGAATACGCCGATTGAATTCCAATCTATGCTAGATGGAAAAAGGACGGAAAGGTCGTCGGCACTCAGTGCCTCACATTCACATGAGGGAAGATGGTGGCGGTGGTAGTTCGAGCTCTTCTCGCTCCAAGCTCGCTATAATAGCTCCACGCAATGAAAAAGACAAGGGGACAGCCTTACTAAAGTCTCCAAGAGACGGAGTCTTCAAGGATAGATTGCCACCGCGTTCAAGGACTGGCTGTTGGTAAGAGTTACCTTTCTTCTTTTGTTCTTCTCTCGCCTCCAAGTTGAACAACTATTAATTGGACGGCCATTTGTAGGACTTGTCGAGTATGTCTTTCATTGTTTTCTATTGTATACTTTGAGGTCATGTATGATGGCACATTATTCTTGGCTTTACTGACTTGAAATCTTGGGATCACAATAGACTAGAAAAGTGAAATGTAGTGAGGAGCATCCGGTCTGTAGCGTAAGTTCGCCATATTTCCATGCGGTTCCGGCTTTTCGGATCATTCTTGTGCCTAATCGTTCTTCATTAGCAATGCGCCAGGCTCCAACACCAATGCGACTATCATCCAAGACTTTCGTTTCGCGATGATACACGCCGTATCGTCGAGCGGATGCCTGAGGTATCTATCGTTGGAAGTTTACCATGGGACCGTAAGTGTTCCGGCGCTCCCATCTGTCCTCTTTGCCTCTTCGTCGACTCGAATAGCACCATTAAAAAATACGTCTAGTCAAAGCTCGGAGACGAAACTCGGTCGTTGAAAAGGATCCTACAATTAGTCCAGAAGCTCTTGCTCTACCGCCATTTGCACAACTGAGAAGTGACGAAGATAGGGAGCTCAAAGCCACAACCCGCCCCCCGGCGACATTGGTGGTTGTTCTTACACAAGAAAGTTTTGAGAACAGCGATGTGGATGAGAAGGTTAAGCTTGAGCCTGATGATTTGGCCTCTCCTTTGAGGGAGAAGGTCAAAGTAGAGGAGGACTTCAACTCGCTTTCCGAACGCTCTCCGCAGTTGAAAAGACTACAGATCAACCAGGTCATTTCATCTTCACCGGCCATGGCTGCTGACCCCGACATCGTGATTCTTGCCCGATTTGAAGAACCAGTTATCAAGCCACTCTCTCTAACTCCAACGACAACAACGAGTTCGGCAGGAAGAAGACTTTCGGTTGCATCCATACGGTCTCTGGGTCAAAGTTCGACTGCGACATCCAAAAGCTCACCTCAACCGGATGTGCCAAAACTACTGCCAACTATTACGCCAAAAGAAGAACCTACACATGTCCATTTGCCTTTTTCCATACCAGATTATTCCCTGGTCTTGAATCCGACGGACTCCCTTTACTTGGATTACTATCGGACATTTGTTTCACAACATGTTTTCCATATTCGAGGAGTTGGGAGTATCTGGAATCCACTTCAAGTCGAAGACTTTTTCGATTTAGAGGCTACGAAGTTTCCACCGGTAGGTAAATATAGTGTTTGGCTTCGCAAACGTAGAAAGAAGAGTTTGAGGTGCTAAAAATGAGTGTTATAATAGCTCTTTCACGCGATGATGGCAGTTTCAGCATTCAGTTTCGAACATAGAAGCCCCAATGGAAACAATTTCGTTCAATCACTACAGCATTATCAGGCCGTTTTACCGGCGCTGCAATCAAGCTTGTCCAGCCCAGTTGATCTTACGTCGGATGGAATTTTATATACCCATTTCTTCCTTCTACTATATGAAGTTAGTTTCTTGGTTCCGTGGAAGCGCATTGTGAAATTCGTTACTCACCCAAATCCTAGATCGCAGCGGCGGAAGCAGGGCGACCGAACCTATGGCAACAGAACTTGTCGCAAATCCGGAGCTTTCTTTTCGAAAGGGTCCTGCTTAATACATCAGCAGCGGCCCCGTTTATAATTTGGTATCTCGTCGCAATCGATGTTATTGCGTCGCTCGCTGGGGTAGACGATGGTGATCTCACGGATTCATTTCTCAGGAACAATTTAATACCGAATTTCAGAAAGACATTTGCACCAACCGCGTTAGATGGTTTCTCGATATTCTCGTCGCCAGCTCACCAGACATTGGAAAACGAGGCATTTCTTCAAGCACTTTCTCTCAACCAGGAGCTTATACTCTTAGGATCTACTATTGCGAGGGCTCGGGTTGCGCTCAAGACAGCAACGCCAGTGGCAGAATTTACTTCAGACGACCCGTTATCAAATTCGGAAATACAAGCTTCCGTTCGTGAATCTCAGGTTCACCAAATTCTCGAAGAACTTCAGCGAGTCTGGATCTTTCGTCAGAACGGCATGGCAAACCTAGCAACCGAGGCAGATGCAGGAATGTCTGCTAGGTTGACAGTCCTTCAAAGCCAGGTAGGCAAACCGGGAAAATTTTCTGACTCGTGGGTTTCATACTAAACTTTGCCATAGGCCAGGCTATTCTATCACGCGTTAAATTTATATGCCCGGACTAGCATGTGGCCGCAACAGGTTCGAGAAACAGCTGATGTTGAAACCAACTCCACGGAAATTTCATTATCAATTCAAGCCATAATGACAGAAACCACCCAAGTACTGAACAATCCGGGCATATTCTTCAGCGCAGGATTCCTTGTGTTCCCCCTTTTCATGGCAGGGATATCTGCAACAGATGCACGAGACAGGGCTTGGGTCCTCGATGCTCTAACTCGAGCCGGAGTCCACACAGTTGGACGAAACTGTACGGTCATAAAATCCGCTCTCCAAAACATTTACCAACACCAAACCGCTGCATTGGTTGGAGCAGTAATGCCCACCAGTGGGGCCTGGCAAGACATCCTTTGTGGTTTCGGAGTTCAGGTTGCTCTATTCGGATTTTAGTTCCGACAAATATATGCTTTTCGCTCGGTTTTCGGTCTTTTTCATATCTACTAGAGTTTCGACGGTCACATTCTTCCCCACGTACATACGCCCGCCTGTATAGCGGCCCTCGCATGATTTCGTTTTGCCATAGCGTATCCTTCCACACTCGTATTTGCATACCATTTCTTGCCCCATACAGTATCATTTCCAGCATTTTGGCTTTTTTCAACCCCTTCTATGTTGATTTTCCCACGACAACCCCATTGATATGAGCTGTTCTATTCCTTTCAAATTCACTCTGTGGCCCCTAAGTTGGCGGGGCTGAAGATAACTATTCCAATTGCCTTAGCGTTAATGTTTAAAGAATATAAAAAAAGAAATTTAACACCAATTGACATCCTTCGCTCAAGCCATCTTTTTGTCTAAATGCCAAAATGTCACTTTTATGGGAAGCTAGGAGAGTTTTTTTCGCTGAGCGTGGCGTTGTTCGGGCACCCAACGAGGTGGTTCGGGCGACCATATGGCGGTGGCAAATGCCCAATAAGTCGCTAGCCTGACCGTTGGTATTAGCTGATGGGAAAGAGATAAAACAAAATAGCGCGAAAAAATTGGAGGCATTCAAAGGTAAACCCGAGCCGGGACAGTTCCCCAGCTAGTTAGTACGGGTAGAGGCGTAAGCTAGCAGCCACGTGGAAATTTGTGCAAATTTCTTTCAACTTCGGACCAGTGGGAACGGAGAGTTTTTTTTCCATAATCATCTGGGGGTCGATTTCTACTTTTCTTTCGAAAAAAATCCTCAACAGTGATCGTGTGATTGTGGCAAAGGAGTTTTTTCAGCGGAGTTTCCTCCGAAGTTGGAAATGCCAACCATGTATTGTTTATTTCCCCCCCACCCTCGCGTATCCGCAAACAATCCGTAGACACCTGGCCTCGTGCGCAACAGAAATCACCAGTTATTAATGGTGTTTCTTTATAGTTTAATATTTAGTGTTCTTAAGTTCTATTTTGGAGCAATACTAATAATATAGTTCAGCTGCTGCAAGCCGAGGTGTTTGATGGAGAGACGTTAGCGTTAAAGCTTGAAGAGTAAAGTGATTGGCTTGCAGGCAAGGGAAGAAGCGGAGGGTCCCACATTCTCTCCGCGCTAACATTCCGAGGAGGCAATGATCCCCTCCCAAGAATTCGCTAACTCGTCTGGAGTACGACATACGAAATCGATAAATCATAAACTAATCGGATAAATCTCTATTGTGAGGCGGGGGCCTCCTTACCATTACAATGATAAATGGGGAAATTGATCGTTGACTTGCATTTCCGCTGCCAAAATAGTATTCTTTAAGGTGCGGCACGACGTAACCAAGCTTAAGGATACCCAATCATTTCCTTTTAAAAATGGCGGGCGAACGTTTTGATAGACTAAACCACGATCTAATCGGATCTTCTGAATCTCATTATTGGTAACAGTATGCAAAGTGAAAAACCAGATACATCTACATCATGCAGGTAAAATAAACCTGTTTCTTCCTTCGCTTTGTGCGCGCGATTCGGGAGCCTAGCTCTGAGAGCTCACGGGGTGTGATGAAGGATTATTTCAGCTTTGATAGAAAGAGGGAAATAATATGATACGTTGCTTAAAAGTTTGTGCCCCCAGGCAGTAACCTGCAGTGTACATGAGATTTCCGAGTGCCCCAAGTCCGATATTTCGACGGTTTGTGATATCGGCAGGCGCTGATTTGCTGGACGCATCATCCCTGCGCCAGAACCCTCCCACACCTGCAGGTATTTGCGAAACGGAAAACAAAGTAGGTGAGTATAGAAGTGACAAGAGAAAGTATACTTTTTTCTTTTCTTCAATCGGATCTCTGAGATCTATCGATCAAGGGATCGAAGCTCGCGAGGCGGTCAATGGCTTTCGCCAAACATATGCGACCGATCCTAAATCCGCATTAAGGAGGCCCGCTTAGACGCCGGACTTACGGGGGGAAAAGAAACCCGGACGAAGAAAACAAAATTCATCGAAGGTTCGCTTTGGGATCAATTTTTTCGTTTACGCAGGTCTTTGCAACCGGGTCTTAACTCGACCCCCCCCTGCGCGCGCCTTGTGTGATATCACACCACCTGAAATCTAGACTTCCTCGCTACACGCTGTCGACAGATCTCTTATTGCTATAATATCGAATTTTATAGATCCGATTACTAGGAAGAGTTTTCTCTTTTCACGGGAATATCCTGAGCAGGGAAATCCCCACTCCCACGGGAAATAGAAAAAAATTTAAGTCGCCGGAGCTCGCCGTCGCCGAAATCGAGAAAGCAAGAGGGCAACACAAAACCGTTTTCTCGATAGAAAAATCTATGGAATGTCACGAGCAGGCGGAGGAGTCGGTGGCCAGATGATTGGTCTAATCGGCGTGATAAATGTACAAGGATATAGTTGTATACCGCGCTCTGGAGACAGAATCACAAAGGGTGTCGTTGAATTTTGAGAGGGTGTGATCGAGAGGGATGAATAGTTGAAATTAAGGATCTCCAATGCACATGCACATTGAGAGGGAAAGGCCAAAAGGCGAGCCGGAAGAAGCCCCTCTGTTGCGCAAGATTTACCTCCTGCGAACCGTTAGAAGAACAAAACATACAACTAAGATCTTGGTTCGGGCACGGGCTCGTCTCCCGCAATTCGAGTAAACCTGCCCCAAGTTTTGGAAAGCACTCTGGCCGAAAAAAAAAAAAAAAAAAAGAGAGAACGCCCCAAAAAGCAACGTAAGTGCTTGAGAAGCTAACCAACTTTGACACCGCCCAGGGCAGCCCAAGTGCTCGACGTGCTTCTCGCAATCTTGTCCATATACGTTTCAACCTTTTCTCTCCCAATAGTAACCTTTAGAAATTCTGCCACAGACGCCAAATCCAGCCCTCTACATCCCAATACGGCGTCTATATCAGCCTCAGTAACCAACAGAGCGCCTTTTGCCTGCTCCTTTGTCATTTGTAATACAGCCTTGGTTGTTGATCCAATTAGATTTCGAACTTCGGTGACCTGTGACTTCAGAATTTGTGGCTTTAGAGCCTTGACAGCAGGCGACTTTTCTAAAAAGTCACATAGAAGGAGAACGTATCGAGAAGCCTATTCCGTTTATAATTATCATGTCAGCACTTCCCGAGAAATTCCGCAACACGGCGTAGAGATTTCAGGTCATGAGGCTTCGCCGCAGACGGAAGCTCTATCGAAGTTGATAGAATCAAGATGTTGCCCTTACCTCTAAGGTCATAGAAAGTTGGTGGAGTCGATACCATGGTGCATCGTCGTAAATGTTATTATCCAGTGATAAGTGAGACAGCCCGGTGGAGACTTCGTCCACGGATGATGGTGATTCGTCTTCGTTGGCCTTCGAGGATTGCTGCAGACGACCCCTTAGGGCTTGAAACTTGCTCGTTATGTCAATCAACAAGGATTTGATTTTTGAACTTGACTTGGAGGTACTCTCGCCTTCCGCAAGGATATCACCTATCAGGCAGATGATACCCAGGACCTCTCTTTCGACGCTGGTAAATTCGGTGACGCCTTCGCCCTCGATAATGCCACGAAGGCGCTGAGCTGGCGGCGCGTGTTCCTTTCCGGTCACGCCCCCGTCCAGTTTGGATGAGGATGACGAAGACGAGGATGAGGACCCCTTAGGTACATCAGCAATCGCAACTTGCGATTGTGCAACCAATGTAGCCATGATACTTTCAGCAAGCAAGAATGCCTTTACCCAATGAGCCCCAATGCGAGGGCCCATACTACAACCCGTGTTCCAGCCGTCTTCCCCGAACAAATCAAATGTTCGATTATCCGACATCTCAACTTTCAGTGCCCGATCCCAGAGCGCACCAGAGGATTGAGAAGACCCTATATCGGCCGAAATCCCCCTAAACCGTTGGACCCGCCGCCTCTCAATCTCAAACTGGCAAGCAGATATACTTGTCGATACCCGCTTCTCAAATAACACCATGTCCTTGATCTGTCCGTAGGCACCATTTTTAGTCGCCTGGCTGATCATTTCCGGGTTGGTTCGGTTTGCATTCTTGTATAGTCTGAGAGAGATATCGTACATTTCCAAGCTATCCGTTGGATTGCTTGGGACATGTAAGCCGACGTCCGCCGTATCCGTGTGATGCAGTAGTTTCGACGCAGAGGATATAGATACAGGCAAAAGAGTGGAGAGCCTAGTGAGAATGTGGTGAGATAAGGAGTCATTCTGGATCTGTTTGATGCTCAATCGTTGATATTCAACGGTTGCACAGGATAGGGCGCCAATGATCGAATAAAGTCGGACCAGGAGAAGCAATGCAGTATAGTTATGCTTTGATTTGGTGAGGAGGTGCTCAAGCACTAAGACTGCAACCCTGACAGGAAGGGCGTCTCGCATACGAGATGCAGCATATTTGCACATCAATGACTTAGCGACTAGGAGGAGTAATTCATCACCGATACGCATATCCGTGACCAATAGGCCAACGTCAACTTTGAGTGAGACGTTGTAGATATCCAGGCATTCCTTCGTAAAGTCGCCTAATCCATCGGTCGACGGAGGCCGTTCCTGATCATCGATCTCAATCCAGAAGCGAAATTTTAGGAGGGTGGTCTGCAGCTGAACTAGATTGGTCAACTCTTTGGTGGATAATTCGGACGAATCGAGATCCTTGCTCTTGCAGTGCTCAACCATCTTTTGCAATAATCCCTTTCGCTCTTCCAGAGTTAATTGGTCCAAGTATGGTCTCAAGTCATCGTAGCATGAACTCTTGCCGCCTTGTTTCTTAAAAAATATCAGACATGCTGTGGTGAGTTTTGATATCTCTTCCCTGCAGGACAAGTTTGCATGCGGACTGCAAAGTGACGAGAATTTAAGGGCAGCAAGCAACGAATTCCGCGAGGCAGATTCGTCGACCTGCAGCTTTCCCGCCAAGATAGTCGCCGTCCTACCAAATTGCGAGTCCTCCGGATCTTTGATCCCAAGCTCCACCGCGGATGTTACATATCCGGCCCACACTTTCCAGTCGTCTTTCCAGACCGTGCTAACCTTTTGCTGGTCCGGGGCTGCTCCGGAATTTGTCCCATCTGGAATACCTACCATTCCTGTCGATAGAACGCTATGGCAGTGATCGTTCACATCCTTGAACTCCTGCACTCGCAGCTTTGCGTCCATCAGCATCCACCAGAACTCCCAATAACTGACCGACCCGAGACGACTGTTGAATCCCGTGGTCGAACTCTCCAGGTGCTTGATCAACTCCGCATCCGGGGTCTTCGTGAAGCTCAAGACTTCGTAAAAGAGCTGTAGCTCGGTTGCGGTTCGGATTGACCTGACTGGCCCGGGTTCCTTCCCCTGCGGGATCTCGCTTGCTGCCTTCGATATCATCCGAGATGCAAGTGTACCGAATAGTGCCACACCTGCTCGTTGGTCATCATCGCAAGCTACCTTGTGTTATTTCTCGATCAGCTAACGTTGTCCCGATATAGAACGAGGCCATAAAAAAAAGAAGAAATTTTAATTTGCGACTCAAATAGTCACGAGGAAGTGGGAACGGCATATCCACCTACGACCATAATGAAGCAAGCTGCGATTGCCCAAAAGTAATAGTTTCGATTATTCGGAAACTGTTTCTGCAGCATCATGGCGGCCTTTTGCATACCAGCCCAATCACAGGCCCTCATGCAGCCGTTGTACCACTCTTTCAACCCCATCTCATCCACGGGGTTTGTCCGACCCGGTGTCGATATTCGCGCCTTGTACAGATGCTCATGCAGCCTGCCGATCTCTGCCTTTTTCCCAAGATACATGTACGTCATCTCGAGCAGATGGATGGTATCGTTCTCCTTGGGCGGAGGACTTCGGAAGGCCAACTCGTTGGTGAGAGATAATGCCTCCGCCAACGGTGAGGTCTGGGGGTTCACACCGACGGATGGCATGTGGGCTAAGATGTAAGCTCTCATTGCCTTTTTCAATCCCAACACGTCAGTTTACATTCTTTTTGACTTTAGAAAAGAAAAGAAAAACTGCGAGAGGGGAGAGGAATGGGATTTTGTTACGGTCAGATGATCGCCTTTTTCGCCTTTCTTCAGTCTGCGATTGATCAATTGCAGAGCTTGTTTGGCTCCTCCGCCGGGTGCATTCAATGCCTCCCATACCTGCTGGTTTCGACGCTCGACAGGTGTACACATATTTGCTGCGCTATATATATCGCATATGGAAACAACCGTATGATATTTAGACGGAGCAGATGTATACGGGGGCGAGATAAGGTCGATTCAGGAAGAAGAGGGGGTATGCGACATGCACGGGGAAACAGAAATGGAGTGATGTGGATGAACAGGAGCCCTTAATATTGTGAGTGGGTGCTGAAAAAACCAGCGCCGGGAAGCTGCTCGGCCCACCGAAAAAAAGGCACCAACCACAGCAAAACCGCGCCTACCGCGCCTAAATTATCGCTTGCTTTCAACCGACCTCGACCTTAATTCAAACCTTCTGAAGGAGCGCCATCTCGTAATCCAGGCCGTCTCGGGCCGCTATATTCTGCCGAGTAGAGATAATACCTCGTAGGGAGACTACGCACCATGCCAGAGATCCAATACCGGGAAAACCCCGTCGACGACGAAACTAAGCGCAAGTTCAGCGCGAAGGGGTCCAGCAAATTCTACGATCCGTGTCAGGATGCCGCGGACAGGTCGCTCAAATGTCTGAGGAGGAACATGGGTGACCGGGAGATGTGTACGGATTACTTTCAGGCGTATAGAGACTGCAAGAAGAAATGGGTAAGAGACGCCGCGGGTTGCCTGTGGACACACAGCCGCATATATACGACTTTGTTACGGAACCTGGCACTGACTAGAACCTTAACAACAGATTGACGAACGAAAAGCTGATCGATGGAAGAATGCCATGGGCCCACTCGGGTTTTCCCCCGAAGAATCTTCCGACAGTGCGAAGACCACTGAAAGCGCGGGGAAATAAAGGAGCAAGATGGGGCCATGCATACAATTATGCACGAACTATTTTCCTAAACTCCGATGATAAGACGGTACGCTGGGACCATATCATGTCCCGGTGGAGTCATATTGGGTGTAACTACCTTGACTCGCCGACCAAACACTTCCAGTCTCGGCACTCGGAAGGGTCGAGGGTTACATTCCTGACAAAAATCCACACAGGCTATCTTTGGGATCACTCACCTGAGAGCCTGCGATGCCTTTATCACCACTCAATTAAATAATTAATCATGTACAAATAGACCAACGGCGTTTAGGAGGATCGGACTTTGTTTATTTTCAAAAGCATTTCGAAAATACTCCATTGTACATCTGTACCCCTGGATAACAAATCCTATTCTCGGAACTACATTCTGCGGGTGATAGCATAATTCCTCTAACAAAGTTGAGAGAAGGGAGTACCGCATTTACTATCAACAAATCCACAGAAACAAAAACAAGAAGATAGTAAGACCCGCAAAGAATATATAAACCAGGTTGTAAACCAAAGATGTCAATAATAGTCATTACAATATGAATCAATCTATACCACAATACCACTCTCAAGGAGCTCTTCAATCCAAATAACAACCAATGCTAATAAAAAAGAATACGGTAAAAGATATAAACCAAGAAGCGAAACAAGAGACAGTCAACAGCTTTATCCCGGCCATCCATGCCAGAACCGACCATTCAGAATAGAAAAACGAGAAATAATGAATCGCTAAAACCAGAAAATAATGCTTCGGTAACAAAAAAAAAACCAAGAACGAAACAAAAAGGAATACGGTGGGTCTCCAAAGGTGTAGAGAGTAAACCCCAACAAAAACAAAGAAGAAAAGCAGTCCAAAGTATATACAAAGAAAAACCCGCGACCCCATCCACGCGAATGCTGCAAATATCCAAACGGGTATCGTATCAAAAAGAAGCTAACAATATAACCTCACCCGACGACCTCCTTCTCCAACTTCCTCCCTCTCGGCTCTTCAACCTCCCCTTCTCCTTCAGCATCAGGAACATCACTCACGTCCCCACTCCTAACTCTCCTAATCCCGCCACTCCCCTCCCTCTCATCCTCCGTAGGTGCCCCGACATCACTCCCTTCCTCCTTGATAAACACAACCTCCTCACACTCCCCGATAATCGGTGAAAACTCCGCAACCTCTTCGATCTCCTCGCATTCATCCTCATCCTCTTCCTGGATAATCTCTGCTTGCGCCCCCGTACTACTAGTGCTAGCCCGTTTACTCGCCGAATGCCTCCGTCTCCCATGAGCGACACTCGGAGAAGAATTCCTCGCCTGATGATTCCCGAGATTCAACATGGGTCCTTTAAACGGCGTCTTCTTCCGTTTCGCGAACGCCACTCCCTCTCGATTAAACACCGCCGTTTCATTAAACGCATCGACACCACTTATCGACGCAGCAGAACTGTTATCACTGACAGCAGCGGCGGCAGCACTACTACTCCCACCACTAACACTCCCAGTCCCCTGCCTCACCAACCGAACATTCGCAGGGAAACTATTGGTTCGAGGTTTAGTGGCGACAACTTTAACCCCCGAAGCCCTCGGACTCCTCGGCGAAGCCAACTGGACCGAATTAACCGAGCTAGAACTCGCAATTGATGAAGCTTTCGAATGAGACTTATGAAACGATCGGACCGAAGATAAACTCGAACTCGTCGATTTTCTACCCCCCAATCCGCGCCCGGACATTCTCCGCGCGGAATGCGGCGTAAGCGGCGACGGAGATATCGATTGTCGTTTCCTCTGCACATTGATCATATTACTCGGCATCCCGCTCGACGATGTCCCACCACCACCACCCCCGCCGCTCTGTCGAACGACATCCCTCCCTCTAGACCTCGCGTCCCTCTGTCGGTCATTCTCCCTCAACATCTCCAAAACATTGCCCGCTCTAGATCTAACACTCCCGCTCTGCTGCGAACTATGCAATCCTCGTCCTTGAAGATTCGTTTGCGATGCGTTATTACCGTTAGGTAACCTAGCCTGTCCCTTCGCATGCGCAGGCCCTCCACCCGCCGTCGCCCGCTTCGCCGAATCAAACAACCAATGCTTCAACGCAGCCAACGTTGTCAAAAAATGAATCTTTCTCTGATTAGGTCTCCTCACCGACGAGGAACCAGGAGCAGGAAACGTCGGATCCCGGTTTCCAGAATACAGATCCGGTGATGACATGACTTGTAATTGACCACTCTGATTCGAAGGGTTACGTTGCATTTTATTGTTATACGGATGTCGGTCTTTCGCGTTTGACGGTAGCTGTTGTGTCGGTCCTGCTGGTACTACTGGGGCTTTAGCTGATGATCCGCTTCCATTGTTTACTAACCGTGGAAGTTAGCGTGCGCAGAAACACAACTTCTGTGCAGAATCTAAAGCAAATTCCATATATAAAACTATATGAATACTATTCATAGAGTGATATATATCGAAGGGAAGGGAGAAACAAGATGGGGACATACGTGACGCTGAAGAAGCTTTATGGTTGATATTAGCCCATTCAGCCTCCGCCTCTTCAATCGGCGGTTTCAAAAACTCAGCAGCAGCAACTGCGAGCATACTCCCGCCGCTAACCCTTCGGCTCTCACTCCGTCTCCTCTGCCTTCTTTTCTCTTTCCTGATTTCTTTCTCGATCAATAGATTCCACCAACCGGCCAACCCATCACATTTCTGCGCGAGCACGCTTTCAACCACAGCTTCGATCTGTACTCCTGCGAACTTCATCCGGTCAAGTGTGATTTTTTCAATCTGTGTGCTGAATGGAATCGGTTGTTGGACTGATAAGATGTTCTTCTGTTGGTTGCCGTAGGCGGAGAGAAAGGGATGGGTAAGGATCTCGAGGAGCGTAGGGCGGGATATCGGGCGTTTCGATAGAAGAGATTTGATCAACGACACCGCATCTGGTCATGTTAGTGAGCTGGTATACGAGTCAAGGACGTAGAGTAGGTACCTTCGCTCAAAAATTCGGGGTATTTCGGTTCATTGTTCAAGATCTTTAATTTTGTGGATGTTTCGTCATCTTCATCGAACGGTAGTTCACCGCATAATAGCGCGTATAGAATAACGCCGAGTGACCAAACATCAACAGCTATAAATAATCAGCAGCTGCTCAAATCCACAAATTCCAATATATCATACCTTGTCCGAGATACTTTTCCCCTTTAACCATCTCCGGCGCCGAGTAGCAGACCGTCCCGCAAAACGTTTGCAGAGGCCTTAACCGTTCATACTCCCTCGTAAACCCAAAATCACACAACTTGACATTCTCATGCTTATCTAGCATGATATTCTCCAACTTCAAATCCCGATGCACGCAATTTTTCTGATGAACGTACGCTACCGCTCCGACCAACTGCGCAAACACCCTCTGCGCGGTTTCATTCGATAACCTCCCATTCTTGATCAAATAATCGTACAATTCCGCTCCCGGACAGTATTCCAGCACCATCCAAACCAACGATTCCGTAACGACGACTTCATATAATCGTACGATGTGGGGGTGTATCAGCTGTCGATGATGGTGGATTTCTCTCGCGAGGTTCGGGTCGGATTTTTCGGCGGATTTTAAAACGACTTTGGAACCGTTGGTGAGTTTGTGGGTTGCTAGATAGACGTTTCCGAAGGAGCCTTTGCCGATTAAGCGGCCGAGACTGTAGTTTCCTACATTTCGTAGTTCCGGAGATGAGAACTCGCTGTATCAATACACCGCAGTAATCAGATTAGCTTTCTTCATCCCATATTCCAAGTACTCGAATGTGATGAAATGGAAATGTGTTGGGTTGTGAAAGGGATCGAGACGGAAGAAAACGTACGTCAAGAGTTCGTTATACGACTCTGCTAGCTATAACAATTGACGAACGAGTATATTAGCGGATCAAGTATATCGTAGGGTTGGAAACGGTGTATTCGAGCGAACCTTGGTTTTCTGGTTCTGCCGTTCATTTCTCGTTTTTACAGCCTGCATAGGAAGCGTTGAAAATGGCGTCCTCGAATGGGATCCCGGTAGCGGAAAACGGGTATACCCAGCGAACTTTTCCCCCTGGATTTAACTGAACGGCGCGGATGCTATATATATACGATTTGGTGCTTGGAGTGTCGAGAGATATTACTATATATAGACGGGGTTTAAAAGGGGGAGGTCGCCGTCGGACGGTTTTTGTGTTTTTCGCGAACGGAACCAGCGATGCCTGAAAGTAACGGGGATGGTAGGTAGTATTGTATGGGATGGGTTTATGGGATTCCGGGATGTAGATATCGATAACGGGAACGGTGGGAGAAACGGGAGGAGACGAGGCGCCGACTACAGCCTAGTCTGTAGATAGAAAGAGCGAAAAGGGGGATATGGGACGACGACGACGACGATGACGATGGAACGACCGGCGGTGGGATGTGTCTAATTTTTTTTTTTGTTTGCTTCGTGGACCGGGGCCACCGACGGCGAGGGGACGAGGAAAAGGACGCGGGGGTGGTAATAGTCTGGTCTGTACTATTGTCTCGTTTGTTCTCAGCCAATAAAGGAGACGGCGGCGGAGCGAAGATGGATCGAGATTTCGCGGTCAGAGCAACAACGACGGCGACATCAATTCGGGGCGAGGCTGTCGGTCGTCGATTGGGAGAATACGATGCATCGAATGGATATGGAATACTGATATTTGGAATCTTCAAATGCGCATATGTGTACTGAAGCTCGCTGCTGACTAGGGGATTGGGCCGCGGATACAAGGAATACACGGACGAGAAATAATCGCGCTGTAGACGGTATGAAATATGTATGTATATTGCGTAGGCATAGGGTAGAATTGGATCATGCGATTAATAACAAGAGCTGACGACGATGGGGGAGAGCTTGAAGACGACTGAGGTCCTCCCCTTTAACGATCGTTTAATTTCCCCGATGGAACCCCCCGGTCCGGTCTCAGGCACAACATCTGAAGATCCCGCCACTATTACCCTCGTGAAGGGAAACGTCTCCACTGCGGAAGGAACACCCAGAAGAACCCAGGAAAGAAGAAGGAGCCCGGGCGCTGGGCCAATCATATTGCGGTCACGTGATGCTTTCATTTGGAATGTCCGGCTCGACTCTGAGATTCTCTCAAGAGAGAGCCCTCAGGGGTGGAGCGTGCGTGGTCTCATTGTCTGTTCATATGCATAAAAGTGCCGGCATTCGTATTTGATATATCAGAAAACGCTGCTAGTCGTTGCCCTGCGCAGCTCGCTCGCGCTCTATGAAGATGCCCTGACGCTCCTCCCGAATCGACGAATAAATAGAGAACCAGGAAATAATCTCCACGAACGCCCAGCTGAACACCCAATTGGTCTTGACCGACGAGATACCAGCCGTCAACCACGTTTTGGTCGGATCCGCGTCGTTGTAGACGTACGTCAACCCGGCCAGGGCGAAGAAGAAGGTGACTCGGACGGGTGCTTGACCGCCCCAGTGGATGTAGAACGGGATGCCATCTATCCCGGCGCCGACCAAATCGCTGAAGGCGACGAAGGCGAAGAGCAGGCCGAGGAAGGACGATACTGGTCGGACCGCTGCGGATGAAAAGTACACCGCTTGATCCTGTTGCATAGGGTTAGTTAGTGCACTGGCAATGTCACAATGTATATGTATTTGCGTATGCATGAGATGAGACGCGTACTATTCCCATGGCCTGCCCGAGGAGGACAATGACGGCCTGCTGGTCCAGCAGTTTGGGCTGGAATATCAGATGGTACGCGATTGCGAGATGAAACGCCGAAACTGCATAGATGGTCAGCGTGCAATTACAAGGACAGCAAAACGGGCTGGTTGATGGAGAGGCTGTACCGATTCGGATCTGAGTAGCCGCGGATACCAGTCCCATTTTTCGTCAATCGGATGGATGCTCGAGTCTATATACTTATCTCTGTATATTTATCATCGAGTGTTCGTGGGAGTGGGTTTGTTAAGAGGTTGATGCGAGTAGCGAGCGTCGCAACCATCTTTGGTAAGCAACAGAACGCACTTTTAACCGCGGTAGACGCCCCACCGTGACCTCACTCGGATTCCTCTGATATAGCTATGAGAATCATACCACGAAGCTGATAAAGCCAGCTATCACCATTGGCAACGGCCACGAGCCAAGGCGTGCTATAATTACCACGGTCGCCGCGGGATGACGGCTGGCTGGCTGGCGAGTTGGCGGCCATACCGTCGACCGGGGTGCATCTGCAGGTTGCCCCTCCATCGAACGAGAGAAAGAAGACCTGTCGACGAATGGACGGCGGCGGTGGTGGTGGGGCCATGTTATCAGCTTATCGTCTCCCCTCTCTGGCATTTATTTTCCACGTTGAAGTTGTATAAAATGCTGTCCTACCTACGTACTTAGTATAGTGAGTAGTGAGTAGTGAGGAGCGTATCCCGGCGCAGGTCTCAGCGGGTCTCAGCCAGATCACTCGGTCCGTCTAAAACAATAACAATCAATCGGACCTCCGCAGACTATCCGCTCTCTTTGATTTATTTATTTACCATTGGCACGCATTCCCAGCAGAATTAAAAAAATTAAGTCTGTTAGTGTGGTCAAAAATAGCCGCTGTTGCTGCTGCTGCTGTTGCTGCTGTCCCCGCAGTCTGCCTTCCTCTTCCTCTCCGCCAAACACTCCTGCCCTCTCCCTCCCTCTCTCTCTTCTTTCCCTGCCCCCCCTCCGGTCTCCGTCTCGCACATTATTCTCACATCACACACCTTCTTCACTCTCCGTCGACTCTCCCTGCGGCCGTCGTAGTCGTCGCCTTCCCCCGTCGCTTCTGCTGTCCAAATCTTGTCCCAATCCCATCCACCAGGGCTCCGTGCAACCACCCACCCACCAACCCTACCTTCCCTCCCTCTCCTCTTTGTGCCACCAACGGGCTCGGAATCAAGCGAACAAACAAACAATTTGGTTCTATCGCCAGAATAGCATGGAAAAACGACCGTCCCAGGACCCTCTCGGTGGAGGTCGGGGAATGATGGAGGTGACCGACCCAGAGGTCTACTACACAAAACAAAACATCATTGGTACCTCGCCTCTTCTTCTTCCGCTCGTTGACTAATTGGAAAAGGTTGTTCCCCGGTTCTAATCGTTGGTCGTATGGTCTTACAGGCGGAGGCAGCTTTGGCAAAGTTTATAAAGGGTAAATCTAACCTTATCTGCCGTCTACCCGCTCAAAACAGCATCATCACTGACACTTATCGATAATTATCTCGCAGCGTTGACAAGCGAACCGGCCAATCGGTCGCCATCAAAGTCATCGATGTTGAAAATGCCGAGGACGAAGTCGAAGACATCATACAAGAAATCAACATTCTTTCCGAACTCAATTCACCCTACGTCACAAAGTACTATGGCTCCTATCTCAAAGGCTCGGATCTATGGATCATCATGGAGTATTGCTCCGGTGGAAGCTGCGCCGACCTGCTTAAGCCTGGCCTCATCCCCGAGGAATATATCACCATCGTTATCCGAGAGCTGCTCATGGGACTAGAGTATTTACACAGCGATAACAAGCTCCACCGAGACGTCAAAGGTTCGATATCCCCCCAACTTCAATATTCACTATTAAACCTAACAATTCGTAGCCGCCAATGTATTATTAGGCTCGAACGGTCAAGTCAAATTGGCCGATTTTGGCGTCTCCGGCCAGCTGTCCGCTACGATGACGAAAAAGAATACCTTTGTCGGCACCCCCTTCTGGATGGCCCCAGAGGTCATCAAGCAGGCTGGTTATGACCAGAAGGCCGACATTTGGTCCCTCGGCATAACGGCCTTGGAGCTAGCAAATGGAGAACCACCTTACGCCGATATACACCCCATGAAAGTGCTCTTCCTGATACCCAAGAATCCTTCCCCCACACTCGAGGGAGAATTCACCCCTCTCTTCAAAGAATTCGTCGATCTCTGTCTCCAGAAAGACCCCAAGGACAGACCTACCGCCCGAGATCTCCTCAAACACCCGTTCGTCCGACGAGCGAAGAAGACTACCTATCTTACCGAACTGATAGAGCGACATGAACGATGGGCGATAGAACATCCTAGCGGTAGCAATGACGAAGACGAGGTTATGGAAGAGCCACCGAAGGAGGAAGACGCTCAAGACATGTGGGACTTCGGCACCGTTAGACCCGTTCGAGGACCAAAGGACGGCCTAAAATCGGTGTCCGCCGCCGCCGCCAAAATGAGAAACGCTCGTTCCCAAACCCAGATGCCAAAGCAACCGGACCCCGTTCAACAGGCACCTGCGACCCCGAAAGTAAAAGAGAACATACAACACCCTTCACAGCAGCAACAACAGCCGCCTCAAAATTTCAGAGATTCGGGTTATGGATCCGATCCTCGCTTCAAACAAGCTGCCACGCAGAACCAAATCCATGAATTACAGCAACAGCAGCAGATGCAGCAGATGCAAGCTATGCAGCAACAGCAACAGCAACAACTTGCATACGGACAACAACAATATCAGCAGCAGGCGCCAACGCATCATCCAAATAATGATATGATGGTCGACGATGATGTAGCTCAGGACCTATCTTGGATGAGGTTGAGTGAGAATGCTATGGCGCAGCAGGGTGCCGTAGTAGCTCAGAATCCTGCGACTTTTGGAATCCGGCCTGACCAGAAGCCTCAACTCGGTCGATCTTATTCTGCCGATTCCAGGCAACCAATTTCGTCGCCGGGTATGCCACAACAGGCACGACATCTTCAACAGCAACAACCGTCTCAGCAGCAGCAACAGTTCAAACAGGGAAATCAACCTTACGGGTTCCAACCTCAGCCCCCCCTCCGATCCCTCACAGACCAGGAATCACCACTTAATCGCTCTTACCACCAGATAAAACCCACTCAACCTACACGGCCAGAACCGGAAGCTTCCACCGAACACGAAGTCACCGCCTTGGATGGGGTAATACTACCTGCTTTGGAGGCTGCTTTGGGACGTAGGACTCATAATCTTCAGAATCAATTGAAGCGATCCACTGCGTCGGCGCAGAACTCGGCGGCGGTGAAGGCTGCTGCAGAGAAAGTTATCCAGCAAAGGCAGCAGGCGCACGAACGGGTCAGGAAGCTAGCTATCAAGGTTGCTGGGCTTTTCAAGGAGATTGAAGAGTGGGATACCGCGGCGCCTGTTGGGATGGGGAGTGAGGTCACAAGTTTTCTCGAAGGGTTTTTGGAGGAGATTTTGGTTAGGGTTGATGCTGAAGAAGGTGATATGTATGAGGATGAGCAGCAGCAGCAGCAGAGTGGTAGTGGATCACAAGTGCCGGTAGCTGGAGCTAAGTGAGAAAAGCACTGGCATTGGAAAGAAGCCAATATTGCGCACATTGGAACATTTTGGGTTCGCTTTTTTAGGGGTCTCGCTCGCCAGACAATTATGTGGGAAGAGCTTGAGAGGGGAACAAAAACTTGTCTTGAAGATTATGGTATTAACTTCTCTCACTTTTTTTTTTCTGATTAGCGCCAATACCCTTGTGTATTTTACGAATAACGTCATGAGCGATGAGATCAGAGTTTACGTCTTTTTTTTATTATTATCTCTTTCCCCCATGATCAGACTTTCACGACAGGTCTTGTTTTGAAGCCAAACAGCAGAAGAGCAGCAGCGACTTTGAGAGAGAAATTGAAAGACGGGGTAACCCAGTGGAGGTGTCAAATTATCTTTAGCCCTCTCTTTCTTTGATGAATATCGAGATTTGATGTATTAGTTAGGAGTGCTTTACGCGAACCCGCTTCCTTACTTCGTGCTCCTTGAGATCTGCTACCTGTGTCAATTCGGTGGCTATTTCTTTGAGCCGAGGGTAAATATTTTAGTATGGGCTTGCATGTATGGTTAGTGGTCTCCTGTGAAGAAGGGTGCATGCTCATATATGAGGACTAGCCTTACTAGGTCATTGGCAGCATATGATGATAAACTGCTGAGCTGATGGTATATGCTATGTGATATATCAGGACACATTTGCAAACTACGTTGACTTTCACTACTGCATGGTGAAAATTTGCAGTCACTTTAGGGTTAACGTACGTTACTCTGGTGAATGAAATCACGGTGAACGAGGAGTACACGCGCATATTTCGATCGAGCGTATGTGATTAAGACTGCATGCTGGTTACATGACAGCGGAGCGGCGCGTTACCAATGATCTTACTGCTAACGAACGCTAGTCTCCATTCTCTATCGGGAAGAATTTGATCTCAATTCTTCTTCTTTATTCGATTGCATTCCAGTAGGTGATTTAATTACCGGTATTCTTGGGCTGGTCGTGTTTGGATGGGGTAATAGGGTATGAGAAGGTGTTGAAACCCCTTGCTTGGAATTACCACGTTCTCAACACAGAAACGGGAAAAGATGGTTGACTATCACTGCTGTTAGGAAAGGATCTTAGATCGCAGGGTTGGATATTTGGGGATGTAAGGCAATGCCGGGGCGTTCCAAGATCTTTCTCCGACCGGTGAAATTAGTATGTAATCTGTATGCTGTCCGTATTCATTGGCCATTCCTGAGTGTGCCATGCCAACAACAACAATGTGGTTTTTTCTCTGGATACCTATAGTTACGCCTTTAGCGACAGGGTCTTGTAAAGAATAAGGTTTAGAATTTCCAGAAGATTGCTGATATGTTGTTTACTGTATGGAAATTGGGGAATACGGAAAACGAGGTGAAGCATCCATTCCGTGTGTAATACCATGTTACAGGTGCATGTGCATACTGCATACTCTCTCCCTTGGTCTTCAGGGGAAATGGCTTTCGGAGAGTACTCTCGAGTCCTGGGTAAGGCAAGAAAGACAGGGCATGATGAGGGCTAAATTCTAGACATCACAGAATTTTACTGTTTACGGATATGTATAACGAGGCCAGTTATACATCGAAACCAGGAACATAAAAGGAGCGGGGAGATCCCTCCTCAGTGTTCCCTTCTTTCTCATCACCATCACCTCATCCTTCGATCATCTACTCATCCTTTCAAACATCTATCCTTCAGCGGTTACCGCAGTCATTCATTAATAACCCAGCCACTCTTTAATACTAATATTCTCTCTTTTTACAAAGAAAAGAAAAGCTTAATAATCTTCAAAATGGTTGCCTACAAGAACTCCGTTTCCGCCATCATCCTCACCGCCGCCGTGGCCAGCGCCCAAAACGCCACCGTCTTGCCAGAGGGCATCTACGGAGTCCCGGGAAGCGACATCACCTACACCACCGTCATCCCATCCCTCTGCCCTACTGGTCTCCTTGATGTCCCATACACCATCAACCAACACTGCGCCTACGGCCCATGCGTCCAGCCAGAGATCCCCTACGGCTGGGAAGTCAAGACCAAATACTGCCAATCCGGCTGCGGTCCCGCTCCAACCTACGTCCCCGTGACCGAATGCCCATGGGCCACCCCGATGCCCGCCCCAGCATGCTACGGTGCCGGATGCAACAAGAACGAGATCATCTGCCCCGGAGGAACCACTTATACCCACTGGTATAAGCCCACTCCTATGCCAGTCGCCACCACTCCATGCCCAACCCCGATCGTTCCAGTCCAGACCCCATGCCCAACCTTGAAGACCGAGGTCCCACCATATAAGCCAATGGGACCATACAACACCACTGTCCCATACCCACCGATGTATACCGGTGCCGCTGGTAAGACCGCTGCCTCCGGTCTCTTCGGATTCGCGATCGTTGCTGCCGTTGCGTTGTTGTAAGTTTTTTCGAGGAGCTCTTGATTGAGTACCTTCTCGATTCTCGATACACGAGAGATACATATGCGACCTGTACAGCAATCTATTTCGAACCCCGGGGGTCTATCTCAAGTTTTGCGCGGGACGTCTTCTTCGAATAGCTTTATCGTTGTTTGAAGGGATGCTTTGTGGGGGATTTGAGTATATCGCGGGACAATCTAGACATACCTACTGCAAAGCTCTAACCTTTTCTTCAATCCTCCCCTTTGTAATTTATAGAGATTTCTTCTTTTGGCTATTTGTGTGTCTTTTATATCCTTTTGTATTGTGGCCTGGAAACTTGTATGTGTATATAAGGAGCTCGGTCGTTTCATTTGTACAGTAGCAATCCACCTTATCCTTCCTGAAAATAATTCTCCCTCGTAAAAATCTTGATTAGCCATCCGGTTGCACAAGCCTGGTGAATGAACTGTGAGAAGCACCCCCTACTCGATCCGTCAAAGTATCAAGAAATTAGTTTCGAGAAGGATGATATTCTGGGAATGGGCTATAGCGAGGTCACCGTTACCAAGTCGTATAGGTCGGCGGCTACGACGAGACTCAAACTAGGTAGTGTGGGTCTTAGAAGTGACTGGTGTAGAAGACTTCTATAGAAGTCTCTGCACGCTTCACGTTGATCGCGTGGTATTTTTGGATGCGAACCCCAGAGCGCAACACACTTTTTCAAAAAAGGTAGTGTCATGATGGTTCTGTCCGGCTTCAAAACCAAGTGCTGTGATCCATTTGTCAAAAATTCCTATCTGATAAAAAGGCTCCAAAGATTTTGGTGTATTCGCTGTATAAATATGTCTACACCATTATCTGTTTATATTACTCCTTCTCTCTTACATCAATCTCTCCAGAGCTTCTCAAATCCATCTTCATCGGGTCTGAACCCCATTTCATCAAAAGCAACATCCTCAGCTTTCCTCCGGACTTTTTATCTTCCCTAGTTTCGTTTTAACAACTAAAGATTTCCTTGATCTGAGTTTCTATCGTGTTATCATCCTTTTCTTTGGTCAGTTTCACCGAGTTTAATCCATTGGAGGTACTGTATGTCCCTTCGCCGACTTCGTTTCAGAGCTTGGCTTGTGCTTGTGTGATTCCAAACTTTTGATAATTACTGCTCTTTACTATTTCAACTACCAGTAGAAAGAATGTCGGGCCGAAGATATTCTGCGAGCAGCATTTTTAACCGCATGACCGGTTCATCGAATGATCTGGACATCGATACGTCGAGAGGGATGGATTTTGATGCCCAGCCCCAAAGAATGGTGGTTCGTTCGCTACCGTAAGTGTATACCCAAAAGCTTCAATATCTTTTTTATATGGAATTAGTTCTTGGTAGCGATTCTCATCTGGTTTATTGTTTTCTGTTGTAGTTCCGGCGGACGAACCCGTGGTCCGCGACGAATTATGTCTGTTGATTCTATCGCCCTGGAAGGGAGAGACAGTATCTCGTCTCCTAGCGCCACGAGATCTTCTAGCATTTATGGAGGATCCCGTCCGATGATTAGCGAAAGACGATCTAGCACGAGTAGCTCAAGTCTTTCGAATCGCTTTTCGTTGAAGCTATTTGGGAAGCATCGAAAGAATGATGCTGAGTCGATTGATGAAGCAGCAGCTGCAACTTTTACTCCAACTGTCAATGCCACTCCCACGGTCACTCCTACTCCTACTCCCAATACCTCGCGCCCCAATATGTGTGGTAATTCACGCCCCAACATCAGTAGTGGTCCAATCCACGACCTCGAGAACAATCCACGACCGAAACTCGCTATCATCACACGCCCGATTCCTTTCAATACTGCACGCCGGAGTCTCACCAGTCCATCAAACTCTACCTTGGCCCCTCCTGTCCGTCCTCTTCTCAGACAGGGACGCACTTACGCACCTCCCAGTCGTCACGTTTCCGGTCTGTGCGATAAGAACGAAACTCGCGATCTTGGTATCCTCGTCCGCAGGAACGGTATTGCTAATTTCCGTCAACATTTACTCATGTCTTCCCCACCGCCAACCACTCCGAAGCGTCAGCTTTCAGATGGACTTTCCAGTCCTGCTTTCTTTCAACCGTTGCCTCGAATTGAGGATGTCGATTCCGATGCAGACGAGAACACTCCTGCCAAAGTTACCAAGAAATCAGAGAATAAATGTACCGCCATGGTAGTTTCTAACAAGCGTCCACAGCCAACTCCGGTTCAAAATATGGAGACAAAACTCATCCGTCGACAAAACACCCTCCCCGTCGTTCTTCACACCGCTCCCAAAGCCCCAGGAATGAAGACCATCAGCAGACAAATCACCGCTGGGACCTTCGATATCTTCGAAGACCAAGATACCGACGTCCCCGCCGCCGAGGATGACGAGGCGGCCTGGGTTGACGTCGGGACATGGTATGTCCCAGGCGACGAGTACGACGCCGACGATCCAGATTATCTGGAAGGAGCTTCCGAGCTCTCTTCGGACTCGGACTCCGATTCGGATTTCGGGTGCCAGGGTCTACTCCATGAGGAGTACGACGAGATGTTGAAGGTCGATAAGGGATATCGATCTTGGGCCGTTGACGTGGTCGACAAGTGGCCCGAGGAGTTGAGGGCCTACGGGTATCGAAAGTTGTGGGGGCTCCCGAAGGACCGGTCCCAGATTGACATGAGCAATCTGGACCAGTACTTCAACAAGTACGGGAATTTCTGGGAGGAGAAAGAGGAGGAGGGGAAGGAGGGGAAGGAGGAGGAGAAAGAATGAATAGTGTTCTTTTTCTTTTGATTATTTTGTACGTTTAATTTTGAATATAACTCCGCCCTGTCCAACGGCCATGAGGGTGCGTTGGACAGGGGGATATTACTCGCAGCCTCGTGTGGCAAAATGGGATATATCATCCCTGGAAAGAGTAAATGGTTTAATTGGATCCACGTCAAGTCAGAGGGTATTTAAAGGTAAACTAACGCCAGTTTGTTGTACTTGATATATGGCATCAGATTCCTATTGTAAGAGCCGACAATAAGGATCTGTTTAGATTCTGCAGGCTTATGACTCGAAGCATGGTAAGAATTTTTTTTCTCCTCTTCTTTGTTTTTAGAAATTCGCAGGATGAGTAAGATGCCTGCAAAGTCCTATGCATTGTTCAGACCACTATGTCGGGCTCCTCCAATCAGACACACATTCGGACTTCGCTTTCCCTCTGGTAGGCTGGCTGATGCAAATTAAAGGGCATGATGTAAAAGTTCATTGTGGGTCCAGCTGTACCTGCTGCAGCCCATCGCAGCCTCCATCCTCCTCGGGTACGAGGAAGAGGGAGAGATTATTGGGAGCTTTCTTAACAGATGCTTGTACAGATGCTTGGGTGCATTGAGGCCTGGTTGCAGTAGCTTGTTTTTTTAATTTGTCTTCCTCGTGAGTGTGAGACCATAGAACAGGATACTGGAACTGCAGGACGGGAACGCTGGGAGGTTTCTGGAATGCAAGCGCGTGGTCTCTGCGAGGATCAGGGCGTGATGTATGATGCTCGAACAGTCCGTAGACAGCTTGCATACCTTCCTCTGGCAATTGGTGGACGTAGGAAGACGGTGAGGTAGCTTACTTTGACCTCATTCTTCGATAAATGTGTTGCCAACCTCGCCGACGTCTAAAATGACACAGAGCTCATCTCGATGCTTTCGCCTCGAGCTATATCATGTACAACCTGCCTGGAAGCGTTTCAGCTGTCCATCGATAGTCCGGCCGCCGAAAGGGACGGGCCACGAGAGTTTCAAAAGAGCCATCAAGAAGACCGCAGAAAAATTTTCGGTGCTTTCACCCTTCTGTGCATCGAGCTGCATCGTCACCATGCAGCGGGTTGCAGATAAAGCCAACCACATGATTCGGCGGAAAACACACAGGTCAACGTATACAATTGCAATAGACTAACAAGTACATACCTCCATTCTAAGAGGATAAAATGGCGTTCTATTGCTAGCTTGTAATAAGTATGACAGATTTCCTCTATTGTCCTGCCCCCGTCGTCTGGCTCCTCTGAACATTTGTATTAATACTCCATTTTCTGCCATATACTGACGTTATACGTACGTTATACCAGGAGGCTTCCGGGCCCTTTGTTTTTTCTTCCTGCTAAACGCCGTTTCGAACCGTCGACAACGGAGTTCCCCTGGCTGCGCTGCTGTGTACCGTATGGCAAAGAAGGCCCGCACGGTGTAATTAAAACAATTTTCCTGCTCGAAATATCTGCATATGCTCCGAGAGTGTGTCGAGAGCGCTGACGGACTGAGACGGTCTCGCCCTTTCTCCTGCCAGAACTATCCTGGGTTCGACAGGAGGACTCCCAGCTGGTGGTGAGTTGTACAATGTGGTTTCCCAGGTTGTTTTTTTGTTTATCGGACGTCTTGTTTACCCTGCCCGGCCCCAGCCAATAAAGAGGGTGTCTTTCCCCACCTTTAAACCGCTAGCCTGTCGTTATTTTTGCTTCCGGCTCTGTCGTCTTTCCTTTCTCATGCTTGCCTACCACACACACCATCGTTTGAGCTCCGGCGTGCAAGAGTGCTAGCACCTTGTCCTTACTTTCCAAACCAGCATAGCATCTGTTGACCTAAAGGCGATTTTAGACGCAAAGCCGTGCTGGCCAGACACGAGCGAAAGCTCCCTTCCCTTGCATTCGCCCTGCTAATCATCTTCCCATTTAATATTCCTCTTCCTCCTCCACACTTTTGATACTCTTTGCTATCCCCTTCGGCATAGCAATAAGTCGTCACGACGATACGTTCCCGAAACTTTCCCCTCACCTACTGATCACAACAACACTTGGAGATAACAGGGAGAATTGAAAGCAGACGATTGTTAGTATTTTTATGGTCAACTCAGCGGCGAAAAGTCTTTCGGCGTGCGAAAGGGCTAGCAAGGTTATACACCGTAGATTAAGGGCACAAATGTTGGACGGGTTCTGTGGATTCTCGCGTTATATATATCCTCTGTTCGACCTGCCTGGAAAAGTCAAAAACATGGCGTTTCCCAGCCGCGATAAAAGGCCACGAAGCCCGTCGACGACCTTTCCTCTCGCGGGCTCGACTGTCTTTCGGTCGGGAGATCCAGGTTTTCTGACGTCCGTGGCACGACGGAGTCCTCCTTGCTGGCCCTTCCGTGTGTTGAAAGGCTCGAAGCCGCAGTGTAAGTTTGTCAACGAATGCTAATACGAAGTGGTCCGTGATCGCAGGTTTTACGATTTTCCACGATAGCGGTTATATTTCCGACGGTTCTTTGAGCGATACCTTTTTGTTACTACCCTTGGCGGTCGCTGGCACTCTGGATTGTCCGGATCACTTGAGGGGAGATTGTGGGATTATGGGCAACAACGGCCCCGCAAACTGATAGGGATACCAACTTTCTTTGCGGCTTCTCCCTCGCCTCCCCCTCTGCTTCGCCTTCCACCCTGAGAGACCTTCGCTCTTGAAGAAAGACGAACTGAAGTCTTTCTTGGTCTCTGCACAAACTTAGGATGCCGTAAGTCACCATAATCTTTTCTTTAGCTTTAAATTTGTCACTATTTTTCCCTTTGTCCTTGGGTCGCAACTTCGTATTTGCGAACTTGGCTTTCCTGGTTTTTGCGAGCTCTCCGCGCAACGGGAAGGAACCGTGCTCCCTTATTTCTACGCTTATGGCCCGTAGAACACTATACAGAACTTTGGCATAGCGCTGGCTGGCTGGTTCTTCTTTTCCCCGACTTGGTCCAAGTGCACTTTCTCTTCCGTTCTTCGCCTCTGTCTCTTTTTTTCCCTCGATGCTCTTCGCCTGCGAATACCCCCCCTGCATGCACACCAAAATTACCGATTGTCCAAGCCAAGTGAGATGGTGTCGAGATCATTGAGAATCTTATGCCAGCCCCGCTCGAGTTCTACCTGGGAACTCACACCAAAGCGGCATAACTCTGGGCTCTTCGTGCTCCGTCTCATAAATATCCCCAGCAAAAGGAATGTTTCCCTTCGAGCCACTTCCTTTTTTTCATGGACAGTCTCGATTAGAGCCCTTTGATAACAAACCTCCCTCATCCCGCTTCCCTTGCCGAGGCCTTTGCACGTCTTAGCTCCCGAAGCTGCGATTTATCACTATTATCAACTCTGGCTTGGTCTTGATTTTCATTTTTGCACTCCCCTCCGTTGTCTCTTTCGTCATATCATATTTCTTCTCAAGCTAGGGTGTGTTTCTCATGTAATTCACAGCATCAACATTACTATCGATCATACCGAATCCGTTGATGGCTCGAGCTTAGTCTCATCTAGGGACAGCTACGAACATATCACCTCCAACAAGTACAACCGAATCCCATCTCACGTTCCGAACCATTTCCCCCCACCGGATTTTACGGATAACGACACCTACGGGTCCGATAGCGAGACCTGGGAGGACCTAGACAACGACGACGAAATCGAACCATCCGAATCGGCTTCACGCCCAGGAGGTCGAAAACCAGTATCAAGAGCTTCCGCTAGCAGATTAGGAGGTTACCCCCCACCGCCCTCTCGATCATCAATTTACGCCCCCGCACCTTCCCACAGAGATTACTCAGACTACACCGAAACAACAACAGAGAGCGATACCGAGGATAGCTACACTCCTCAGCAACAACACTTCAGAAGGCCCACTCCGAGCGGCGGACAAGGACCGCCACCACGAGCATTGCCTCCACCAACGGGCGCCTGGCCTCGGGGCGCACCCTATGGCCAAGCGCGACCTCCACCAGGAGGACATGCACCGTACGGTGGTCCCCCACCGCGTGCCGCACCTCATTATCCGCCCAGGGATCCCTACGGGGCTGGAGGAGGTGCAGCGTTAGTCCAATACGGCGGGCGTGACGAAGACGAATACGATGAGTGGGTAGAGGATGATTATGATGCTGCCCACAGGGCTGCCGAGGAGCGGAGAAGACATGCTGCTGCTGCAGCGGCACATCAACATCAGCATCAGGCTCGGATGGCGCAAGAGTTTAGAATGAGAAAACAAGCGGCCATGAGAGAACAAGCGGCTATGAGGGAAGCTCAAGCCGCCGAAGCTCATCAGCGGAGAATGGCCGAACAAGCGCGTGCTAGAGCTGAAGCTGCTGCTGCTGCTGCTGCTGCGAGACCCAGCTACTTTCCTCAATCGCCTTACGGAATGCCACCCGGTATGCCGAACGGCCACGCTATGCCGAACGGGATGCATAATCCGTATAGCGCTCCGACTTCTCCTCAGGAAATGTATGATCCTTACAGCCTGGTCTCGCCTACGGCTATGGCTGGTCCACCTCCTCCCGGTATGACACCATACACGTGGCATGCCATGCAACAACAACGCCAAAGGATGGGCATGAATGGTATGCAGTATCCGGGAATGCCTAGTATGCCGGGGTACATGGGGATGGTTCCGTGGCAGCCACCGAAAGAGGAAGAGAAGAAGGAAGAGAAGAAGGAGGAAAAGAAGGAAGAGGCGCCATCTACGGCTCTCGTTCTTGCGGTTCCACCGGCTTATCAACCGGCAAGGATGTCTAAGACCGAGGAAGACAAGAAATTTGAGCGTCTCATGGAGGAGAAGAAGCAGAGAGAGGAGGATCGCAGGTTCAGACTCCAGCTGGAGGCTCAGGAGCGACAGCGTAAACTAGAAGATGACGAACGCAAGAAGGCCGAAGACGATGCGAAACTCGCTGCCGAAAAGAAAATCCAAGAGGATCTGGAGGCCGCTGAGAAGAAGGCGCTTATAGAAAAGGAACTCGCCGAGAAAGCGGACGCTGAGAAGGCTGCTGCGGAGGCTGCTGCAGCAAAAGAGGCGGCAGAGAAAGCCCTTGAAGAGGCAAAGGTCGCCAACGAGAAGGCGATCGAAGAAGCCAAGAAAGCTGCCATCGAAGAGGAAAGGAAGCGGGTTCAGGAGGAAGCCGAAGCCGCGGCAGCGGTGGCAGCGGCGAAAGCAAGAGAAGATGAGATTAGAGCGCGAGAAGATGATATCAAGAGACGAGAGGAAGAACTTCTGAAGAAGGCTACCGAAGAATTGGAAGCCGCCAAGAAGAAGTTGGAAGAGGATGCCGCGGCAGCAGCAGCAGCGGTGGCAGAAGCGGCGGCGGCGGCGGCTGCGGCTGTAGCAGCAGAACAGGAGAAGCCAAAGTTCATCCGCTTCCGCGACGCTGTGAACCGCAAATTCCAGTTCCCCTACCAGTTGTGTCAAAGATGGGAGGTAAGTTATCAGTTCAATTCTTGTGGGGGAGAAACTGTTACTGATCAGTATAAATTTTATAGGGCATGGAGCGTCTTATTCATCAAGCATTCAAGCACGTCGATATAATCGGACCACACGTCATGGAAGGACACTACGATTTGCACGGACCGGATGGACAGATCATTCTGCCAGGAGTATGGGATGTTACTGTCCAGCCAGACTGGTCAATCACTATGGTCATGTGGCCGCTTCCTGAACCACCACCACCGGAGCCAGAGCCAGAACCAGCAGCGCTTCCGGCACCTGAGGAGATGACTATCATCGTGGAGCCCGTTCCTGAAGCCGCACCTCCCACCCCACCACCATTGGAGACTATCGCAGACATCGCGGCTGCTTTACCAGAACCAGAACCAGTCCCGGTTCCGATCGTCGTCGAAGCCGCACCGGCACCAGCACCGGCGAACCTGAAGCCAGTCGTGGTCCCCAAGGCGCGGCCTCAGAGCTCGGCTCAAGTCAACCCACTTCTCCTGTGGACCGCCGGCCGATACAATCCTTCGAAGAAGAGGAAAGCATAATTCCAGCGAACTCTTCCCTTCCAATCCTTTCCTCTCAGTATTTTCGAGTAATGGTGAATGCATAATGCTTGGCTATCGTTAAATCAAATCAGGCGGCGTCCTTTGTTTTTTTATTTGTCATGAATCTTTTGTCATATCTTTTTCTCTCGAATTCTATGCTATGTCTTCATGGACGATATCTAGATTTCCCTATCTTATACTCCTCAGGGGGTTATTTTTTTTCTGATTCACTATACCTTTGATATTATTTTCTTCATTTTCAACTTCGTCTGCTATATGAGATACCGCAGCATCTTGATTGACATTCGGCTACGAACACTGCCTTTGATGTGAACGACTTCCTACGACTTGCGGTAGCCTCCCGAACACGAAATCCATGTTTGACTCGTTACTATTATTATTTTTCGTCCTTGCTCTGTTTTCTCTTTTTGCCCACACATATCCGATGGAGTAGATGGAGGTTGTATGTAGTACTTCTTTTTCATATCTTTTTGGTGATATTTTTTTAGCAGTTATTTTTGTATCCCGGCTCTCTCTTTGGTAGAGGGAGACCGTACGTTCGTTTCTTCATTGTCAGCTAGCCTTTTTTTTTTCTCATTCTACTTTTTTATGTCTATGATGCACGCATGCAATGTCACGTTCCTTCCAACTATTCTATCCGGTAATTTATTCACTCTATAATTTTTATTTTTCACACGGTAATGATTGTTGAGTTCACATTCGATCGGGAGCGGTGTATCAGTAATCGAGTCCACGATAGTTGTACCGTAGTAAGAAAAAACAAAAAAATATTTTCGGCTAGGCGATTTTGATAAATAAGTTGGGCGGGAGATGGGCGACACCTATGAGATCATTGAGGCGAGGATTGGAGTGTAAGGTGTGGCGAGAGCGCACGAGCACCAGAAACTCTCCGCCAATAAAGGCATTTGGAACAACGGCGGAAATAGCTATACTATAGCTTTTGAAGAAGTCTAGTTCGCTATAATCGGGAAACATTCTAGAAGGAAGAATCACAATGTCGTCCGGAGGGAGTTCCAAGTTTTCTGCGCTGTCATTTCGCAGCCAACTGGGCGAGCACCCCCCAGCCACCCACGTCGTTCTGCAGCAGAATCAGGGAACAATACCTAAGAAGAAGAAGTATTTGACGGAGAAGTCGGACGGGGTTCAAGATATAAGACGCAGACCCTGTGATGGCATCTGAGAATACATTCTCCCACGAACGGTATCAATATATAGATTCACATCGGCTAAGCTCAGGTGGGCAGCGACCCCGAGATCAGACAGACTTCGGATATTCAGGTACCGTTCAGCTGCAGTGATCAGGCTGACTGACCCCGTCCTCGTTACGACTCTCTCTCTCTCTCCGGCGCTGAAAGCCGTGCCAGACGACCGCAGCCTGTTCGCTCGAATAAAACCCCGGCGAGGTCTCGCCATTTTTCTTCCTCCCATTGTTTCTCTTTCCTTCTCCTGACCTGCCTCCCTCGCAATTGGTAATTCGCAGAAGAGGACCCGAGTCGCTCTTCTGGCTGCAATCGGAGATCGCATCTGCGACAGCTGCCGACTAAGAAAAGAACTAGTACCGAAGAGAAGGGAAAAAATCGCTCGGTTCCTTGCATTTGTTTCTCTGCGCCCCAGCGCTACTACCACCTGTTTCCCACATTCGAAGCAGCTTCTATTCCCGTTATTACTTCACTGCGATCCCTTCGCTGTTTTCGCTGCAAAAATCGCTATTCGATCTCCCATACGACCGCTCAATCGACCGTTCTTCCTCTCTAGCAATTCTCTTCGAATACCTCCCATCCGTCGCAAGAGATTCTGAAGACACCAGAATAAAATAAAGTAAAGCAAAGACGTAAGCAATGTGCCTCGTCAAAGTCCGCGGCGAAGTCGAAGACGACGTCATCGTCCCCGCCCGAGTCGTCGAGCGCGAATCCACCACCACCCACCAGCGAGAAACCACCCAGATAGTAGCCACCGCCCCCGCCGTAATCGAACGTCCCTCCCGATCCCACCGTCGCCACTCGTCATCTTCATCCAGCGCCTCCTCGCGATCGAGTATCCGGTCCAGCCAGAGTTCCGCCAGTTACGGCAGACACAGGAGCGGACGGAATTACCACGGCGGCGGCGGCGGCAGCTACGACGGACGGTCTGCGACGAGTCGGGAGCGCGGGCATTACAGAGACCACGACCGGGTGGTGAGCGGTGGTAGCGGGTACGACAGAGGCGCGGGAGGAGCGAGGAGTAGCTACAGATACGTAGACCCGCAACCGAGAGGGAGCAGCCAGGAAGTCCGCGCAGGTGAGCATGATATCCCCAATTCCAACATTCCCCCCGTATTTGCTTGCCGTGAAAACATGTTGGCGACATCATCTAACGCTGGTATATGCTGATGCAGAGATTATTCGCGCTGAAGAACATCTCCAACGGGCCGCCGAATTGCAAGAACGAGAGCGCAGACATCGAGAGATGAGAGCGATCACCTACGACCCGCGATCCAGTTCCGCCAGTCACCGGAGCTACGAACACAGCAGAGACGGCAGTCGGAATCGACGGAGTGATATCGTCGTAGTCCAAGAGACCGAACGACACCGGGATCGCTATAACAGGTAGTCTACGGATATATACTTTTTAAAGTACATCCGGGTTTCTCACCGTAAAACAAAAACAAAAAAAAACTATGCGCTCTTTATACATAAGGCGCAATCCGCATAATCCCGTCTTGAAAACCGATACCGATTGCATGCGCTTTCTTCTTCTACCCTGATTTCGTTTTTGCCCTCTCTTTCTGACGATATATTATACCACCCCGCGACAGTTTTATTCCCATTCCTGTGTGATTTTGCAACTATAGCTAGCTTATGCGGCCCTGTAACGATTACGATATCTGATGAATATACTACCTCGACGCCCACTTTACGAACGGCGAAAAAAAATTAACCACATCCTCCTATGTCTGATTTTCTCAAAAACAAACACCAGGTAGTCATCCGGCACCTCGAAAGCAGCTGATGTTAATTAAATAAAGACCTTCATTTGATTTTTTTCCTCTTTTTGTTATTTTTGCGATTTAAATCCATGTTTTGAGAGCCGAGTAGTTAAATGAGAGAACATGTGTGTGTATATGTGGATATGATATCACGAGTTCACTTTTATCTGTCATGCGACTGTTATCCTGTATATTGTACATCTCAACTACAAATTAATTAACAGGACGACTGCTTAGCTAAGAAGGTTATGTTGAGTTCTATACATTTTATTTGCTGTTTGTTCATGTTCTATAGCGCTATAACCATTGCATCCGACAGACTTTCCTCTTGTCGTTTACCTTTGTTTCTAATACTCTATAGAATAACGAATACTAAAACCTGCTATATACCATACCGTACCGTACTTTTTTAATACTTTATATTGCCCCCCAAACCGACAATCTTAAACCGATACCCGTATAATAGACCCGTAACGACAGACACGCTCACGCTATCCCGATTCCAAAAAGTGAATGCCATCTACATATATCCCCCAAACCAGACAATAATCAACCAAACAGAAGAGAAACAAAAAAAGGAGAGTCTATCTATCTCCCAGGCGTCAAAGGTTTCCATCCACCCACCTCACCCCCATCATCGTCATCCATCAAATTCCCCGGCGCCCCCCGTCTAACCGGCAACGGCGGTCTATCCCCCTCCTCATCCCTCCCCCGTCTCCCACCCGTCCCAGAAACACTCCTCACTCCACCACCGCCACCACCAGCATAACCCCCACCAACAGGACTCGACACCGTCCTCATCATACCCGACGACCCCGCGAAATTATCCGTATTACCACTGTTATACCCCTCCCCAGCCATCTGCATACTCCTAACCCTCTCAGCAACGCTCAAAACCCCCGCGTCATCAACAACCCCTTCACTAGCGCTCTTGAAACTCTGCGGCGAAGTATCAACCGCCGACCCCGCCAAACTCTGCGGCTTCTTCGGCTTCAACGGCGCAGGTTTTCCACTAATAGTCCCACCGGTGTTAACCCTCGACAACGAAGAAGTAATCGATGGACTCCCGCTCAACACCGGCGCAATCATCCCCGTAGGCGGCCGACTGGTGAACGGCGGTGTGGGAGGCGTGGCGATGGAAGTAGTCGCCGGACTTCTGATACTCTGCAACATCCCCGGCGGTGATGATATTCCCTCCCTCTGTAACCCCGGTGTAGGACCCTTATGTTGTTTCTGTAACGGCGGCGGAGGGGGAAGGATTTGGTTTCCCAGCGAGGGTAGGCTAGCTGGATCGTACGGCGGTGGTAGTTTTCTCAACGTGGGTGCGCGGGAACTGGAGGTTGAGCTACTCGTTGTTGTTCTCCTGAGTACTGGTGAGATGGACTCCGGTGGCGGGGAAGTCGGGGTGCTGTTTTGTCCGGATTGTGATTTTGGTGTGTTCGAGCTACCTCGTGCGGGTGGTGGAGCCGGTGGTTCTTTCTTGACCCAATCCCTCTCGGAAGTAGCCGCGAACGGGTTTCCCATTAATTTAGTCGTATTGAGTTCGTAGTTTTCTCCCGGTGGTTTAACGGTACTTTTCGCGGGAGCACCCTGATCCAGCCACCATTTTCGCATATCTGAAGACGCGGGCGGTACTACATATCTCGAAAAAATCAGAATATTGAAATCAAAAACTTTTATTCTCTTAAAACCAACAATGTGACGATAAAAGGGAGTAGATAGGATAAATTGCCAAACATACGTCCTGGAGCTATCGGATCATAACCGGAAATCTCCTCTTCGCTCTCGACATCATCATCCAGCAAGTTCGTCGTGGAAACGTACTTCGTCCCCACCGAATCCCGCCGGCTAGCGTATATCTGCTGGCTAAGTTTCTCTTTAACATCTTCGTTGATGAATTGGATCGTTGCTTCGAAAGTAGCGTATACCGGTCGGTGATCCGAGAATTTAAGCGGCGCGCTGTTGTAAGTTAACTGTCGAACGTTACTCCCCTTTCGAAGAATACGGTCACACCAAGCCGGTATACGTAACTTCTCCCTAACCCACCATAAAGATATTAGCATCAAAATATCTGCACTAGAAGAGTGAGGGTAAAACATACGAAGTATCGTATTCATCAGAATTGATATCGAATCGATACGTCGGAAGGAACGTCAACCTCGCCTCGGAATAATAAGGGAATGTCAAACCAGCGACCATCTGAAGATTCAACTGGTCGTTTTCGTACAACTTTCCCAAATCCCCGATTTTGATCAACCGTTTTGTTTCCTCGTTACTCAACCCGATACGATAATTGAAATCCCCGAGCCAGATAACCACGTCGTGATCATCGATGGATCTCCCACGCTGGAATTTAAGTCCCTGCGCGATAGTCCTATAATCGCGATTCCGTTCATCGTAGTTTGCGAAACCAGCGGCTAGATGTGCTGTGACGAGGCATATCCGGGTATTCCCATAATCGAACCGGATTCCAACCGCGCCTTTATTCCCAGAAAGACCGCTCATGCCCGTTTTCTTCAACGAGCCTTCCACGTTTTTGATCTGAGATATTATATCCGATCGAACATATATCCCGAGAGCAGCACCGACGAGTTGCCCGCCCCGTAATAATATGTATTCCTTCTTGCCTTTCGTCGTAGCCCTGCTGGCACGGTTCAAATTCTCCAAGACAGCGGTTTCCCATTGTTGCCGCCTTTCGGGATCCGTCGACATGATCTGTTGAGGCGAGAGTTCTACGATCTCCTGGAATCCAACAACCACTAATTCAGGCTGGTAATGCGGACACGGCGCAGGAAACAACCACGAACTCAAATCTTGATCGATACCATCCGTTCTCCCATTCAAATTCATAGTCCCAACATGAATCGAAATAACCTTCGTCGTCAAAAACTGATCCGACCTCTTCGATAACTCCGCGTTAACAAAGTCGTTGATGGGATCGTAAAGCACAACGGGATCTTGTCCGACCAATCTTCCGAGCAGCATGTCGATGGTATTCTGTCGTCCTTTATCAGCGAAATTGTTGATATACATCCTCGTCGCACTCTTTCGGAAATCAGCGAGCACGCCGCCCAAACTAGATTTTCCAGACCGAGTGAACGAGCTCTTCAGCGCGCCCGTGCCAGCGTATATTCTCGAAAGCGCATCACCGTTATCAGCCCACAGGATAGAGTGTCTCGACCACAATTCAGTAACAGCTCGTTCGCTCCTATGCCGCAGAAATCTTTCGATAGCCATCTGACTAATTATCTGTTGTATGAGATTGGTACGATCCAAGCAATCGAGACAGTTCGTTCTGAATACACCTTCTTGTTGTAAAATTACCGTTGAATGGGGAGCCGTATCTTCATCATTATCGTGATCCACGTCCTCTGTTAGGAAGTACGCGAACGAATCTGCCGAATCCTCAATATACCGCCTGATTTGAGCAGCAGCCTCGTATCCAGCTTTTGTCTCTTCATGAAAGTCGTATTTAGTAGCTTTGAGAAGCTCTCCTGTTCTTCCCTTGTCGTTTTGGCCGAGGAACGGTGAATTTCGAATCATCATGTCAAACATCCTCGTCAGCTCTGCTTCTCCAGGTTTTAGAGCGGATAACAAATTAACGATATGTATAGCACCGTATTTATCAGCTATTCCTTCAATATGTCTGTCGAAAGACGGCTGAGTCGCCTCGGGACTTCGAGTGATGGTGATCTTCTGCTGACCTGGTAGTAAACCAGCTTGTTGCTCCCAGAAAATTGGGACGGATCCCCGGACTTGAGTATAAGAAAACCCAAAACCCGTGACATTATTCTCTCCTCGGCTGTCCCATATTACCGTTTCAGTTTCGACAAAATTGGCCACATGGCCATCATCGTCCATTCCTCGGGAATTGAAGCGGGTTCCAGCTCTTCTGCACGATAACCGGGATATAATGGTAATGAACGTCTTTCCAGGCGGGGACACTCGCTGGGACTTGATTGGCAATATTCCTCTACTAACTGTTGTAGTTTCGACGAAGCCACGAATCGCGGAGGTAAGGATCCGCGTCGAATCAAGAGCAGCTCTTGTAGATGTAGGTAGTCTCGATCGGAATTGTAGTAAGGGTTTAATAAGGGCCATGTTCCACAAGAACGAGTCGTTGAATGTATCGATAGAGAAATGCGTGAACGTCGACGTGTGATCCACGGATCTAAGCAAGTCTTGTTAGCGGAGCTATGAAGATACACCTGCCGAGTATACCGACCTATTCTGCAGACGGTTCGTCAAGTCGAAATCGGTGGAATAGTAAAAAGTTCCCTCCGACAGCATTTTCCGCAATTGAGCACAAGGATGCTCAAAAACAGGCTCCCCGTGTCTTCCATAATCAGAATCCTGACCGTAAATATCATCCAACGACATATGATCGTATTCTGAAGAGTTCAAACAATCTAAATCCGAGAAAGAAAAGCAGCAAGTCAGACGGATATTCCGGGTCCCAGGAGAGGTAAGACGTGCATACGAAACTCTACAGCATGGATCCGGTAAACCGTCTCCCCAGGTCTCACGGTAGCTACCAAACTAGCTCCCGTAACCACGCAGATGAAAACATCCCGGTTCAAAGATATCAATCCGAGAGTACCACGACAGGGAAGCGCGCTGCCCATGGGGTGGTAGTCGGACAAGTCGACCTCCTGCCTTTCCGCGAATTCGACCATACACTTTGCGGCGGCGCCATTGCTGCCGTTTACCCCCGACGGGAGGTTTACGCTGGAATTCGATCCGGAATTGTGGTTGTTGTAGGGGAGGTTTGCGGCATACGATGGAGCTGCGGCGTGGTTTGAGGCAGTCGGGTTATGACGGAAGGTAAGGACGTGATCGGGCGCGCACAAGGCAATGGAACGGTGAGGATGGGAACGTAGGAGGATGCGAATCGGGTTGGTAGTCATTTTGGATGATGAATTGGGAGAGAGGATATGGCGAAAAGACGGTGGGCCTGAGGTTCTGCTGGTTTACATATTGTTTCTTATATGGGTCGGAGTGTCTACGAGGTCGTGGTGGTGGGGGGGATGACGGGGGCAGGGCAGACAGACACGAGTTGCAGTCGTGTGGACAGCCTCGCTCGCCCAAAACCGCAACGCGTATGCCCGCAAAATGCAACAATCCTCACGCTGCAACTATTATCCGAGATCCTCCAACTCGCCCTATTCCTATGCTTAAATTGATTTTATGTATTTAGTATGTACCTACTAGGTAGTCTAGGGAGACTACCCTATGAGCTTGGCTAAGGTCATCTAGCAGGCACTCTGCGGGAAACTAATCAACTCTATCAATCTTATTTTATCAAGATCACGCCTTTAAGCATCAAAATATGATTGATTGCATTAAAACGACATTGAAAGCTTGATACCGAGCTCAACTAGGAGTGATAGAGCTCCTATATTCGAAAACTCTCAATAGTGAAGTTGGCGAGACCCAGAAGAGAAAATCTTCTCATCTATTATCTCAGGCATGGATCCGTGCCTGAGATTCAAATGAACATCGTTACAGCATCAATGAAGCTTCCGAAGCTTCAAACTGTGACTCTATCTCATGACCCAAGTCGGTTACCGCGATTCTGATATCACAGGAAGTTTTACCAATTGAAACGGGCGTTTTCAAGGGGACTAATCTGATCAGTCATCATTCCGGCCTGAGAAACCTAGTCTCAGAGCTAGGTGCTTTTAAGACAGTGCACACTGGTTATTATCTTCAAAACAATGTGGATGGTTTATGCTATGTCATTTTGCATTAATAAATGTTCTTCATCGTGGTGGTGTCGGTAATATTCTTACTACATGTAGTATGCCAACCAACACTCTTCCGTCCTGAAAAACAGCTACTTAGCTTCTAAACTAACACTGATTTACTATGTCAACCTTTATATCCAAAATTTGTCTCAGCTTCACATAAACAATAAATAACTATGAATCTCTTTTCTAATTTCCAATGACTAATGTGCCTTAGACAAGCCTCGCGCCAAGGCCGGTAACTTGCACCAACAAGCAAAGCCTAGCGAGACCTCAGGCACAACACACTGAGTCAAGACATCATGATCCACTCAGACTTCGACAATGACAATACCGCTAACTACACGAAGGGAATGGTACAACCCGGAGCGTTTTCTGCAAGACTGGGAAATAGCATTCTATCCAAAGTTAGCCTTTAACACGATTACTTTTCAACTTACTCATCCAAATAGGTTGCGAGTCTGCGTATAGAGGCATGAGCACTATATAAACCTCTCATGCCCGCGGACACCATTCCATCATTTGTATTATAATTGATATATCATATAAACAATAAACATATATAGTCCTCAATCGAAAGAAGGGCACCCAGAAGATAACTCTTTGAATACCTACTCGACGCAAATATATCAAAAATGGCATCCTCAGACGGTCTCTCCGAAACCCTCCACGCGGTAACCCGCATCAAACTCACCCAACTAGATAAACAAAAATCCGCCTACGAATCCGCCAAACGATCCCTCTTATCCAGCGCTGACGACCAACTCGATAATCGAAAACGGGTCCGTCTTCTAGCCGATGGTGCTGAGAAACTTCCCACCATGACTTCGCTAAAAGCCAATCCCATCCTCTCGCTCAAGAATCTGAAAAGATTCACCGATCAAGCTGAGCGAGATCCCTCCGTCTCCGAAGAATTTCTAGCGGATTATGAAAAGACTATTCGTGATGAATTGACTGTTCAGTCGAATAAGTATGCGTTTGCTACTTTGTACGGACAGTTGGTTAACGAGTGGATTTCTGCTGGGAAAGCCACGAGTAACGAAGGTTCTGCTGATTGGATCCCTGTTGGGAGAGATGAGATGCATAAGCAACGTGCGACTTGGGAAGATTACGTCTTCACGGCCAAGGAAACCGATACGACGGCTATAAAAGAGTATCTAGAAGATCTCTTTATCAATAACCCGTCGAAAGATGTCCAGTTCCAGTTCCGGGAGCTTCGAAAGGCTATAAAACTGAGCCAGGAAAACTGGGATCCAAGCCCATTCAATCCGATGACCGTATCTAACACGATAAAGAGTGTCCTCAGGACCGACGTGATATCTGACAAGAAACGCGCGACTCTCAAAGACTTCCTCGGAAACGATGTCGTGCTCAAAGAAATCGCAGACGTGTTAAATATGCGTATTAGCTCTCGTGATTCGTTTATATGGGAGGGAATCTCGACCATAGAACAAAGACGCCAATTGAACGGTCGTTATCGATTCTATCCCGACGAGGATCTGTTGCAGCATATATTTATTCAGTATATCGGACTACGATGGGCAACGTTGTGGAGACAGGCTTTATTCAATTTTGCGTTCAGCAAAGGGGTTTTAAAGCCTCCGTCTGGCGGACCGACGGAACAGGAAACTCAACGTAGGGATTTGGTTCTTGGTGTCACAAGTAAGGCGAAGTTAAGGGAATGGTCTGACGTAGGCAACACCGTTGGCGACTGGTTTTCTACTCCGAAACCGAAGGTTACGGGTCGTAGACGTCTTCCGGAATCGTTGGAGAAGGAATTCGAAGGTCATTGGAGGGATCAAATTTTTCTTGATCAGTTGCCTCAACAAATGTTTGAACAACGGGGCGGATACGATAAGGTTTGTGAAGCGGGAGATACTCGAAAGAGTCCTCTCTACGTTGTCCAGAAGCTTCTTCATCGGATCCAAGCGATAATCATGATCAATGGCCATCTTAGAAAAGATACCACTGTCATCCGATCGGATTTCAAATGGTTCGGTCCATCGCTCCCGCATTCCTCAATATTCGCAGTCTTGGAATTCTTTGGCGTCGAAGAATCGTGGCTCGATTTCTTTAGAAAGGTCCTAGAAGCGCCAACAATCTTCGTAGATGATGCGCCCGGAACTTCTCCTCGGAACCGAAAGCGCGGTACACCAATCGGTGTCCCGATCGCGTCCTTTTTCGGGGAAGCGCTTCTATTCTGTTCTGATTTCGCGGTTAACCAGAAGGCTGAGGGAGCACTGCTGTATCGACTTCATGATGATATCTGGCTATGGGGCGGTGTCGACACTTGCGTGAAGGGCTGGAGTGCCTTGAGCGAATTCACCAAGCTGATGGGAATGGAATTCAACGAAACGAAGACGGGCTCGGCCCTGATCTCTGCCTCCGGTTCCCAAAAACTACAAAACCTCCCCGCCGGTCTGCCGAAGGGCGATGTAGTCTGGGGTTTCCTCAAACTCGACCCCACCTCCGGTCGATTCGTGATCAATCAAGAAAAAGTCGACTCGCACATCCAAGAACTCAGCCTTCAATTGAAAGCCTGCAAGAGCGTGTTTGACTTTACCCAAGCCTGGAACATCTACGGTGCACGTTACTTCCAAACCAACTGCGGCAGAGTAGCAAACTGCATCAGCTCCGAATATGTAGATTCCATGCTGGAAACCTTCCAACTTATCCAAACACGAGTATTTCAATCGACCACCGGCGGCGTAGGAGGACATCTGAAGCAAATGGTCATGGATCGGTTCGGGGTATCAGATATCCCCGACGGATACCTCTACTTTCCTATAAAAATGGGTGGCTTAGAGTTACAGAACCCGTTTATAAACCTCTATCTGATCCGCGACAAACTCAAATCCGATCCATCTGATACCATGGCCGAATTCTTCATAACCGAAGAACGAGAATATGGCCAAGCGAAAGAAGCCTTCGAGGCACGGAAAGCGAGTACGGGGTATAGTTATCTCAAGGACCAAGAGTTCTTAACTTTTGAGGAATATACTAAATACCGAGGGTACACTTCTTCTAACCTTCTCAAGGTATTTGTGGACCTGTTGGAGGAACCGGAGGTTGAGGATGTGGAGATTAGAGGGGAGATTGATGCGGCGATGAAGCATGCGGGGGCTGGGAGGGATGAATGGACAAGCTACGAGAAATGGATTGTTCAGTTGCATGCGAAGGAGATGATGAGAGAGTTTGGGGGTTTGAATATCGTGGAGGAGGGGTTGCTTCCTATGGGATTGATGGCGATGCTGAAGGAGTCGCGGTTCAAATGGCAAGGTTAAGACGTCCGCTGGATGTCTACACGGGGCGATATATGAAGGGTGAAAATGATGGATAGATAGATAGATAGATAGATAGAACGACCAATGATATCAATATTACACCCTTCCCACAGCTGTGCAGAAAAGTTACATCCTAAGTGAGAAGAGCGCGAGTGTTGAGGACGTTGAATTGTGACCCGCCCAAAGGAGAAGTCGCACACGCCAAACACAACCGCAATCAGCTGACATTCGACGACATGGCAGCTTCGAGCTCGCGATAACAGCCCAGCGACCAGCTTCACCACCCCCACAGCCTCCAACCAACCAACCCTCCAATCATAACCCTCCCACTCCATCTCTCCCCATATAAACTACACCGCCTTCAAATGTCGCTATCAACCTACCTCTCCCGCTTCAAAGCGACCCCCATGAACCCCACCCCCTCCACCTCTCTCACACTCTCCCAACTAGCCCCCTCGATCCTCAACCTAACAATAACCGACACACCCGAACAATGGACCCTCTACGAATCCCTCCTCCTCTCCACCCTCCGAACAGGAGACGACACATCCGCTCGTTTGATCCTCCAACGGCTATCCGACCGGTTCGGGAATTCCAACGCCAGGATTATGGCGTTACAGGGGATATACGACGAAGCCATGGCGACTAATCACGCGCAATTGGAAGAAGTCCTCAAGAACTACGAGGAAGTATTGAAAGAGGATCCAACCAATGTGGTAAGTCAAATTTCCACAACCGAGTGACCAATATATCCCCCACATTTTCAACTTATAAGATAGCTAATATCACGATGATGTGTGTATAGCCAATCGCTAAACGAAGAATAACCCTCCTCAACCATCTCTCGAAAAAATCGGAAGCGATAGCGTCCCTTTGCGCGTTACTGGATCTCAACCCGACGGACGCGGAATGTTGGTCTCAGCTGGCACAATATTATTTCGAAATATCGTTATACTCGCAAGCGATATTTTGTCTCGAGGAGGTATTGTTGGTGCTACCGAATGCCTACAACGTACACGCTAGACTCGGGGAGATAAATCTTATCGCGTCGGAGAGTGCCGGGGGTAAAGAGGTGGAGAAGTTGGAGGGGAGTTTACGGTGGTATCTGAGAGCCGTGGAGTTGTGTGATGGGTATTTGAGGGGTTACTACGGTATCAAACTGGTAAGCACCATCTTTTTCCTTTCTTTTCTCGAGATTGCGGGAAATGGAAGTAGTTGAGTGCTAAATTTTGAGTGAAACGTAGGTTACGGGTAAATTACTGCAGTCGAGGTTTTCGTCGGCGACGAGGACGATACCGGAGGAGAAGGTTAATAAATTGAATAGCGTGGCTGCGGTGCATCTCAACGACATTGTAGCGGGGTTTGAAAAGAAGAAGAAGGGGTTTGTGGGGTACGACCCTGCAGAAGTCGCAGCAGCGAAGGAACTACTAGAATCAGACGGTGTTTCGACATAACCGCATCCGCTGTCACGATTCGTTTACATTATATATATTTCTTCATATGGACGGCATTCCAGCCACATTTAATGATAATACCCCGTCTGCCCGAAGGAAACGACCTATCCCCTTCATGCAAACCGCGTGACGCGTAATATAGAAGAGCTACGTAAATTTTCGGCTATTACAAGACGATACCTCAAATTTAAATATTCTGAGCTCCGTAGCCTTTAATCATCTCGGCGAACTTCCAGCTCTGGTTCTCAATCTTCTTGTTTCCGGTTGTGATTCCATCCTTCGTCACGATCGCGTAACTATACGAAACGCCGGATCTGGCGTCACGATACCATAAAACTTTCATACATTCTTCGACGAGCTTCTCTGCTTCTTCTTGAGGCAATGATGCCGAGGCTTCATCGTCGGGTACGTGTTTACGTAATATCGGTACCGCGAGGTGGGCGCCGAACCCGGTAGCTAACGCGGGAGCGGAGAAGGTTGTTCCTCTGAGGTCGACGTATGATAAGAATGGTTCTGAAGTTTTGGGATCGGCCCCCGCGGTCAGGATTGAATTCCAGAGGGGGTCGAATTTATTGCGACGTTGGTAGAGGACGCGGGAGATGTAGGTGTGGACTTGTGGCGCGAGGAGGTGGTGGCCGTCGGCGGGGTATTGTTCTTTGATGAGGAGATTGTCGAGGAGGAGGTGGAGGTATTGCATGTCGGAGACGTCGCCGCCGGCCCCGACTATGGTGTGTGTGCCGACTTGGAGGAGACGCTCGACATTGTCGTAGCGGGCGAGAGAGCCGTAGGATGCTGGGTTAGGGAGGAGGGGTCAGAATACAGGCTTTGATGGGGAGGTAGAGTTGGAAATAGGAGATGTACCGATGTTGTCGGCGGCGATTATTACTCCGCCGTTGAATTTTACGCCCAGGACACTGGTACCTGTGACAATGGGACGTTGGGTGTGCGAGACTGGTTCGGTGGTGTTGAGATAGCTGCTGTCGTAAGCTCCGTAGACGTCGTCTCTGGGCTGGAGAGATCGCGGGCGAGTTAGCACGGTTTCGTTACCAAATGATGAGGGAAGCTTCAATTTGAGGACTCACACGACCCCAGCCGTGAGGGAACTGATTCATAACGATGATATTGGAGAGATGTGGAGCTGACGGTCGATGAGGATGAAGATGTCTGGTGGAGAGAGGTTCGACGTTGGAAGGTGAGTGAGGTTGAACAGACGCGAGCTCGCTGAGTTGCGTATGTCTTTCAGAACACATCCGGGGAAGCTGTCCCGGGAAGCTGCCCCGGGGCCCATACAAATACCACTCCAACACATCCTAACTTCACAGGCCATTCAAACCTCTTTTTCGTACTTTCGAACTGTATCCATTGTGCACGGTAGACCGGCAGGACCATAATACTCACGTTGAAGGCGTTCTGCAAATACCATCATTCTACCCGGCTATAATTAGCTGATCTCCACGAGGTAAATCGGCTACCGAGATCTGATTGCGCTGATCAAAAGTCAAATCTTAACTCACCAGCATTGAAGAGACGAGTAAGTTCGCGGGTAGTATAACCCCATGATATAGTAAGTTATATTGTTAGATGACAAGTTTCAGATAGAGCATACTCATGTAAATGCCATCTTTTATTTGGTGTATCTATCAATCTACTAGAGAATGGAAACAGGAATGTTATATTTCAAGCTCGAGTATATGGGCTCGGATTAACAGGTCTAGACGCAACGTTACATCTCAATGAGCGCGCGCAAAAGCTATATTTGTCCGAGATCGCGACGCACATCCACCAATCCCATTCACGGCAATGCTCCAACTAGCTAAAAATAGCCATATATAACCATGTAACACCCGGAAGGCAGTCTGATGCTTGATTTTGCGGATTCTCCTTTCATGATTCTAACAACTTGACCACCTAGCAATGTTGTTCTTCAACCCCTCGCGCTGTGGATTGGTTGCAAATTTCCTGGCGGCCGTTTCTGCCTTCCAGACGCAGACAACTGTGGTACAATTTACAACGATTCAGCATACGTCGACTATAGCAACATGTAGTCCACAGACGTTACCGATTTGTTCGAACTTGTTATCAGCATGGAGTATTTTAAGTCTCAGTTCTGCGGATAGGAGCGATACTGATACTGTGGATGCCACTTCAACTGAGAGTAACGAGCCTGGACCGACGACTGGAGAGACTGATGGGCCGACTGATGTAACAACCGATGGACCGACTAATGGACCAACGACTGGACCGACGACCGAAGTCACAACGCCTAGTCGTACCTCGCCGGACGGCCCGACTTCAATAGACACTACGAGTTCCGGTGACGAATCTAGTATGATAACGGCCACAGACACTTCAACATTCATAGACCCAAGTCCGCCGTTAAGTTACAACGGAGGGCCTGTTCCAACGGAGAATGCGTTCAGGTTGAGAACTCAAGATGGTTTATACATAATGGTGAACGGGAATTCAACGGAAGGGGAACCTGTGTTTTTCATGTCAGTGGCCGAAGCGGAGGCCGAGGGAATCGACGTCGACCGTCGGCAAGTTGGATTCGATCAGAGTGAATACGATCTCATCAACAGTCAGTTGGTCAGCACCGACAGATATAACTTGATTTGGTTCGCCCCAGAGCAGCCTCAAGAGCGATGGGGTCCTGTATCAGTCGGCTTCTGGCAGATTCCGCATTTCCACGATGCTATATTCTACTGGCAATCCGTAGTCGTGCCGAATACCGGTGGAAGAATCCAGTTGCTGAAAATGCTTCACCACGGAAAGTATTACGACACCTATGGTGAACCTACTAGGAAAGGATATTATCTCAGACTTCTTCGACAGGGTGTCGCTGTTCCGAAGGGTTGGGTGGAAATGCCGATAATTACATATACGCCCAACCCAGTGACCGTGACATCTTATCCGAAGCCCACACCGACTCCGCCACCACCACCCCCTCCAACTCCACCGGACGCATACGATGTTATTATCTCCGCAGGATTGCAGAGTTACTGCTTTTCATTTTTGAACTACAGGGTAGGCACCACAGTGCCTGGAACAACAGGGTTTACGTCTTCTTCAACATCGTATTCCGTAGCCATCAGCGTCTCAGTATCTATCTCTCAGAGTATCTCCTATACCCCATCATACTCTACTACGGTCTACAGTCCCATCGTAAGCGCGACAGAGGCCGCCCTCGTTCGACGTGACGGGGTCCCGACGCAATTGGCCGGCTACGCGTCCACGAAAGTTAGATCCGCTTGTTCAAGAGCGGTGAGACAAGGAGGAGTCTTCACAAGCTATTCGACGAGCACCTCTGTTTCGACAGTCGCAGGCGTCACAACATCCGTAAGCATCAGTATTTCAGACGAATTAATCATCTCAACGACCGCCGCGATCGGACCATTGGCGGTCACGGGGTATTTCAATGGATATCTCCAAGCGCAAGATTCGTCTTATACATTCCAATTCTACAAGAAATTCCTCGGATTCGATCCATCGCTATACAATCCATATCAATCTCTGGGTAACGCATTGACATCTACCAAGAACACATTCTGGACCGCGCACTACGACGAAACAGAAAAGGCATGGTACTTCAGCAGTGTGGCAACGGTTACTTACCAAGGTACCACCACGGTGGAAACGTTTTATCTCACATATCGAAATTATCCGGGGACCAACTTCATGGACTCGTATTTCGCACAAGCTGCCGCTAGCGCCATTGGGCCGACAGCTAGTTATAATTACTTGTATTTTGATCAAAATAATGGGTATTTTAGCCCGCGGCCTGATGCTATCGATGGCACGCGGAATGCACTTTGGTGCTGCGATGATTCGAAGCACGCGTCGGCGCCGTATGTTTATATGTATTCGTTGAATCCGGCGTGGATACTTAAGGCTCTCGCGATTGAGGGGAGTACTTATGATGTGTCTAATTGTTTGGTTATTTACCGATTCAGAGTCGTCGCTTGATGGTATTATTTGGGTGGACATAGTTATATAGCTTGTCACTAGAAGTTACTTGCAATTAAACAGAGATGTCATATATATTCACACGAGTCAAAGCTATTCAAATGGCGATAATGGTATTGGTGCGTTGTCGACGTGTTATTCGTCTGTCCAGCCCGGGGAGTGCTATTCAGGGCTCCGGGCAGCTACCCCACGTCACCACCACCGCCCAAGATCCGATCTCGATGATGTGCTGCTGCCAACCAACAACCACACGCTACACCGACGCTGGGACAATAACTCCCCAGGAGGACCACCGCGAGGACTCCCAAGAGAAGACTTTATCGAACTTGTATCCGAATATACCACCCATCGCTACTTCCTATACCGAACGTCAAACCCTCGCACGGACGTCACCGATCTCACATACCCGTTCTATGTCCGCCACCCGTACCGTCACCAGCTAGGGTTCCCAAGACTTGCCCCTCATGTGCGCATACCCCCCCGCAAACCCGGAAATAGTACGATGTATACCTAACGACTTTCTCGCATAGGTTCGAAAAGTCTCTTTACGACCTCATCCGGGGTCTCCGCGCCCACAAAGGGAACGAAAAGGCATACATCGCGCAATCCCTCCAAGAATGCAGGAACGAAGCCAAATCCAACGACATGGGTATACCACGAATTTTCCCAAAACAAATCTTATATATACGAAATGAAGAAATTACGGAGTCTGATATTGTTCTTCGGGTTGTTAGATTTAAAATGCGCGGCGATATTAAAACTCATATACCTCGAAATGTTCGGTTATTCGATGTCGTGGGCTTCCTTCCACGTTCTCGAAGTCATGTCGTCGCAGAAATTCGTGCAAAAGCGGGTGGGATATCTTGCCGCTGTGCAGAGTTTTAGACTTGACACCGACGTTTTAATGCTCGCTACAAATCTTCTGAAAAAGGTATCAAAAACATACATTACTTCATCTTATACTACATCGTGTTGGAATGGATGGGATGTTGATGTTTTTTAGGATTTATCTTCGCCGAACCAATTCGAATTATCACTCGCTATTAATGGATTATCACATATCGTTTCCCCGTCGTTGGCGAGGGATCTTACCCCGGATTTGATTGCGAAAATGAATCATTCGAATCCGTATATTCGGAAAAAAGCCGTGTTGGTGATGTATAAGATATTTCTACAGTTTCCTGAAGCATTGCGATCTAGTTTTCCGAGGATGAGGGAGAGATTAGAAGATAATGACGAAAGTAAGACCTACTTACATATTAAATATCTGGGAACTGGAATGTTGCTAACAAATGTTTATCTTAGCTGTGGTGTCGGCTACCGTCAATGTCATCTGCGAGTTGTCGAGGAAGAATCCGAAGAATTATCTCCCTCTAGCTCCGCAATTATTCAACCTCCTGACCACCTCGAAGAATAACTGGATGACCATCAAAATCATAAAATTAGTACGAACAACTTATCATCTATATTACTTTAAATGTGAGGCTAACATGTGATATAGTTCGCCTCTTTAACACCTCTCGAACCACGACTCGTAAAAAAACTCGTCCCACCGATCTCAAACATCATCAAAACCACAACCGCAATGTCACTGCTCTACGAATGCATCAACGGGTTAATATCCGGCGGTTTACTAACCCACCTAGCCGGAACCTCCGACGGGGAAGATTTAGCTATTCTATGCGTAAATAAACTCCGAGGCTTCTTGGTCGAAGGGGATAGTAATCTCAAATACGTCGCGTTACTAGCGTTGACTAAATTGACGAAAACGCACGGATATCTCGTCGCTGCTGAGAAGGATGTGATTTTGGAATGCATCGATGATGAGGATGTTAGTATTCGATTACGGGCTTTGGAGTTAGTTGTTGGGATGGTGGACGTGGAGATTTTACAGCAGGTTGTTGGGAGGTTGTTACGGCAGTTGAAACCTGTTTCGCAGGAGGAGTCGGAGATGGAGAAGAATGAGGAATATGAGGATTATGATGAAGATGGGGAGGAAGAGTTGGCTGCGAAGGAGAAGAAGGTTGTTAAGAAGGATGTTGTGAGTTTACCGGATGATTATAAAGACGGGGTTATCAGGAGGATTTTGGAGATGTGTAGTAAGGATACTTATGCCAACATGCCGGACTTCGATTGGTATATCGATGTGTTGGTGCAGTTGGTTAGGTATTGTCCTGGGGAGATGAAGAGGAGTGGGGGACAGCAGAGTCTTGATGATGAGGATTTCGAGGAGGCGTTTATGGCTGGTCATGGGAAGGTAGATGTTGGGGAGGAGATTGGGAGGGAGTTGAGGAATGTTGCTGTTAGGGTTAAGACCGTGAGGAGACAGGCTACCGAAGCGGCGGAGCTGTTGGTTGGGAGGAGTAGCACCATGTTTCCGGTGTCGGGTGGTGGGGGGAAGAGGGTTTTGCTGGCGGCAGCGTGGATCGTGGGGGAATATGCAGAGTATGTGATGCGTCTCTTATTTACTATTCATTGAGGTATACTAATCTTCGAATACAGACATCTGCGGAGTCCGAACGAAACGATCGATTCGTTACTGCAGGTTTCCAACATTTCGTTATCACCGGACGTGGTGGCGACATATGTTCAAGCTATCCCGAAAGTCTACTCCTATCTAACATCGAATGATTCGATCGCTTGGACACCGCAACGGAAAACGACAGTCACACTATTAACAAACAGAATAGTCGAGTTTCTAGAATCACTAAGCTCATCGCCTCATCTGGAAGTCCAAGAGCGTGCCGTTGGGTTTTTGGAGATATTCAGACTAGCGAAAGAAGCTATTTCCGAACAACCAGCGAATACAAACAGAGTTCCAGATGAAGACGATGACGGGGGCGTGCAGGAAGAATACGACCCGCCGTTGATACTCACCCAGGCTATACCCAGTCTATTCCACGGGTTTGAATTAAACCCCGTGGCAGCAAAAGCGCAAAGAAAAGTCCCTATCCCGGACGCGTTGGATCTGGAAACACCGATAAACTCACAATTGGCATTTTTGTTAAGCTCTGCGGATTACGATGCCGGAGTAGAAGATCTCGACTCCGCGGCAGCTGCTGCTGACGAAGAGTTTGAAAAATTCTACTACCAGAAACCCGTGGCTGTGGTGGAAACCGCATCACAGAGGATCGATCGAGCAGCAGCGACGAGTAATGCTAACAGTGGGAATCACGGCCACACGGGGTCGTATCAATCCGGAGAAGATACGTACCTTGATCCTGATATCGTTGCGAGGAGGAAAGCTGAGAGGAGGGAGAGGAATAAAGATGATCCGTTTTATATTGGTGGAGCCAGCGGACGGACGTCGCCGAATCCACTGGGTGGGGAACATTTTGACATTGATAGTATTCCGATAATGAAGTTGGATCTAGGGGATGGAGGGAATCTGGTGAAGGGGAGTGGTAATGTTTACGGTGGCGGGTCGGTGCCGAAGGTTAGGGTTGAGATTGCGGGTGATGAAGGGGAGGGTGACGATGACGGGGAAGAGGAGGAAGGGAAGGCTGTGGGCGGTGGAGTGGGGAGTGTTAGGAGGAAGGGTAGGAAAGGGAAAGGGAGAGATATACTGAATGTGGATTCTAGTAATCTTGTCGGTTTCTCGTTGGAGGAACCGGAGGAAGATTTGCTAGCGCAGGAGGAGGAAGTGGCAAAAGCGAAGAAAGAGGTTGAGAAGCTGAGAGGCGAGATGGCGAGAGCGGCTGAGAGGGTTAGGGTTGCGAATGCGCAACAGACCATTGAGGTTCCGCCACCAATATCGCAGGAGGTGGCGAGGAAGAAAAAGAAGAAGACGGCGGTGAAAGAGGATGGCGATGGAGGAGAGAAGAAAAAGGTGAAAAAGAAGAAAAAGAAGGACGGGACTGCGGGAGAGCCGCTAGCAGGAGTAACAGCAGGAGCAGGAGACGAAGCTGAAGGTAGCAGCAGCATACCTGTTGTCAAAAAGAAGAAAAAGAAGAGGCGATCGTCGATAGCGGAAGCGGGAGCAGGAGCCGGCGAAGATGCCAGGTGAGGTGGTTGAGTCTACATACGTCGTCGTCAAGTGTACAGTAGGAAGAGTTTTTTTTTTATGATGTATCAGAAGGGGTAGGATGGAGAGCGATTGGACAATCAAGTGACAGAGAAGCATCATGGCCATACGATACGATGCTTTGGGTTTCAGGAATTCGATATGATATAATGGTGGACACGTCATAGATCACGAAGAGAAATCGATAAAACGGACACACTGCCGTGAAGAGAGAGAGAGAGAAAATAAGTAAGTCACGTTGGCAGCTGGAAGGGCATTCTCTGAGCAGCCGCTAGCAGCATCGATTGGAGTCTACAGGTCTGTCGATGAGGGTGTCAGACATCAAGCAGTGATGTGTTGGCTGGTGTTAATTATAATGTGCCCCACCTGCGCACCAGAAGTGTGCCAATGGACCACCACGTCCCCATGAAATGAAACCGACGGGGCCCTGTTTTATGCACGTTTGTTTATCGATAGTTAGCGACAGAAGGAGTAGTAGCGGGAGATGGCGAATCATTCGAGGCCTGGTCCATCGGCAAGCAAGGAGCTCGTTTTCGCAGGAGCCGTGGACTTTGGAGGCAGAAAAGAGAAGGAGCAAGCGGCAAGCTGTCGAATGGCGTCGAGAACGGGTACCGTTACCTGGTACGAGCTTATATAGCCCATCCATCTCGGTCAGAATAGTAGCTGGTAGATGGATGACATGATGCTGTTGCTCAGAGAATGACCCCACGGTGCTTGATGAGAGCTGATATATCATATATTGGGCCCCCTTCCCCTTCCCTTCCCCTTCCCCCACCTTGAACTGACTCCCTTTACCTTCCCTTCCCCTCCCCTCTGCTGCTCGTCGGTTATGCTGCTTGCTTGCTGCTGCTGCTGAAGCGGATGTCGTGAAGCGTTACATATACGTGCGTGGGTCCAGCCAGAGTAAGCAGGCAGCCCTGTCGAGCCTCCCCATTATTCCCCATTTCTTATTTTTATCACAATCTTTTATTTCTTTCTTGTTTCGCTATTGATTCTCGAAGAAATAAAAGAGGCGAGCTCGCGACAGGGCATTGGGTGCTTAGCTGGGTAGCTGCTAAGTAGCTAGTCAAAAGGACCGGTTGTATCCTTCTCCACTCCTCCAGACTTTCGTATATCTTCAGCTCCGAATTCCCCCCAGCTCTTCTCCAGACCTCGACAAAACCCGACTCGACAAGGTTCCGGTAAGCTTGGGGAGACGGGCGCCCGCTGGTCGAGGATCTTATAATTGAAAAAAAAAAACATACTTCTCCCTTTATATTATTATGACCAACCGTACGAACGACCAGCGCTGTATTCCTTTCGACGACCGTTCGACGACCTCGCCTTGTATACTCCGATATATATCGTACTCCACACTTCGATTCTAGATCATACACCAGCGTATGTGCACGCCATCTGCTCTTCTTTTTAATTCTGCATCTTCACCCCCCAAATACTGCCTGCATCTTGCAAATCTCCCGACATAACTCCCATATCGTTCCCCCACTCGAAGGTCAGCCAGGCAGCCCTAAACCTATCGAACCTCGCAGGCCATCTGCATATCTACACACTCTTCTTCCGCTTTCCTTCCCTTCCCTCGTCTTCTCCTCACTTCGCGGGGTCTTGTGCCTCCCTCCGCCCTGCGGTTGGTTTGCGGGCTGCGGTTGTGCTGCGAGCTTCTCCGTCTGTATTGGCCCACAGCCGAGGGAGGACGGACGACGCATCTTGGACCAGCCAACCAATCTCGCCGGTCTTCAAACCATCCTCTCCCATCTCTGCTGCCTTTGTCTTGTCAAATCACAATTTACGCTGCGGGACCCTGACTTTTTTTTTTTTTTTTTTTCCTTCCCATCCCACAATCCTGCCTTTCTCCGCTTTTGCTGGGAGGGAGAAAAAATATATTGTTCTGGGCCTGCTGTGTATATCTTTCTTCCTCCCTTCACATTATAATCCCCCTTCTTGCCATTCTTCGTCTTGAGTCGACGGTGGCTGCTGCTGCTGCTGCTGCTAAATGTTGTTGTTGTTTGGTTGACTGATTGAATAAGCCTCGACGTCCCCCGTATAAACTTCTAGTTGCCCTCCTCCATCCCCCTTCCATGCCACCAGACCTCCCACCGCAGGAACCCACCGTCGATATCTGACAGAAAGACCTACTCCCCTCCACCCCTCCTCTCGAATCCCCCCTTTCCCCCTTTCTTCGAGCGCCTTCGACCCGGCCTTCTTCTCGGAACTAGCTCCAACCGGGGTCGCCGCGCTCAAGCTCGCGAGCTTTCTTCCAAGATGGATTTCTCAGCACCCACCAGACCCGTCCCGAGCACCTCGTCTCTCTTCACCAACTCGCCTGCTGTAAAACCACCCTCTACAGCAGCTACGACCAGCAATCATCTCGCTCTACAACCACAAGTCGCCACCTCCTCATCCTCTGCATCATCCTCCGCTAGCTTGAAAAGAGCTTCTACAGAACCTGTCGATGCATCAAACGCGTCTACGAGCAACACCATGCCAGCTCTAAGATCTAGATCCAACAAGGTCGCCAAGAACTCCCAGAACGGTGGCGAGACGTCGAGCTTGATGAACGGCCAGAAGAATGGGGAACCGAAGACCACCAGCCCGCCCGCCCCGCTATTCGACCCCAGAGACGATGTATGTTTGCTGCAGGCCGTGCCTTTGTTTTTTTTTCTTGTTCTCGCTTACGCCTCAAGGATCATGCCCTTTTGGACCTCGACGCAAGCTAACCCCTTCCTTTCTCTCTCTCAACACTAGCAAATCAAAGATCTCCAGTCGGATTTAGCCAAGCTCCAGAAACTCGTCACTTGCGTCGTCTGCCAGGAACTATTATTCGAACCATACTCCTTAGGATGCGGTCATGTGTTCTGCTATTCGGTATGAAAATGAAACGGCTAGACGGAGGTCTGGGTGTTTTCTCTTGAAGGAAGGCTGTCCTTGCTTACATTTGGAGTAGTGTTTGGAGGGCTGGTTCCGCCAGAAGAAGACATGCCCGGAATGTCGCGCGCGCGTTAAACACCAGCCGGCACCTGCGTATCTCGTATGTCGGACAAACTCTCAACCATCTTGGCATTAAGAGCATACTCTAACGTTCGAGTAGATTCGAAGTATGATCGATACATTTGTCACACGAACCGAACTACATTCACCTCACGATGAAGGGAAAGCGCTACGGCAACAGCAAGAGGAGGCCCTATCACTAGTGGAAGCCGACAAGAGCAATGCGAAGGGTTTGTTCGGCGGTCTATTTACCAAGAGACCTAACGGTGGCATGGCTATATATGACCCTGAGGATGGCGTAGCTAGATGCCCGGACTGCAGCTGGGAGATTGAGGATCGGATGTGTCCGAATTGCAGGCGACATTTTCGCACCTCCGAAATGCCGGGAGCCGACAGCGATAACTCTACCGACTTGTCTGAGGAATCCGAACTTGAAGAGGACGATGACGAGAGTATATCGATTTCCGATAGATCTTTAGGACTCGAAGAAGAAATGCAGGATCATTTTGACGAAAGCGACGGCGGTCTCTGGGACGAGCACGAGCCGGACTCCGACGAAGATCATAGACTAGCTCTTGCCCTGCAAGATCAATACCATCAAGAGTTTATGAGGCACTTGGGGGTACCGGCTAACTTTTGGGAAGAGCGGTTCGGCGCGGATAGAGCTTTGGCAGCTAGGGCAGCGGCACGGGAGTACATGCAACGTTCTATGAGCCGTACATTGTCGACCCCGACCCGATCTTTACGGCACAGTTCACCCTATAGCAGGACCTCGGATGAGGATAGTGAAGAGAATACCATAGACGAAGACGACAGCGATCTCGAAGATTTCATAGAGCACGACACACCTGAGCGCAGACCACGACGTCAGGCAGTAGCTAGGACGTTGAGACGCCATAGGAGAACTGTCGCTGATCTATCTGATGACGAGGAGGAAGAGGAGGAGGAAGAGGAGGAAGAGCCAGTCGTCGGAAGGAGGACAAATCGGTCAAACAGATACTATGCTCAGCGCTCCATCATAATTAGTTCGGATAATGAAGACGACGAGGAAGCTGCGGGGCTTATTAATGATGGCTATGCGCAATTAGACCCAGACACCACCACCGGCGATGAAAATGATGATGACGACAGCCAGGGTGAGAGCGATATCGGGCAGATGCTAAGGCCAGCTGGTCCTCTTCGAGCACATACTATGCCTGCGACCAGGTCTGTGGGCGTCCGGCGAAACTTGCGAGAGCAGGCGCTGGTGGACCGAAGTTCAACCCCACCGCGAAGACGCCGTAGGACTGTCACCTTCCAAGTTCCCGACGATGCCGACGGAGAAAACGATAGCGACGCCAGGGATGAGGAAGGAGATTTGGATATGGACAGACATTCGAGAGCAGGTTCTACCTCGTTAGCCTCCATCACCTCCAACCGAACTGACGCGTCGACTCGTGCCAATCGCAGTGGCGGAAATACTTTTTCACAAGATACACCATCGGTTAACGAGGATGAATCCTCGGATGACTCCCTACCACGACAGCGATCTCATCGACGAAGGATCGGAAACACCACTTCCTCATCGAATCTTAGACGGGCTGCGACAGCTCATCCTGCCGGCTCCCGACACAATCGACTAAACAGGGCGACAAATAGCGTAAACCCTGTTGTGCACGATTTGCTACGAAATTTTAGCGCTCAGAGAAACGAATCAGCTGGTAGTGCTCCAGCTATACGGTCTGCGAGTCATGACTTGCAAGAATTAAATGAACCGATTATTATCACCAGCAGTCCCGCACGACACGCATTCACTGGCGAGACCAATAACGCTAGATATTCTCCCGCGTCGACCAGAGCTTCCTCTCTAGGAATTGCATCAGTATCATCATCCACACCGGTTCCAGCAAATCGAGGATCGAGTGTCTTTTCTCCGGAACCAACACCAACACCGAGTGTCCTCTCAGCGCCAGTGCAACAAATATCTGCAAATATCAGGAGCGTCACTGCCGAACCTAGCGCGTGGGAAATGGCTCGTACAGCTAGTGTAGTTTCGAGTACTGCTGCAACTGTCGGAACTTCTCAAAATGGATCTACAAATAGAGGGAGTATGCGGGTAAGAAGGAGCAACGCGGCTTTACGCAGCAGTGGCCAGGATATTCAGCGTACTGGTACCCCGACAGGTAGAACTGCCGTTCGATCTAACAGATCGCAACAAACTACCACCGATCGTGAGGATATTCGCCGTCGAGCTCGAGATCTGGTAGCTGGACGAACTCGAGATCTCGTCGAGGGAAACTCTGGGGTTAACGGAACTTCGGGGCCAATTTCAACTACTACCTCTTCAACAACGAATACGAGACCCTCGAGAAACGTCCCAGTATCTTTGACGCAGAGATTCGCACACAGATTATCTGACCGTGAAGATTCTTTGACGCCTTCCCCGGCTACGAATCAAGGTTCGGAGAATGATGCACTTGCGCGCGGTATAACTAGAACCGATACCGGTGGATCCGCTGGGCGACGTCGAGGGTATCAAATTGGAGCTGGGAATAATCCCGGCCCGTTGTTCGTGATTAGTGATGAGGACAACTAGGGGAAGCTCTTGTCGTATGATCCTAAGCAACGGCGCTGAATTTCAAGAGGGGTTTTTTTCCCTTGCTATGGCATGAAGAGAGGTGTTTGAGATGGGAGAAAAATGTTCTTTGGTTTTGGAGACTATTATTCCCCGGTGAATTGTTTATTGCTACTTTTTAAATTATTCGCGAGTGTATCAAAGGATATCGGTTTAGGCGCTACTGTCAACATTGTTCTGTTTTTCCTGTTTTCGGAACTTGTATAATTCTGATCCACTTTCTTTTGCCCACCCTACTGATGGATCACCGTATGGTCTTTTTTATTGTTTTACGACAGACATGATTACTACGAAACGCTACGGCCGGTATGATTGCCCTTCCCCCTATTCTCTTCCATTCGTTTACAACAACAACCACAACCGTGTATCACGTTTCTTTATCTCAATATGGCATTTTTCCTTCCCATCAACTTGCCTCGCAACGTTCAAAAAATTTGATTCGAACGGATGAGTAATTTTATTAGGGGTTTTTCTACTTATAGCAAAAATGGCATTGAATGGTGGTGATATTTTAAAAGAATAATGCATAGTGGTATCAGTATTGTTATCAGTATCGGTATCGGGATATAAATATATGATAATTTGCCGGGGACGGCTCTCGAATAGGCGATATATTCTTCACTGATTAGTTTCACGTAATTAGTTGGGATGGTATATTCCAAATTGAGGACTCGTCGAGATCTCTTCACAGTGAATGAGAATTTGCTATAAGAACGATAACAAAGAAGAGTAAACCCATGCATTTCTCTTCCATTACTAGTGAAGCAGACGTATATTATGTGATATACTTCAAAAGCTATGTGACATCAAGTTTAATCCTTCTTCAACTCGCTCATAACCTCACTGATAACACCGCCACCCGCCGTCTTTTCCCTCTCGTCAACCTCCTCCTCGTCCTCTTCGGCGCCCTCGGCTCTCGGCGGGGGTCTCATGACGGTGACTAATTGTAACCCGTCACCGACTTCGATGTGTCGTTCGACGGCGCTGGTGAACGCGTCCTTCACGATCTTTTCTACGGTTTCGCGTGGCATGTCACCTGCTTTTCTGGGTTCTTCGCCGTTGGTTCCTGGGACGAATTGGTTTTTTAGGTTGATTTGGTTGTCGAGGAATGGGGTTATCAGGGATGCGGCGGCGCCGAAGGCACGGGAGGATTCGCGTTCGAAGGAGCCGACGTAGTCGTAGGTGTAGATTGCGCCGACGCCTAACCAATTATTTCAAAAGAAAAAAAAATTAGCGTTTATTCGATTGCGGGAAACGGAAGGGGGTTAGTTTATCACGTACCATTCTCGTCGAGGCCGCCCAGGAGTGGTTGGACGTAATACGGGAAGAACCGTTTCTGGTATAAAATCCTCGATAACATCACCGCCGCCGCATTAACGGTGATATGTTTATCATGGCTGCGTTTATAATCCTAAACCATCACCAAATATAACATCTTAGCATAACCCCGGTTTTTTTCTTAGATAATAATTTGAAAGTTGGTGGGTGGTTGCCTCGTACATCGATCTTTCTGGCGACTTTTCTGGCTAGTTCTTCGCCATCGGCGGACATGCCGACGACACCGAGGATCAATCCGCTGCCGACGTCGAATATCTTGCGAGCGGTGCGGGTGTTGATGTTGTATCCTTCGGAGGAACGCGTGTCGCCGGCGAGGATTACGTAGTCTTTCCCTGCGATACCGAGGATTACACCGCCGTTTTCTGTATAACTGCATGGTAAACGAGATGTTAGAATAGGTTATTCTATTGAATGATACGGGGTATATGATGTGGGGAGGTCTATGCGGGGTTGGATGCTGGGGAGGAGGGGCTGCGAGAGAGCTTACGGGCTCCAGTGGTGCTGTCTGGGTTGTGAAGCTGCGGATGGGTGGGCGTGGTAGGATGGGGCTTGTTGGGAGCCCGGGAGCATGTATGAAGAAGCCATGGTGGAGGACTGGTAGGAGGGGTTCCTCGAGATGTCTGTGGATTGTGGGATTGGAGGTCGCGAGGGAGAGGTCGTGAGGTTGAAGGTGAGGTGGGAGCTATGGGAGCTTTGGGTGGACGTGGGTCGCTTCCACGACGCAAGCTCGAATTGCGTGGACCTCTCGACAACACTTCTAGGCTGAAAAAATGCAACAGACTGTGGTTACAGCATCCTAACTCTAGATATTTGGTGGACTTGTCACTATTTCTCAGACCCTCCAAGAGCTTGAAGGCACTTTATTTTTCAATTCAAAGTCTTGCAAAGTCCGTTTTCTATATCACGATACACATCGTTTAAAGTTGCTAGTTCTGTGAAACCACTATGTCTATTCATATATACATGGTAGCGCCCAGTACCAAACCTAAGCTCGACTCAAGCAAGACCTCAAGGGATTCTCAGTTAAATTATTGTTGCTGACCCACGCGACCCGTGATTCCACTGATAACGACTTGGACAATCGCATCCCCAGCACCGTCATAAATATTATATATACCAGCCGTGATACCCTGGTGACTCCAATCCTCAAGAGCATCTAACACTAACTGATAAAACAAAGTCCCAGATTCCCGATCCGCGGGGTCATGAAAGCTGTAAATCAAGTTACCCCAGGTGCTATACTTAGCCGTGAGTTGAATCGCGATAGCAAGGACGTTGACCGTGCTCCCGGTGCGTATCTCGATGCCGTCACTGAGTTGAGCGCTGCTGAAACTTCCGTACAGATTTCCTACTAGGTCCCAGATTCTGGGATACATGTTGGGTACGAGGGTATAGTAGCTCGGATGCTGTCCTTGCCAGACTTCGGCCATGTTGTAGATGTTGTACCACTGGCCGATGGCGTTGACGGCATTTCCAATCCATGTTGGCTGTCGTTTGGCTAACCGAGTGGTGTTAAACCTAGAGGAAGGCTTGGGTGAGATCTTGGGTGGGTTCTTGGGCAAGTTCTTGGGCAAGTTCTTGGGTGGGAATTTGGTGGTATTTCGATTTTCTCTACCGGTATGAGAAGGGACCCAGTCCGGTCTTTTCGACTCGGTGTGATGGATTACTTCAGTTGTATTCCATATCGTCAAGGCATTCTTTCGTTTCTCAGCAAGTTCAATCTCTTTCCCTATCTCAACGCTTCTCTTTCCGCCGGCGTGTCCGGTTAATTCAGCATCGATCCAGCCCCAATCGTAGTAAAAAAATCCGTTCTGACAGTATCCACCCAATGATTCAAAGGAGGCAAGTAGGTTTATGGCCGGGACGACATTACCGGACCCCGAGCCGCGGATTCGGGCGACACAGCCACCCCATCCCCATGCTATAAAATAGGGCGGGATCCAGGAGAGGCTGTCAATTCCAGTCTGACTCAATACTAGGTTCGTCGCAGCGATCATACAATCCGCTGGAAATTTGTTCGATTCCTCGCTCCAACAGCCATATGTTGTATCGGCGGAGGTAGGTGAATAGAAAAGGGGTAGGAGCGGAAAGAAGCGAAAAATACGCATCCTAATGGCTTTGGAGGGATACCAGATGTGTGAGTTTACCGGATTCTCAGGCTCGGGTTTTGGGATATTCAAGGAGATTTGTATCAGAAACTATACGGAAACGAAGCCTGATTTATAGGTTATTCGGGCCTCGAATCTAGTGGGAAAATCACGCAGAAGATATTTGATAATTGAAGTCGAGCTTCCGGATAAAGATATCAATTAATGGCATTAGGTAAAAATACACTTTGGTCGTTGATTCCTGGCTATATTCAATGTTGAACGAACGACCAATCATATTGTAACAAAGCAAAAGATACTGAGGCCTGGCTCATGTCACTCCGGCTGTCTTGACTTTATACAAGCATTTTCATGGCAAGAGGACCGAGCACCTGCGCGCTTATATTAATAATTGGTATAAGCTATAACATACCCATAAACCCAATTGCTTAACCAACCTTGTATAATGATAGGCGGCAACGGCTTAACAGAGCTCACCAAAAGCGAGCGAATATAAAATTCTACCTACGACCATGGTGAAAGACATTCCGGAAGAACAATACGGATTAGTAAACATATTCGCAGGGACGACTGGGTTCCTGGATAGCCGAGAGCTCATAAGAAATGCTTGTTTATTGGGACTTGAATCTGACAATACACTCCCAGATTCAGTGAAGCGATCCAGTGTATGCGACAATAATGAGAGGCTAGGCGGCCGGGGCTACTTGATAGTTCTAAATGTCTTTCGTTTTTCCGGACATGCAATCTTAGGTATGGGAGCTCGGATTAATTTTGGGACAATACTGGTGTGTTGAAAAGGTGGCATTTTGTTCGACGCCTGACTTGTCTCTCGCCTGCGTCAACTGCCCCGAACATTTGCGACGAGACATTAACATCATCCGATACCGACGATATGCTGGGCTTGGTACAATACGACAGCGACGAGGAAGAGGACCAAGAAGTTGGGCAGGAAAGCCCTGCGCAGACTACCGCGGCTAAGGATAAGGTATGGCTTCCTTGTCGCGAATTGTTAGCACAACCATCATGCTCAGTTACTGACGTGCCAGATCGTGTAGGGCGAGTCTGTCTCTGCAGATGCTATAACGCCAGCAAACCACGCGAAGAACGGTAAGTGTATTCTACAGGACTTTTGTATAACGAGAGAGTCGGATTTAGCTAACGCTCTCAGATGTTCCTGTCAGCGACGTGACGCCCTCCGTCGCGGAGTCTGCCTCCACAATCATCTCGGTTCCGTCGCCGCCACCACTTCAGGGACCCCAAGGGCCACCTCATAACGACTCGAACGCATTTGGTCCCGCCCTTCCACCTGTCGAAGTTAACTACCCGCCGCTGGACGATGTCAATTCGGAACCGGCCGAGCCGACATCCCCACCGCTGTCTCCGTATTCACAGAATCGCTCGCTATTGCGCTCGTATACGATCCCTAATTTAACATCTGAATTTACGATACCGGATTCGCCACCGGGTTCCCCTCAGGCAGCTGTCGCGAAGCAATTTGCCAGTTTTCTGAATCTCAAAAAGAAGAATGTACATTTCAATCAAAAACTATCACAGACTACGGCGCTGCGGAATCCAAACCTACTCGACAATTTGATGCAACATGTGGGCATAGACTCGGTGGGCCAATACGCGAGTAACTGGAATAAAGATAACTGGAACCCGGATCCGAAGGTTCTGGGTGCAGGGATCGAGAAGGCGAAAGGGGAGACGGCAGTGCAGGCTTTAGCGAGGCTGCAAAAGGAAGGATTCGAAGAAAGACTAGTCGAGAGAAAGACAGTGGAGTTTGTAGGGAGCAGCGGTGCATCCGAGAGAGTCGAAAAGAGTGCCGATAAGAAGATGGCTCAGGTTCCGATGAGCGCCGCTGAAAGGGTTATGTCAGGCCTTGACAGGGATAGGAAACCGTCTCCATCAATACAGAAAAAGGATGGGCAAGGATCTGGAAATAGAGAAGGCGATCGATATAGAGACAGGGATAGAGACCGTAATAGGGAGGATCCGAGGAGGGATAGATATAGAGATGAGCCGGAGAGACATAAACGACACAGATCTCGATCAAGGGAACGGTCTAGAGAGAGACAGCGATACAGAGAAAGGGATTATGGTAGGAGGTGACCCTAGGGTAATGAATATGTACGATAGTCGGAGAATATATTATATACATGATAAAGCCATAAGTTGGTGGCAATCTTTCAATATGTGCAGTTTGGAAATTTGGAGCGGATATCTCCAAAAATAAGGTCTATCCCAAGACACAAGATGTGCAGTTATGTCTTTAGGTTACTGGCCAATTGTTTCTTTGTGCAACTGTTTTGCTATCGCCGCGACATCACCGGATAGCGCGCCTTTTTCAAGATCCTTCAATTTAGCATTCGTCCTATGGATTACTGTCCCTATATTGAACTTTCTTCCCTCAGATTTCATCTCCGAAAGCACTGTAGTTACTAAATCTTTCAATTCCTCTGGACTCATCACTGCCACTTGACTAGAGTAGTCCTTGACGATGTTCAGCTGCGACTCTTCCTTGTCCACAAGGTCTTGTCTTTCGGCGATTTTGAAGGATTCAATGGCGACATTATGTTTCTTCTCCATGTTCTGTAAGATTTTAAGAATATCGAGGTCGTATTTTACTGGCTGAGGAGGCTGGGCCATAGCGGCATTGGATATATCTGCGAGGATGGACTTGGGTATTTGAGCATTTGATAGAACCAAGATATCGATTGCACTTGGATACGTACTTTGATAACATTGAGCCTAGGTAACTGTTTAGTATAGAATTTTCTACTAAGAATAATCAATGTACAACCGTACGTACTTCTCTTTCTCTTTGTTTTTCATGGCATGTTTCAAATCCGCCCTACGTTGAGTCTCTTAGCCGTCTGATTGTATACAGTTGTACCACCCGCTCCATGTGCTGTATTACTACCTAAGCTTTGTGAGAAGCGGCGGTGGGTCTAGCTTCGGTGCAGCTTCCGAATATGCCCTGGTAAATTGCCGCGACAGCGACCGAGATAAGAATAGCCGCCGGGTACCGAGCATCGTGGTCGTTTCTGACTTCGTTCTTTAGCTATTTCGTCGAGGGTTTGGTCGATTATAGAATTGCCGATTCAAAATTTTGCATGGGCTGTTTCTTTGCGCGGGTGTAGGCGAGAGCCTAATTGCGGGCACGCGAAACTGTCACGTTGACCTAAACAACAACCTTCGAGCTCCAGCTGTCGACCGTGGATATCTATCTCAATCCGGGAGCTGATTCCAAACTTGCGGTTCAGGAACAGATATAAAATCCAGAGCTTCCTGATCTGGAGAATGGACCAGCTACGAATATAAAACACACTTGGAATAATGGCACTTCCCCACCAGCACCTCACCCCGCAGGAGGTGGCGTTCATCTGCGAGAGCGAACCTATCACCATTGTTCCCCGTCAGAGACTCGGCTCTCTTAATCTCATTTCGGTGAGCCTATAATGTTCTTGCTTCATTGGCACTGCGAAAACGGAAGACTCTAACTATGTTCGATATGCAGATCGATACTCGACCTCTCATTCCTCCTCAGAGATCGGACGTGCCTCTGTGGCTTGCCGTATTCCTGCGAAAGCAAAAGAGATGCAACATCGTGCCCCCGGATTGGCTAACGGTTGAGAACCTGGAAAGGCTGTTGAGGGAGGAATCCGAAACTTCTGCCTTCTCGAGCATGCCATGGCGGTGGATGGAGGTAGCAGAAATTTTGCTAGACACGTGGGAACCCGCCCCTCTGCCACTCACAAAAAATATCAGAACTTAAACTGAACAAAACTTATAGATGTGCCGAAGATCTCATCTCTCCTTCTGATATCGCATTACACATTCGCTCGCTACGGGAGCTCCGTCAGGCGAAGATAAGAGCCAGCATACCTGGCGAAATCAACAGCTCATATATAAACATGAACGGTCTTGGATTGATGGAAATATCCGAGGTGAAGCCGTGGATAGGCAAGGTAGTGGATGGTCTTAGGAAGATTGAAGGCGAAGCCGGCTCTGCGGCGGCCCGGAAGCGGAGAAAGGACGGCGACGACGACGACGACGAAGAAATGGACGAAGATTATTAAGTTTGGACGCGGATTGGACAGGCTGCGTGGTGACATCGCATTAGATCGACGACGATGTGTGCGACAATCTGTCGATGTGCTTCGAACATGCTGATTTGTTTGTTTACGTCGCCAAATCTCGATACACGGACCTCACGAACCCAGCAAGCATGAATTTCCCAAGAAGAACCCAATCTTCACCCTTAAAAAGTGACAGATCACATACCACGATTTCCAGACCCTCAATACCAGATGAAGGATCAGAATCATAGTCGCACGTTCGGCAAAGTTTCATCAACTCGGAGAGCTCGATCTTTTCTTTCATCTTCCTACGGGTTCTTGAAAATACTCTCTATCTGCTGCATATTTGTCTTTCTACCTGTTTGCCTTTGCAAGGAACATCGCAATTGAAGAATACCACCTCCTTCCAAGCCTCTTTATTCGCACTTCGGTTCCGCCTAGAATAACATCGATTTCGACATGACGACACCAACACCAAAACATAGACGCCTTCCTCAAAATAGAGAAGGGATAAATGCCCACGAGGATGTTTCCTTAGATTGGACAGAAACTCTGGGAGAGGCCGATGACCAAACTTCAACGAGCGATTCTACAGTTGCAAGACCAATTAACGATCACACCAACGAGAGCGATGATACCCTAAATATGCAAATTGACCCAAGACTTCAAGAAACCCAAAGGTTTGAGGAATGCGTCGAGGTTAATACCGGCATAGATGAGGCTTCGACAACCGCGAGGGTACAGGAAATAAGTGATGATGCCGAAGATAATGTTGAATACGCCACTAACCCTACCAATGAACTGCCGCAAACCGTCCCTACATATTCCATTGGGAGGCAACTCACTCCTACATATTCTTTTGGAAATGATCCCATCGGTTTTGGAGTAAGTCCGCTAACTCGGCGGCTAAGAGAAATTTCCAGAGCCCTATCGGATCCCAGAATGCCCGGTACACAGTTCCAAGGGTTCCTTTGTGCCGTCTGGGCGGAATACTACTACGGATACATCACTCTTCCACAGGATGGATGTTATATTTACCTTGCACCCAAATGTAGGATCAATGATAGGCCGATACCTATGAGGTTAAGAATCCCAACTTTGGCGCATTATCAGAGGACAGGGTTTCATGGGTATACTTGGACCGAAACGGTATGATTTCCGTGATGCCAATTTTATGGGCTTGACGCAAGCTGATATTTTATCGCGCCTCCGCGTTTGCAGGGAATCGAGGCAACTAGCGGGCCCATGTATATCTCGGCACCTCATGAGCCCACGGTTCTTTACTAAGTAGACAGGGTTCGACTGAGTCTACTCTATCCGGAGTGACTGGCATTTCTGAACCACGCTAGTCTTAAAGCCAACGAAATGGCGGGATAAGTCCTTTCGTCTTCTTATGGAAATAGTTAATTGTATTGAAATAACATGGTACCCTTTCTGCCGCTACGGAAGGAGTTCCGCCTGTATTTATAGAATCCGGCGATTTGTTTTTTGCCTCCTGATGAGAGCTCGAGTGGTTACGTGCTGCATGTACAATAAACTTGCGGGGAGTTATGTTCTCCTTTTGCTCTTCTTGTAAACATGATTCGATGTTCTTTTTCCTGGCCGGGAGCTTCTGAAGGACGATTGCAAGCCAAAAGAGACGAATATGAAACTTTGGAATGAATTTACCTACGAGGTCTTCTCATATCTTGAGCAAAATGTTTAAAATACGAGGCGAAGAATGTGTGATTATTTTCACTCCGCTCGTGCGCCATGAGCTGAGAAGATCTGCTCAAATTGTAAGCTGTAATCTTGCATTAATACATAGGATAGTATTGAGATTTAAATTTTGTGACACCAAGTTTACTGTGACCCGGAGCTTGATACTGGGAATAAGTAAACCCAGAACTATTATCAGAAAAAAATAAAACTATCACCAAAACGGCTACTGATGTATGGCGAGAACGATTATATTAGGGAGGTTGCTAGTACTTTTTTTTGATTTACTATAATTCGTTGTGATCGATATATGCTTTTGTGAACTGGGGTTCGATGGGCATACGTATTACTGTAATATGGGAAAGGAAGAACAGATAGTCTGACATTTTTGCTACCGAACGGAGCCCACTAAACAACTAAAGGCTCAATACCTGCAACTATCTACATGTTCTAGCCGGAGAGCTCCAGTATTTAGTTTCCTAATTTATATAGTTGAGACAACGCAGGGTGTCGACTCTAGCGCAGGACTGTATAGGTTAATAGCATGGACGAGACAGGACCTCGTGGAAGATCGGAAAGATACTTAAGATAAGTATCTAAACAAACTCTATATCCGTGGCGACTGAGGCCTAGACCTTATATAATCCTTGGTTTTCTACAAGCATATTCCTTTTAGAGGTTCATATATTCAGGGTTCAACTTATCTCAGTTCAACACACATCTGAGTCACTCTTTAAGAGCTGTATTAGATGAACGCAAGCTTCTCAATACGAAACGATTAAAATCGACTTACTTTATTAATATTACACTAAGGTTCCGAAACACTCCGAGTATTCAATACTAGAATTAGATAACACATTAGGTAAATACTGTAGGAGTATAATTAAAGTTATAAAAGTTGTTCCACAGGTCAAAACATAAAAAGCTCAAACTATTGACACCCTATATAAGTCCTCTCACCTCTCATTTTAAAAACCACCATCACATCTCTACTGCTACCACAGCGACCCCATAGTGAATGCCCGGATCCTTTCCAGCATCAAAAGCTCACCCAGCTCTAGTTATTTTCCCCGTCACCCAAAATCACATCCTCCTTCTCAGTCAACCCTTGGTGACCTTATTGAAATCCAGCATAATGAAGATCTCAAGCATCGTCTTTACAATTTCTCTCATTACCTCTACTTTAGCCCTCCCGGTGGATCAGAAAGGGAATTTTACTTGCCCAGATCCAAAAAAGGTGCACCCGAAGCCACTAAGTCTTCTTAGGGGTGAGTCAACCATCAGCACCTGTGTACATTTTGCCGAAGGTAGGTGAATTAGATGCTCCTTTACATATATATGAGTAATTGTCTAATATTATATATAGCTTGCAATCCAAAGAAAGCCAACACCAGTCTTATAAGATTTTGCACGTGGGAGACTCCCATCACCAAACGCTCCGAAGAGAGAGAAGTTGACGGCGAAGGGCTTCATATGTCCGAAGGTATCCGAGGTCCGAACGAAAGGTCTAGCGCTTAGTGTTCTTGATTTCCAGACATGCAAAATCCTTGCTCTAGGTAAGTAGAGCGAATATTTCGTTCTTATAAGAGTACAAATGCTAACAGCATTTTTTTCGCAGCTTGTAAACCAAATGACACAAATCTAGAACTTGTTAAAATTGTAGGTGGTGGATGAGCTTGGCCATACTTTACTGCTGCCTAGTACCTACAGGCAGCATACTATATATATATATATATATATATATTGTAACATTGTACTATCTATCTATGATTTAGTGGAATACGTTTTGTATGGATATAGATTAAGAAAAAATGGATTAGGTGTATTCAACAGAAGCCAGGCTGAAGGATTTCGTTTTGTATGTCTGATGCAGCTCGCCTAGCCCACGGTGCATATATAAACCTAGCTAGTTTTAAGGATGAGGGCCAACCACGCGTGGCTACGCCAAGTGAAGACGAAATTTACAGGATCTCCTAGACTCAGCCGCGTCAATCTGCAGCACAAAATAAACGGATACTAAGCCTCCCACAAGGACATGGATCAACAACTACAACCAACGCGAACCATGGCTAGAATCGGTGGAGCTGGAAGTTGTAAAACTAGCGCATGAGTTTTTCACGAAACAAAAAGCGACCCATGCTACCCTCGAAAATATACTGTTTATCCCATCGCCGATGATGGCTATCTTTGAGGGAGAATTTTGTACCCAGGATGTTCTAGCTATGTCCAAAGTTTGTAGAAGATGGCGTCGGCATCTCATTCCTTGTATGCCAAACCCACTATATTATCTACCTTGTTTGCAACAAGGCGAAAGGGATTACAGATCTAGTCTTGTGGGCTTTGTGATTTTCAATACTGACTTTTGAACATTATGTTTAGCGTATTCCGGAGGACAACCGCACCGATATATCAAAACTATATCCACAAAGCGCTGCTACCCGTCATTCATCCGATATGCATTACAACAAAAAGGGATGCGAAGCTCCTTACCCGACACCTCTGGTGGCGATAGAATCATCTTCGACATTAATTTTTTCGGCCTCGAACGAATATTTGGGGAACATTATCTCAGAAACGTTACTAGAATTCACCTTGACGGGTCCAATATTCACCTCGATGGGGCCAATTTCCAAGATAGCGATCTGGGGAAGGTATATTTTATTTCGAGCTGTGTTAATCTACAGGAAATAAGCTTCAGGTGGTGTAAGAGAGTTTCGTTTAGATACCTCCTAGAGATTTTTGGAGGCGGTGATTCATGTGAAAATATTGAGTTTTACCCCCCAGCTGATTGGGTTGGATTTCCAAATCTGAGGCGGATATTCTTCTGGGGCTCCTTCGATACAAACTCGTTCGCGTATAGCTTAGATAAAGGTGCGTATGAATATCTAGAAGAGGACGAGGATGAGGACTCGTTGGGGACTATGTCTTCAGCTCGGAAGGACAAATGCGCCACCCTCGAGAAACTGATGACAAGGTTCGAAACGGACGTTGTCTGATGTAATGGAACTCTCCACGGTGGTAGTATGGAGTCCGCGCTACTGATGGATAAAATGAGATCTAAGATTTCGTGTGGAATCTGCAAGAAAATCGTCGAGGCTAGATGCTTGGAATGCGAGCTTCCGAACGTTTGTGAGCGCTGTCTAGGATATACTTGCGATGACTGTCTGGTAGTCTGCAGAATGTCGCCTCACATCCAGGGTACGTCATCCCCCAAGCTTATATTTATATCTAATTAGGAGACTAGATATGGTAGTGTGTTTAACAGATGCTAAAAATATTGGGATTAATACTTTACAGAGAGTATAGCTCAAAGGCCACCATCTTCTGCTCTACAGCCCGGCGGAAATATGTTGAGCATCAATTGCGGAAACCCAGATTGCAAGTGGAGAAGCTCATGGCATTACTTTCATGATTCCTGCGTCCCACCGTCCTCTGCATATTGCCCGAGCTGTAAAGTGTTTCTCTGCCGGGACTGGCAAGCTAAATGCGGGTTTTGCGGTAAGGGTAGGGACTGCTGTATTTCTCCGATGTGCTGTTACGAATGTTTTTGTATGGTTTGCAGCTGTGGAAGGTGTGAAGCTGGGGATGGTGGTGATAGCCACCAAGGCTTTTATTTCGATGGCACCCACGATGACCTACGCGTGCTGCGATTGTCACGGTACAGGTGAACAGGTTGTTTGCGGGGAGAGTTCAGCACAAGTGATCTTATATATGGTCACTGTCACCTATTTATACATCCTGGCGTACCTCTATTATATTAAACAGAGGTTTGCTAGGATTGCAAGATGGCGCATTGATATAATGCTAGGACTCCCAGACCTGATAGGCAATAAGTATCAATATTTTGGCAAGAAAACATTGACTATTAATAGTACGCTTTATTTGATGCAAAGCTCCCACCGGACTTTAAAGAGTTTAATCTGTTTCGACTTATTGTATACGCTCTCCCTACTGGATGATTTTGCGGATTGTCACAAGGTTAGTGCATGGTGAGACGACTCATGCTTAGTGAGCAAGTGGCGGGTGGGAGCTAGCCCACCCGGATCCTTCATGCCAGGGCGAGGAGATTTCGAAAAACGCAGGTTCTGAAACCATTTCATCCCTTCTCTTTCTATCTCGCAGTCTCCATTTACAGTTTTGCCTGCCTAGAAAATATCTCTAGCCTTTCTCCTCTTCTGTATCGCGGTGGTTTGTCGACGGTTGTTGTAGGCAGACGCTGGTTTGGTGTTGCCTTGTCGTCTGTTTGCCGGGCCTCCCAACGTCAACGTCAACGAGCCTTAACAATCCTCGGCCCCAGCCAGACTCCCGCCTCTTTCCTCGCTCCCCATCCACCACCTTCCACCACTTCGCGATACTTCACCATTGCGATCAACTACAGCTTCTACCACCATCTTACTAGCTATAGAGACACCTTCTACTTAACATCGGTTTCCGATACCGCAACAGCTTGCTCAGCTCCCTATTTTTCCAGCTCCCCACCAAGCTCGAACACGCCGCCGCCGCCACCCCACCATGGACGACGTACGAGAGGACCTGCTGGCGCAGTTCACGAGCATAACCGACTCCACCGTCCAAAGAGCGGAACAATACCTATCGATCAATGAATGGGATCTCGTACATGCCATCGAACTCTACTTTGCTAATGACGGCGCCGATCTTGGCACGGCCTCGACGTCCTCGTCCACCGCTGCCCCGCCGCCGGCACCAGTTGGCGCCCCCACAACACAGCCATCTAGACATCAAGGTCGAACTAGTAGTGATGCGATATCTATCGATGGCGAAGATGACGAAATGGCTACAACTGTGCAACCTACGACTCAACCCTCTGCGGCTGGTGCTGCTGGAGCCGCGCGTCCCAACATTGACATCTACGAAGACGACGAGGCTATGGCTCGGAGACTACAGGAAGAACTATACTCTGAATCTGGAAACAATGCCTCTAGCTGGCGTGATCCAGATATGGGAGGTGTCAGAGCCCCCATTGCTAGAACCACAGAGACATTAGTTGGCCCTGAAGACGAATACAGAAGAATGCTGGAGATGAGAGCGAGAGCTGCTGGTAGACCACAAGGTTGGTGCTTCTAGGAAAGAGGTATCTACGTGATGACTAACTTACGTTTTAGGACGTGGGCCTGTCGGTATTTTCAACCAGCGAGAACCAGAGGATCCCATGGCTTTTGGTGATTCCGATACTCCCAGCGCCCGTCGCCGGCGCTTAGCACAAGCTACGAACGGCGCATCAGAAGTTTCCAGCCGCGCATCCCGTCTCGCAGAAATGTACACCCCGCCATTCGATCTGATAACCCGCTGTGATTTTATGTCTGCCAAGGATATCGGGAAAGAGCGTAACAAGTGGCTTATGGTCAACATTCAAGACAGCTCAGTATTCGACTCGCAGGTGTTGAACCGAGACATCTGGAAGGATCCTGCGATCAAATCCACCATACAAGAGAATTTCATATTTCTACAATACGCGAACGATGCTCCTGATGGGATGAATTATTGCAATCTTTACTTGAATAACTTGTACCCACCGCCGGATTTCCCCCATATCGGGATCATTGACCCGCGAACTGGAGAGTTGCTGAAGAGTTGGTCTAGAGTTCCTGATAAGAATGAGTTTCTGATGCAGCTGCACGAATTTTTGGAGAGGTATTCGCTTGATCCTACCGTCAAGATGCCGGTTCAACAGAAACCGAAGGAGAAACGGAAGGGTGTGGAGCATATGACAGAGGAGGAAATGATGCAGTTTGCCCTGCAGAAGAGCTTAGGGGTTGAAGGTGAAAGTAATGTGGGGACGGACGCTGACCCAGACTTTTTGACAAAGGGTGAAGGGAAGAAGGCAGTCGTTCAAGACGAAGATTTGATTAATTTAGATGACGATGAGGTTTCCGCGGCGACTGGTGCTTCAGGAGCGAATGCATCCGCTGAGCCAGTTTCTGTGTTCGGGTCAATAGCGAAAAATAAGCACCACTCCGAACCACCGGCTAATGCGCCGGGAGTGACGAGGGTGCAATTCAGGCTACCAGATGGCTCAAGAGTTGTGAGAAGGTTTTTGTTGGCAGATCAAGTTGAAAGAGTCTTCGAGTACGTCAAGGCGGACCTGCTGCCAGAACAAGCGAAGAAGGCAGGCGATGATGGACTTGCGGATAAAGAATTCGAACTGAAGAGTCTGGGGAAGAACTTGATAGATTTGTTGGATTCATCGATCGAGGAAGCGGGTCTAAAGATGGCAACTATCATGGTTGATATTGAAAGTTGAGGGGGGTTCCTTAAGACCGACAGTGTGTTTGACTATTCCCCCTTAGTCCCTTTTCGCATTATCTCTATGTATCTGCACTATTGTTGGTGCTCCTTTTGCTTCATGAGTGTAACCACAAATCTGAGTTGGTCATCGGTTCGATAGGAATTGGCGTTTTTACACACCATCATATCATTTTTTCTTGTTACGGCCAATGTTCTGTTCCTTTTCTCTTTGCTTTCACCCTTTTACAAGTTTCTTACACCTCCGTCCTGTATGCATTATCATTGCCTGCGATGCCATTTGCGTTATATGCGCCTACCCAATACATTGTATGTCACAAAGGCTTCGTCACACTTCGCCTTATGCTTCCCCACACAACTACAATTTGATTACGAAACCGCGACAATCTTACTACAATATTCCCGGATACTGTCTGGAATCATCACATCTTGGGGTTTTTTTCGGCTGGAGAAAGTGTAGTTAGTGGTAGTAATATATTCTGCGGAAATGCGGCATTTTAGGCATAATGCGTTCCATGTCCCCAGTCTCAAATGTGTCGCTAATTTTACACAGAAAGGCTTTTTTCTTCTTGTCTGTTTCGCGGTCCGGAACTCAGCTCCAGATACGAAATCGAAATTCATAGAATAAGTTTTACATCATCCTATGAGACAATTTCTTCCCGGCACTCACCAAAACGCAAGACTCCACAGCGAAAGAGAGGAAAGAGGTCAGACCATCGGACGACGGGAGAATGCAGTCCCCGTCCCATCTGACGCCGCAAAGGGAACCCCATTCGCATAAAAGAAAAAAGATAATTCCAAATTACGTTTCGGTTCCTTCAAGAGGCATCTGCTTAAAAGTGGATCCGATAAGGTTACATGCTCAGGGTGGAATCGTACCCAATTGGTCCACGATATAGAAGATGGGGGGAGGGAAATGCGCCCAACCTCCGAACGGCGAGACATTTCGTATTTGACTTTTCGGCTAGGCTGATTATTGTCCACACCATAAAAAAAAATTTTTCATCAAGAGTCAGCGAACGAGCCAATGCGAAGTCGAGAAAATCTCTCACCGACATGACGAAGCAGCTGATGTCAGTCAATGTTCCGTTTCTCGCATATTTCCACAACCTTTTTCGCACGGGCTGAGCTCCAAGAGAAGAAAAAAAAAAGGGTGGTGCGATCATATCTGCCGGTGTGCCCCGGCATGCGCAGTTGGGATGGATGGACCCCAGCACCCAAGCTGATATGCGAACGAACGGACCAATGAACCGACAAGCTTTGCGAACCAACACCCGCTGGATCAGGAACTGCCACACCTTCTTCGCTGCGATGTACATGTTCCGGACTGCGATGTCGTGCCAAACCTGGCCGAGAACCCTGCCCTGAACGAAGGAGAGAAAAACCTTGGGTTTGAAGCTAGGCCGAAAAGAAGGGGACCGAGGGTGTTAATGCGAATTGCACCATCCCCATCGTCTTATCTGCCGGTAGTCAACCTCGAAATACCGTTCTCTCCTCTTGTCGTATGATATCTCAGTCTGATGCCTGGTAGATATATAACTGAAGCCAGGAGACGGGCTTTCCGTAGAATATAATATCGTATATTCGTTAATCGAGCCGAGAGCTCATTTCTACGGATAGATACCGCGAGAGACAAAAGAGGCACGACGATAACGTTAACCAAAAGATTCAGCCGGTGGGTGCAAAAGTCCAAAAATGCAATAACGATAGAGCCTCGCAGCTGCCTACTCTGGATCTTTTTTACCAAAACGCCTCCATCATCATATCATTATTAATATTCAATTACGATACGATACACACCAATATCTTCGCTATTTTCTCGCCCAATTGCGCCGTCCCCGACATTGCGAACCCCACCAGCCCATACAAGTACTATCCACGCACACCAACCCCTCTAACTACCATCCCATCCCAAACTGAAAAAAAAAAAAACCTGGCACGTCTCGTCCTTATTTCCAAGCGCGGGAGCTCAGACCCACGCTGCGAAAAGCAAGTTCCGGACTGCGAGATCTAGTCCAAAAGAAGCGAAATATACCCAAACCTAAGCAATCCGACCAAGGGTGACAAGAGAAAACAAGGCTAGGTATCGATTTGGGTTTCTCGTAAGCCGTAGGAGTCCTGGCACATACTGGGCGGAGAGGAAAAGAGACGGGGGGAAAAAAAATCTGGTGGATGGTTTTTGGTACTAGTGGACTAGTATATATATCCCAGTGCTTGGCCGGGGGCTCTTTTATTTCTCTTTCACTTCATACTTGCACTCTTCCACACTCGTAGTTTTAGATTATCCGTACCATTTCTCTCGATATCGATATTTCTTCGCTGTTGAAGTTTTGGTTAAACCTGTCCGTTGAAATAAACTCTTCGCGCGCCTCTTTAATTTTCTGACCCAACACGAAACAATTGAAACAAGCTTAGGCATCAACACACAAAATACCACATTTTGTACTATTTTGCTATTTTTCATCATACATATAAAATTTGATATCGATTATCGATACTACACCAGCCATGGCTGAAGTCCTGTTCGATCCGGAGAACGTAGATCTTACCAAAGCGGACCCCCGCGATATCATCTGCTTCCTATCAGCCGGCGGCAATGAATACGACGGCCGAATAGGTACACACCCTCCCCCCCATAAACACAACCTCCAAAGATAATAAAATACTAACATCAAAACCCAACAGGCGTCCGTGTCGCCGCTCTCTTCACAATCCTCATAGTATCAACCGCGTGTACGGTCTTCCCCGTCCTCGCCCGTCGCCTACCTAGCCTAAAAATCCCATCGTATATATACTTGTTCGCCCGCTACTTTGGCGCAGGCGTGATAGTTGCAACCGCGTTCATCCATCTTCTCGCTCCGGCGTACGAAGCTATTGGGCCGGGGACTTGCGTTGGGATGACGGGCGGTTGGGCGTTGTATACTTGGCCGCCTGCGATCGCGTTGATTAGCATTATGCTTATATTTTTGGTGGATGTGGTTGCGGAGAGGTATTCTGAGATGAAGTTTGGTGGGGAGCACGGGCATGTTGATGGGGAGGATTGTTCGAGGAGTGAGGCGGAGCAAGCTGGGGAGGCTACTAGTAGTCGGATTACCAGTATGGGTGGATTTCGTAAGTCGTTGAATCCCTTCTATGATGTCAGTTTTTTGAGTGATACTGACAAGTGATGAAATAGCGACGGTGCCAAAGGAAGCTGTGGAAGAAGGAAAGTTGGAATCGAAGGAGTATTCTGACGGATCGAGCGTATATTCGCGCAGGGAATTCTATTCTCAATTCTCTGCATTTTTGATTTTGGAGTTCGGTGTCATTTTCCACTCAGTGATTATCGGTTTGGCACTCGGTGTCGCCGGTGAAGAGTTCAACACCTTGTTTCCTGGTGAGTTTCTTGACATATCACATTCACACTTGCCATAGGAGTACCTTCAAGCTGATGTTCAATCTAGTGTTGGTATTCCACCAAGGCTTCGAGGGTCTAGGAATCGGCGCCCGAATGTCGGCTATCCCCTTCAAAAGCGGCAGCAAACTCCCATGGATCCTTTGCGCGCTATACGGTCTCTCGACTCCCATCGCCATCGCCATCGGCTTGGGTTTACGACACTCGTATAACCCGGGATCTTTCACCGCCAACGTCGTCAGCGGAATCCTCGATTCGCTATCGGCAGGTATATTAATCTATACCGGTCTCGTCGAGTTGCTGGCTAGAGACTTCTTGTTCGATCCCAAGAGGACGAGGAATAACCGCAAGTTGGGATTCATGTTGACTTGCACCCTTTTGGGAGCAGGGTTGATGGCCTTGCTAGGAAAGTGGGCTTAAAGACCTTCCAGACCGGAAGGCACGAGCGGATTGTCTGCCACGCTACAGCGATTAACTTCCATTTTGTATTTTATCTTTCTCTAACGACCCATTTAACGAATAATGCAGTTTTATCAATGAAATATATATATTCAGTATCGCTACTGTGCCATATAATCGCTTAGTTGCAAGATGAAAGCATAAAAATGGTATCTCAACTTAAAAAAGGAAAAGGATCAACGATTACAGCACGCTCTTCTCCTTCGAACAAGACCGTACAACCTCACCGTCAGGCTTGACTCTGCAATAGCAGGAAGCCTTGATCTCCACATCCGCCACCGCTAACGCGATTTTTAACTGTAATTCGACCAAATCTGCCTCCGCGTTTCTACCTAACCGCCTCAGACATTCGTGATACCCGTGTAACGCCCACACGTTCCCAGGATGTTGCCTAGCTCTCGGTACCGTTTTATCGAACCCCAGATCAGCTTTATACAACCCGGCCGCCTTCTCCAGTTGTCCCTGTTCCAATAATAACGCTGCGTAAGCATGTCTGGTAGGAACCATCCACCCCCACGGTTCGCCATAAATCAACCCGTCATCCAATTCCATCGCCCTCTGCAAACTCGCGAACGCCACTTCGAACCTCCTCTTCCGATACTCCAGTTCCCCCACCAACATCTCCCTCGCCACAGCTAGTACATTGATGCTTTTATTCGTCGCCGTCAGCCTTCTCGACGACACTCTCCCCAAACTCTCAACGAACAGCATCTGTTCCGTCTCGGCTTCTTTGATCCTCCCCGTAGCCGCAGCGGCAACCGCTTTGGCATAATGTATAGTCGCGGTGGTGACACAATATAAAGTCTGGTCACCAGGTAACTTTAAATTGGAAATCTCCTCCCACATCCCAAACCGGATCAATATATGTGGCTTTACGCCCAGGAAACTCTCCAACCAATCCGCCATCGGTGGGCTTTCGATTCGTAATAAACTCTCAGGAATCGAAGCCTCCATCGCCGCAACCGTTTCCAGCGCAACCGCACTCTTCCCAGCCAACATGGCAGCATATATCAACGAATGATAATTGTGCGATCTGTACAATGTGTAGAAATTTTGTAACCCGGTGTTAGTAAGGTATTTTTCGTCAGCAACTATCGCGGCGGCGTTGGATGCTATGGCTCTTCTGTAATCCCCGACGAGAATGTCGATATGTGACGGCATATGCCGTAGATGTCCCGCGTCGGGTATCAGATCCCTCAAACGATCGGCGACGTTTAATGCCAGTTCAGGCTGCGGCGACATTTCCATGAGATGGATGTACATATGTAACACCCCCGGATGAGAAGCCGAAGCTTCTAATTTCAAAGCCGTGTCGAGGGCATGCTTCGCTTCCATTGTCCGAGCTTTCGGCGAGGGTACTCCGGTTTTCAAATCCCAGAGTTGCCAGGGGGTCAAATTCATCAGTGATTCGGCGTACAAAGTCGCTACATCCAGATCGTTCGAGAAGGTCTCATAGACAGTCTTCATCGCGTCCGCGTATGCCGCATTCCAATGGTTGAACGTCTTATTCGGAACGGGATCTTGGTACCGCAGTAACATGGCTTTGATGAGCGCTCGTTCAACAGGACGGCTACCGTTGCTTAACATGTGCGATTCGGCGGCTTTGATGGCGGTGTACGCGGCTTGAAGACTTTCCGCGAGATCAGCTGGATCGAAGAGGTTCCAGGGCTTGTTGTAATTGGGACCGAGGGCGTACGCGAGCCCCCAGTGGGCCATGGGGCAGGTTTTATCGTGTGCGATGGCATGTTCGAAACATTTGACGGATTCCTGGTGGTTGAAGGCGTAGGACCAGATGAGGCCGCGGTCGAACCAGGTCTGGCATTCGGAGGATTTGGTTGATATTGGGCGATGGAAGGAGCCCAGGTCGTAGTACGGCAGACTGGACGAGCGCGAGGGCATCGCGGCGAGCAAGAGGAAGAAGATGTGTTGAGAGTGAGGTTGCCGGAGCGTGTTGCAGCTTGGCCGTCGACTTGCCGCGGTAGTCGGTCCTCGACAGTAATTCGTATGCGATACGCACTTATTTACAGTATACTTATACTTAACAAGGTACTCGGTGATGTATATCAACGAACGATTGTCTGAATGTGAGATGGCAATTGGGGATGTCCGGGTATATACGTCCACTGGAGCTATCCCGAGCTACGGTCCAGACAAAGGGGGTAGCTCGCAGCTAGCTAGCTCCTCGCATAGCCGGGGTCTATCATATCAGCGCCGCGGCATCGGGTCCAATGGCAGTCCCGTGAGCCTCAAAAGAACTGAACAATTGAAAAGGAATGAATCCCCGTGACGTGTCAGCTGGCGCTATAATCAGATCATAGCAGGAAGTATCCATCTGAATTCTCTAATATCTATAGTCCATTGCAATATCGTTTCCTGTATCCCATATCGCCCCCCTGGCATTCGCGTGTGCAGACATTCAACGATATTATGATCACTGCGCACGGGCGACAATCCCGTCCTCCAGCACATCTATCAGATCCGATAACCTGGATACACGATGTTTAAAATTAGCAAGCTTTCACGGCGTATTACCCTAGTCACTGTGCTCCTACGACTACTCACTTGGTAACACTAAAGTCGGTGTGCTCGTGGCTCTTTAGCGCCTCGTTCTCTTTATTCGCCAGCAAAACAGTCAATGCGCCCGCTTTGCGACCAGCTGTCATGTCGTCAAGACTGTCTCCCACCATCTGTCGGTCAAAATTAACTTTGTTAGCCGTTTTGTTCCAATCGTGACACTTTTTTATTCTTTATTCTTTCAAAGAATGGACTCAACCAACATACGATCATGCTGTTTCCTCCATCTTCGAGCCCCAGTTTTCCAGCGATATGCAGAATCCCCGCAGGACTCGGCTTTGGAGGCTTGAAATCCCTCGTAATAATCGGATAAAACAAATGTCCAGTGATAAAATTCTTAATAAGATGGTCGACCGGCGCACTACCAAGCAGATCATATATATATATATATATCAGCACAATCCTCTCTCCCCATTCATATTAATACCGAATTCCACGAGAAGCAAAATCATAGAGTAATTGATTGCCCAATGAAACGATTTAAGAAAAGGGAATCACATACTCAAAATTCCTCGTACATATCGCCTTCCTCACCCCCCTCCAATCCAAATAATCCATCAACTCCGTCAACCCTTCCTGCGGCTCCATCTGTCCCATAGCCTCCCTCTCCACCGCTCTAATCTTCTCAAACGCGACCTCCTGCTCCGATTTCCCAACCCCTTCAACGATAACATCGTCCGGTAACCCAAGTATATGATCCAGAATATCTGTCCCTTTAGTTATTCCCAATTGTCTTCGCATTTCCGAAAACATCCACGATTGCGGAAGACATAGCGTTCCGTCGACGTCGAATACGATTGCTTTCAAAGGAGGGTGTGTGGGTTCTGTATTGTTCAACGGTGCGAAACGGCGGGGTTGAGGTACCGCCATTGATACGTTATGAAGACTCGAGATTCGAGTCAATTGTAGTCTATAAAGCTGTGATACCGGACGAAACGCGGCGGAATATATACACAACGAGGCCGTCCGTTGCTGATTGCGATATCGGAAGTCGAAGCTGAAGCTAGTGGAGCGCAGAGTTCGGACTGAAGTACAGCGGGGAAAGGCAATCGGCATCTGATCTCTCAAGATAACAAAACAAAAATTGAGAATCCAATCAATGAATCGATGAAATTTAAGATTCTTGAAACGACCCAGCCTTCTCTGTTACTAAGACTCTTGATCCTTTTTAACTTCGATACGTTGGCAAGGCCCGGTCTAGACCCTTGAATATGTAGGAGATGCAGGCTAGCGCAATTGGCACATGCAACGCAATCTAACATGCTCGGTCAGGGTCTAGATCTTCGAGGTCACGCTATTCTCATGAGTTAAAGCTTAAATACCGTGATCATGAAGAATAATGGAATCATCGATAAAGATCTATTCGTCATCGCATCGGTAGAGCGAGGTCTTAGGATGTAGTTCTACACAGGCGTGGATACAAATGGCCTCCGGGCAGTAGACAGCCCAGACAACGGTAACTAACTCTCATCAGAGATAGGGTACATGAATCGGTACTGTTTAGGTAATACCGCAGGTATAACCATGAGCCGTAGTAAAGCATTTAGTCTAGTTGCCCTACTCATCTTCACAGACATAACCTATTAGATCAACACCTATTATCCCAATACGATATTCAGTCAGTGAAGGTTCCTTCTCAAAATACATGCGAATTGAGATTAAGAAGAGAAAAGGAGGAAACTCACATCTTGTACAGACAGATGCCGCGATTCGACCTATCGTGGTCCTCCGCTTCGAAAGAATACTCAATCTTGACATCCAAATCCCTCCTATTCTTCTCCGTCGGCTTGCTGCTCAACACCCCCTTCAAATGCTCCCCATTCGTAACGGTAAGCATGTCATTCAAATAAAACACCGTCTGTTTCCAATGCGTGTACTTTGCGTGCGGGCCAGTGGAAAACTTGATAGGCTTGTGGCAGGCGCTAAAGTCGATATCGAACCACGCGATTAACGCGTGGATGAAATCATTTCTCCTTATGGTAAGATCGAACGGCGCGGTGAACGCGAGATCGGAGGGTTGAACGGTGTAGAGGTCGAGGGATAGAACGAGGCAGGGATCGGTGACGACCGCCTTAAGATCGACAGTGTCGACGAGTGGTTCCGCAAGAGCGGTGGCTTGGAGAGGTGAGAAATCGAAGCCGTAGACATTATTCCAGACTATCCACTAGTAAGCAAATACTCTGCCATTTAGTCAATCATTTTCGCCTTACATCCGATTTTTTCTTCCTTGTAGTCTCCATCTTCAATAGCGGCCATGTATATGCTAGCCTTGTCCGGGAAGATCAATCCACCTGGAGCCAGGTACTTATCTCTCGCGAGCAATACGGTATCCAACATGGATTCGTAGAGTAAGAAATAACCCATCCATTCGGAAATGATAATGTCCACCTTTTCAACAGGTAGTTGGATCTCCTCCATCTTGCCTTGTATTAACGTGATCTGATCGGCCATGCCGTTGACTGCGACGATCTCACGGGCCTTTTCGATGATGGTGGACATATCGACGGCGTAGACATGCTTAGCACCCGCTTTCACGGCGAACCTAGAAAGAGCGGTAAAGTCAACAATCATATTTTCCAGACAAACCCTCCCGCCGTGGGAAATCATTCAAAACATACATGCTGAGAATCGAGGTTCCGCATCCGACGTCAAGGACAATCTTATCCTTGAAAAGATGACGGTTCTGGTATATCGCGTTCTTGTAGGAGTTTGTGCGCACTTCATCTTTCTGCATTGCTCCACCACTCGGTTAGAATATCTCGAAGCGTCTCACAGCTGTGGACAATTTGCACTCGAAACTCACCAACATCTCCTCGTGGATGCCTGCGAGCATGAAAACACCAATATATCAGCAATCCCGTCCCGCCATTTTTTCTGGTTTATATGGTATCCCCAGCGAAATCTTTTTGTGTATGTACCACAGGAGTGGAAGTCTTAGACGGTCGTACCATGGTGGTTATAGCTGTTCGTAAGGGCGAGCTGTTAGTTCGCGATGCCTAAAAAGAGAACGGGGAGCACCCGTGAAGCCGCAACGTGATTCTCATCGAAAAATTGCAGGCCGGGTTCGCAAGTTAAGAAGCGGGTACCTCTGGAAGTAATGGATCTCGGACGGTGTCATGTCCGCCGAACCCGTCTTAGCGGGGTTAACGATCGGTGCCGACGACATTGCGACAAACGGACAGCGAGGACAAGCACACGCAAAGGCCTTCTCAGGAAGTTCGCGACTGGGTTAATGGGTATCCGGACGAGGTAGCGAGCGATGCTGGCAACGGAGGCGGGTGTTTTCGCGGTGGAGGAAGAGAGAGAAGGAGGATTCGTCGTCGTTTATGTTGGAGGGGCACCGCACTGAAAGGAAAGAAAGAAAAACTGTTGTTGAAGAAACCTTGTTGGAAAATTTCTGTGCGGCCCAAAACGGCGGGTCCACCAGCGTCCAACGGGCAAGGATTTCTCCCCGCTAGCTCATTCACTAGTCTGCTACGGGTTCGATATAAAGATGATGATGGTCTATGCCTGAGTTCAGAACGCCGTCGCTAAGCATATTATATCACACATGCAGAGATAGAAAGAAACTGTCCAAGGAGAACTCCGGAAAGATAAGAGATATACGATGGAGCCCTTTCTACCGCCTGGCTCCCCACCCCTTCTTCACCATCCACTGCTCAATCCCGTCCCACAACCCCTCCATAATTTCTCGGTCCTTGAATCTCCTGTTCTTCTCCACTGATAACAGTGACACATTCCCCCAGCTAGCAACAGTTGTCGGTGGCGCCTCTCCACTCCATCCCACATGGAATCCCTTCACGTTTGAGAATAGATCCTGCGGCGTACTCCACTTGTAACTCTTGAACTGCCACAATTGTCCCGTAGTAAACACCGCAACCACACGCGACCACTCATCCGGCGGGAAGTGATCCGGCGAATCGACAATAACGAATCTGGTGTCGTGATGCGGGTTGACGGCTACTAAGCGACGGTTGATGTACACCATGTTCTCACTATCAGACGCGGACATTGACGGCGGCACAAACTCGCCTTCCTCGAGAAATTTCTTGATGTTTGACATGCGTAGCAACGCCGACGTCGACGGCGATAGGATAATAATCGGGTGACGTGGACGTGGCTTTCCCGCAACCTGTGGTTTGCCCATTTGTGGTTTCGACCCAGGACGCGGTGGGAGCGCTGCTTCGCCAGTCTTAGGGGCTTGCTGTGCTGCTCTGGCGTTCTTCATATACGCCTCGCTAATCTTACGAACGTGCGAGAAGTCCTGCCCGGTTGATCCATTAGTCCAAGTCCCTCAATCATGTATCGAACTGCATACCGTCGGCTTGATGCCCCTTAGGACCGTGTTCCTGTCCGTCACAACTCTCTCCCTCGAGTAAATCTCCGCCAGACGTAAATTCGTCGTGTATCTCGACTTCGCAACCGCTCCCAGTCCTCCAGCCGCTACCGCAGCCTTGTCACCGCTTCGATCAACCGACGCCCCTTCCAACGGTGTCACGTAGTCACTCTCATCGGTTGCACCCTCCAGAAATGTGATCAGATCCGTTCTTTCCAAGAAACCCAAGTTCTTCACCAATTTGCCGTTTCCGACGGCTTGACAGGCGGCGACGTAGGCGGGAATACCATCGTCTTTGTGCCGCCAAGCAAACAGTACGGAGCGTATGTCGAATGCATCACCGCTTTTGGTGTGGAAACGCGTCGGGGTGTTTAGAGTGAACGAGACGGCTGCGGGATGGGTGAAGATGATGTGTGTAGCGGCGGAGATTGGAGGTTCTGGGGTTGTCGGATTGGGTCCATCGGACAGCTTTGGCGGGTTGGAAGTCTGGATAGAGACCCGTAGGAGCTGGAGGGGGTCGCTTGAAGCCGCCATTTCCTCCTATTTATCGATATCGGGAGGAGGCTGATTGGAGGTGTCGGGGTGAAGAAGATGAAGATGAAGACGGGGATGAGGTTTGGAGATGTGAAGCGAGAAGACCAATTCGCGTCGCACCAACCACAACTCAAAATCACAAGTTACAAGACGACGCTTCACATCACGATATAATCTCGTACACTGATGGATTTCTCATGCTCTTTTGTGACATCGACAGATTTTGGTCGTTGAATACAGGTCTGTTTAAGTACTACGATTACAAACTCCGATACTCCCTTAACATTCTACAAATACATCAGATACACCAACTCTCCACCTCAACCTTCCAAAACCGTTGAATTCGAGGGTACATCCACAGACCCAAAAGCAGGTATCGGCGTAACCTTTGGACCCTCAAAAACAATAGAACTAGAAGCCTGTGGCTCAGCTTCCGGCGTTATCGAAGGTTTAGGCGGCAAAGTATGGAGCTCGCTCTTCGCTTTATGCCAGAATTTCGCCCATCCCGAGAACGCAGGCGGCAGTCGTTCATGGCCAGTCTTGCTCGGCGTCTCAGGAAATAGACCTGTCGCCGTCGGCGTTTCTTCTTGTCTCTTCGCGTTCGTATGACATGGTGTTTCGGCTGGAGCTGGGAGAGCTACTGCTACGGCGGCACTATAAACCCGTTCATTGTTAACAATCCCCATCGATATTAACATCTAGCAAGGAAGTATCCGAAAACCTACCCAGTAGCACTCAATAAAATCGCCACAGCCTTCGTCAAATGCATTTTGATATATATGATAATCTTTGCCGTTAAAGGAACGTAGCTGGTTGGTTGCGAGGGGTCAGTGCCGATATAAACTGTCAAAAACTTCAACAGTAAACCACCAGTCAAGCAGATTATTTTAAAGAACAGTTTTCGTCCTTTCTTCCTACGATAAATTATAAAAAAAAGTATGGAATCTTTCAACATCACGCCATTGATCGTGGATTCCTGCCACCCGGTTCGGTATAACAAAACCCGTTAACATCGACTCGTGGTATTCGCTTGTATCACACCGAATCCGACCACGCTCGGGTCGGCAACCGCTTAACGCTCCAAATAAACATACTATTCATGCAACTACCCAGTATTACGCTCATTGTAATACATCGGACCCTCCTTTAGTTTACCGGGTTTCTCGTTTAATATATTCAAGTAATTCCAACCCGGATGTCTACGTAAACCAGGTCTCATATTTAAACTTTTGCAAATTTCGCGTCCGGGACCCAACAAGGCTACCTTGAACTCTACTTCACCTTGAATCCAAACGGGTATATCGATATTGGGGAGGCGTATAATATATAGGTCGCATTTACCGGGTTGGTGTAAGCCGTAGTGCCGATATGAAGTTCTAAGAGATAGGAAGTAGCTTTGAAACTTTAAAGTTTATACCCCAGAAACCGGCCTCCATTGACTCCATATGAAAATACACACGTTTATATACAAAAAAATCCGCCATAACCCAAAACCGTATAACGCCCATCCAAAAATTCCAAACCAAATGAGCTCCAAGACCGATAAAGTAGCCGAACGATTGAATCCGCCAAAGAAAATTGCACCATTCGCCATTTATACATGACTCCCCAAACACCCACCACCAGTTTTCTTAGACAAATAAAACAATCCCACCAATAAACTTACCAGATCCTAGCAGTGGCCGCAATTTCTCTATTCCTTAATCCTTTTAAATCCGTTCTTGAAATTATTCCTGTTGAACCACCCAAATACATTGGGTTTACCGGTATTCTGAGCTGCAGGTGCAGCCTTTGGTGGTGGCGGTGGTGCAGGCTTAGGTGCCGGTTTAGCAGCAGCGGCTGGTTTGGCAGGCGCAGCGGAATCACCGAACTTGAAATTCTTATCAAAGTTTCCGAAGAGGCCAGCTGTAGGAAGGGCAGTTGACACGCTAGATTCAGAAAATTCATCATGAAATTAGGCCTTGTTGCTCTGAGTTGGGGGATGTGAGAGGAGAGTATTTACCCAGTCATGGTGAACAATATCACCGCGATAAGCTTAGTAATCTGCATCTTGAAATGGTCGCTGGTGTACAAAGATCAAATGTAGACTGGTCTTTAAAATTTGAAAAGGAATGACGAGGAAAGTTAATAATTTGCTTCCTTGGTTTGAGACCTTCGCCGTCCTGGTGCTGACTTGGATACAGGTCTTGGAAAAATTGAGTTCGGATAACTTGAATTTATACTCAGCAAACCCCCAAGCGATTACCCGATTATAGAAATCTTCTTCTTGTCTTTTATCACTATTGTAATAGTTATTGTACCCGGAACTGTAGACCAGTGACCAGGTGTCCCGCGTCGCAAGGCATCAGGCTGCCGTATATCGATAAACCAAAGCGAGCGATATCAGATATCGGACCATTAAAGCAATAATCTAACCGAGCTACCATCTCAATTACCAAAACTTCTTATCCAAACCCGGTCCATGGATAATAATCTCGCGTGTCTTTTCAGCGCGGTTCCTTGGGGACATCTGTCACCAGCATCGAGAGTCGCTTCTCGGGTGTTGAAATTGCCTATTTGGGAACATTTCTAGCTTTCTAGAAGTCTTCTCTCTAGGCTCCTTCAAACACCCCAAGGAAAAAAGTCGAAATAGATTATTATTGAGGTTGCATTACCTCCAGTACCTTCTAAATTTTAATTCATCATTGATCTTGCGACGGTTCATTGCAACGTAATATCTGGTCTTGGGGTTCAACTAAGCATTTTATCGCCGGTTTTCGGACTATGGAGCATTCGTAAACGAAACCTGGTTTTCCGTTGACATTGCATTTGTAAAAATATAAGAGTAATCTTATCCTTTCGAATAAAGAGCTCCCAAATAATATTCAATTGGAACGAGAAGAGCCGTGAACTCTCCGAAAAGAAGTTTTTAACGATGCTTGCGAGAGACGAAAAAAACATAACTCCTTGAAATATATAACTAGCAAATATCCAAACATCCGCTCCCACCCAACTAAACAAAAAGCAATGATAGAAAATGAGATGTCCTTCTATGAAATTCGTTGCCAGAATATAGAAATGAAGATGACAAAATATCAAAAAATGCTCCAGTTCCTCCAGTATAGATCGTACATGCTATTCGTGATGAAAACAGTTGGATAAATGAAAGTGATATGCTGATGGTAAAAAGAGACAAAAAAGATCAAACGAAAATGAGGAGAGAAAGATTAAAAGCCTCTATCTAAAACTTCAGATACTCAAACAAAAGGGAAGAGAAAAATAGTGAGAAGTAAAAATATGATCTGTCGTGTAGTCCGAATAGAGTATATGATACTCTACTGTCGGCTCCTCACTTCCTCTGGAATAAAGACGGCGGGAACTCTTCACTTGGCGTTTCAAAGTCAACGGTGGTAGCAGAATCAACTCTCCCGAAAGGAGGTAGTAAATGCGGAGGCGGCCTGGTAGTCTTCTCTACGATCGATGCGGTATCCGGAACTTGACCATCAACGCTCGCAGCCGATGACTTCGAAAATCGTTTAGAACCCCTTTGCGAAGAAATACTATTCGCAATCTCTCTCCTCGCATCCTCGAGGCTTTCTATGCGGAATGCCATCGCCATATCGTGGTCGTCGAAGGCCTCCGGGTCGGCGATTTGCTCAATCTTATAACCTTCCCACTGGAACTCCCCGTCATCCTTTATCGGTGGACTGCTGACGATATCTGTCGCTGGGCTTTCCGGTATGTACTGGGCTGGCGAATCTCTCGGTGGACTGCTGAAGGGACTATCTAGGTGGCCGCCATTTCTGTAGCCGTTATGGTGGTGATGGTCATAGTCATGGCCAAAGCCATTGATCATTCCGTTCAGGTTATCGAAAGGCCGCCCGGATGCTGGTTGTATCGACATAGGGCTTTCAACAAAATTATCAGCGAGCAGCGGTGCCCTCACTCCATTCCTAGCGTTAATCCTCAAACTGGTCGGCGAGCCTCTAGTCGAACTTGAGCTGACATGGACGACCTGCCCATCTCCGACCACAACATCTATCGGTGGTGGCGGACTAATCTCTCTTTCCAACTCTGGGAAACGGTACAGCAACTCCCTAGCAGACGGCCGATTCCTCGGTTCTTCGCTAAGACACGCCATCACAATTCTCTTGAAGTACTCGGGCACCTCTTCCGGTGCCGCATCCATATCCAAAGGCCTCGCTGCCGCCTCCGGCTCATCGACCTGATACACCAACCCCCAGAGTACCATACCCAACTGGTACAAATCACTCTTCACTCCGATAAACATCCCAATCCTCTGCTGGCTCTCAATCAAACCCTTGATCTCCGGCGGTTCCCAACCAATCGGACACCCTCTCCGATTGATATCAATGATCTTCACATCATGATTCTCGTCAAGTACCATGTTTGACATTGTGAAGTCACCCTGCACGAATCCCTCCTCGTGGATCTCTGAAAGTCCCGCCACGATTTGTCGCGCCCATCTTTCCCTTCGTTTCCACGGTAACTTTCCCCGTTCGTTGAAAACCACGTCTATCAGCGATCCATTCGGTGCGTAGGAGATTAGCAGACCCTTGACATGCTTCCGTCGCTCGTCGACCACTAAACCCCCAAATTTGATGACGCTCGTGGAGTGTCGCAAGCTGTGTAATGCGTTGATTTCGTATAGAAACTCGTCGATTGTATCCGGGCCTGGGATTTCCTTTTTGATGAATACGTGATCGCCTTGTCGAACTTTGTAAACGAATCCGGAGAGATGGCAGTCGAATTCTAGTTCAGATTCCTGGTATAGATCGCAGTGAAGGTGGCGAACAAGGTTGACGTGCGGATAGTGTATGATTTCGTTGATGTCTTCGTTGACGTGAACGTGCAGCCTCCCATCCTTGGTTTCTAGCTTCAAATTTGTTATCGTTGGATAAAACTGGATGTCGAAGAGAGAGTCTCGGACTGCTTCGTATATTCTAGCAGATTTTTCTCGTTGGTATGGTATGTGTTTCAGTTCTTCCTCCAGGCTACCTGGTTCGGCGTTTCGATAGTCGCAGGAGACGGTGACACGGTGGCGAAGGTTTGGAGATTCGGCGTATGTGACGAAGAACTTCTCGCGATCGGATCGTTCGCGAAAGTGCATGGACAGGTTGAGGATCCAGCGCCATTCCAGCTCTTCCTCGATCATTTCCTGGTAGCGTTCGTCCTCTTCATAGAGCCAATCTTTGGAATTCGGAGAGTGTATGTCGGTAGCTGGAGAGAGTGGCGGGGGTGGATCGAGGCGGCCAGAAGAACGGGGATCGAGTATCGATGTTACGGTGGCGCGAGGGCTGCGGAGAGAAGCGTTAGTGCCCCTAGGGCCTAGCATATCGATAGCGCTGTTTTTCGGACTTGCGAGGGAGGTTGAGGTGTGTCTGTATTCGAAATTTTGGCCGGACATCCGTTGCAGTCGCTTGGGATCTGTGGATAGCGCACGCTGTTCCTGACGTGTGGGCCTGATTTCGCGCAGGTTCTCTCTCTTCTCGCTGTCAATCCTGCCCACAGGCTTTATATTGTCTTCTTTGGGGTTTGCTCTTCGCTGCGACGACGAGCGCTGCAGGGCGCCGCTGGGCACCGAGGCCGTGGTAGGGCTCGATAGCGAGCCATCTGCCGTTACCCGTCGAGCGTTTTCGGGTTTCTGTAAAGGATCCGGCGTATTGCCATTTCTGTTTGGGTTCTTGACGCCGTTCCCATTGCTAACAGGCTGGTGATTGCTGTTCTCCGGTGGCGGGATGTTTTCTCGCTCGGGGCGGGTCTGATTCTGAGGTTGGTGCTTTTCCTTGTGAAGGCCCTTTTTTATACGGTTGAAAAAGCTGGATTTGCTTGCGCTGGGCCCGCCGTCTTTGGCCGCGGCGGGCAGGCTACCTGTAGACTTGGAAGGGAATGCCATGCAGGAACAGTTCAATTTCATGAAGCGGCGGGCGGCGAAGATGTCTCGAGAGCCCTTCCTGCGGGGAGGAAGAGAGGCGAGGAGGGGAAGACGGGGAGGAGGAGAAAAGGGAGGAGTTGCTGCTGGGACGCAACAATGTCATGAGGCTCGGCTGGGCAGCACAGCTCTCACACTTTAACAACCAGTCAGTCTCTCGCGATTATTAAATTTACCAGAGCTTGTGCAGGCAGAAGTGAGCGCTAAGTTTATCGGGTTCTGATTCGTCGTCCTGTGGGTTTGCCGGGTTTCCTGGTCCTGTTAATTCATGTGCGTCGACAAAATTCTGATATTCCTGTCGCCTCGATTGAAGGCGCTGGCAATTGGCAGATATAGCAGTCCAGCAGAAGGGATAGGAAATAAAAAGGAGCCAGAGAAGATACCGTGATCAGTTCCAAGCTCGACTTAGCTGGTGGTCAGGGAGAAGGCCCCGTTCATATTTATTTCTTCGGACAGCCAGCAGCAGCACAGGAAAAAGGAATTAGCCTGGCCCCGGTGCATCCATCCGCCCTCAGACGAAAGATTCCAACCTGCACACACTCTGCATGCGCATGGAAGACCGCAGAAAGGACTGCTTCTTTAGAATAATAGGCTCTGCTAGTCTCGAGGGCAGGGCAAACGCCGCCGAAGCCGCCCTTTCGATGTGATGCTGCCGGGGTTGTCGGCTCTCTCTCTCGAATTCAGGGATGCCATTCGCATGCATCGGCTTCACTGGAACCATATAACGACGTCGACGAATACAAGACGTCAAAGAAACACCATCTCTCGCTGATGCCAGCCAATGACAGACACATCATGCACTGTCAATGGTCGTTATGCTGGTGAGACGAGCAGCGCTGGCGATTACACGTTACACATCAGATCACAGCGACCGGGGCCAGCTTCGAATTAGACCGTCTGCCTCCCCCTTCATCTCATCTCATCTCAATCAACTTGCCGACTTGCTTTTCCTCCCGTCTCCAAGACCTTCCGGAAATGAGCATGAGAATTGAGAATACCGATATTAACATGCAAACGCCGCTCCCGCAAACATGATGCAATTAATATCGGCAATCATTCTTCAAAGAAAATTCTTTTTCTTTCTTTCTTTCCCTTTTCTCGAAGACTCTCACCTGGAACATGTTAGCTCCAGGGTCCCTTTCTTCTTTCCCTTCCGTCCACTTTGGCGAGAAAACCCGGCAGCCGTCAGGCCGCAGACAAAGATCCTATCTTCTCAATTATTTTCTGTCTTTCCGCTTCCTGCAGGCTGCATTGCAGTAACTCGACCCAGCCTTTTATCCCCGCTCACGGAACAACGAAGATGGGAGCCCTGGCCTGTCAAATATTTCTCCCATGTCGACGAAAAACTAGGCCGTCTACAGGACGGTATTCGACTGCCAGGTACCAGCCGACCCATCCTTTTACCCAAGCCGGGTGGTACTGGTACATGTACGTTGTGTCCACATGCACACATCTCAGCCCGTCGCGGGATAGAACGAAAAGAAAGAAGAAAAATCCGGACCTTGTTGCGGGATAAGATCATGACTTTCAGCCTATGGTAATCATATGGACAGCGCAGAGAAGGCCCATGCCAGCGACACGGAACATTCTCATATGGCGCCATTCACCCGTCCTTTTTTTTTTTTGGCGTCACCGAATGCGTTCAATCCATTGAGCAAAAGCAAGATCTGGACTCGCGCTCGGCAAAAAACCTAAAGAATGCGAATGATGCCGCACCAGCGCCGCAAGGTAATAACTACCCCCCGCTTATCAACTCCATTGAGTATGTCCAGTCGAGATCTGTCAAAAAAAAGCGGATTGCGATCCTTAAAGATCGTGTCAAAGCCGCTGTCTTTTATGTCAGACACTTAAAACACACCTCATAATCCGGACTATATTCATAAAGGGATTATTTTTGACCGCAAAGATCCTTTCTGAGATTCAGAATTTGCAAAAGTGATGAGTTGTCAATGTTGGCTTTGCCCTGATCATGACCCCCGTCCGGGGAAATCCCACTAATGTTTTAACTTAGCAGGTATCTCTACGACACGGGACGGTTCGAATGGTCACTGCCTTCGATCCCTCGCAAACGATACAAACCAAAGAAAGAAAGAAAGAAAACGGCCTGAACTGGACCCCACACTATAATATTTTGTATTATCTCTCCTTGCACACTTTGGACAATGATATCGATGGCCGTGGCCTCGACCCCTCACCTTGCCGTCCTTGCATTGAGCTCGTCTAAGCCGGAACGAAGCACAAGGAAGTAACCGTATGCAGAATAATAGAGCAAAGGCAAAATGAATATACAAAATGTGAGGGGAAATGTCAAACTTGGCCCATCGCTTACTGCGAAAAGTGCTGGAGTGGACACCAGCGCCATCGATACATCCCAGACCAAAAAAAGTAGAAAATACGCCTAGCACGAAAACCCTGCCTGTTGGATGTGCTCCTCACCTTTATCTTTTCACTCCCGTCTTCTCACATCATCATCCACCCCTTCTTCGAGGGGCCTTCACCTTGCATCTTCCTCTTGCATCGAACCCACTTGACCTGCAGACTCGTGTGAAAACCTGGTTGGTCAGCGATGGGTCTTCGTTTGCGGGGTCATCCATGGCATGATTAACGTTAGCGTCGTAGCTTTTGGCCGTATTTTGGATATTTTAGTGTTATCGGTCCCTCTTAGCCTCCAAACAGACGGTATTCAGGCTTAGAAGAGCGCGATGCGTTGGCACCTCTCGGGGCCCGGGGATGTGACGAGAAAGTCGCACACTCCATTCTTTTTCGCTTTTGTAGCAGCGGACAATTAACAGTCCTGTTTTATGATTTCTTCAGGCCTTTCTCACTAGGATACGCTTCTATGATGCATTGCATGAAAAATGTGATCAGATGAGAAAAGACTAGGACTCGTTTCTACCTTTTTTTCTTGGTTGGATCATTTTTTTTTTCACCTTTTGGCCTATTATCGACGAGCGAAGTCGGGTCACGGCATGCCTAGGACCTATCGATAAGACCACATGCATCTTTGTTAATCCGTTCCTCGGATGAACTGGAGAGCGTATGGATCACGAGGCTGAAGGCATATGCGACTCGCCTCTAGCCTTCCAGGCTCGTGCAGGCCGAGTTACTATAACGCTCGACGCCGTCGTTACACAGATATTCTCAATCCTGTTCCTTTCAGACGTCCATCTGACGTTGGTATTTGCAATGAAAAGATAATTTATCATGCAAGCCAATTTTCTCCAAAAATTCTTTCTACCAAAGATTCCAGCCAGTGTACTACTAGTTCAGAAACAGCTGCGCATCCTGTTCTCCGTACTCCGTACATCGGCATGAATTCTTTCGCATCGAGCACTAGTACCCGGAAGATGTATTCTTAGTATTCTAGGATGGGCTCCTAAAAGTGGAACCGACCCGTAACATGTACATGTACGTTTCAAAGCCCAGATCCAACTTTCGTCAATGTTGTATCCGCTCGGCTCGGAGCGCAACAGTTAAATCCCCAATGCAAGGCGGTTATATTTTTAAACTCGAGAAACGGGTGAGATCTCGATCGCGATCGAAGCAAAAATAACACACGATCAACGCATTGAGAACCTAATTCACAACACAAATACGGGTCACGGGAGAGTGAGAACATGTTAATATCTAGATGTCCAATCGGTTTTTTTCGAGTTACATGGTATACGAATTACAGTGATTCCGCTTCTCAGAGTTCAGGGTCGACCAGGAGGGTGAGCTGGTTAAATGTATAAGAACAAACAAAAGAAAATAACGCCTGAAGACGACTAATCTCGTACAAGGTATTTTTATGCGAAGCATTGAACCTTGCACAGAAGCTAAATGGTATATCCAACATCAAACTACATAAAAGAAAGAAAAAGACAAAAAAAAGACAGTTTCAAACTACCAAGCTTTTATAAAACTCCATCATTGGCCCTCTGTTTCAACCTTTAAAGGTAGTAAGGTCCACCACCCATGGTGACAGTCGCAGTCAAGGTGACCGCTGCCAGTGTAACAACTGGAAGAGTAACAGTTTCAGTAAGTGTGGAGGCTGAGACGGAACAGTTGCTAGGGAATGTGTATGCTGCTTGGGTATAAGTATAAGTAACAGTCTCGGTCACGGCAGCCGGGGCTTGGGTGGCTGTCTCTGTGACCGTGACTCCAGGAAGTATGACTGTGACAGCGGTTCCGTTATACGCTGGGACGGTCTCCGTGACAGTAGTTCCGGGAAGGGTGACCGTGAGGGCCGTTCCATTATAAGCTGGAATGGTGGCGGTTTCCGTAACTGTGGTTCCGGGAAGAGTCACAGTGGTGTCGGCACCCGGTTGCGTCAAAGTAACATAGGAAGCATTGCAGTGGGTAACGGTGACCGGCTCGGCCGCGAGGTATGAAGTGACAGTCATGCTATCCGCGGTTTGTGTGAAAGTAACGTATGAAGCATTGCAATGGGTTACGGTAAGTGGCTGGCCGGCAAGCGAAACAGTCGTTGTCTCCGTGAGCGGAGCGCCAGCGAGGTAAGAAGTTTCCGTAATGGTGTAGCTCTCGGCTGTCTGAGTGAAGGTAACATATGAGGCGTTGCAGTGGGTTACCGTGAGCGGTTCACCAGCAAGCGAGACGGTGGTGGTAACCGGCTCTGCTGGCAAGTAAGCTGTTTCTGTCACGGTGACACCTTCTTCGGCTGGTTGAGTATAAGTAATACGCGAAGCATTGCAAGGAAGGGTAACCGCGGCGAGGGTCAAGGTTTCGGCAGCAATAGTGACCGTGCTGGTCTCTGCAATCGCACCCGCTCCAGCAAGAGTGACGGTGTCTGTGGAATATTGATAAATGGTTTCTGTCTCGATGTCGGTCTCATATAAGGTGACTGTTTCCGGGATAATGGTCGAGAAATCGGTTACATAGGCCGTGATAGTATCGTAGCCCTTGGTGACAGTCTTAGTCACGGCAGGGCGAGTATATGTCTTGGTGTAAGTGATTGGCTTGGCCTTGATTGTCTTTGTGCATGTCTTTGAAACGGTTTTCATTCCGTATTCGTAGACAGGCTTTGTAATAGTCTTGACAGGACCTTTGGTTATGGTCTTTGTCTCACACTTCGTGACCGTCTTCGTCAAAGTCCTCGTTTTGGCGTACTTGGTGACATATTTTGTCACTGGGCCAGGAACCGGCTTATCTACAGGCTATTAGAGATGATGTGTATACGACCAAAAGATATGTCAACTTACAGTAGCCATATTCACGCTTCTCCACATCTTGCTGGTTTTTCTTGAGGCAAAACAGATGCTACAGCCTCGGATGCGGCAAATGCCAAAAGGAGAGCCTTAAGGTAAGTAAAATGCATTGTGAAAAGAAAAGAAAGCTTAAAGAATGTGGGTAGAAATGAATTCTAAAAGAGTGACTAGCCGTGACTTCGGCCTGGATGAACGAATGACTGTTGATGGGGATAGAAAAAAAAGATATCAACAAACAGTGTGGGACCTTAGTATATATACACACCCATTCACAGAAAGAATATATTGGAAAAGGGTCATGACGGCAAGGCTTCCTCTCAGTCCTCGGGAGGCTTTCAAACCCGTTACCCAGAAGGGCGTGCACATTTGACAATCCGATTAGCCTGACAGGGCTCGGACTGGTCGGCGGGCATCTGAAGCAAGCCGTGCCCACCGGATTATGTTCCGAAGCCGTGCCTCTGCCCAGTGAAAATCAACCATTATCCTATCACAACTCCAAGTCGAGAATAATTGCAAGGTTATATAACCTCGAAGTAGTAGCCTTTAGCTTTGTGGCGTTATTTAGTCTTGCGTTTCTGCGGTTGCCATTTGGGCTAAGAGGCACACCCAGCAGGCATATTCAGACGAAAGGGGTATTTTTCGGATTCAACCGAACAATAACATTATTCTGTATTTCACTGAGTCGATGATGTATATGATTATCGGAAGTACCTGCTTTAATTTCGAATAACCCCGAGTTATAACATGTTCATAATGGAGCAAACCTGCTATGTATAGCCCGGGCTATACATACTGTATACAGTCCATCCGTTTCACCAATGCGCATGTGGACCTTGTCTTTTTTCGTAGATTTGACTATGATTCTGATTTCAATTTTCGCCCCCTCTTGAGCTCTCAACTTAGTCTTGCATTGCCTCTAGGCTCTGAATACTGAGAGATACGTAATCGCTTGGCCGCTCCCTCTCACCTCAAGGCCTCAATGACGGACTTTCGTCTTGGTCTTGCAGGGATATAAAAGTGTAGGTCACTCCCTAGATGCTCGTCTTAATTTCTTTCTGATGGGCTGAAAATGAGCAAGCCCCTGACTCTACCTGTGGTGGTTAGAGCCAGGCACCACAAGCTAAGCCCTGGAGGGGTTCAATTGAGAAGGCTCTTTTGGCAAACCTTATCGTGAATCGTCGTTTTGGACTTTGAGCTTGGGATATCAACCAGAAAAAAAAGTTCATCTCACCAGCGAATTGGTTTTGCAAGAGATAAGCAACGCTAGATATTCCTTCTAAGTTGAATCCGATAAATATTTTGGTCGTTCGGTTTTTCGGCATCGAGGCATTGTAGATAGTAAATTTTTGATAGCTTTTAGGAGTAATAACAGCATAACGCGCTAATGCCAGGAACGAAATCGCCACGCATGTTTGACAGGCGCCACGGCCTCGATCTTTAAAGATCGAATTTGATCCAATCCACTTTATTTGCTCAGGCCGATCGAGAAACCATTACTTGGCAATTCAAAATTCATCTTAAGTTTCAACATTTCGGTCGGAGCGCAACATGACAAGAGAACCAAGAAAACCATTCCAGCCAATATTTGCTATCTTGAGACTGTTTAATATATCGGCAATTTGCGGAACTTTTTAATTTGTTTTGTAGGCTATCCTATTGCCTGTTAACCTCGATCGAGCAACGCGACGACTAAGCTTGCTAGGGCGGTGGTGCTTGGGGTACGGGGCGGGGCAAGTGTCATCTCATAATTTTCGTGCGCACAGACAGAAGCCAATTTACAATCTTTTCTAAGATGGCCGATCGCCAATCTATCAACCTCTATGACATAACTGTCCTATTCAAGGGATTATTCGGGCTCAAATCTTTTGGTATAAACAAATAGATAAATTCTACCCCTCAAACGAATTGCGAATCTCGAACCATCACAACGACGGGGAGATATTATTCTTATTCATACTTTCCGAAGAATAGATTTTCTGTGACGCTAACGCCTGGTGCAATTGTTTATGCCCCCCAAACAGTTTATTTTCTTTTTACTTTCTTGATTCGTTTTAAAAGAAAATTTAAAAGCAATATAAATGCGGAAACCGTTCTCCTGGAAGTAATCGCCGAGCTATAAATATTTCGCGAGATTCTGAGCGGAATCCTCCAGCTACGTCTCAGAATCAGCCATCCTCAATACTCGTATACAGGCCTGGTAAATCTTTTCTAGAAGGTCTCTGCATTCATATCGAACCTCAATAGTCTAGTAAGGTAATGTAGTCATACAACTCTGTTAGTTTTGTTCTTGAGCTAGAGATATATATATCTCATGGCGTGAAAACCCCTATAAGGCGCATTGTATACATACATGTAGCCTCCCATTAACGTATTCGTATAGAGCCCGGATCCTTTCATATACTTTTACATACGAAGTAGAGTTTCATATCACCCGCTCCGCTGTATTTGACAAATCATTATAAAAAAGAATCACCCTATCGTATACTCGTCATCTTTGTTGATTGCTATATAAGTTGGTAGTTCTGCGTTTTTGGAGATATTTGAAACACCACTTTGTCGTATGTTAGGGGAGTAACAAAGGTAGTCGGCTAGGGCAAGTAATTTGTGGGCCCCTCGTATATTCCATGTCCTCTTCCCGAAATATTGGTTGCCATTCTGTATAGAGCTCATATACGTCGATACCTACACTCTGTGCGATACGAAGAGTAAGTCTATTCTTGGTGTTTGATATGAATCAAAGGTATCCCGCTATATCAAAAGAAGAATCGAGGACCTCAATTTAACACCCGCACAGTCGAATTATAACATAAAATTAATGTGAATTATAATAGTCTCGCAACTAGCACGAAGCAGCTTTGCTCCGGCCGACACAACGAAATCATAGCACCGTCGTAAAGAGTCTAGTTATAAGACCAGAAGCAACCATATGATTTTCACTACAACATAACCAATTCTTTGAGTTTATAAAAGTTGCTTCTTCCTCGCCAGGATTGTGGAAACCAATGTGCCTGCCACGATCATACCCGCTATGCCAAACCACCACCCGAGCGAATGCGCACCCTGACCCGGAACCGGAACATTCATTCCAAACAATCCACAAACGAGATTCAAGGAAACTATAATAGCGCCTATCGCTGCGCATTTGCTAATTGTTTGGAATATTTGGTGTTTAGCACGGGCCCGTTCCACAGAGATCTGTGCGAGGAAGCTAAAGCGAGACCGCAACAATATCTCATCGAAATGGTTGAGATTTGAGATCATTGTCACGGCGTGGTCTTGGATATCGTCAAGGTAGAGTTTGATGTCGCCTCGAGGAGTCGCAGGCCCTTCTCGGCCGCAACTTTTGGTCAGACTCTTCAAAATGCTCGCTTTGCTTTTTAGGTGTCGGACTGTGCTCATGACTTTATGACGACATAGGTGGATTTGCATCAACAGAGCGTCTGCGTCGCTGGATTCGCGGATGGAAACTTCATCTTCGATTGTGTTCGTCTCTTTATCGATTTCATCGATCAAGCAACCGAAACTATCGACGATATCGTCGCTGATATCAGTTAGTAACGTTAGTCCGTTTTTCATTTTTTTTTCTTTAGAGAAAAGGTACTCTAGACTTGAACTGACATTATCGCATAGCAAATCCAGTCGCTGGTGAAGGTTACATAATCCCTCAACCTCGTCATTCGCGTTCGAACATTAGTGGTATGTCTACTCTCACTCCGAAACGTAAAAGTGAGAGTTCCGTGCCGGAACACGATAACGTGAACGTTGAAAGATCTCAAATCGCCAGTCTTATCGGTTCGGTAGAACGAGTGAAAACACAGATAGTAATAATGCTTGAACATCTCGATCCGTTCTCGAGCTTCTCGCATTCTGATATCCTGTTCCGTCAAGGGATGGACGGAGAAAGCGCTCACAAGAGCATCTATCTCCGCTTCGGTCGGGTTCTCGATGTCTAATCACCAAGCATCTCCGCCTGTTACGGTATCGAATAAATGACTAAGATACCCGTCTGGCGATACCAAATCCTCGACACGGTTAATAGAGATAGTTGAACCTAGTTTTGCAGAGAAGAAACTGAAGCGATCGGACTCCATCTTCTTCTCGACAAAAGTACATTCAACAGGCTTAATATTGGCCATTTCATCAACTTGAAGAGTAATCGGTTGGGGTGGGGTCATTTTGCGAGTAATGTACGCCAAGTCCGTGAAGCTGGTGTTCAAGTTTCCTGATTCCACCTCGCGAAGTTGGGTCTTCACGCCAACTGGCCCTGCGCTATTTATGTCAGTTCGACCTCGAGCGATTTCACAGGCGAGAATGAATGATAGACATTTATCCTTCGAAGAATGAATGTCAGAATTGTTTTGTTGGAGTGGAAGTCTACCTTCTGCGAATAATTGACTCACATGCTCATAAGCATATCAGTTGGAAGCTTGCAGGAGATGTCAAGGCTCTGGCCTCTCCGAAACCGAGTATACGGTAATATCCAAAGTAGTGACCATTCGTTTTGACGCCGGAGATGCTTCTTAGCCAAGGATGTAAAAACCAATATTCTAAGATGTGAAATGTTGGATGATAGGGAGCATAGAGAAAAGAGATGGAGCTTTTGAAAGGTCAAAGGAGAAATATTAGACCACGGCAGGCAATATTTAAGAACTCCAGCGGAACAGGCATGTGCTAGGTACGAAATTGGGTTGCTGCAGGGAACTTGGTATCGTGGCGGAGCACAAGCCAGGGTGATAACAATCCAACTTAAAAGTTTAATTTCTTTGCAAAGCTTTGGAACGAATTTGTTTTGTAAACAAGAAAACTTGTAGCTCTAAGATGAGTCTCTCAGGACCAAGTTTGGCTTCTGGATAGCCATCTCGTTGATGAAAAGGATGCCAATTTTCTTGGACATAAATCTAGGAACTACAAAGCATGCAAACTTGAAGTAACTCTTCGTTGTTATCATACTCGTCAACTTATATGGAAGGCTTAGAACTTCTATCCACATTCCTTTTACGCTTCCGCCTCGAGTCCACCAACCTGCATTTGTGCAACCGAGATAAGGAAAAGTCAAAGTTGGCCAACTATATTGGGAACTGAGGTTTCTTTTTTTTAAAACAGAAAAGCCGTGATCTCAATCCCGTAGAGAATACAGGTTTCAGAACACCGTCACATACAATAAACTATCAAATGGGAGATATCTTCCATCGATGTTCGACAACTTCTTCCTGGCCTTCCATCATTTCGCTTAATCAAGGGTCCAGATTAAGCGAGCACTGACATGATTCAACTCGAATTATCAAGACTACCAGGGTGTCTGCATAGACATCAAGTCACGAACCTGATTTAATCAACAGCGTCAACAAATTCTCCTACTATAACTTATAAAATCATAGAATCAGAAAGAATCTCAACCCCCGGATTCCTCCTCTTCACACACTCCACCAAGTCTTCCGGAACATAATAACTCCTGTCCCACAAATACCTCTGCCCCCAAAACTTCTTCAACCCCCTAGCTCCGACATCACCCAGCACGACCTCCTCTTTACTGACATTATACTGAATCTCCAAATGTTCCACTCCCTTGAACTCACATTCCGCGAACTGTCTCCACCACGTAATCGGTAACCCGATAACATAACAACCAGTCCTAATTTTCATAACCCTAACAGATTCCGGAGGAGTGACGAAAACTTCCCAGTGAAACATCACGCCGTATAGCTCCAATTTATATAACTCCTGCAACCCAAATATCCTTTCTTTGACTTTTTCCAGCAGAGCGTGAGATTCTCCGATGGGAGTTTGCGGTGTACCTTCGCTCATATGCGTTTCGAATCTCAACGATTTGAGCCGTGGGTTCACCTCAAGGATCTTCAATAAGGTCCGTATACCGTCGACGACGTATTTGGAAAATTCGATCCAGAGATATAAATTCAAATGCGTGACTTTTTCGAACGCGAGTAAAGAGAACCATGAGTTTTTGCGCGGCCATATCCCGGCTCGCGCAAAATCCAAAGTTACACTTAATGTTAACGATATCGGATGATTGCTTGATAAGATATAGTCTTTTAAGGCGAATAAGAAGCTTTCGTGAGAGGGTTCGTGAGCTTCGGTTGCCGCGGATAGGACTATATATTTGCCCGAGCCCTCATTAGCATCATTTTTTATTTATTTATTCTTTTAAATAATAGCGAGCCGTAGCCCATGCAAAATAAATAATAATCAAATACTAAGAAGCCATAGTAAAGGTCTGAAAAAGAGGGCTTACTCACACATTTCCGAGCGACCGAGATGAAGGACTACAGTAGTAGGCCTCAAAACCCCATCTCGAATCTTATCCCTCAAGACAAGATCCAACCCACTGGTAGAAAATGGACAAATGCTATTCCCGATTCCATACCTGGCAAAATTCAAATGAATCTCTTTCGTATACCGAAGCCCGCCACCGTCGACCCCACAGAAGTCTCCTAGGTGCTTTAGCCCGGCGCTTTCGGCTAACTTGGGGAACGCATTCCAAAAAATCCTCTCGTCTTCGGTATCCCGGTTTTCGAGAAGTCCGTCGTTGATGTATATGGATGACCAGAGGATTGGATGACAGATGCGGTAAAATGATTTGTTGGTGCGAAGGAGGGAGTATATGTCGGAGTTGGCGTAGATGTAGTTGAGGATAGAGTAAACTATTTCTATTGGAAGGTTAGATAAGGTCGGAGTTCGGGGTGAATGCATCTTAAGATCTGTTGCTTCGTGAAGCTGGCTATAATCGGTAGATTCAATTACACCGCTATTAATCTGTAATCGGAATCAGAAATAACATCGATAAGGACGCTTCCAAAGCTTTCAGCCAACTCCAGCTTCAGATAGCTGTCAGCTGACTGCTGCAAACGTGTAGGAACAACACAGCTCGATGATGCTGTGACTGGATTTGTGGAACGGCACTGTAGTCTACATAACCTCTGGGTGGAAATAGCAAGGTCTCAAAATCTCCATGAATAAACTCACGACGCAAACCCGAACCCCATTTTGATTTGTTCCATCAAAGAATATCTATGTACAATCGCCATTGAAGCCAGAACAAAAAACAAGGCTCCAGATAAGGCTTTCTCTGGTCGACCAAAAAAAAGTGTAGCCAGACAACTACTCGTCCTCTTTAAGACCTCAGGTTCCTTTATTATCCTCGGTCCCATATGTATGCGTTCCGCCGTGGTATCAATCTCCTTCCGATGCTTTGTATGAGTAGTGTATCGAAACCAAATCCCCGATTGTGTCTCTCTTTTAAACACCCAAGAAAAAGCTCATTCAGAATGCTTATTAGGCAATCATAGTCCCCGCCATGGCAGCCAAAAACGCGTTCATGAAAACTTGCAGGCTCCATAGTCCAACAGCCCGTATCCTCCTCTTCTTGATATCCGCATCCGCGATATCCTTCACAAAAGCGTCGTAGACCTGTATAACCAAAGATTAGCATCAACCCCATGTAAAGCAATACCTAACTCTCTTATTATATATTGAAAGAGAGAGATGAAGCAAAAAGAGGGGGGTAATTAAAGCATACCTCAGCACTCAGATCATCCATCAGCCCACTATCAAACAACGTCCAACTTCCATCAAACTCCTTAACCCTCTTCACCATCCTACAATTAATAGGAATGATCGTCCTCTGAGAATTGATGTATGCAACGATCGGCCTCATCAACGCGTTATTCTTGTACGATAAATCCTGCGTGAACAACGGAATCGCGGCGCGAGTATCGTTCATCTCAAGATGCAAATCAATCATCATGAACTTTTGGCTATCCGAAGATTGTTCGGCATGTACCGATGTCGCGTTAGATTTCGTCGAAGTACTTGATACCATCGCGGTGTTACTCCCTGTTGTAGAATAGCCATCTTCATCGTTTTTGAGTAAATCTTCATGCAGGATTGAACCATTATAACCACCATTCTCGTCCAACCCAGCCGAAACACCATCTTCGTCATCCGTCAATCCAACCGCAGCACCAATGATCCCGGAGATATTCTCATAACTGAGACCGTCACTTCCAGAGATCATAGTCGTCAACTTTTCTCTCCTCGCTGTGATCGAACTCTCCATTCTCTCCAACATGTCGTGCATGAATTTACTTATCCCCTCAGCGGAATCTTCAGGGAAATGGATATCAGCAATGATATCCACATTCCCTGCAACAATCCAGCTAAGCGGTCCTTCATACCCGCGATTCAAATGATCGAACCTCAACCCATCGATTCGGAAACGACTGGTTTTCTTCCAAGGATACACAGCTTCATCCTGCGAATCGATCTGTCCGCTAATCTGGTTCACAGGTCCATGCGTCTGCCTAGGATGTAAAGTGAATAACGAATCATCGAATGATCCGGAAACATGATTCGCGGACAAAAAGTCGTAGAATAACCATCGTTTCCTCAACTGCGGTAAATCGCAGCTGAAGATGCTGACATGAAACGGCCGAAAGCCATCCGGCTGATAAACCGTGACAAGTAAATCCTCGAGTTTGAAATGGTCGAGTTCGAAGTCACCAGGTGCGTATGTATGTCTGTAAGTTCGAGGGTCGACATCGGGATCGAAGCGGAGATGGGTTCGGTCAACCACCCCGCGAACACCCTTCATATCCACATCGACCAGTAAACCACGCCCATTCATCCATTTCGCCAGTGAAATCGTTACATTGACAGTGTCGACGGTGAGATCGAATTGTGTATAATTACCGTCATCTTGCTCCGCAATTCCGCTATGGCTCTCCGAAAAGGCCGCGGCAGCGGCTGCAGCGGCGGCGACAGATGAAGAACCCTTTTCGATACCCGTTGCTCCCAGACTTCCTGGTCTCCGGGATATAAACACGTTTTTGAAAGATATACACCCATCCCCCCATCTCGGAACGATGGCGGATTCGAATACAACCTTCATTCCCATCTCCTGCGTCAGGTAATTACCGACCTGTTTTGCGAGATATTCTTGTGCAAAGACAGTATTCACTAGCCATATCGTTATGGAAAAGAAGGTAGTTGTTCCCAAGATAATCCAGGCCAGGTTACCAAGAATGATCCAAGAGAAGAAAGCTGATATCTCGTCCATATTGAACGGTCGAATCTGTCGTATTGTGAGCCATTTGAATCGGATCCGTAATCGGTCCCATGCATTGCTTGCAGCTGCTAGAAGCTCTTCTACACTCGGTCGATGTATTTGTGGTAATCGTTCCATGAATCCGTGGTCTCGAGCAGCTCGTTTGGCGATCGATTGGGCGGCTAGTGCCAGTGTCGACTTCTTCGCATCTTTCGATGTATCCTTCGCTTCAGCTTCAGGAAGCTTCTGTGAATCATTTTGTTTTTCTTCAATGGATTTCGAATCGTTATATTTTCGTTCTACTTTGTCGTACTTTTCATTCTGCAGAGCTCGTCCGTTTTTTGAATAGTCCTTGTAGTCTCTATAATCCTTGTAATCCTTGTGATCTTTATAATCCTTGAAGTCCTTCTCGCCGTTGCCGTTCTTATCCCTTCTCATATTTCTACTATTACTATTAAACTTCCCATTCGATTTCGAACTCGCACTCCGTTTCGACATCCTCAATATCCCATCTTTCCTACAATCCGTACACACCCCTCGCCGCCATATCGATTTCGCCAATGGATATAACAGAGCACCCTGTTTCCTCCCATCTCTAAATTTTCTCCCATTGACGTTGCTACCGATTCGATCCACGGTCGAAGTACTCGAACAAGAGCTTACTACGGCAGCTGTTGTCTCGGACGCTTTGGAGGGTAGGCTACTCCAGGCGAACACACCGGACGCGAAGCCGCGGGAGAGGACGTAACGAGGTGATTTGAGGCATTGAGCTTGCGGTCTCGAGAAGAAGAATGCGGCGAACGGGTGTGGGGTGGTGGAGGCGAAAGATGGTGGGGGAGGGGTAGTCGCGTGCAGCAGACGGCGGGCGGTGTGCCAGAGGAGTCTGGTGGAGGAGTACGGCTTCGTCATTGCGGGGAGATTGATGGCCGGTGCATTATAAGCTGGCGGAGGAGAGAGTCGTCGGCGAGGGAAGACGCATTGTCATTAGTTATTAATATTCTATTAGACGGTGTCGAACGAATGTCGAGGAGGGTGTGATATTGAGATAGTTGAAGGGAAGAAGAAATCAAAAAAGCTGCGGTGCTGTCTCGCTAATAACGGACATAAGCGAGGTCCCCACAACTGCGCCTTTCTTCAACCACCTCGACACCATGATATTACATCATGATGCTCTCATGACACACCCGACGGAGCAGTATCTCTTCCTTTAAGTATACGACATGAGAGAATAGCAGCAACAATGGGCAAGGTGTGCATCGAGTGCAAATACCCGGTCCCAGTCCTGTACACCACCTCCCAGGCCGCCTACGACCGCAAGACCGGCAGCCCCGTCCGGCTAACCCAATGCCCGCGATGCAAGAACTTTGCCGACAAGTATGTCGAGCACGACTTTGTCGTCCTCTTCATCGATATGATCCTCATCAAGCCGCAGGTCTACCGCCATCTTCTCTTCAATAGGTTACAGGTCGCCGAAGACGACAAGCCTGATGTACGATTTCTCCTATACCAGCCGAACACTGGAATGACATTGTTATGTACGATCAAATGCATGGGATATCACGGCTGATATAGTAGATGTAGAGATCGATCATTCGCCTGGGAGTTCTCCTCCTCCTCTTCGACGTCTACCTAACCTGGGCTCGCATCGAAAAACAAGCCCCGACCCCCTCGACAACCTCCACGCTCGGTATCCTAAACCAACAACCTATCGTGATCCAATACCTCTTCTTCCTCCTCCTCTGTCTCACCGAAACAATAATCTTCCACGCGACGATTCGGTTCATATCATTCTACTATTGCGGTTTTCAGAAACCAAACGCGGTCAGCACGGCGTTGTTGGTTAGTAGTTGTACAAAATTATTCCCGATACTGATGGTCATCTGGAATTACGATGTTCCCGCGGCGGCGAAGAGTGTTGGTTGGGCGGTGGTCGTGAATAATGTCGAAGCATTGAGGAGTACGTTGATATAACTTCGTCACGTGAAGAGGAGACTAACAGATTCGCAGTTTTATTAGATGTACCGTACCCCAAGGCAGCATTATTAGCATTTTCGGGGGCGCTGATACGATCGATAACCACGAATTTGATTTTATACTGGACCGGTCTGCCCATGTCAGGATGGGGTTTCGAAGGCTGGGTATAACCATATATACAACTTTATATACCATAATCATTATACTCACTAAATAAAAACACGCACACGGGATCTTGGATAACCCAATAGACGGTATATGACGATGAAATGTATTCCGAAAAACTAATACCAATAAAGGACGCCTGCAAATGGAAATCGAGAAAACCCCATCGCTACACCAAAGTATTATATATCCCACCACGGCCGGACTCAATCCGCTTCATCTAACGTAACAAATATCGTCCGGTCGTGTATGCAAACCAAATCCCTAAAGAGTAACCACGCTTGAATGTTGAATGATACAAGTCTATTATTACAATACCTCCATCCCTGCCTGTTTATCCGTCTCTTCGGGTAAGATCCTAAGACTACGCCGCTGATATCTTCTTTCAAACTATTTGATATTTACGAATGTACGCGCGGTATCGGAGGAGGAGATGCGTTTATTCGATGTATTCTTTCCGGAAGTCGGTGGCGTAGGGTTGTACGAGCGGGTTGAGTTGGGAGAGGAGCGTGAGCGCTGGACATGTCGCGTTAGTATATTTCACTCCTCTGCAGGACTAGAGCACGGAATGTAGTCCACTCACCCCACATGATGTATGTGCACGCCACGGTCAAGAGTATCGAACTCCTCCAAACACTGTCATGATACCTCTGTCAGCTTCCGGTCACCGCTATATACGAATGCGGTATTCCAAACGGTCTCTTTCTCGATTCCATCCGAGTATAGAGAAGCCGAGAGACGGGATGATGGTGAACGTACGTCAGGTTCTCGCCCTTGGGAGCCAGGAAGAAGCCGGCGGTGGCGATGGCGACGCAGATGACCAGGCCGATTATCACGCTGTATCTGTGCGGGTGTCAGTGCCAAAGACTCTCGTGTACTCGATAGACGGAGGGAGCATACCCGTTGGCCATGGCTGGAGTGTGTGAGTGTGCGGTGTATCGGCGTGTGGTAGATGGATGGCGGTGATGATGTCGTTCGTTGGAGTGACAGGGGCCCGGCCACCGCGCAACCAGACGGAGCGTGCGGTGTCTCACGTGACAACACATCGTCGGGTTAATCCTGCCAGACACAACACATTTTTTGTGCCTCGGAATTCTCCCTTCGTTCATCCCACAGGGACACCGATGCTGGATTGATAGCAGTTGATAGGTATCGGTGGGTCGGGTCGGTAAGCTGACTCGGCGTCCCCGAGCTCGCGAGCTTCTTTCATACACACCCGTCCCATCTTTCTCTCTCTTACTATGCTGCCAGCCAAGCGACTGCTCCTTCGTCCAAAGCTTGTGCTTCACTCTCCGTTCGTTGCGCTGCCGAGGGTTCACGTTCAATTGTTTCAGCGAGCGTTCAATACTCGAACTACTACCACACCCCGAGTATTCCAGTCGCAATCGACAATTCTACAAGCAAGTTCTTCAATCACGCGTGGATATAATTCCAGACAAATGTCTACCAAAACATTAACCGATGACGAGTGTCTGGCGCTCGTTAAAGAGTCGGAATTTCGTACATTTGGCAAGTTGGTCGATTCAGATGACAACCCGAGACAAAACGTACGTTCATACATGACATACCTTATGTCATCTGCCAATATATAGAATCAATCATACTGACGGTTATATCTAATACAGTGGGGTAAACACATCTACACAGACTTAAACCCCATCCACGCCTCCGTGAACCCGCACCCATCAATAACATTCACCTTCAAAGTAGACGACTGTTACACCAACGTCGCAGGAAACCTTCACGGTGGCGCCGCATCCACCATATTCGACATCGCGACGTCCATGGTTCTATCGTTAGTTCGAAAAGACGGTTTCTGGGAACGTTGGGGGGTTAGCAGGACTTTGAACTGTACGTATTTGAAACCCGCGCCGGCGGGGGTTACGGTTGTCGTTCATTGCGAGATCGTTAGTTTGGGGAAGAGGTTGGTTCATATGAGGGGAGTGATGAAGAATGAGAAGGGGGATATCTTGGTTACTTGTGAGCATGGGAAGGTTAGTGTGGATCCTCCCAAGATTTAATATGCCTATGCTATGTTTGGTGGATCTTGGATGATTTGCTTTTGGCTTAAGATACACTCGCGCTGGTGCTATGAATATGCTTTTGTATACCCGGGATATATTTCGATATAGTGTATTTATGTCTAGTTAGAGGACGGTTTCTAGGTTAGAAGATAGATGAAGAAATGAAACTAATTGTCTCAGCACTAATCACTCGTATACCGCACCATCTAATAGATACTTATCTTATCTATCCAAAACCGCATAAAAGTGTCCGTCGATTAATACGTACGCGATGACGAAGCATAATAACATCTCGTATGCGGACCTTTGAAGCAGCAGCAAGTTACGAGCGCTGACCTTCCCGCAACACACTTCTGCCCGCCGCCGTTTCCATTTCCAACAAAAAGATGAGATGACACAGTAAAATACCCGCAGACGGACAGACATCATATAAACCACCTCGTGAACAAGCCCATCCCACCACTACCTCCCGCCATTCCTCCCTCCTCATCCCTTCATATTCTTCCTATTCTCCGAGAAAACCATTCAGGGTTCACCGACCAGGTCCAGATGCATCCGCTCCTGTCCACGGCTTTGACGGCCTATGCGTCGTATCGGGCTTACTCGCATAAATCGTTGACGCCGCTGGGGATCTTCGCGGCGCTGGTTACGTCGGTGGTACACGCGATTCATCCGTTTTCCACGTTAACCATGCTCCTTCTCTTTGGCTTTTACTTCGCCGGAAACTGTACGTATTGTTTTTACACCTTTTTTTCTTTGCATTTAAATTTTGGGGGTAGTAGGAATTGTCAGTATCAGAATTATATGCAGGCCGTATATTTTTCCGGTCTGATAATTCACATGCCAGTCCGCCATAAATGCGCACATGAGCACTCCCACCGAGAAACGTCTAACTGACCCCCACGCTCTATTCCTCTGTGACAAAATATATAGCCGCAACGAAGTATAAAAATGCCATTAAAGAGACGCTTGTTGTTTCGTCCACGGGGACAGCTGGTTCGGCTACTACCAGAACGCACATTCAAGTTCTCTCTAATTCGATCTGTGCGAGTGTATTGATCCTCGCGCATTATTTCCTAATCTACGACGACATCAAAGCTGGAAAAGAGATCACGTTTTCTTTAATCCCTGGGAGTAGTGGATGGAAAGATGCATTGATTGTTGGAGTTATGACGTAAGTTCCATTTACTATTCATCTTTCTATAGAAATTTTGATATTTGTGTAATTGGACCATTATGATTAATTTTGTGCGTGAATAGGCAATACGCGGCTGTTCTTTCGGACACGCTTTCTTCTGAACTGGGGATATTGTCAAAGTCGAACCCGAGACTTATTTACAATCCGTTGAAGGTTGTACCACCCGGCACCAACGGTGGGGTATCCTTCGTCGGACTGGCGTCTGGGTTCGCGGGTAGTGTGTTAATCGCGATAATATCAATCCTCGCCGTCCCGTTGAATCAACAGCATTCGGAAAGTGATAGCGGGTTTAAGGCCAAGTTGGCGGGGGTAATAATCGCAGCGGGGATGATGGGAACAGTGTTCGATTCTTTACTCGGAGCGACGTTGCAGGCCAGCGTTATTGATGTTAAGGCTGGGAAGATTGTTGAGAGTTGCGGTGGGGAAAAGGTTTTGGTGACTGGTAGGAAACAGAGGTTGATTGCTGGGAAGGTCAGGAGAGGGGGTGATGCGGTTGCTAAGACGAAGGGACTTAAGGAGGAGGAGGAAGTAGGGGGTAGTAGGAAGGTTTACAGTGGGATCGATATGCTGAGTAATAACGGGGTCAATGTTCTTATGGCGGGGGTTATCGCAGTTTTCGGGGTTTATTGGGGGTGGACGTATGCGCAGTAGCATTTATACGATATACTGATAATATATTCCCGTGCATCAGCACCAGGTATACACCCCGTCATGGTTATAATAGCGTCTGCAGCGTATGATTACGACCCCGAGTGTCTACTCGAGTATCTCGGCGTTAGATGTGTTCGGGAAGGTTCCATGCTGGCGGCGGGGTGTTGGATAAGCAGCCCGAAGCGAGCCTGGCGACCTCGGACGATACAATTTTAATCCAACCGCCTGCTGCAGAGCATATGCACCCGACTGCTGCTGCTGCATCGCGGCGCCGTATCTTCTGGTCCTGTACATAATTTTCCTATTCGCCATCGGACGGCCCTTCCTTCCTTCCTTCACCTCGAGTCGAATCTCTTCTCTGTAAATATTCAACCGTTGTTCTCGTTCCGACGAGCCACACTTACCGAGTCCGCAGGGTCGGTATCCACTATCGATACCATCTTCATCCCACACGACACAACGTCATCTTCCATCATGCTCTACGGACGAGTCGCCAGTCGGTCCATACGGCAGCCTCGGCCTGTCCCCTGTCCGTCATCGCCGTCGTTAAGCACGCGACTATCTCGTTCGTACACTCGGCTCTCATCCTCAGCCGCCCGACAACATCTCTCGTCCAACCTATCGCGACAAGATGCATCCGTTCAAACCCTCTCCCATGATATCCCGACGATACAGCCGTGGTCGCTTTATGCCCCTCCCTTCCGGTCCCACTCGCGGGCGTTCTCATCCACGGCCATACGGTTAAAAGATGACGCCCCAAAACCCGACGAACCCGCAGCTCCCGCCGAGCAGGAATCACCAAAAGAAGAAGAAACCGAAGAAGCAAAAGTCGCGAAGAAATCTAGCTCGGATTCGAAAAAGGCTTCATCAGGTGGCACCAAGGGAGCAGCTGGTAGCAGCGGTGGCGCCGCATCTTCATCATCTGGCACCCCGCCACCAAGTAATCCCAATAATGGCAATTCCGGATCGAACAATACCACCGAGAAGAGCCCGCAATTGTTATCCAAACCTCAGGTCCCGGATATATACCCACAGGTCATGGCTATTCCCATCGCGAAACGACCGTTATTCCCAGGGTTCTATAAAGCCGTCAATATTCGAGATCCCGCGGTTTCAGCTGCTGTGCGAGAGATGCTCAAGCGAGGACAACCGTACGTCGGCGTATTCTTATTCAAAGACGAAAACATGGATGCGGATACGATATCTTCAGCTGATGAAGTTCACGACGTTGGGGTTTTCGCCCAAATCACCAGTATATTCCCGGTGTCAGGAGAAGAAGACAGGTTAACAGCGGTTCTATACCCGCATCGAAGGATAAAATTGTCGAGATTATTACCGCCGAAAGACAAGGAACCTGCTATGGCAGCTATCGCGGAGGTGGAATCCAAAACGACGTCTACCAGTGGCCTGGAGGAAGATTCTACAGCTACACAAATCGTCACACCTCCAAAGGACGCTGAAGGCTCGACGGAGCCAAAGGGGGATGTTGTGGCTTCTTTTGAAGAGAGTTCACCGGATATCGAGCCACCGAAACAAGCTACCAGTAACACGCATCCAACATTCGCCACCGCGTTCTTGCAAAAATACAATGTTTCTCTTGTGGATGTTGAAAATCTCGACGAACTCCCCCACGATCGAAAGAGTCCTGTGATCAAAGCCGTTACTTCGGAAATCGTCAGCGTATTCAAGGATATCGCAAATATGAATCCACTATTCCGTGATCAAATCTCCACTTTTCAAATGTCCCAGTCGGCGGGTAACGTGATTGAAGAACCTGCCAAACTCGCAGACTTTGCGGCCGCGGTGGCATCGGCTGAGGTCAAAGAGCTTCAAGATATTCTCGAGACGCTGAATGTTGAAGAACGACTTCACAAATCTTTGGTGGTTCTCAAGAAGGAGCTCATGAACGCGGAACTACAGAGTAAGATCGCAAAAGACGTTGAGCAAAAGATTCAAAAACGACAACGGGAATATTGGCTCATGGAACAGATGAAGGGTATCCGCCGGGAACTGGGAATCGAAAGCGACGGGAAGGATAAACTTATCGAGAAGTTTAAGGAGAAGGCTACTAAACTCGCCATGCCGGAAGCTGTGAAGAAGGTGTTTGATGAAGAGCTCAACAAACTCACGCATCTCGAGGCTGTGGCGTCGGAGTTTAACGTTACGAGGAATTATCTGGACTGGTTGACACAGATACCTTGGGGTCAGAGGTCTGCGGAGAACTATTCGATCAAGAATGCCATGAAGGTTCTCGACGAAGATCATCACGGGTTGAAGGATGTCAAGGATCGGATATTGGAATTCATCGCCGTCGGGAAGCTAAGAGGAGGCGTCGAAGGAAAGATTTTATGTTTTGTCGGACCTCCCGGTGTAGGCAAGACATCGATCGGAAAATCTATCGCGCGAGCTGTGCAGAGAGAATTTTATCGGTTCAGCGTCGGTGGACTTACTGATGTCGCTGAGATCAAAGGACATCGGAGGACGTATGTTGGCGCGTTACCCGGACGAATCATCCAAGCGCTTAAGAAATGTCAGACTGAGAATCCACTGATCTTGATCGATGAGGTCGATAAGATTGGACGGGGGCATCAAGGTGACCCTGCTTCTGCTTTACTCGAACTGTTGGATCCTGAGCAGAATAACGCCTTTTTGGATCATTACATGGATGTCCCGGTTGATTTGAGTAAGGTTTTGTTTGTGTGTACGGCGAACATGTCGGATACTATCCCCCGGCCGCTACTTGATCGGATGGAGATGATTGAGCTTAGCGGATACGTAGCGGATGAGAAGATGGCTATTGCGGAGAGGTATCTGGCTCCACAGGCCAAGACACTTAGTGGCTTGGAGAAGGTTGATGTCGATTTGACCAAAGAGGCTATTGAGGAGTTGATCAAGAGTTACTGTCGAGAGAGCGGTGTCCGGAATCTCAAGAAACACGTAAGTTCACTTTGACGACAAACTTTTAGTGGGTTGGTGCTAATTATCTTTTCACAGATCGAGAAAGTCTACCGGAAAGCGGCCCTCAAGATCGTACAGAACATAGGCGAGGAAGAGTTATCCGAAGAGAAGGCTTTGACAGAAGAAGGCAAAGAAGCACAGAAAGAAACTGCGGAAAAAGCAGAGGAAATCGCAGACCCTAAATCTGATGCCACACCAGCTACGACAGAAGTTCCAAGGGTGGCACTGGAAGTCCCCGATACCGTGCACGTTAACATCAACAAGGAGAACCTGAAGGATTATGTTGGACCACCAGTCTACACTAGCGATAGATTATACGAAACTACTCCACCAGGTGTAACCATGGGTCTCGCATGGACGCAACTGGGTGGCTCAGCTCTCTATGTCGAAAGTATACTCGAATCGGCATTGGATTCCGAATCTAGACCGGGTCTTGAGCGAACGGGTAATCTTCAGAACGTGATGAAGGAATCGACCGCGATCGCATACTCGTTCGCTAAATCTTATATGGTCAAGAAATTCCCGGGGAATAAATTTTTGGAAAAGGCGAGGGTGCATTTACATTGTCCTGAAGGTGCTGTGCCCAAGGATGGTCCGTCGGCGGGTATTACTATGGCTACTAGTTTGTTGAGTTTGGCGCTCGATACTTCGGTCAGTCCTACCGTTGCTATGACTGGTGAATTGACGGTTACCGGGAAGGTTTTGAGGATTGGTGGGTTGAGGGAGAAGACCGTGGCTGCGAAGAGGAGTGGTGCTACGACAGTGGTGTTCCCGGCGGATAATATGTCAGATTGGTTGGAATTACCGGAGGTATGTCCTTTTCATTTTCTCCCTCGTTTACACTCGTAAATTCGATGAACGGGCTCTAACGTTGATTTTAGAATATCAAAGAGGGGATCGAAGGGCGACCTGTGAGCTGGTACTCTGAGGTGTTTGATATCATCTTCCCGGACCTCGATTCCGCTAAAGCCAATGGGTTATGGAGGGAGCAGTTGAAGAAGAAACCGAAGGGTTCTGGTGAGGGACCTGAGTCTTTGGAGGTTGATATGGATGAGAGTGAGGTCAATGAGAGCAGGATCATTGGTTCTCGGTTTGTATAAACAGTCAACATTTTGCTTCCCTTATAAAATTCACATAAACATTTTTTCCCTTTTCTTTCTTTGCATTATTTCCTCCTTTATTTCCTTTTCCTTCTTCGGAGAGTATACCAAGGGGCACTAGACGGGGGAAGCAAAGATAGAACGATTGAAGTTTCTACAAGCATTAACCAAAATCGCCTGGCCAATTAAGCAAATGGCGTTTTAATTTTTATCATGTCAGGCGTGGGGGAGTATACTGAAAATTACCCATTTTCTTTTGGATTGTATCTCTCCTCATATTCCACATATCATCCTAGGCTATGTTCTTTCTTGTACATATATATATTAGATAATAGAAGAAGAAAGATTGTACATATCGCATACTCCATTGCGTCGGTTCCAGATTAATAGAGTAGCTTACATCTCGCCAATGGAATGACCCTGGTGCTTGATCTCTAGCATCGCGTTGGACAACGACTTAACTACCTTGGCGCATATAAATCCCCCAACCTCACCTTCCTTCTCATTACATAACCTCATGATCACCCTTCAGCGCCGATTCGTCAATTACTCTTCAAGGACCATATACTAGCTACAGTCTCATTCGCGGAGACACTCGGGGAGAGCTATATATTACAAAAAAAAAAAAAAAAATGAGCACGCGTCATTCAAACCGAGCTCCGAAGCCTAGCCTCAAAGCTCTCGAGTCGAGTTCGGTCTCGCCGCCAAACACACGGACACGAACACCCCGAACTTCGAAAGCGCGCGCCGGGCAAGATGAATACTCGGGCGATGAAGGGAACAATATAGTTATAGAGGAACCCCCGACTGCGAAACGACGGAAACTATCACCAGAAAAACCGGGATCCGCCACGCGGAGAAGCGCGAGAAAGAAGATTGAAAAGAAGGGTGATGTTGAAGAGGTAGTACCGCGCCGTAAACCTGGACGACGTGCTGGTACTGCTACTTCACGAAAAAATAAACACGATGATAGCGAAGAGGAAGAGGATGTAGAAGATGTCATTGTCGTCGCTAGCTCCGTGGGCGCTCAACTGCCACCGCAGTTTAAGCTATCCTCTACACCGCATAAGATCCAAAACCTATACGGCGGGAGAAGAAAACACGTGGATCGAGATGATACGCCTAGCACTGTAGCTAGCTTTACAAACGGAAGGGACATATCACCTATAAAATCCGCCAGAAAGAAAGCTCAACCTGTCATCGCGGCAGCGGAGGAAGAAGACGAGGATGCAGGAGTGGATAAATTCCGACGAGGGAGACATGGATCCGTTAAGAAGAAGGTTGCGGCGGTTTCCGCATCACCAGCTTTGAAACCTACGATTGTGGTTAACGGGGTGGGATATGATGATGCTTCGAAGGGAAATGCGGTTACGCCTTCGAAACGAAGAGGGAGGAAACCGAAAGCTGATGATACGGATCTGGAAGGTGATGTTATCATGGCGGATAGCGATGTCAGTCCTACGCGTGGTGGGAGGGGGTCTCCTTCGAAGCTGGTCGCACCAAGGAGTACGGGCAGGAAGAAGAAAGTTACAGAGACGGTCAAGAAGGACGATGAGAGTTCTATATACGATTTCCCCGGATCCGATGAGGAAGACCCGTTTCAAGGAAAAATCAAGAGTATCAAAAAGGCACCATCAAAGTTTGCAGCGAGTTTACGAAGGGCTCAAATTGTGTCTCAAGAAGGAGAGGTTTCGAGTTCAAGTAAGGGTCATGAAGCTGGAGACGAAAAGGACGAGGATGTCGAGGCCGTGGTGGATGAAGGAGAAGAAGAGATTCTCGAAGTATCGAAGCAGTCCAAAGCACTTGCGAAGTTCAAGGGGGTCGTCACGGAAGAAGCTGTTCAATATGTGAAACAAACCGTCATGGGAAAGGTTATAGGGAGAGAGCTACCGGAGAAGTTGATCGGTCTCAGAGATGAATATAATGCCGTAGCCCAGCTTCTCGAACAGACTGTGGTGGCGGGCGAAGGCAATTCGATGCTATTGATCGGACCACGAGGTAGTGGGAAGTCACTGGTTGCAGAGAAAGCCATCAAGGAATTGGAGAAATATCACAAGAAAGATTTCATTGTAGTAAGATTGAGCGGCTGTCTTCAAACAGATGAGAAGACTGCTGTAAGGGAAATTTGGAGACAGCTTGGAAGTAGCATGGACCTCGACGAATCAAAGGTTAGTTCAACAGAACCTTTGAATTTTTGCAGATAGCTAACAGTAGATTCGCATAGCCGATTAATTTTGCAGATACTCTTACCACAATACTCGCTTTACTTTCTCATCCTTCAGAGCATGACCCGAACGCATCACAGGACGCAATGGGAGAAACTACAAGTATCTCAGTCTTGTTCCTACTGTCGGAGTTCGAGAAGTTTGCAGCACAACCTCGTCAAACATTACTCTACAATCTTTTTGACATTGCCCAGGCAAGAAAAGCACCTATCGCCGTAATAGGCATGACATCCAAAATCAACATTGTTGAAGACCTGGAAAAAAGAGTCAAAAGTAGATTTAGTCACAGGACACTTGGATTTAGGATCGGTGGTAACCTAGGTCACCGGCTCGATGGCTGGTGGTTAATCGCCAAAACAGGTCTATCTGTGGACATCGATTCCCTTCCGATGGATGTTAGTCGAAATGATCTAGCATACTATACACAGTGGAATGCTAGTCTTGATGTAAGTCCGGGGTCTCGTCCTTTGAACGCGAGAGCTCTTGGCGCTAAGCCACGATTTCTATCTTTAGGATGCGTTCACAACCGACAAGGCGTTCCGTCGAACCGTCGAAAGCGTTTACTGTACTAGCAAAAGTATTCAAACACTCTACAACCACCTCATGGTGTCGATATGCAAGCTTTCGGCCGCGGCGCCATTTCTTGGTAACGGCACAGCCCTGTTGAAGCATGCCCTGGTAGCTCCGGATAACAAGCTATATTTGCTAGAAGGTGAGTGATTTAAATTATATATTACCGCAACGTTGAAAAATACGAGGGAGGGGATAGCTACGAGCTGTGAGCTGTGAGCTGTGAGCTACGAGCTATCGCCCCCCCAGCCACACAATACTCTCTCCCTTCCTAGTGTGCTCGGCACCAAACCATGAGGCTCTCGCTAATGCAATTTCGTGCCTATTCGTCTCGCTGCACACGCGCAGATCTCCCCGAGCTTTCCCTTGCCATGCTCATATCCGCTGCACGGCTCGACCCAATCCTTGAAACGGATACATGCAACTTCACGATGGCTTACGATGAATACAAAAACCTTGTGAGCCGGGTCAAGATTTACTCGCAGACGACTTGGGGTATGAAGCTTTGGGGGAAAGAGGTTGCGCTTTCGGCTTGGGAGAGGCTAGCGGAATGGGAACTCATCGTGCCGGTTGTTGGAGCAGCTGCGTACGGTGGTGGGATTGGGGTTACGGCGTCGTTGCTTGTGGGATCTGGGAATTCGGGGGTTGGGAGGAGGGAGAGTAGGATGTTTAGGGTTGATGTGGGGTTGATGGAGATTAAAAGGCAGGGGAGGGCGTGGGGGATGGGTAGTGTTTTGCAAGGGTGGTGTACGATATAAGGCACGTTCGAAGGGGAAGCTGTCTCGTCACGTCGAGATAGTGATGAGCTGTCACAAGGAGATGGGTGATGGTTTAGTTGACTCTTACTTTCTCAACTGGTGAATGGGCCAAGGAATTGTAATGAGAGGGCTTCGGAATTGTATCCGTACTCGGCCATGGAAAAATTAAGCATATAATATGAAACCCATGCAAGCCTCCACCTCTCGCTTCGAGGAATGGCGAAAGGATAGTCCACCTGGATCGTTAAGCTTCCCCCTAGTAGGGCACAATCATGATGAACAAGAAAAAACGTGATGCGCGATTTCAGCATGGACGGACCAGGTTCACCCTTTTCTTTTCGCTTTTACCCGTGGATATACTACCAGGCCTTACGCATTCCCACGAGGCATTAATATAGCCAACCAAAAAGAAACAATCCGTTTCTTTCCTCCAAATATATTAAGACTCGAGAATGTTGAGGTAAATAATCTACTTGGCGCGTGACAGTTTATCTTCGAGCTTGCAGATCCAACAATGGTCGTAACAACCACCACCACCACCCTGGCCTTGTCGTCCTCGGTTATGCACGATTAGCATTCGTCTATTCTTGACTCGAACCTGGTTCTCAGGAAAAAGGAGAGCTTCGAGGATACCATTACTTTTCGTTGGTAATACATTGATACTCTTCGGCATAACATCTCGGAATATAGGAACTTCCAAGGGATCCGAATCGCAAAGTAGAACTATCACTGCAACAACAAGGAAACGTTGGCTCGAGCTCTGAAAGCTTCTGGGATCATGGATTCAAGGCAATGCATCACTCGACCTTGTGATTTTTTTTTTTTTTTTTGAATTTCGACCAGGGTAGCTCCAAACCTTTTTTCCCCCTTATGCTTGTATGTAACCCTCTCAGCCAAATCTTCACCGTTCTTTATGTTGCAATGGCTTAACAGAAGACAGCTTTCTTTGTTAATAGATATCTGTGGGATTTCCGAGGCTCTCCGTACAGGATATCGACAGGGCCGGGATTTCCGCACCTTTTCTGCATGTAGCTCGCCTTTGTCCGTGCGTCTACATGAATTGAAGGCTAGCTCGTGCGGGATCGGTGAAAACGGAGGCTCGAGGGTGGTTTTACTGCATCATGTTTCTTTTTCTTTCTTTCTGCCTAACAGTTCTGCCAGATTGAAGAAACACAATTGGAATTGCGTATCATTACCTTAACTAGAGTCCCAAGGCTAAAGGAATCAGAAACCGCGCGGCAAGTGGTTTCTAAGATGTTAAGGACATAAATCTCGCATTCTTGATATACTTTCTTTTCTTGCTTTTGACGTTACAAGCGTGCGTGCTAGCGGCGTGGAACTTTGTTTCGATGGTGACACAAAGCCGAGAATTGTAAAGACGGTATCTATATGGAGATAATGATCTACTGGTGCCATTTGGACCGTGAGAATCGATTCATCTAGATGCAAACAGAGAAACATTCGTCGGACATCAAGAATATCTCCCGCGATTAGGCCACACTCCCTTCTTTGCAGAGAAACACAAAAGGGTCATAGCGGCTCGGTTCACGGATTCAGTGTAGTAAGAGATGGAACAAAAAAAAAAAGTTGGTTCGAGAACTCTTGAGCGTAGTCGCAAATCCGTAGAATACGTCTGCGATAGCTCTAGTTCGGCCGTCGCTTAAGCTAGCCTGATGGCACACACGGCCCGGAAATACCGCTATCCGAGGAAAAGAGAGACACCTTTCTAGAGACATCTCGAGACGACCGCGAAAACTACATGTATTCAAGATTCGCGGTTGCGGTTTTTGGGGACACTGTTTCTATGTTAATAAAAAAAATCGATTAGAAGGAGCTCGGAAATTTGGATAATGTTAAAAAAAATGACTTCTATCAAGATATCCGAAATTTAGCTAATCTCGTCACGTTTCAACTATACCCAAGGAAGTTGAGAACTATTCGATTATCTATCAAGTCCTATATCAAACCGCGAATTATAACCCTTCAGAACAAAAAAAAAGAGATAATAGAATGCTCTCTTCAGTAACGTGACCTTTGAGCTCTCCACCTGGAATCCACATTAAAGCTTGAACAATAAGCGTTTCACACGAGGGAAAGAGCCCAGCTAAACCAAGACCGGTCTTAGCACAGGGAAAATCTTCACATAAGCACCATTTAGAAAGTAAGGCAAATGGCATCCCATTTCCGACACGATAATTCCCCCCTTCGCTCAAACCCAACCAACCAAAATCGTGGGAAAAGCCAACCAACAATTTAATCTCGTGGCAAAAAGAGCACGTTTTTTATTGTCCTTGGATGATCCACCCCACCCTCAATTTTTTCCTTCTTTCAAGGGAAAAAAACCTCCTGTGCCAATCATTCCTCTTCAAACTGCATGGGCTCGAATAAGTTTCGTGTTTTTAACAGCTGCAAAGACGAGGGGAAATATGCAAGATTCGTCACGTTTTCCTCGTATCCAGATCACGTTTTTAGCGTGCACATGGCATAGGCAGGAAAAACTTATGCATGCGAAGATTGCAACTAAGCCGGAACCGTTAGAAAAGTCCAATCCGTGAAGAAAGAAAGTAACGAGTCAGACCTATTTGCACAAAAAAAAAAAAGATACATGCGGTGTTGCAGCTTTTACGGTTCTCGACCAGGCCATCTCCCTGTAATATGATCCGAGCGTTCGAGTGCAGGAGTGGGAAAAAAGTCAAAGAGACCAGTAAGAAGAGCAGGAAAAAGAGATGCTGAATGGGACACTGAAAACCTTAGTATCTTGCAAATGAAAAAAAGGGTTACGGCCATTAACCGCTTAAATCCAAAAAGTAAATTTGCAGGTCGTTTTCACGAGAGGATTATTATGCACGAATCCTGTACGCTTTGGTTATAATCACACCCAACACATTCTTCGGAGTTATCTGGTGGGCACACTGACCAACCTCAACTTCAGCATTTCCCATAAATAACGCTCATGCCAGACGGAAAGGGAACCAAGCATACCAATAAATTTCTCGCGAGAAAATGCCTAAATTTCGTTTTTGCAAAAGACAAAATGCCCTATCCAAATGACATGCCGAGCCTTCCGGATCAACGGAGAATCTCCATGTTTTTTTCAAAACCCTCAAACTGAACAAGCTTCAACCTTGCTGAAATTTTCTGAAGTGAGAAAAAAAAAAAGCTGGGTCCCCGTCTTAAGTTTTCCTCCCCTCTCACAAGCGGCCATTGCTGCAATCTGGGTAAAGATTAAGGCTACCAAGATGACAGAAACCGGAGGGGAAATCTATCTGGTACACCGAATTTCTCATACTATCATTATATTGGCCGTTTCATATGAAATTGCAACACCCATTATAATTGCCATCACGCTACCAAGAGAATTGATTGACAATAACGGCCGTAATAATGGCACTTGCCGGCTCGTCTCGAAATTCCTGTCAATCACACATGTCAAGGAATAGAAAACTTTGTTACCAAGAAAGTAGCGATAATAATTTACTTTACTGTTCAAGGAACATATTCTTATTTTGGGCGTGAGAAGAGGTTGGATTGTAATAGTGGTAGCTAAGGAATAAAAGCCTGGATAACACATTTCACTATAACCGCAACATGCAAATAGCAGGGGAAAAAGACGAGGAAGAAAAAAACGCACGGTTTCCATTTCAATGAAGCCCTTTAAACTCCGAATCAATGTGATGAGAGGGATATTTAGCAAAGAAAATATCAAGATACAAAAACAATGGTTAAGAAAAAGAGAAGGAGGGATATATTTTTTTGGTATGAATTTGCGCTAGCCCGATGTTGTGTCCGTCTACTTCCGTCATTTGCAAGAAAAAGACATCGATACAAATAAAAATTTAGGAGATATAAGAAAAGCATCATACGGCCGTTACACTGATGACTTGAATCTTGCGCATTACAAAAGGATGATGAGGAAAAGTGGGGTGTGGTGAGAAAATGAAAGAAAAAGAAGTCTACCGTAAGTGTATACCGCTTTGCACAGGTATCAATTTAAAAGCAAAAGTTGATAATAACAAAAGAATTTTTTGGTCAAACAATTAAGTCAATGCCTGAAGGTGGAAAGGTTGGCCAGCAGTCGAGAATTGGAAGTGTGATTAAGCATACGTAAGATCGACTATTGAGGTAAAAGGTTTCTTGGTAATTGGTTGTCTCGTAAACCAGTCGGGGAACACAAGGCATGGGGTATCGAAGGAAAGCAAGCTCATGAGGCGAAGCTAGGATATCGAGACCTGCCGTTGAGGGATTTAAGAGGAGGGTAGGGATGTGTAGAGGTCGGCAGATGATCATTCTGTGGAGAAAACGAATCATGCGTGAGTGTCTTGTGTGGATAGGTGCGGACGTTGATGGCTCTATTTGGTATGTTGCGGAGGGGGAGTACCATTTGCAGAGCCATCGTCGGAACCATGATCTCCAGACATTTCGATATATCGAGCAGTTCTGGCGAATTTTGGTACAGAGTCCTATACGGTCGCATTAGCGTTAGATGTATGTCCTTAAAATATAAATCAATCCTATATTTTCAACTTACGCTAGCCATGAGTTTGAAAACCTGTTCCTGCGCTTTCTCGAACAATGTAGCGACCTCCTTGAGACTAGCAAGCATCGCGTGTTCGCTCTTAGCAACGGTCCTCGTCATCGTCGCGGCAAGATCCTGTCGCAAAGTAAAGTCGATGTTGAGTTCACCAGGAGAACCTGGAGCCAGGAATGCATTGTAGATACCTTCGAAAACCAATTAGCATGAGTTTAAACATCAAGGTGTTTAGATAGATGGGATATACCATATGCATGGGCCAATGTCTCTCGGATATTTTCAAGTGTCTTCTGGTTCAAAGCATTGAATTGCAAGTGGAAGTCATTGACCTCCAGCCAGAAGGATAGATTCTCCTCGCAAAGGGTTTCGCGCAGGAACTCCCTAAAGAGGAGCCGTAAGGCGGGATCGGCAAGGATTGAAGAGAGTCGGGTTGTGTTGGTCTCGCGGTTTTCGCCTGTTTGGAGAGGGTTAGTTTGCTTGATGGAGATAAGGGTAGTCAAAGAAGAAAAGGGTTCCACATACCAGCATCTCTGCGTACCGATCGAGACTGGGAACTTCCATTTGCTTGTCCGTTCTTAGCCTTGCCGTTCTCCAGGCTTCCCCTCTCCGCATCAATCCAACCCGCGACCCTTTTCCCACGTTCTGTTACGATGTAGATTGCAGATTTGGTCGGTTGGAACTCCTTCGCCTTGGGGTCTTGCTGGGCATAAATCTTATCTTCTAGGACGCATTGAACGAGACCGTACCTGGCAAACAGGGCGGCAATTTCGTGTGTCTCAGTTGGTTCAATCGTTGTACAACAATCAAGTAGCCAGTCCACCGCTGATTTGCCCGTGAATGAATATTTGACAATCTTGTCATATATTTTTCGTGTTTCAGCCAACTTAATACCAGTGTGACCGTCGCCATACTCGGATAATGAGTCGGAATCGGATGCTGTGGCATTTGGTTTAATGTTGGGTGTGGTGCCGGCGAACCTTCTAAAAATAATTTCAGTCGTCGACTTGTCCTGAGAAACCTTGTCTGTTACAGGATCTCGTTCGAGAATAACTAGTCGCATGGTGTTGAGAGGTGATGCTAGGAGAGCCAGGATATGAGGAGAGTTGATGCCGTTTCGCTGACAGAAGCGTTCCAGAACGTGGATTCCCTTCGGTGTGAGCTGCCATAAGATATTCTTGCTGTTAAACGGTGTGCTTGGCTTTTCACCAACGGCTTCCATAAATCTCGCGGCGACGAACTTTTGGCACACTGTCCTTGCCATCTCTTTGGCCATACTAAAGGTGGTTGTCGTTGTTGTTGTGACAATCCGCGAAGGATCCTTCGGGTCCGGCATTCTATTTGATTGAGAGAATTTTAGAGAACCAAGGTTATTAACCGCTTGGTCAGATGTAAATGTGAAGGAATAGGTCTTGAACCGTAACCTATGCGGTGTCAGTGGTAGGGAGACCATGAGCGTTGAGAAGAGATCTTTGAAGTCCTGCAGAAATTCAATATCACGGTTAGCCTGCTGTGAGTCTCACGCTATTCGATATATAGGAGAGATAAGCCTACTCTTGTGAACGGTCTATCATCCTGCGTCATGCGCAGCAACCGCGACGACGATTGATGCATGTTGGGCATAAATGTTTGAGAAGGGTCAACGGCAACTGCCTGGGTATGATTGCCAGTGGTCTCGAGGACTTCGGCGAGGGTAAGACCGGCGGGATATCGCTGGTTGAGGTTTTCGAGATTGTCGTAGCTCGAAGATTTCAAGAGCCCGCCGTCGCTTTTCCTTCTTCCGGAGAGTGTCTTTTTCCGACTAAGGCTCTGGGAACCCGATGCTGTTGAGGTACCGTTGGTGGTCGCGCTACCACTGTTGGTGCTGTTGCTCTGGGAGTTTGACGGCGAACCTGAAACCGCTCGTGCAAGATTGGCAAGCGAGAGCAGAGGATTTACAGATGATATGCTTATGGATGCACGGTTCGATGTGTGGCCACTGTTATGCTGCTTGTGGGAAGAGATAGGACCCTCGATGGTAGTGAAGCAGGGCGGGAGCTGAGCGTTTGAGAGATTCTTGATCTGCCTTTGGGCGAGAGTGCTGTAGTACGACGACGATGCGCCGGATGCTAATGCGATCTTGTTGCTGTTGTTCTTCGGAACCACAATTGGCGCAACTTGCGGTATAGCCCTCGCACCAGAATTGGTATCAGGGAAGTACTCGGGCTTCTCGGTAGTGGGGGACACCGGAGATGGAGGAAAACTCCCAGTGAGAGGCGTCGATTTCAAAGACAGAGGCGAGAGAGCAGTCGCAACAGAAGATGGAGATGTCGGATTCGACGGATTGGGAATGGCGCTGGTTACGAGTGGGAGGCGAGTCCTGTTAACACCACCGTCACTGAGGCCGGTGTAATTGTCAAAGTGATGATGTTGTTCTAGTTCTGCCGGAGATATAATACTGTGATTATTGTCGGCTGATGGCGGGGAGGGCTGTTCAAGAGTCGCAAGGCTGCTGTCACCGTCTGCGCTCGGACTGTCACAAGATCCAGAAGGATAGGGCAGGACAGTCGTATCAGGCATGTAAGAGAAGCGGGAGGCAGGAGGAAAGGCTAGATACTACAACCGCAATATGTGCAATACATAGATGCAGTCGAGTGGTTAGCAGATGACGGAGATATAAGACCGATATCGCAAACAATAGGCCCGCTGTCTAGAGAGGAGAGGAAAGACAATGCAATGCCGCGAGCCCCGATAAATAAATATCTATGAAGGAGCAGAACAGATATAAAAGTAAAAATAAAAAAAAAGACCCAACTGTCGTAAAACAGGCGAGACAAGAAGAAGAGACGAAACCCAACGGACAGACGGTGCTTTGGTTTAATAGGAAAGAAGAAGCGTTCGAAGAGGAAAGAAGGGAAGGTCCCAGGTTTGGGATGGCCTCTCCGCTGCCTCTTTGCTTTTGCTGGTCAGTTACAGGGCTATTCTCGTCTTATTGGCACTAGCTAGCACTAGGTTTATTACTCTGGACGAGTCCAACAAGGTAGTCAGTCCTGCTCCTCACACACGCTCTCGCACACGCACACACACTCACTCAGGTCTGTGTGAGAGGGGAGAGGAGTGAGAACGAAAAGGGCCGAAGATTTGATACCGAAACGAGCAGCGGAAAAAGAAAGCAGCCCACGCCCCAGATGCCCATGCTTTTCTGCTGCAAGAAAAAGCAGAAAAAGCATGCTCAAAAAAGTAGCGTGGCAGCGGTAAATGGTGTAGGCAACCGGGGTGTGTCTGCCACGCTACTGCTGCGCGGCCAGGGGAGGGCTTGAAGTGGAGAATATCTGAAGAGAAGGGAGGAAGGGGTGGGCGAGAGGTGGGTGTGTGGAGATTCCTTCCCCCATATCAGCCCGGACGAGGAGAACTGGCCAACCACGAGTCAAGCCTGGACTGAGGAACATTGTTATTTTCAGCATCATCCCATTGCAGGTCGGAGTCAGCATTCGTGCTGTCCCGTCGACGCTTCCTCGCGACGTCGTTCGAGGAATGCCCCACTCCTGGAACCCTGGGTCCAAGACGGAGGAGATTAGGACAGGCGGTGAGCATTGCATGTGCATTCCACATGTTGGATGTGGAATATCGCAACGTGGGCTGTACCACCGCTCGTCTCTTCCTCCCTCTCTCTCTCTGTCAAACGAGGAGAATGCAAAGATTGCAAATGCAGATTTCATGTATGTCCGGGGCAGGGGATGGGCCGATCTGATGATTCGTTTCTGTAACAGAGACCAAGGGGAAAGAAATGAAATGAACGCCTACCCCAGAACCACTCGCTAGGCACCGCTCCGCTACCGTGACGTCCGGAGTGAGCGGTCGTAGACGTCGGATTGGACGTTCGTTGCCTGGATGGCTATCGATAATAAAATGACGACGGGCAAGAGACGATGGACAGAAAGAAAAACTCGGAGATGATGTCAAAATAACCAATCAAGCTTTGCCATCCCCCTCAAAACCTTAAAGCTGATGGGGAGGAGGAGATGGCAGAGGCCGTATAATTTTAGAAACTCTAATAACGGCGGTGAGCGCCAAAAGGTAAAGTTACCCACGCTACGAAAAACGTGGCGTGTACGTAGACCGGCGCTCCCGTATACCCAAGTAGCCTTGGACTTTACCAGGCAAGACTTCTTAAGAAGTAAAAAAGAAAAAATGCAGAAAGGACACCGGGCAAAAAAGCAGAAAACGGACGAAACAGAATAGGGAACGGTCTACCTACGGGGTGATGTTGGGCTGAGGGCAAGGGTGAACTGGCAGAACTGGCGATACCACGCGAATACTGTCCGGTCGCCAGTCTCATACGGAGGGATACGTCCAAGTAAGGGTGTTATCGGAACAGATGTTAAGTTATCTTGCGATTAGATGGCAAAAGGGTAGGTGCGCATAGAGAGAAGCCTTCTAGAATGACTTTTCTTGGTCGGGCGTTGGAGACTGGGCGCGGAACTCGGAAATTGTGCTCGCAAAAGACGCTGCACGGCTAGACAACATCCACAAAATCCACCTCCACCACAAAACCACGAGGAAGATGGGTCGAACGATATGGGTCCGTGTGGAGCATACAATTTGCGAATCCTTCTTAGCTCGGTCGAAGTTAGCAGGAGAGGCTGCGGATTGGTAATCTCAGGGCCGTTTAACGCAGGTCGGGGCAACAGGTCGAGTATCGGACGTTTTTGTCGAGAGCGAGAGGTCGGTAGTGCACACAGCTCGGGGTATCCTGGTGAAGGGCTAATTCGAAGATTTTGAACAGACGCTGGAAATGGAGTCACGGAAATTCATTCAAAAGGCTTTAAAACTAGTGGGCGCCGCCATATTATAACAAAAACGGGGCTTGTTTTACATATAAGAGAAAAAGTAAATGTTCTCTCTATTTCTCTCGTTCAGAATGACATTCGCTTTAGCAAACTTGGGCGGTAAAGCTGCTTGCTTGCATCCTCCGCTGAGCATGTTCCTTTTAACCATTTTTACCGCTGCCGGTGACCATCGCCAGAGGATGCCCGCCAAAGCTGAGCAAATGGTTCTTAAAGCAATCACTACCAGAAAACACCCAAGCCCAAAGAATCTTCGACAGACAATCCACTGGTCCAAACAGAGACGCTGTGGCTTCCAATCCCTGGACGAGGTAAGGGTATTGGGCCCATTTCAGGACTGGGATGGTGCGCTTTTGCTTGCTGTAGCTCGCAACCACCAAAAAATCCTACCTCGCAAGAAACTTCTAAAGCGCCAGCCAAGCACCCACCTTGAAACGCCCGCGTGGAAAGGAATAAGCTCTAACGGCCCACCTTTTGAGCACAAAAAGTGGGTGCATTAGCACGTATCACTTATACACGGGTCTTATATCCACCAATGCACCGACTCAATACACGAGTAAGAGCCGGCCTTCCATGTTACCCTTACAAAGTCGGAATATTCAAATCGTCATATCAGAGCTAAAAGCCTTGCGGAGGGAACTCCGCAGCTAAGCCTTTGCCTTTCTTGCTCTTGTCCATCCAGTTCTGAAGGAGGTCCTGTAAATTAAATTGTGGATTCGAAGCTAAAAGAGAAACCGCCAAAAAACGCCTCATGATGCCCATCCTCATTGTGGAACTGCTTTGACGGGAACGCTCGACAATACAATACCACGTGGCATAGTTATCCCCTCTTAATATTGAAATAAAGGTCGTACCAAAGCCCATGCAGAACCACTTTTCGTTATTATTTTGGCGACGCCTTCTGTATCGGCTGCAGATGCTTTAGGGCGTTCCCTCGCAAAACACCGAGCATATAGCCGGTATGACTCGCTCCTCTCCAAATTTCCAATATATCTGATGCTCGAAACCCCCGGAGCGACGGGCGAGAGCTCAGGTGAGACGCGATAACACAATAGGAAAGATCATCATCTCGTTCATGAAGTGTTTAGAGATCAACTTTTGTCATGCTCAGGTAAACGGGGGGCAATACTGTGAACTCCGCGGTCTTGCATCCAGTTTCAAGCTTTTTAAACAAAAGTAACCTGCATGTCAGCTGTCGCTGCGATGCGCTTGTACCTAGTGTTAAACACCTGCAGAACATCGATCGTTCCAAACGTTCACAAATCAAAAACAAAGCTTACGTACGGCTGTCACCAGAACTAAAATTTTCCATGCAGCGTACAAAGTTTGTTTTAAGATATGTCTGTCTGCTGCTGCTGCGCTTACCGCCTCGCAAAGAAGAACTGCACCGAGAATTTTGTAATTTTTCTGATTCGTCCAAAATGGGTGGTGGTTCAGTTGGCTTCGATTCCTTTAGGTCAAACCCATGCCGTGGAACAGAATATCCGTGACATCTACCGAGCTTTGCCACGTTCTGAACCCCTGCTCCAGATCACCTTTTTCTTTCCTTCTACGAGGGTTCTACGAACAGGATAAGCCATGGATTGTAATGAAGCTTATTTCTTCTTATGGAAAAGGGGATCGTCAAGGAAGCAAGTATCTCTGCGTCGTTCCTCGGAATACCAACATTCCACCGGCACCAAATTTCGGGGCAGCTAGCATGCTGATATTTCTGCACTGGTTCCCCATCTAGCTCGTTGCCATCTACGACGCTGGATGAAAAAAGGAAAGGAACAGGGGAAGAACAAATTCTCGTGAGCCGGTCCCTCATGTTAGTCCGAACGTTGGCCACCCACCGACCGTTTTCAAGTCTCCGTCGTTCACGAAATCCAAACCTATTCTGGACAAGACAAATCCACCACGTTTTTTTTTTTTTGACTCCTGTGCCAGCCAAGTTTGCCTACATAAGAGGCGCTCTTCGAGACCGTAGGCAAATACGACCTCGAAGCGAGATTCCACAGAAAATTTGAAAGTGGTGGCTTGAATCTTTGGCCGCTGGTTGGTCGACAAGAAACTTCGAAGGAAATCGAGAAAGAGGTGTGACTGATGCACACGTGGGAAGCGAGCCCGAGATGTCAAAAATAGGGTTTCATTCTTTTTTCCTTGATTATTCCCCCCCTCCCTTGAATATTCGAAGAAGGTGTGGTCTTTGCATGCTCATCCACAAAATCTTCCTATTCGATATCTCTGCCGTCGTCCGTGACCAACCGGCGGATCTGACTGGTGTTTGCGCCTTTGGTTGGCTGGCATCCAACTTCCAGATCCTACCAACGAGCGTGTATTATCTTTTCGTTCTTTAATTCCACCGCCCCTTGTCAACGATGCCGAATCGCGAGATTGGACGGGACCAAAGAGGGATGTCGGCACGACAGTCTTTTCTCTAATCCGAAACCTCAACCGGCGAGCCGCGAGATTTGCATTGCGGCCGAATGAGAATAGGATCTCACATGTCCCGGTACATGTACCAGCTGAATGAATACCACAGCCGGTCAGCACCGTAACATCGAGACAACGTGTACCAAGAGTTCGGCGTTTTCTCACCGTTCGTCCCTTGATTCATTCGTAATACATTTCGCTAACAAGAAGGATCCTTTTCTTCATTTACTGCACCTTTGGAAATGGTATCCATAGCCGCAGTTCACCTTTCTCCTCTGTAAAATGTACTTTTGCACTTATGTGGACTCATGTCATGGGGGTCGCGTGGGAATTTCGTGCTCCCACAGCCCACAACTGGTGGCTGCCCAACAAGCAGGGAACATCGTGGTGAGCTTGCGTTCTGTGGCGCCCAAAGTTTCTCTTATTTGCTGCCAACTATGCCGTTGAGGCTATAGCGTATTCTCCACATTCGATTTGCAATCCCGAGTTCTAGAATGCCCGAAACCTGCCCAACCTTGATCATGCACGCATGAACCCCATAGGTTATTTTTTTTTTTTTATATTGCATGAAACTCATGCCTGTGTCAACAGGATCAAGAGGCGCCATTTCCCACACTCGACTTTTCTTGGTCAACCGGCTTTTCAATGTCTCCAATTAACCTTTTAATAATTGGGCATAGTATTACGAGCTAATTTGTTGCCCTCGCTCAAAAATACCAACAATATGGCAGCTTGCATCTGTATCGACCCGTGTTCAATAAAATATATACGCACGTCCTTTCGTGCACGCCAGATCGACGTGAGTATTCTTCCTGTCGTACCAGGGAGAAAGGGTGTGAGGAAACCAAAGCACGAAATCCTCATCCCTGTCGCCACGAGGTAGAGGATACACAAGTGAATTTTTCCTGGACTTCAAATACAAAAAAAAACTCTTCAGCTAGATGAATAAGAAGCAAAAATTAATTCAGCAAAGTCGAAACTGAAATTGGAATTTCGAACTGGATGGGATCTCTCGGTGGTGAATGCACGAGGAAGGGGGGCGGCGAACCGGCTGAACCGGCAGCTCCCCAATTGCTTAAACACTTGGCTTGCATATTTGAACGAAAACCCGCCAGCGTAAGCGTTCCCCGTTCCCTATCAGCGGCGAATGTTGAAATACGGTGGGCGAGGGACTGCGCACTCCCGTTCCCGCCTTCCTGATAAAGCTCGTCGAAGACGTAACTTCGGAGAGGGAGGGAAAACGTGGCCGGTACGACCCCCGATGATATCCCTCCATATCGACAAGAAACATTTTTCCTTCCAGAAGTTGAAACACATCCTTTTCCTGCGCACCACGAACGGGAAGGTGGTAGATAACGAGGCAAAAATATGTCAAGCTGCACAATGATCATATATGCATAATCTGCAGCCATAAAAAGGGAATTTCGATGATGAATGAGAGAGGGGGTGAATATCCCAGCCAGTAAACGTGAGGTGAGCCCCTCGGCCTGACCCTCGTCGAGGTAGCAGAGAAAGGGAAAGGAAAGGAGTGGGTCCGGTCCCCTCGTCTCCATCCACGAGAACCCCACGTGCGCATGAAATTGAAGACATGCGGTTTTTTTCCCATGAAAAGTCCCCATTCTCCATCTTCCAGGTCTAAAAGTTCCAGCCAGTGAGAGCGCACCCCACAGATCCCTGAACAATATTCGAATAGGGAACTAGACCAACAAATTCCAAACGTAACGCCGTACAGCCGCGGCCGATCATCCACAGTGATACTTGTTTCTTGTGCAGGATGTAGGGAACATGGTTCACCCTCGTAGACGTCGATGCAAGTGTCACGGCTTCTAATATTGCTCAATGTGATATCGCTTTCATTGCCTTACTCTGGAAAACACTAACGAATTCGCACTCTCACTGCTTAACCGAACGGCCTCTCTGAATTCAGAGTGCGATTTTTTAGTTACCCCCTTTTCCCCTTTTCGATTGTAACATCGACGGAACTCCCGCTGCTCAAGAGCCTCTTTTTTTTAACCCCAAGTACCGGATTCGCCGTGGTAAAACATAACTCTCATTATCCAATTGTATTGTTTTTGCTGCCTGGCTTCAAAGCCCAATAAAGAAGAAACCTTAACCAAGCCAGTCTGACAAGAAAAATCTTGGCCAGAACCACTCGTTCCAAGCCACTTCGCCCTCCCACGTTTTGGATCGTCATAAGTTATAAGATTACCAACTAAAGAATCATACCAGTCGTGCTTCTGCACGTTTTTCACGTTTTTTCACCTCTCTCTCGCACATCCCCTTTTGTCAATGTACCTCGGCTAGATCTTTTTCGCTGATCGTGTTTCAAGTATATGGTACTCCCTGGCCGAGCTTTAACCGTAAAGGGACCGATTCCCCAATCCAGAACCCAAAACGTCCATTCGGGGCTCTCTGGTGTTGAAAAGTCACCTGCTCCGGCTGCCTGGCGGACAAAAAACAAGAAAAACACTCGCATTGTCGATTCATTTCTGCTTTTCTGAGATCCTTTCTTGGTATTTCATTTCATCTTTGATATTTTTCCCTCGTGGTCTGATCAGGTCTCCGGCTCTTCGTCGCAGTTCAACGCCTCTTTAGATGTGAGCAAAAAAGTTCAAAGCGTTACTTTTTCGGTCAAGTAGCCGCCTCTGCGATCCAAACTGTATTCAAACAAGCTGCATCTCCTTCGCAACACCGGGCCTTCAGCCAAGAATTATTGTTTTGCTGGAAAATACCACCGTTCCATTGGCATACAATGCCTGAACTAATTATCCAGTACCCAATCTGACGTAGCTACACTTAAGGATACGACTGTGCAACCTTAAATCTCAGCTCGGCACAGCTTGTGGCTAGTGAAACCTCCATACTTACCCTCGGGCGCTTTGGCATAAACCATCACTCAAAAGGCGTTTTCCGTGAAATGCTCAAGCCCCTAACAGTCCCTTTTCCCATCGCTCTGAGTCGTGTGAATAAAAAGTAAACTCCGTTTAACTCGGCATTTACTATTCTAGAAAATACGAAGTCCGAGCAACGTCTGTACGTAAGAAAATAAGGAACATAACGTTGACAGATACTTTGTCCCCAAAATACCCAGCGGGAAGTATCGTGTCACCAGTTCCTTTAGCAATACGAGATATCATTTTTATATTATCCCAAAAGGCACATGATTTCTATTAGATAATCCAGAGACAGGTTGCTTTGGGATTACTTACCCGTGAACCAATACACCCTCCTATGGAATAAACTCACGGGAGAGGCTTTTTTGTAGCCGTGAAAATTTTATTCTCTAGCTAGTAACTTTTACCCGTGAATGGCTTTACTCTCCAAGAACCACTTTCCGGACTATAGTTAAAACGCCAATAAAGTTCACGTATGATAACGAAAAGAAAGCCGTCGACCGCACGGACATCTGTAAATCTCATTAGCCTTCTTCCCACAATGCTCAATGATTGAAGCTAGCTCTCCTGCAAAAACTCAACCTCGCGAATCCCTAAGCTAAACGGATATTAACGAGTTTGAGAGACTGTATGCTTCGGAACCCATCGCCGGAAAGTGAGACCCCCATCGCTAGTTGACTTTGGCTTCAAGACCCCCCATCAATGAACGACTCAGAAACAAGACGAGCTCTCTGCACAAAAAAAATCTCCAGCAATTCCTTATCTCCCTGTTCACAAAAAATGCTCCACCGTCATTAAATATCGTCTCGACAATCTGAAACCGCCTCCGCAATCGCGCCCCACATGGAACCCTAAAACAATTAACACCAAGAACCCCACGATAAACCAGGTATAAAAACTACTGAGGCTATTGAGCATCCGTAGACCCTTGCTTGGACACGTTTCCGCTGGAACTTCTCGCACGAACATCGCCCAAAGCGGACACCAAAGATGGTACGTTCAGAGATTGATGGCGTGACTTGGTGTCTCCGGTATACTCAGGGGGGCTGGTCAGTGGCGAGGCCGTCGAATATCGCTTTGACATCTTGTCACCACCACTGGTAACAACATTAGCCAGTTTCTGCAAACGTGCGATAGCGGATGATGATCTTCGGCCCTTGCTCTGCGGATTCAGTGAGACTCTTCGAACATCAGACATCAAGCTATCTGACTGAGACCGTTCGTCCAAGGCATTCGTGATGAAACTCACGCTCGGTCGTTCGGGAACAGTTAACGAAGGTGCACGAGAAAGCGGCCGCGCAGGATCGTCAAGTCCCTTCGGTGTCGTAGCGGGTTCCGACGCAGGTCCCGTGGTTTCTTTGACCACCCTGCCGTATAACATGGCGATCGATAGAATTTCAGTTTCGTATTCAGTTCGAGTAACAGTTCGGCTAGACCGAGACACTTTTCTTTCTGTCTCAATCGGCAACGTATCGTTTCGACTAAGATCAGCGGGAGCGGTAATGAAATCCCAAGGCTTCATTTGATCGACTATAGCAGGTGGTAATTTCGGTGCCTCATCAATGATATCTTCAGGTCTCTTTCTATTCTTCAGCACACCGACCGGAATCCCCAAAGTTTGCTGCAATGCTTCCGCATACATTTCTCGGAGATCTGGAACCCCATCGCCAGTCTCCGCCATTGGTGATCTATCGGACGTGCCCGTCTCTTCTGAAAGTCCGGACAAAGGTGGCGATCCAATCGTAGATGCGAACCGTCTCCAAGAAGGGCGACGAAGAATACTCACTGGCCCCTCCCCGGGCTCGGGATGCTTCTCTTTCTCTTCATTTTGCTTTCCTTCCAGAGGATTCATCAACATTTCAGAGAATAGTCGGTTTTTACCTACAAGCATATCCAGTATTCTTGCTTCCTCTTCTGTGACCTCAGCTCCTCTCCAATGCACCATCTTCGACGAAGACTGTGAAGAATTCGTAATGTTTCCTTGGCCATCATCAACTGTTTTCTCCGTCGAATCCCTCCGCGAAACATTCATAGCTGATATAACTTTAGACGCTCGCCTCTCGCCCAGAGAACCTTTCCGCGACGAGGACCCGATTCTATTTGGATCTTCTTTTGGATGAGCGTGAGATGAATGAGAACCAGTTCTTCCCCCGGAGCTATTTGAATTCGACTGCCGCTTGTGGGAACTCTCAGTTCCGCTAGAATATCCCGACGGCTTCGTGAGGAAGCTCATATGATCCCGATACCCGAAACTAGCCCGTCTACCATCTGCTATGCCCGCAGAGGATGATCGAGCAGACCATCCAGGACCTGGAGGAAAGCTACTTCTGCGGGAGCCCGCCTTCGAAGATCCGGTTGAATAGCTTCCATAATCTTCCCTCTGCGCAAACGGAGCCGCACGAGAGAACATCGGTACCTGCACAAAATGTGGCAACCGATCCACTTGCGCTTGATAGCTATTCGTACGTCGTGATAGGTCGGGATCACTCAACGGCATAAGTGTAAATTCTCGATCGCGATCCTTGGTGAGTGGACTAATATTTGACGTCTCGCGACGGCGAAGGTCAAAGTACGACGGTAGCGGCTTTTTACCTTTCGACTCCACACCGGTCTTTGGTGATGTTGCGGATAGGGTTGAAGGTGAACCCGGGATTCGAGGACTCTCCAAGGGTGTACGGAAACGGTGGGCCTCGCCAGCTACATAACTGTTATCAAATTCATCACTCTTCTTCGGAAGATCTTTAATTTCTGTCGCGAGTGACGTTTCATCGGCCTTCTTCTTACTCTTCCAAGGCCCATGAATACCATGTTTCCTGAGAGAAGAAGAATTGGTAGACGAGACGGTGAGTTCGAGCGGCGTTGGATTCTTTCCAGGCAGTGTCGTATTGCTTTCGTAGTGACGATTGATCCGATTATTTGGAAGCGAACCTTGGGATGGGACAGGATGAATTCCCGGAGCTGGTAATGGTTTACGATAATTCTTTGGCATGCAGGCATATATAAAACCTTTACCACTTCGCACGGGTATTACCAACGGTGCCCTTATAAAGTTAAGGATACCAGTGGTTCTTCTCCTCCGTATAACCGGAGATTTAGAAGCAACGCCATCAACGCTAGTTGCCGCAAGTCTAGGTTTTGCTTGCCTACTGTTCTTTCCGTCAGAGCCATCCCTTTCAAAAGAATCCTGAGGCAGTTGTGGGTGGTGGCCTAAAACGGCGGCTTCTTTCCCAAGAGATTTACTACCACTTTGATTTGGCAGTATATCGTCTTGAGGCGTATCATCGATATTATTCGAAGTTCGACTTTCGGGGATTTTCAAGCTGCCTCCGCCATCAAGAAGTGGAACTTGAACACCAGCATGTGAAATTAATCTTCTAACCTGCATCCTTTCCCGTGTGAGGGGGACATCAACGGATGTTCCTGTTCCAGAGGCGGACCAACTCCCATCTTCGTTACCTACCGGTGTCAAAGCAATTTGAGGGGTTGCACGGGGCGAGTCGCGGGGTGAAGCTCGAGTTGAATCTACAGAAGCAACTTGCGGAGATGGGCTTTGACGTGAGGGTGACGGTCTTCCAAGCGCCGGGGACCGTCTCGGTGAAGCTCTTTTCGGGGAAGGTGAAGGAAAGGACTGAAATATTTCATCTTGACGAAGAGGTAGTGAGGGTGGGGAGCAAACAGGTGGCCGTGGGCTCGCGCTTGTGGCTTCGAGGTTGATTTGAGATCCGTGGGGGCTAGTTAATCGCTGTTCGCGACGTAGAAAACTTGGCCGATACGCATATTTGAATGTCAAGGACACTTCATGCTCGTGCCCTGGTCTCCCAGACATCTCGAGATTACTAGAGGGCGCAGATGTTATCAGTCCATGCGATTAGTGTACCGTAAATCGATTGACATGCATACCATATATTCGAAAGAACGTGGGTATATGGAGCAATGTGTGTAGCTTCACATTGATTCTGCCCACAACCTCCCAGTCACTCTTATATAATGCCTGGTGGTGAGGGCAAAGTTTCGATGGATATCCAATGTAGACGCCAGCCTGGTTGGAGGGTAATGAGAGGAATGAGGAGTCTGTCAGTTAGAATGTATTGCCGGCGCTGTTTGCGGTGTGGCGATGTATTGTAACCTCGTATGGTAAATGCATTCAGATAGAGTAGTGGTCCTAGAAATCTGCCAATATTGGAATATGGTCCATTTCCCCCAATTGATCAGAGGACATAACAGTCGCTCTTCCTCGACAATCAATCGTGAATGCATTATGTTGTAATTTTGCGATTCGTGCGTTGTCTACCTGGTCCTCCAGAGGACTAATAAAAATCCAAGATGAATATTCTATATGACGAGATAACTCGATGCCTCTATTTAATCCAAACATTCGCTTTTGTTCATGCCCGCTATGTGTGCTAGATCTCAATGCTCCTTATCTACTCCGACAAACTCGGTACAATCCTCTCACAAACCCTCACATACTCGTCAAATCTTGTATCCTCTCTACTCTCACCCAATCCATCCGTGGTCCAAAAGATAGTCCATTTCCCATCCGGCAGCTTATAAGTCCCCTTTGCCCTCTCAAAATACCATTTATTGACCGGGTTATTCTGCCGACTCCGCCAGATCAACTCTTTCGAGAACATTCCTTTGCCCGCGAGCATGGCTTTGAACACTACATCGGCTACACCACCTGTGCCCTGTGCCTTCCGGGCGACAGCAAATTTATCCAGATACGGTACTTTCCTACCGCCATTGCCTTCTTCCCACGTGATTATCGCGCCGCCATCGTATTCACCAGCGATTATTACTCCGGCGATATTCTTGTCGATGCGGTGGAGATAATGCTCAACATCTAGCTTCTTCCCGAACGAATCCTCGATAAGTTCCACAAGCCTTTTTAAGTCGATTTTAGGATGCGATGTCAATGTTTTACCGTCTTCAAACTCGGAAGGTGGAAGCATCAGTAAGGGAACACCATGCTTCACAAGCGTGGTTATGACTCTTGGGGTCGACGGAGTGATTGGTAACGAGGGTGAAAAAACAGGCTTGTCAGTTAAAAGATTGTGTATCAGAGGATTCCGAGACTCTTGTGGGCCTTCGCGTGTCATGGCCGCTTGAGGGGTTGTGATGATCGCAGATGTGGTCGACGGTAGAAGTTTCAGACACTGCCTCAAGCTTCTGAGAGTTGATATGTGCGTGTTGGTTATTGGCGTTTTGTTATTTCGAAGTTCAGATAGCACACTACTATACTCTTGCTCTAGGTTCAGGAATACGTGAGCCCCCGACGGTCGATCGTAAGAAGGAATTCCGCCCAAAGGGTCTAGCACAATTAACCGATCGAGTGTCATGAAATCTTTTGGTGATTCTGGCGTCCAAGAACTGCCTGAAGAATGTTGAAGGTCGGTAAGGAGGTGACAGAGTGCCACTAGGATTGAATCCGGGGATGTAGGTTTGAGCACCTGCTTGTGGTCGTATGCTAAAGCAGGAATAACTGTGATAGCCCCCCTGGATGCTGGTGCGAGTATGAGAGATGGTAAAAGCACGTGGCTATCGCCATTATGGTCTATCGAGAGCGACCCTTCTACACCTCTTGCCTGAGCTCCAGCATCCTCGATGGCTGAAACAACCCTTTCCATCTGGGTTATATGAAGCATTCGCATCTCCTTGTCAGACTCTTCGGGTGCACTTGGTTTCCCATCTTCGTTGACATCTACGACTACCACCGACCCCAACCCTAACCTGCCAAGCTTTTTGAGAGTTCTCCCTATAGCCACGAGTTCGGTATCATCTAAATGCTGAGGTCCTCGTAATTTGACCAGGGCAAGGTGTAGGCCTTGGTCCGAGATCTCCGGAGCGAAACATTCCTCAGAAAATTGCTCGAAGGCTTGAGGTCGTGATTTTCGAAGCAAACTCCGGATGAACTCCCGGTTCTGCGTCTTTTGAATAGAGCCTGGCACAAGCTCTTTCGAGACGATTGAAGAAAACGAGCCAGTGTCGTGGTGTTCTGCTACTGGATCGTTGACCTCGAGCGCCTTTGCAGATTGAACGGTATTGATGGGTGGTTTGAACCTCTGCAAGTAAGATTTCGCTTCCCGTTTAGTAGAAGATGCTTGTAGGACAGACAGGTACAGATCCTATCTCGCCATTCATGTTAATAGACAAGCCAATGGAATTGCGAGTTTGTCTCGTTATCACATACTCTAGCTTCTTCCTTGGCTTGACGATGAGGTTTCTTTTGTTGCTGATGACAGGCTGTTGAGAAGCTTCTTTGCTGCGAAGCATCTTTGATATAGTTGAGCGCCACCTCGAATTCACTGAATCGACATAATTTCCGCCTATTGAACGAGTTTACATGAGCCAATGGCTGCGAAGCAAGCGGATTGATGACCGGGCGGCAGATGGCTTTGGGACTTACGTAGACACGACGAAACCTTTCATCGCGAGGGTGCAGCCACCCAAACAGTGATCCTAATAATCTTGGAGTCTAGAACCCCGACTTAAGAGCCCTGGAGCGGAGGGAAGTGGTATCTGCGGTTAGAACACTGGCCTCTTGAGGGCATCACGGACTTTTTTCTTAGCGAGCTGGGGGGAAAGTCTTTAGCGTAGGAAGAGGAGGAGCGAAGAATCCGAGTATGAAAGCGACAGACTACGCTACAATTAAACTGTCAGAGGTGGGCCGGGGGGGTGGTTGTCGGAGGGCCGATGCGTTCGAACCATTCTCCTGCGTCGGAGAGAAAGAAATGAGCAATGCACATGCGAACATGCGAAGACGTTGAAAATGGCGGGGAGCTCGCTTGCTGATAACAAAGCGACGTCAACCGCAACTCGTCGGCCACAACGTTGGCGGGAACTTCCACGCCCGGCAATTGCCCGCCCCATGCGATATTAAAAGATCGTGCTTGCTCGCAGTAGTGGGACTGTTGTACAAGCTTCCGGCAAGCGACTCTGACAGCTGTGTAGCTTGCCTGGTCGAATTGGTGCAAGCAGACCACCGTATACTTGTAGTCCGGTACACGTTCAGGCACGCAACGTGCATGTATGTACTAATGTCGAGCGCAAACACCAAGGTCGCACCCGTGATTCTGGAACTTTCGCTTGCCCTGTCCGACTGACTTTGATATGCAAGTTCGTCAGTTAGTTTCCTTTGTTGCCGCCGGGTCAGGCTGATGTCAGCGGTCTGCGCCGCCCATCTGATCCGGCCCCGAACCCAATTAGCACGCGAACATCCCCTTCAGTCCCTGTCTTTCCCCAGAAATATATCCTGTAGCTTCTTATATATACCAGTTCTACCTACTTCACACCTTCCGTTTCCCCGGGCTGGCTGCCAACTAGCATCTTTGGATTTTTCGAGACTCTTTTGAGCCCGCTGACAAATCGGGTGGTATATCCAACCAACATTACCTTGCTGCTTTCTCTAGCGAGGCTTCTATGAAAAAGCATATTTCAAGCGGCACAACGAGGCTACAGGGGAAACGCTTAATTTAGTAATCGTCCCTCGAATACGGTACCGCAAAGGTGGTCAGAAGGCTCACCTCGATTTCTCTACAGCCCGGCGGTTGTGATTCTGGATAACTCATCTAGTTCCATACCGAAGGATCATATTCGTTTCTCCTTATCTACTTAGATATATTTTATATCAAATCGCTATTGCCATTTCCGCCTTGCAGCCCGGAAGGTGTTTAATTCCGTAGTTGCAAGGAAGCCCTGTTGTTGCGACAACGACTTTATATCGCGGGGAACAGTTCTCCGCAATAGATTCGGTTGGAGCAGTTCTTGCCGACCCCGTTCGCACTCGACCGGCCAGATAGGTCTGTTGCCGTTGAAGAAACCGGGTCTTCAAAGTACTCTCTACCTGAGATTCAATCATCTAGGCGCTGTGGGAAGACGGATTCACGCCATCCATACCCGTGAACCCTCTCTCTCTCTCAACGATGCCTCCAAATATCCTCGAAATGAGCGCCGAGGACTTGAAGCAGGCGGGCAACACGTAAGTACCACCTATTCCCTTCCGTTCATGCATGTTATATCGCGGATGCGTACATCGCATGTCGCGATATCGTTACACCGGAATTCAAATTAACTAGGAGTTTAAAAATTTAGGTTCTTCCGAAATGGCGATTGGTTGTCTGCTGATAAAAAGTACACTCAAGCTATCGCCATTGATCCCACGAACTCCAGCCTCTTCACGAATCGGGCTTTGATGCGTAAAAACCTTGGACGATTCGAAGACTGTATTAATGATTGCATGTCTGCTATTAACATCAACCGCGAGACCAGTAAGTACTTCCTGTTCATTTAATTTCTCACTCCGAAACCATGTCATTAGAGAGTAGTTACCGACAACAGTTTCTAGTGAAGGCTCATTATATGGCCGCTCAATGTCTCATTGAACTCTCCCGTCCCAGCGAAGCTCTCGGTTTCGCCATGACAGCCTACCAGCTCGCGATAGCGCAGCACTCAAAATCTGCGACTGATGCTGCAAACGTCGTTCTCGAAGCCAAGAAGCAGCGGTGGAAAAAGCTAGAACGGAATAGAATCGACAAGGACAACTCGACGCTGAACCAGATGAAAGAATTAATAAAATCCGAGTCCGAGAGAAAAATTGTGGATTTGAGAGAACAGCAGTGGGATTCTTCAGATAAAGAGAGAGATTATGAGGCGGAGATGGAAGTCATCCGAGACGATGCTAGAGTCCAGATGGATAATCTAGAGAATGTTTTCGCGAGGGCGGACCCGCAAAGGTATAAGCCGAGAGAGGTACCCGACTACCTGATCGACTCCATCTCATTTAGGTATGTCAAATAAACTATGGCAGAGCATCTATCACCAGTTGTGCACATCGGTACTAATTTGTATTTATAGTATAATGACGGACCCAGTCGTTACAAAGAATGGACATTCGTATGATCGTGCGGTCATCATGGACCACCTTAGACGGAGTAATACTGATCCGCTAACAAGAGAACATCTACGAATTGAGGATCTGCGGCCGAACCTTGCCTTGAAGCAAGTCTGCGCGGAATTTTTAGAAGAAAATGCAGGTTGGGCAGTAGATTACTAAGGCCCGACTGTTTAGTCTGACTTATTTAAAATGCTAGGGGCTTTCAATCAACCCCTTCTCTCTATCTTCATTGGTTGTCTCCTTGTGCGATATTTCATATTACGGCGGGTGTTCAAAATGGCGGTCATTGGTTCTTGGCGACTTTCGTTCCAATTCTAAATCTTAAGTTACGTTCGCTTTTATACTGTTCACATTTTTGATGAGGCTCGGCTTTCTGTGACGAGCGATTGATTTCTATGATGAGTTTCTTTTTCATGTTTATAATGCGTTTCATTGCTGAGCCTTTGTCCCTCGGTTGTTCCTAGAGTAATACCCTGAAGCATTTCGCAGGCAATAGGTTTGGTTCATCGAGGCAGGAAATGTCTGGAAGGCAACTTTTAAAATCTAATTCCTGAAAGAATTGCAAAGAAATATGTTTCGAGATAAAATAAAATAAAGATAACATGAAAGAACTCCTAGATATACTCCACCAAAATATCCTAATAATTTCTATAAATCTATTAATATATTGCCAAAGCAAAATCGAAACATGACACCATCTCTGTCTACTTGTAAAACCTCCCATCGACCAATTCCGGAAATGTCGTGTTATCCGTAAACCCACACTTAACAGCCACCTTCTCCTGCAATAAAGCCCACGAAGCAAAAGATTCCCCATTATCATGGCTCTCATTCTCATCATTCTCATCTCCCTCCGTGGCGCCCAGCGCTCCGGGTTCATTTCTAGATATCTCCCCTTCACTCGGCCACGGCATCTCAAGAGCACGATAGCATAACGTATCAGACTCAGGAACCTCTTCACCTTCAGCCCCCCAGCACGCAGCACTAATCCCCACCGTCGATTTTCCAACAATCGGTGCCCCCGGTGGGAATTTCGTCCACGCGACGACACACAAACAAATGACTGTGAGCATGGATACCGTTAAGAACGTATGTATCGCACCCGTTTTAGCGTATGTTGTAAAGATCGAATTCGGTTGATCGACTGCGCCGGTGTAGTCGTATGCTCCGACCCGTTTGATATAAAACCCCTGCGAAAATAGCCAGTGCAGCAAGACAAACATGCCCTGTAATGGAACGGCGTAGCGGAATGGTAGTTGAAGAAAATAGGTGCTTCTTTGTTTTCCAAAAGGTTGCGTGACTCTCAGCGATCTTGGTTTTCTTCCATAACGTATGAATTCGCCGTTCATGCAAACTATTGTGATAGTAGCGTTGATGCTGGTTGAACAAATTTCAGCGAGAGCCCCGTATTAGAGCGTAAAGATCTGACTTACGGAACATATATCAAAGAAAGGATTAAATGGGCCACGTTAACTCGGACAACCAGATTCCAGAAAGAAGATGATTGGTTTGAAAACGACGTTGTTTGAAATTCATCCCAGTCGATAAATGGTCTCCGGCTAGTATGGTTTGTATAGAAAGGGAATATTAATACAAATATCGCTATCACCGATATGGCAAATGATCTAGAATGCCGCCAGGTCTTAGTATCTCTTGCTGTCACTATTCTTTTCCCTCAAAGGAGTTTGTGTAGCGGGAATTCCACACTTACGACCCAATGGTTACAATCCAGTGGCTGGGGGTAGCAAAGTATCTGGCACGGGTAGACCTATTATTACCGTAATACTTGCTCAGTGTGTCGGCTAAAGGCCATCTACTGTACCGCTTGGGGTCAGAGTTAGTATTTTTTATAAAGTTTTGTATCGAATCTCGAGTAAAGGGGTCATGATGGACTAGGAATGAAGATATCGCGTCTCCAATGGTGAGCAGCAGAGGGTCGTCCTTGCTTCGTCGTAAATGCTGCACTGTAAAAATATACATATCCCTTTTATAAGGTTAACGACGCATACCACCGTTAGGACCCGAGTAGCTGAAGATTTGTAAGGTTTGGTGTTAGTTTCATGCAATCTACCTTCCGTTTATAAGCCGCTAGATTTCGAGAGTACTTACCCACGTCCAGTTTACAACTATCGGGAGTTCTCTCCACCAGACAGTAACTCGCTTCCCAACCGCGGTCAGCTTCTATCCGATACCTAAATTGTATGTACTGCTCATTCGTCTGGTTCCATCCAAGGAGTTTGCTGTACCGGTGAAACAGCAAAAGACGCTTGCTCGAAAGCAGGTCAGACGTGAAAAGCTCTGACCTATCGTCCGGGTCCAACGATTCCGCAAATATCACACTACTTCCGTTGAAATAAGCCGACTGATTTGCAACGACGAATATGTTTGAGACCTCGGTCAGGCTGGAGATATGTCTCAACGCCGGAATGCAATCAAACTGTTCAACCCTCTCGAAATGCGCGGAAGAGTTCGAAAGTCTGGCGCGGGTGCTAAAAAGGTTCTTTCCAATTAACGTCCCGTTGTCGAGGGGAACAGAAGGCCATCTAAGTCTCTTTGATTCGTTTATAATCTCTGGGTCGCCCTCTCTCGGTGGCGCATCGTCCCAGTTCCAATACTCATTGGAATAACGCGGGTTAAGTTCTCTCCCGATGAACTTGACGTATTCGGGGACATTGCGATCCTGGAAAAAGTCTTCCGTTACGAGTGCGGTAATTGCACCATTTACAGCCTGATTCTGAAGGATTGCGCTATTGTAGCTGTCGGGGTCCGATAAGAATAATGAGCTGCTAGATGCATACAGCAAGATAACTTACAACAGGTGTAGAGGGACAGAAGAAAGTCCGAGAAATAATGTTACAATAGTCGCAAATGGACCTTTACCAAAGATATTTCGAATGCTGAGAACCCCAATATCCGTAGATATCTTTCTCGCGTGATGTTCGTCGACCTGCCAAGAAGAGAATAAGAATATTTGTCAGAGCCGCTGACAGCACATGCAAACGTTCCCCTTAAAAATCAACAGACCCACCTCTGTTCTGGTAAGTGCAGACCATATTTGCATGGAGAAATTGGAAGCCCCAAGCAAAAGTGTGGAAAGTAAATTTATCAACAAGTGTAACCATGTGTCGATATCCTGCACTTTGGTGCAATTACCAGCGTAGACGGAAACGAGTTGTGGAAAAGGAGTTGTAGCTTTTATTAATGCGAAAATGAGGGTTCCAAGGTTAAGGCCGAAAACTACTATGGTGAATATGAGATGGAGAATGAGCGTATATTTGACATTGTCGGGGGTACTGAAATTTCGCAAAGACCATGTCCATCCCATCCGCCGCGAACGCTTGGATTCGAGGCTGGTCCATTCCATTGAACGATGCATCCACAGCAGTTGTTGCTACTGGTAATTCGATAGTTTGAGACAAAATAACTGAACAAGGTGAACAATGGTTTTATTTTCTTGGTATCCTAACCAGGAACCTCGTATGTAAACCTAAAGAGCATACGGAACTCGGGATTGTTCAAGAGAAAAGGGTCCCGTATTGCTACCACATAATGCTTGAGGGGTAAATATATCAATAAATACAATAGATAAAGAAGAGCCTCGGAAGCTATATTTGATGCAATATGCATGCAGATTTTGAGGCCCGCGCATAAGCATAGCCCAGTTCGGTGCTCAGCACTGTCCGTTCGATCTGTACCACGCATCTTTCGGGCCATCATCCCTTGGCAGGTCGATCTATCGTTTGACTGGCGGGTGAGGCTCAGCTTTACACAGAAAACCCGTCTTGCGGACTGACAAATTTCCAAAAACGAGCCAATCAGGCTTGCCTGAGCGTAGAATCGGTATAGATAAATCGCTAAATATTGCCGGGGTATTCACCAACGTTATGTACGTTGTACATCCGGAGGCTCTGTTTCAATATGCCAGCATGGCCATGACGAGGTCCGAAATGCTGCCTGTAAGGCAACACGCGAGAGGCTCATCCCCCAACCGTCTCACCAGTCAGGATTCAGCCCACTTTAATCGGAGCAGCTTCCACTCGGACCTCGGCAGATCCAACTTTTCGACAGAGCTGAATCCGACTATCGATCCTTCGTACATCGCGCCAGCTTTGCGAGACAAGGCGATATCAGTTAATTGCGTAGATGTACCTGCACACGTAATATGATAGCTGCATTTATGTTCCACATCTGTATACTGGAACATGAGAGCAAATGTTCTTTTGCGTAAATACTACACGATTGAACGGCCGTTTGATACCAATGACCGAAAACCCCTTACAAGGCACATATTTTACTTCTTGTAGCAGGTTAGTTCCCATGAGGAGAGGCCGATAAAATGTCAGTGTAGTCAAACGCGCGCGCTAGTTTTAAGATAACTCACGGCTCCACTTATGATTTCGTCTCGCCAGCTCTCAAGAATAACGACCGGGAGAACATACTTCGTCTCGACATCTCGTTACGTCTCTATCGCTTGCTAGGCGATTGTAGACCTCCATGGAATCCTTGTAACCTAAACAGAAAGTTGGAAGGGGACTCTTTTTGGGAAACCCTTGTCTAAACCCAAGTCGGCAGCGGGATCGTTGTGGATAACTGCATGTGGGGAGGCGGGTCCAGGTCCAAGGGGGATGATGTCGTTCATGGGGTTTGTGTAACCTTCTCTAGATGGTGGAGCCTTTTTTTTCGTTAGTTCCAACAACTCTCCATTCTCCACTCCCCCACACACGAATGCATGGGAAACGCCTTTTCGCCACAGAAGACACACGGAAGTTGCCTTCTAGGAGATGTCCGGGGAGAAAGAAACCAAGATCGGTGTCAAATCAGAGTTGAGAGGAGTGGCTTTCTGCATCTGCATTCTGAACGTCTATGGCATTTGCCACGTTCCGCCACCATCGAATTCCAACAGTGGGAGCAGATCGGCAATGGCTTGCATATGGAGGACCGTTCTGGCCGATAAGAAAGATACGATACACGGAGCCGACGCTATCTAGCGGGGCCCTTGTGGGTTCGTAGACATGCACATAGACGGTCCAGTTAACGGAGGTGGTTCGTGTATATAATCGAGCGAAGAATCCCAATTGACTGAGGACTGAGAACCGTAGGCCACGCCCGTCTCCCATCTAGCAACCCTCGCTCCTACTTTGGCATTGTAGTAGAAGAAATCAAGTTAAGATGGATAGCAAAGCTCAATACCATCGCGACAGTTCCGACAATGTCCATGTCATTTACCCTGCTACCTTCAACAACAAGGCCTTTGAGAACTATGTTCCGCCCAGGTACACAGAGGCGACGTTGGCGGCAGCGCCAATTCCTCCACTCGCACCCTTGCCCGAGCGGAAGATCATGGGTGTGAAAAGGAAGAAGTTCTGGATTATTCTGGTAATATTCATCCTACTTATTCTTGGAGTGGTTGTGGGAACCGCGGTGGGGGTTGCGACCGCAAGGAACAAACACGATAGCAATAGGTGTGTGACACCCCAGACTCCTTATAAAATATAAGATCCATGACAATATTCAATATTCAATACTCATATGGTTATATCGCGGTGCAGTCAGCAATCGGCAGATTCTGAAGGCGCAGCAACTCCATCTGGAGGACCGGCGACCGTGACGGTAACAAATATTCCCACCACTATGGTGACGTCCACCATCCCGTCCGCAACACCTATCCCGATCACACACTGTCAGCAAATGTGGGAAGGCACGGCGCCATTGTGCGATGGAAAATGTGACCCCGGCTGGACCGTTGTAAAGCAACAGCACGTCGCAGATGCGGTAAGTTGTAACCCTTGTCACAATAATGTGACTGCGAATTCGGTCATAGATCCGATCCTGACGAAACCTCCCATTGGAAACAGTGCGACGAGTCCACGGAAACCGTTATCATCGATAGTAAGTAGCCGTCCCATCCGAACTCCTATTCCAGCCCCATTTCCCCGCCGCACTTTCTACTTGCATATTAGACGTTATGCGTATATTGTGAGGGGCACCAGCACAAACGTTGTCCCGCGTTTCAACAATGCGGAATGCAATAATGGGTTTCTATTATATCGCTCAGGGTATATCTTTACTAGGCTGCTGACCAGTCAATTTCGCAAACACTTTTAGGCTGTGCCAACCTATCGGATAACTCTTGTTGGACAGGGAGTAAAGTGCTGTGCGAAAGATGTTATACCGAAGGTCAGGAATGATTATAGTAAAAAACCTGCTATATGTAGTAATTTGCATACGTCCGCACTGCCATGTATTGGTCAATTTCTGGGAAATAACCCGAGCCGTTCATTATCAGCGCAGGTCTTGTCATCATTCTTCGTTTTTGAGGGGCAGGTGAATTTTAAAGCGGGGTTAACGGTTTTTTCTCCTTCTCGTGGGCTTTTTTTTGTCGGGGGGCTAGTGAACGCCACCTCATTGCCTTACGAATACACCGCTCGTCGCAGGGTCCCACTTGATTTGAACTGTAAATGCTTCTACTATGTAGTCTCCGTTAATTTCCACATACTAGCCATGGCGCGGTTGTAAATACCGGTATGAGACACCTACATGATCGTGTCTTAGATACGATTGGGACTGAAACGAGACTCTCGTATCGATACCTTGGTCCAAGTGTTCACGATTTCAACAATTTTGATTTGACAAATATGTACTATTATTTTTTATTTTTTAGATCTCGCATACATACTTACAACATCGCTTTTCTCTTTGTACGCTGAAAAGAAAAAGCCAGAAAATAAAACGTGGTAAGGGTAAAGGTAAAAATAGGAGAAAAGGTAAGCGTGACCACAAGAAATGGGGAAGGATTACATTCATAGAAAGCAAAGAAGGCGCAAAAGGAACTGCGACATCGTGGTAACGCTTCTAGTGGCAAAGGAGAAAAAACGAGGCAAAAAAGACCGCAGAATAAATGCACCTCCCCAATAACCGAATCCATCTATCCAAACAAAAAACCATAAATCTTCCCCAGAATCTAAAATAAACCAGATTTTTCGCACAAAAAAAAAAAAAAGTCGTTCCAAAAAAGACGCAGAAAGACCAGTAAAGGTCGATTCAAAGAGTGTGAGGGGAAGGGACGATCGGAAACGACTGCAACTACTTGCATATCATACACCGCACGCTATGCTTAAGCACACAATAAATACACCAGAGAGAGATAGAGAGAAGCGCACCCGACTACCAGTCGGACAAGGAAACGTAAAGGTGAAAATAAAAAAATAAAAACTTGATTCGGAGATAATATTATTAGGTGGCTACCAGCTTCCAACAATAGTTGCAGCGGTTTCAATGGTGGGTGGGTTCCAGGCTTGTAGCCACGAGACCTTAATATAAAAAAAATTCGTGACAAGAGACGAGAAGTTAAAAGAGTATCGGCCATGTAGTATTGGCATAGTTCTCTCCGTAGACCGTTTCAGAATCGAAGGCTCGTTCGGGAACGTGAGTTGCCTCGGGGCTTGCTGATGGTGGTTAAGCAAGAATGACCAGGGCTCGTTCATCGTGGTAAAATCGTCAATCGACATCTACTCCTTTTTCACAGCTTCCGAGGGGGGTTTCGAAAATCCGTGATCCTGGGAATTATGCCTTCTCACGCCGGACTAAAGTCACTACGTCAAGATCCTACATGATTGATGACAGGATAATTTTAGCTTACCTCGGTGGCATACACTGGGCGTGCATTCATCATCGGCATAGGTGCCATACTTTGTCCATGTCCTCCACTAGTGCCTGACTGTGGATCATAGAAATTTGTCTCCGCGTAACCTTCTTGGGTCGGTTGTAGTAAAGTCGACCAATCCAACTCATTCGGTTGATGAGGGTGATGGAGAGAGCTATAAAGAGTATCGTGAATCGTCTGTCGACGAGGCTGCTGGTATGGGAGCGTCCTAGGCGAGTTTTGCATTCCAGACATATGTGGATTCGAATTTTGTCCAAACTGTTGCTGATGGCCTTGCTGCAAATGCGGCGAGTTATATTGATGAGGCATCGCGCTTTGTTGCTGTCCTGCGAAATTGAATGACTCCGTAGTATATTCATGCGGCGAGGAAAGGGTTGAACTTTGTGCTGGATTCTGCTGAAGATAATTGTTGAACCGTTCGTTCCCGTGATGCATGGCTCCTGATTGCACATGCGGCATGACCGCGACGGAGTGTCTCTTCATGGTCTTCAAGTAGGTGCACTCAATACTACGAGTGGCGCATCTTTGGCACGGTTGCCCATAGTCGCAGTGGACTTTCATCCTGGCGCATTCATCACATGACCCCGCTGGGTTTTGTCGTGGAAATTCTGGGAACGCTGGTGCGCTCGCAGCACTCGAAGGTGCGTACATGCCTGGACTGATGTTCATCTCTGAAGTCGCCGGTGTTTGGGGATGCGAAGGACTCCGGGGCATGGGATACTCGTAAGTAGCCCCTTTGGCACCAACTTTCTTCGCGCCTGCAGGGTTCTTTCCCGCTGCCAGTTGAGCTGCTGCTGCGGCTTCCCGAGCAGCGTGGGTTTGTGACAGGTGGGTCGCATTTGTTGGATTGCCTCTCCGTATTGAACATTTCTGGAAATGTCGTTTTAGGATGTCGCTGCGAGAGAAGCAATCCTTGCACAGCGGACATTGATAGGGTCGGTCCCCGGTATCTGCAAACAAATAGATTAGCGAGAGCTCTCGATAGGGATAACGGATTGCAAGTCAAGAAGGGGCTGGATTGCTACTCACGTCGTAAGAGGTGGCGCTTCAAATGCTTCGCGTGCAAATAAGTCTTCGTACAATACGGACAAGGAAATTTCCCATTGGCATCTTTAGTCGGCGGCGCTGCAGGGAACGGAACATTTGTCGCGAACTTCTCGCCAGCCTTCCCAGCACCGGCCCTTGGTCCACTCGTGGCAGCATTCGGCGTAACCAGCGGGCCTTGCGTTACACTCCCACGATGATTCGCAGGTGGTGCAGAGGCCAACGGCGCCAACGCATTTTGATGTTGAGGCTGCTGTTGCATCGAGTTGGTCGGCATGGGCAGCAGCGGGACTGGCTGCTGTCTGTGAGAAGTGAAGGGAGTCGAATTCGATAACGAGGTCAGATTCTGGGCCCCTTCGTGCTCTGTCAAACCAGCTGGAGCTATCCTTTGCTGCGACATTTGTGTAGAATAAGGAGCCGGAGCGGGCCCTGATGAGTAGGACGGTGCCGAACTAAACGAAGTAGAATTCATACTGGAATACGCTGGCCCGCTAACAGGAGGCTGATGGATCGATACCGATGATCGTGGATAAAACGGCTGCGACTGATCGTGAAGAATTCTTTCCATGTCGATTGTATTGTTTTCCCGAAGTCCGATTCCCTCCTTTACTTAGAGGAAATATCCCAAGCTACCAAAATCCCTGATCCTTTGTCCCAAAATTCCAGCCCGTTATAAGAGCTTATTTGCCATCCACAGGTTCAGTCAAAACGCAGATAAGACGAATGATAGGTTTTCGGTCCCTCCAAAAGATTTCTTTGGTAAGTGAATGAGCGGCTAGGTTATCTAGACGTTTGTCAGCGAAAGACGTAGCCGAGGGTCAAAACAAAAAAAGACTATCTGAAGAGCGTTCGCAAAAGGAAGAAAGAAAGAAAGAAAGAAAGAAAGAGTGTGCGCCTGTCAGTATGTATGTATGTACGGAGTAGCACTCCAGTCGACCCACTTGATCTTAAGTTAGATACTTTTTTTTGGTATCTAACAAGATTATCAAGAGTCGGCACTTTCAGAGGACGCCTGACAGCTCGGTCCGTCACCGAAAAACGACAAGAGCGTGGAGATAGAACGCCTCCTCTTATCATGACTCGGTGACCTGAGTTTTAAATTGGGGGCTTTCAAAAGGGTCCATCGTCATCAGGCATACAGTACTTACCCAACTAAGATGATTCGTATCTCCGGTACTTGAATGGTAAAAAGGGTCACGCAATGAGAATCGTTAAGACTTGCTGATACGGGTCGTTCAAGTCGAAGGTGTTGGTATCAAAAGCGAGAAACAGATATATATCCCACGGAGTTGAGGAGAGGGTATAGATATTGAAGATTAAGGTATATGCAGTGGCAGGTGTGCGGACTGGAGGGAGAAAAATACGTGCGGGAATCCGACTGTCAACGGATAATTCGGTTAGATAAAACGCGGAACTCGAATCGATTGGAGCCAGAGAGTGTCCAGAGGCAAGGAAGGACCCGTTGAGGTCGCAGGTTATAGTCCTACCAAAAATTGAAATTTAGAACAAAGTTATGCACCTGGCCAGCTGAATCGAGCAGCTTGGTAAAATATGTAGCTGCTTGATGATCCACTCGGTTGGGAATGCGAGTAGGTGCGAGGCTGCTGCGTGTTGAAGGAAGGGCCTGAACGTGGTGAGAGGCGCGCAGGGAGGAGAGTATAGGGAAAAAGGAATAAAAATGTCGAATATATAAAAAGGGAAGAAAAACCACTATCCGGAATTAGAAAGAAATACTTGCTAGGCAGAACGTGGTTTTTGTGGGTATCTTGTCGTTATATGTCAGTCACTATGGGGGGGAAGAGGGCTTGTGCTGCCTTTTGTTTAATTTTATGAGACGAGGTTCAAGAAAAAGAGGGCCCAGCGCCCGACTGACACGAACCGCAATATGAATACGTCCCTGGTTCGTACGATAGTGCCAAACAGTGATATAGGTATGGGGTTAAGACGTCAAAGATATTATTCTTATTTGGTCTGTTAAAACGCCTCTGTTTTCCAGGAACCAAGTCTATTGCTTGCGCTGGGTATTTCCTGTAAAATGTTTTATTTTTGTTTCTTCTCGTTCGTTACCAAGTCCCAGTAAAAAAGGTGGGTGGGGACTTTTGCCAGGCTCTGCACTTCCGTGTTTTCTTGGGGAGAAATTTGTTCAGGAAGGGTCGAAATCGAAGCTATCCTGAATTTGAAGACGCTAGACGCTCCACAACTATGCTGACAAGCCAAAGTATCGGTATGGGATGATGAGGGGGGATGTGCAGGGAGTAACGAGAGCGAAAAAGAAAATACTAATCCGAGAGAAAAAAAAAAAAACAATAAGCAGAGGTGAACCAAGAACCAGAGGGGTTAAGGGCCAAATCTACTGGAAGTTGACTACGCTACGAAGCTGCAGCTAGCGGCGCCTGATAATTTGCTCGGATGGAACTCGTACCGGAAAGCCTCAATCTTGGGCTGCAATGCTTTGGGGAAGGAGGCCAGTACGGTGACTGGGGTGTCTGGTAAGGGAAAGTTGGGTTCCCGGATATATGCGAGCCAGTCCCAAGGAAAGCGAAAATAAAAAATAAAAAAGGAAGTTGCGGACAAGAACCAAAGGCCAAAAATCAAGAACAGAGCATGAACCTTGGGATGGGACAAAGGGTACAAAGGGTATCGCAATGGGGAGAGGAAGAATACCTGTGCGGACGAGAGGGTATCGACTTGGAAATTATCTCTAGCGAACCAAATGCGCAAGTCGCTGATAATTGTAGCGGGAAGTGGTTCAAATTGATAATGATCGGTCGGTGTGCCCGTTACTAGGCAGTTAGTTAGACACCACCCTGCAGACTAACCTTGAGGGTCCCAGGAAATCCTCACCTGTATCGATGCATCGATGTAGTAGTGACCTTCGGGTCAGGATGGTCCTGGTCGCAGTAACAGTCACAGCTATATGTTTCGCATAATAAGGGTGGGTATATGGAGAATAAAGATTTAAAAGGAAAAAAACAAAAATCGCCCTTCGAGCAGTCAGGCCGCTTTGAAAAATCGCAAAACCAACCTTCCCGGTCCACGTTATAGAACGGCTTTTCTGGTGAGATGATGATAGGCTAGCGACCTGGGGTCGCTTGGGATATATCCTTGTTTACACTGGTGCTTGGTATTTGAAATCGGCATGGGAAATGGATAACAATGTCAATATCAGAGGGCTGATCGAAATGATGTCGTCGGTCGGCCTAATTGACAAAGGATTATCTATTTTTGAACTCGAGCGTATGGCAGTGCAGTGCCGTGCACATTTCCCCAAATCACAGCGACTCGGGATACATGGAATACGAGAACCCAATAGCTAGTACGGAGCCGAATTCCGTGTTAAAGTTAGTCTCGAAAGTCTTGGCCAAATTTCACCAGCTTGATAATATTAATGATTCCCACAAAGCCTTCATATCAACTGTTTCTAAGAAGCCAACCGCGGTTTCGAAGCACCTCAAAGGTCTCATTAAAGACACTAAACTATTAACACGTTAAATTAAGGGTAGCCCTTGATCTCAGGGCGACGTCGCTACCACAGAAAGAGGTAAAGTCGAGTAACACATCATCACGAAGATTTGTCCAAGGGCGGATATGGATTAGATTGGACAGAACCTGGTAGGTGCTTGAAGCCATGCGGAAGGTTTCGGCAGGCAATTATCTTTCGACAGGGAATGTTTGTATGCACGACAAGGAACAAAGTGAGAGCAAGCTCGAAAACTGAACAGTCGACCTTGCGCACGTTCGACACGACACGCAACCGCCGTTTGGGCTTCCCCAGCTGAGGTTCTCGCCCCCTGGTCTAGTCTGCTGAATATAAATCCGAAATCCGTTAATGAACACTAAGAACCCAAGCTAACCCAAACACAAGCCATATCTGATGATCTTAAAACTCCTAGTCACTGGACTTGATATTTCGCACACTGAATTGAGTTCTGTTTCCCATCACAATCTCCACGAATATTCTGCGTTCTATATCAACATCAATGATTTTCTTAAACGCAGTAGATTTCAGGTTCGGGGCACGAAACGAGGTCGATCTCGGGCGGTATCAATGACTTTCTCCGGTTGCCAGCCCTAGGCTGGGTGACTTGGGGCAAGATATTGCTACCCCTCCATACTGGGGCTATCAATCCCAACTTTGCAATTCCAAGAGAGCTATTATCAAGATCAGAGACAGCATCTGCACGGCGAATGCACGCTTGCAGATGAGTGTATTTAGTATTGATTCAGGCACCAACGAGATGGTTGCAGGGTACCTTTAAAAACAAAAAACAGCCCGAGAGTGTACGAAGCCCGAAACCCTCGGTGCCCAAAGAAAGCGTAGACCTCTGAACCTTTTCCAATAATTGCGCAACCGATAGAATCATGCCATCTCCTCAGGTAAACCAATGCAGCCAAAATCAGCCACGCTGACATCAAAGGCGGTGAGGGAGGGGAAAAAAACCCTCGACGCATTCTTGAGCATGCAGCCAACAATTGAGACACCCCCTGGCCGTTATCAAAAAGATGGACATCCACTGAGCTTGGCGTGGTTGATGTTTCATATGATCCGGTTTTTCGCAGTTTGCAATAAGGTTTCACCGATATACCAAATTTCGTAGGTCACAAAATACTTCGTCTCGTCTCCTTAAATCCACCACGCAGGAAACATTTGACAATCAACAGTGAGACTTTTAGTGTTGCAACGTGGGAAGGGCACAAGTATTCTTGCGGTCCAAGCCTCTGGGGCTACCTCTCGGGCTAACTTTTGCAGGAGGTGGTTTGAGATTTTGCTCATTGGGTTGGGTCTCCGACCTATTCCTCCCCGCACCGCAGAGCGATAATTTCTCGACCTCTCGCTGGTGGTGTATATTTTTCCGAGCAGGCATGTTCGGTCGTAGTTCCGACCTTGTTCAGGTTAGCAGCTGACGCTGATTCAATCAGAGGCGCAAATTGGTTTCTAATCACACACCTTGCCAGCCGCCCCGTACGAGCGAGACATCTTATCACGATAGGATGAGAGCGATCCAAAAGTAGCAACCCCAGCCCTCTGCATTAACCGGCGCTCTTCTCCTCTTTTGAACGCCAACAGAGTTCACGGAAGCCGTCCCGACCCCGTGATAAAGCTTCGAGAAGTGCTGCGGAACAAAATATCGATTGCACACGGCACGCCAAAATGATGCACGAGAGAAGTCACGTTTCAGCCTGCGAGCTCGTAAGTGGCACCCCAATGCAGCAACTATCAAGCAATAAAATGTGATTCGTCATTTTTTTGTTATTGCTGAAATTGTTTTAGCTCTTACTTTAACCGCGGTTAACGTACGGAGTACATGTAGATCTATCTCCCCTTCACTACCAGTCGTGGTGGTTAGTGGGCACAAGGCCAGTCTGAGCGATTTCCGAGAAAGCGGATGGGACGAAATTCCTTGTTCTTCTAGAAGAACAAACCACGGATCGCGCACTCGAAGAACGAAGTTCCTTCTGTCGCCTCTCTCGACTACGAGGCCATGCAGAAATGATTAGCCGAGTATGAAGGGAAATGTTGGAGGGTGTCGGTCTTGAGCCTGAATAAAGTGTGATAGCAAAGAAGCAGCTGCAAAGGAGGACCAACGACCATCGTCTCCGGAATCCAGTTGGGCGGTTTGATATCCTGGACTGCCGTCCCGTGTTGCAAAAGACATCACTTGACCTGGTTAGGTTGGTGAAGGACTTTTAGCAAGTTTTACCGGGGCTGTCCCAGCCCGATTAGGGCACTGCGACGAAAGTCTTTCCAGCATGCAGGCAAAGGGCGGATGAGATATATCAGTAAAAAGCGATTATGGCAAGGGCCAACCTTGCATTCACCAATATTTTGGGAGACGTCGAAACCGTCAGGATCTTGAAATTGATGTTTCCAGAAAATCACCAAATCCGTGCACTTGGACATGTGGCCGGAGAATTTCAAGGAGGACGCCTCAAATGTTATATTTGCGGGATAGGACTACATGCACTTCGAAACGCACTTGGTCGATGGCTGCAGTGGTGTGATGCGCTTGGAAATTAGGAGACAATGCTCCTATGTGATTTCATCTTTGGAGGATTATGACCGGGACTCGCAGCTCGGGTCCTTGCGAGTCATGGCGGTCTGAACCACACGGCCAAGGGGAAGACTTTACCTTTTCCGACACGTAAGCATTACAAACACACCCTTGCCCGAAACCCCCACGGAATGTATTAATGTGCTCTCGGTAGACAGTGTCGGCAAATCACTCGCCATCGGACGTATTGCCGAATATGGCTATCCTGGCGAACGAGACGGTTGATGGAAAGGTTCGGATCAATTCTACGATCACGATATTCGAATCCTGAGAAGAATTGCGCATGCCATCGTCGGACGTATGTTTGAAGAGCAAGTTGAAGTATTACAGGTTCCAAATCACAGTCGGTTTTCGGGTACCTGCAGTTTCACGAACGTGTGGACCTGATGAGGATACCCTTTTCTCTGGAAGGGAAAGGACCACCGAACGGCAGCAGCCATGGCCGGCTGCTCCTCTTGATGGATCCACCGGATGGGATCGCGTTCCTTTGATTGTACCCTCAGTCAGCTGTTGGTTTGATAGGGACGCATCCTTGAAAACGGTACCGAATACCTAGCTTCAATGTGGGCTCGCTGGAAAACTGGGGACGACGCACCCGCTAAAACTGTGGATCCTCCCTTTCGCCCAAAAAAAACGTGGCATTTAGAGTCAGCGCTGGGCATCCATCTTAGCCGCTCGAGCCTCTCGCAAGCAATGCGCTTGGTATCCAAGCCAGGGGAGCGTGGAAATCAGCCACCACTGGCAATGCGCTTGGTATCCAAGCCAGGGGAGCGTGGAAATCAGCCACCACTGGCAATTGGAATGCGATGAGGATATTCCTTTTTCGAGGTCCCGTCGCTCTGGTTCCCTTTCAGGCTGAACTTTCGTTTTATTTTATTTTCTGCTCCTCAGGATCCATTTTATGCCGGCCGCTTTGAACCTAGGGTCGGTGACACTGGATCGAGGTTCGATCGGAGTGAGATTGACCGAAGATTTCGGCCCATGTTCTTCGTTCCGGTACCCCGACTTGAATGTCCAGCTGACACTTTTCTCTCACTCGGACGAAAATGCCATCTTACAACGGAAAGGACAGGATACCCCTCGAATCCCTCTTGATAATTGTGCTTCTGTTGTTCTCGCGATGGCTGCTAGCGGCAAACACCAAATGATGAGACGCTGGGATAGATCTCTTAACTCCTTTTCATTATAATATTCGGTTCTCAGCGCTGGTTCCTATACCACCTTTTGCAACGCGACAAGTGTTTGGAGGAATGCAGGCTGTTATGATCTTCATTTATCCATAAAACACCCCTGAGCCTGCAGGTGACATGGCCGTTGATTTTGATTCCCGTCTACGAGCGCAGAGTACATGCATACGTGTATGTAATATGCGCAGAGTGTTATTGAAAGGCGGTGGCCATCTCTTCTCGTCGGAAATTAACAATCACATGAGAGTGCTTGCATATTAATTTTTCTCCTACAAAGTCTTTTGTATATTCAAACCGAGGCATGGCTTCAGGACGACGTACTTGGTTAGGCAGAACTCACCCAAAACAGCGGCGTATAATCCGTATAAATCCCGTACATTTGCAGACTAGTAGCCCTCTCTGCAACGAGTCTGTAATTGGTATACGAAGTAAGGCCACCAAGTTCGAGCTAATATGATAAGAACGAAATGCTCCGTGAACCAGAGGAAATGCTCCTCAGATCTTGCCATTCCTGTCGCGAAAGGGCCATCGCGCTACCCCTAGCGACCGATAAGCAACCGTGCTTTCGGCGAAACAGGTCCACTTCACAACTGCGAACGTGGGAAATTTGGCTTTCGGCTTTCGTAGACGATTTGAAACGTGATGGACTCCATAACTGTCAGAATCAAGTACCCTCACGCGATAATGAGGCTTTCCACCATGGGGCCTTTCTGGGAGCCAGCCCCCACATGGTACTTGAGTAGTGTTTGCGACCAGATATCCACAGAGGCTCTGCTCACCCTTGCAGCACCGGCCATTCGTTCATCAGTGTGTGTGTGTGTGTGTGTCTCCAAAGCGGAGCCATATCGGAAGCGTGGTGGATGCTCGCGAGAGGCTCCACTCCGGCTGTTTGGACTCCTTTCTTTTCGCAACTGGCGGCCACGAGATTATCAGCTTTTAGCTCGCGTTGTCTATCTCCGAACAATCTGATTAGATCTGGACAAGACTCGGCGATAAGATATGAGAAGTCTATTTTTAGCAGCCAATCAGACACTTCCGAAACAGCATTTGCTTCTAGAAGCCCACTAACCGATTTGGGGTTTCTTTTGGTTTCGCCTGCCAAAAATTTTTTTTCTTTGATGCGCAGAAAAGGGTCCAAGTGTTAGCTTAATTGCCTTCTCTCATCTCTTCATACCATACTTGAACATTCAAACCTCAACGACATATCGCGAAAGGAGTGGCTCGGGCCCTTTTTTCGCTCCACTTTGACAGACTAGATTGTGCGACAACCCAGTAATGCTATTTGGAAGCTTCCCTCGCAACAATGCCTCTTCTCCCGGAAATTCCGGGATTCTACTACGGTAAGCTCGACGCTCCCGAACATTCCTCGGTTGACAACTAGTTGGATAGAACACTCGAGCTAACATGTTGGTTCGATATCAGATAACGAGAAAAAGAAGTACTTTAAGATCACAGCTACTCATACTAGCACCTCCTCCGTTTACAATGCCGACAGAGTGAGACGGGAGAGGGAGGCGGCTAGGGAGGCCGAGGAACAGGTAAGCAAATTGTGATCTCGCTCACAGCTGGAGTAGATTTCATCCTAACAGTTGATTCCTAAATCAGCGACGAGAAGAAGAAGCGATACGGCCATTTATGAAGCGAAGACGCCGCATTAGCGACAGCAGCAACGGACTGTTCAATTATCGACTGCGCATGCAAATGGGGCTATTGGCTCCAGAGGCGCCTCGCAGGGACGGGGATCTGTCAATGTGGGCAACTGTGCTGTTCGAAGAAGAGATAATCCGAGCTTCTAGGGATAAGAAGCTCTCCGGAATGGAAACGGCGCCAGGTCTCGGTGGATTATTCACCTTTGCCCCAGCTCAAGGCCTTAGGTAAGGAAACTTGCGAGCCTTTTGAAGGTTGACAAGAGCTTCAGGACTAACAAACGGCATCTAGATGGTATCCTCAGCCTTATGATCACTTTTATGAAGAGAGAAATGGGCCTTCAGGGGGCGCTGTTAAAGTCCCTGGAATGGTGAGTACCGTTCTAACTTTAATGCCCGTTGTGATTAATTTCATCATAAGAGTTATCTAATATATTAATCCTCTACAGGAGAATCGTATGACGTCATCTACCATTATGCCTGAAGGGAAGGGGGTTATGTAAGTGATTCGCGAATAGATAGTCCAGATTCGGTGAATTTGGTTACTGACAAATCTCACAGTGTCGCATCTGGACAGCAATACGCAACCATCTCGCTAGGTAAAAGCGGCCAGACGCACGTTGATTCACGTATGTAGACGATCATCCAGATGAAATAGCTGCAGTATTTAAGTGGTAGGGAGCTAACGTCAAATCTTGAATCTAGTTGTCAAAGTATCCGAAGCTGGTTGTATTTGGGCCTGTAACATGCACGAATCTGGTACCATTGCGATTGGCGGGAGTTCCAAGTCCGGTGGCCGAGGTCTTCTCTCTCTAACTTCCTCTTCCTCGCCCTCCCTGATCATTCGACCAGAGAGCGATATTTTATCATTGGAGTACATCAACAAGAACGTGCTTCTCACTGGTTCCCGTAGTGGTAAAATACATATTTATGACAACAGGCGAAACCTCGAGAAGGAGATCTCCCACGAGAAAGCTCTAGCTTCCCACGTATCGTCGATTACCCACCTACGGAAACTCGAAAACGATCACTATATCATTGTGAACGGTCTCGGCGGCCAAACTGCACTCCACGATCTTCGATATTGTCGACCGATCGAAGGCCATCAGCGCGGACACATGCCAAGGGGGACGACAAAGCCCGTTTTAACGTATAAAAACTTCAACAAGTCAACGATTGGATTAGGTTTCGACGTTGACCACGCCCAGGAACTCATGGCATTGGCAGGGGAGGACAACAAAATCCGGCTGTATTCCATTTCTAGCGGCCAGTTGATCAAGACCCTTGAAATGAGCGACGAAATCTCTTCGATCCGTTTCTCCAAGGATGCAGTTGACGGGTGCCGGGATATGTTTGCGGCATCAGGTGCCTACGTATACCGATTCCACACCGGCTATCCGCAGGACGAGGACGTCGAAATGGAGGATTGAGTAAGGGGCGTAGTCCGTTTCTTTTAATCGAAAGAGAAGGTGACAATCAGAACGACGACTACGGCAATATTCGACGAATAAATGAAGTTTTTTTTTTTTTTTTTAACGACCTACGAATTTCCGAAACAGGATGGCGGTGCAGAGCGAGCGATTGACAACGATTTTCCGTATTTGGCTTCATGTTCATGCTGGAGTTGAGAATTTTTTGGTACACACAGGTTTAGAAGGTGGCAAATGCATTGACATAAATATCCACATAGAACGTAAGGGCATTCTAGAAGAATAGACGATAACCCCATAGATGCGAACCTATAGACGATAGATCTAGATTTTTCATTCATTTTTTTGTTTCGATTTCCGTTTTGCATTTCATGTTACGTTACGATTATTTCATGGACACATTCCTACTTTCCTCATCCGTTGTTACTGATCTGATCTGGTGAAATAACACTTGACCCACTTTCTCGTAAGGGTGTAGAATTGATTGACTAAATTTTGTCAATTAAATATCGAGTGCTTTTAAAAACTTAAAAAAGGTGTTTTTTCGGTCTAGCTGACTAGCTAAGTCTAGATATCAACGGAAAAGAAAGCATAAAGGGGAATGAAATTCGTTAGATCGTCCGCTAGGGATTTTTCAGCATAAAAATCATGCCGAAAATTTTAATAAAGAGCAAAAACTTTCTTTCCAAATAGTCAATCTGCTCGTACAAACGGTCCCTAAAAGTTTTGGTTATGCATAATATGAAAAATTATCAAAGCCGTTCCGACCAAACGAGCTAGTTGTAGGCATTGAAATTCCCCTCAGGACCTGCCAGCGCCATTGTCTCCATCTGATTTTCCAAAGGACCTAAAAGTCCCGTCGCCCAATGCGCTTTATTCGCCGAACCGAGGAATACGTAGTTGGGTCCATCTTGAGGAGTACCAATCGGTACCTCTCTAGGCTCCGAATTCATCCTCCTCTTATATGGCGGTCCTTTACCCATCAAGGCTGCCTTCTCCCAGGCATGCTCGCATCCTAGAGCACATCGATTCGCCGTACCCCAGCCGGTCATTCTACCGACATTGTACAGATGATCCAATAACCACTCTCGTTTATCGGTATCTTGGTACTGCACTCCCGCAAACATCATACAGAATGAAAGCTCGATAAGTACTCCTCCGAGTGGAGGGCTTATCTCGGTTGCATGCAACGGCGGGAACAAACCAGCAGATATACGGCCTAACTCATGAGCTAGCGCAGCAGTCTTACGGGCTGCTACCCCTGCTGCTATCCAACCGTTCGAGGGCATTGAAGGATGTGATCGTTCTAGGATGATGTGCGCCGTCTTGTACAAGGCCTGCATGCAGGAGACGGAATACGTGCGGAAATATATCGCATCTCCAAAAGGAGAGTGCTGAACGGGCATTAGTTCTTCTTCTAGAGGTTGGAACTCATCGCCCAAAGACTCTTGAAACAGAAGGAGAGCCTTGTAAATTTCTATCCATTCCATTTCGGCTTCTGCAGTCATGGTCTCAAGTTCCTCTTTCGTATATTTGCTTGTGGGTGGTGGCATTTTGGGACCTATGATACGCGAAATAATCGTCTTAGCATATGTAGAACCGATGCTGTACTTTGGTAGATTCGTATACATACCTGAGCTCGCCGACGCGGGAGTAGGTTGGCTGCTATTGCTATTGCTATCTGCACTAGAAGAGGTAGGTGAACTAGTAAGTGGTCCTCCTGGCATTCCGCCGGGAGGCATGCCTGATGGTGGTGACCCTCCCGAACCAGGTGGGGGACCGCCTTGCCATCCCGGTGGAGGACCTCCTTGCCATCCAGGCGGGGGACCGCCAGTCCAACCAGGCGGAGGACCACCTTGCATACCAACTGGAGGTGGAGGACCACCTTGTCCACCTGGAGGAGGGCCACCTTGTGCACCCATTGGCGGAGGACCTCCAGGAGGACCACTCTGACCAGGAGGTCCTCGCATCGATTTCATCAATTCAATGATAGCCGGAGCGGGGCCATATTTTTCAATTTCCGCCTTCCTCTTTGCATCACGAGCTTGGAAGTCTGCAATCCGTCCGTACAGAAGAAAGAGGTAATCCGTGGACCCGTAAGACGTACCCAGGGTACCGATCCTTGGCCGCGGGGGACACTGGCCCCAATGTGCATAATCCAACCTACAATAGAACCAACATTAATCAGCCAAGATAACCTCCTTCATGTTTGATATACCGTGACGTGATCCGAGAGAAAATACGGGAGAAGCCACTCATATGGAAGGTTACTTACACCAGACCTTCCCCACTCAGTAGTGACTGGTATGCGTCTTGCTTCGCGAAAAACCAGAACAAATCACTTTGCATGATAGCAATCTCCTGGTCCCGTGCGTTCGTTGTTTTAGCACTGTTAACGCGGGCCTTTTCGACCTGCGACATCTTTCGTCGTTCCCGTGATCCCAAGATGTATTTTCGAATAGGATCTTCAATCTTCCGCGGTCTCTCCGGACCCACTTTGTTCTTCTGATGCAACTTGCGGTTGCGAACCGAGCCTATTCCTTCAAATGTCGCACTCTGCTGCTGCTGCTGTTGCATCAGTTCCTCATCCTCTAGTATTTCCATCCGTCGATTCAAGTTGTCAAAGTCGATCTCTTTTAGAAGGTTCTTAGCCCCTTGTAAATGACTGCTCCACTTTCTCACATCGGCCGCCATTGTTTCATAGTAAGCTAGCAAGAGCGTTCCCGCGAGCGTTGCAACAGATGCTCGTTCCTTGTCATCAGAAATCGCTTTACGAAGGCGACGTAACGAAAAATGATAATGCACATAAGATGAAGTGATTGGATCGTCTGATAACTTTGCTATATGTAGACTCGCTACGGCGAGGAGTGCGTGCAGAAGTAAAGGACTAGATAGTGACATTGTGGGAATTGTGTAACACCATACGTTTTGCGGTCCGTTGAGCTTGGTTCCCGGTATGAAGGCTTGATGCGGGTTGGCTGGATATCTCTCGAATACTGACAAGCTCGGTGCAACGACATAGACCCAATGGCAGAATATCCTTGCAGTTGTCGGGTTCGATAGTGGAGACGCTCCAGCTGCTGGCGAATACCTAATCAATGTACCAGGCTCGGGTAGGAAGCTGCGGAATGTCAAACGGGTACTTTCGTTATTCTGTGTGTATGGAGTAATCGCGGTAGCAATCTTTTGCCGTGGGACGACATCGAGATCCATAGGAACTGATTCATCGTAATCATCTTCGTATTCTTCGTCCTCATCCAGGCTTTCAAACTCCTCTTCTTCTTCTTCGTCATCTTCTCCTTCTTCTTCGTCTTCAAGCTTGGTGTCAGGTACAAGAATATCTTGCCCCTGTCCCTGCTGTTCTTGTACTGTCGTAGAACCTGATATCACAGTAAGCTCAGTTATACATTATCAATTACCTAGGGAAAATCCGTTGTAAAAATATCACAGAGAGCGAGCGTTGCCAATTGCAACGCAACACAAGAAATCCAATAACAACCAGCTAGATTTTATTTCGCGCGAGCACCAAATCTCGTAGGGAAGCCTATGGCTTACCTTTGAATCTGTGCTGATCGTAGTCGGGTTCCGGTTTGTATTGCGTGCTATGGTAATGGCCAGAGGGGTAATTCGCGCCTTGGTATCCGTCGTGTTGACCTTCGTATCCAGAATCGTACGGGTGGTAGCCGTACGGGTGAAGCGGGGAGCCATCAGAAGCGTTACTTGGACGAGAGGGTGCGGTAGTCATAGAAGTGCGATTTGTGACTGGGGAAGCGAGGGAGAAAGAGGCGGACGATGATGCGGATTGAGGTGTGATCTCGTGACTATACGAGTGCCTTGGAGCGTAAGCTGAATCAACATTGGGATGCGTCGCTGAAGTCGCAGATGACGGCCAATGCGATTCGGTGGCAGATAGTGGAGGCGCATGACTTGGGGATACAAGAGAGATGCTCCCGCGGTGAGAAATCCCAGTGTCGATTGGAGAAATTGACGAGATGGATCCTCGGTGTCGTTCGAGGTAAGCACTCGAGTTCGGATCTTGAGGGTACCCAGCAGGGATATCATCCGGCACCTGAGAGACCCCACCGACTGGTGAATGACCAGATGGGGCCCCCGCGTAATACTGAAGATGAGGGGGTATCTGGTTGTGTAGTTGATTCTCAGGAAGTGACTCGTCGGCAATACGACGAGTAAACGGTGCCGGCGCAATCCGCTGCAGATTCATGTTCCCTCTCGCGGCTTGTAGAGCATATGGTAACGTTGGATCCGACCCAGGCAGATACGGGATCTGTGGGTCTGGATACGGATAATATCCCATATTCTCCAGTTGGCCATCTTCGTTACCGAAGCCTCCAAGCTTAAAAACGACTCGTTGACTGTAGCCCTCGCAAACACGCTTGCTCTTCACGCAGTTGTTACATGTTGGTCGCTCTTCCCCACACTTTATACGTCTTTTTCGACATGCTAGACAACGAAATATTTGAGTTAGCAAACGCCTATTGTACGGTGATCTCCATGATAGCGAAGATTGAACGGTTGGTGGTGGGAGAGGTCGTGTGAAAGTGAAGGGTAAGGGAAGGAACAGCCACTTACTCAAGCACCCAGTCTTCGTCCGCTTTTTAGACGCTCGGGTAGGCTTGGACGACTCTCCACCCGCACCTGATTTATCAGGTTGATCAGGAGGTGTTTGCGTCTCAACGTTAGCCGGCTCCGACATGCTTCTGGGTAGTTGGTTTTCAGCAATACGGTGTGAATAGAAAAGATCTGAAGAATGAGGCTCCCCGAAGAGGGAATGCGGCAGAGACTGGCCAGATAGCCGCGTTGCTAATTTAAATCAGAGGTATTGTCTGGATAAAGAGGTTATAACGACGGAGAAAACTTGAAGAAAAGGGAACAGCTTGGCTGACGCAGGTGAGGAGGATATCTTGCTTTACCAGTAGGTTTTAGAAGGTCAGAGGCGCAATTTCCTGTAGAAACCATGGTGAATTAGAAAAATTTAGCAAGAGATCTTAGCAGAGGGTTAATTCTTTTTTTAAACAAAAGTCGCGGAATACTTAAATACTGCTCAGACACAATATACGCTGGTACGTGCTCAAGGAAGCACTGGGGCGTTTTGTGGCACCCAGTTTTCTTGTGTACCTAAAATGCCATAGATTTCTGCCTGAATAAATTTGACCGGGAAGCCTGCAAGCCACCGTCGTTGTCAACTCCGTCATAAGCTCATAGTGGATCTGAAACTGACCTTTTGAGGAATGCACAATACTCGTAAGGCAGCGAATTGATGTATGTACGTTGAATGAAAAGAGAAAGGTCTTGCCTCGACGAGGAGGAAGTTCAAGATTGGATCTGCTTACACGGGACCGGAGTGCAGATGCATGTAATGTACCCTCGCTCCTCGTTTCGTATACGGGCCCCCCAAAAAACCTCGGAGGCTCCACCCTTATGCGCCTTTTTGAACCAGAAAGCCAGAGAAAGAAACACCGGTAGAGCCTAACCGAACCGATTTAAGAACGGGGAGAATGCGTGAAAAATAGCGCCACGATAGCCTCTTAACCATCAACCGCTTAATAATAGTAAAATGCCCAGGGCGGGCGCCGCCATTCGATCACGGCCGACGCCGCGTTTTTCAGCCAATTGAGTCGTGAGAGTGGAGAAACCGACTCGGTCGAGGTTTGAAGCCGCAACACTTTAATTCTTTGCGGAAGGTTGGATATTCACCCGAGCAATGGGAAACGATCAACAGGAAAGCGAACCGGGGGAGTCGGGGAGCCTTTTCTTGTCGAGGTTTTTTTCTGATCGTGCTTTCCTTATGCTGACCCCAAGCCGTCGAACTTTCAGGATGATGTGTGCAGAATCAAGAAGAATCTATTAGTGTGATGCCGATTTTAATAATTTTAAGGCTAATCCCTGTTAAGGGATTCCTGTTTTCCCCATCACTCGCTCGGTCGATTGGACACCCCGACGCAATGCACAATAGCGGAGGTGAGGTAGTGAACGGAAGCTTCGAAGCTAAATAGCTAGGGGTGCATGGAGAGCCGGGATAGTTCTAGTTGAACAAGGAACCGGGATCGGGCATAATTCACTTTTGGCTTTTTCTCTTCACAATGATGGCAAGCTCGCGGGAAAAAGAAGCTTCGGGTCATTGAGAAGGAAATAAGAAAAAGAACTCAAAAAGCAAAATTACTCCGTCGACGGTCATTGAAGTACCATCACCGAGACGGATATGTGCCACTGATGCAAACATCTATTCTTGTTGACCTCGATTTTTCACAACATCGTTATTGTTGGAAAGCTTAGAGTGCTAGCCCCTCGCAGCTGTAGGTGCTAACCCCCCTCTCTTCAAAAATACCTTCGGCGACTGATATCGCCCGCCCCGGCCAATTGCGGCAGCTTCACCAAGCATGAATAGCAGGAGTCAGCCACATTTGACCTTGAGAGATAGCAATTGGTAGCGACGGTATTTTGAGACATTTGGCCTAGGTCGGCTTAGCTAGGGGTTGAATTTTTCTTTTGGGGAACCGAAAAAATCAAAAAATAATGAAATATATTGGGTGTCGCAAGACAAAATGCCTAGCATTGATGTCTATGCTTAAGCATGTATCTAGTTCGCCAGATGGGCAGCTGACAAAACCAAACCAAAATGGGGCATGGTTTAGGCTCATGTGGACGCGAACCTCGTGCGGTGTCAAGTATACCTGTCGCTCTTGATATGATAGCCACGTTTCTCAAGATACGGATATCCTAGACTGTATCCCCATAATACGGCGACATTTTCCTCTGCCGTTGCAGATGTATACATTGGTATACTGTTCGAAACTAGGCCTGTCATTTTAATTTAGCTCCATGCTCGGATGTTCATGGCGAGCCTATATGACCTTGCAATTATGCTTTGGAAACACCGCGGACCCCAAGCTTAATGAAGCTTTTCTTATTGATTTTTGCTTTCTTTCTTCGTAACCGCTCGTTGAGCAACCCTTGGCCAATCTTCGAACTTTCCCAGTTAGTTCCCCAAGAGCGAGAAGAAGAACATGTAACGTCCTTTACATAGCTTTCATTAAAAAAAAAAAAAAAGGACGCTGGTAGGCCTTCGCGGAAACCACTTCAATTGGAAACATCATCATCATCATCCAAAAGATTGGTTTATTCTCCTGAAGCCGACAGGTGCTCGGTCGAAACACCCTTGCCGTGCGTTGGGAAGAGGGTGAAAAAAGCTCGAAGACCCCTGTGCCTGGTCGTTCTCAATATATTGCCCACTTGAAGTATTCCAAATAAGCCTTGCCCGGCCTCTTCGGAGGTTGTCTCTGGATTTTTCGATAATCAATGGGAACCCCGGGAGCCGGCTTATTGGAACAATCCCAGCATCCAGATTCGTGTGAGACGTGATCTTTGGTCTGAGCGTTAACGGTTCGGCATAAAGTTAAATTTCTCCTCAAGATAGACTTTGCAGGCCACATGCCATGAAAGGAATCTCCCTGTGTAGCGAGATTTAATCGACCATTTTATGCGACGGCTTCGAGCCGGGCAGACACCTGTCAAAATCGAAGGTCGATACAGTTATCTGGGTCACTGACCCGCTGTGATAACGGGGCTCTCCTGAACCCTTGCAGACGGATTCCGCAGCTGGCGTTCGTTCATCCAGAACTCCGGTATGTGGCGGTGCCGGCCGCTGTCTATATTCAATTCCGGGGCATGCCCAAAGATGAAGCAAGATTGCACAGCTGAGTGCTTGAGCTTCTGGTCGTACGATGGCCCTTCGCTCATCTCCTTGGAACTATGGAGGGACGAGCTCTCTTGAGACATAGCAAAGTTCAACTATAGCGCAAAAATAGAATCAGCGTTTTTAATGTCGCACCCATGGGATTCGTATGATACTTACATCGACGATGACCCGCGTGTCTCCACAGTTGGAGCAGACCGCCGGTTGATTCGCGCCAGGTAGCGTGGGTTGGACAATGTGGCGGACCAGGACCGGGTGTACCGAAGCACGCTAACCGCACTGAATTTCCTTCCCCAATCAAACGACTTTTTTTTTTTTCGCCCGCTGGGGTCCACTTGCCAGTGGTCTTTTTTTTTCTCTCTCTGCGACAAACCTCATCGACGCCATATCATCCCTTCCACACCGCCGCTATGTTTGCGGTACCCGCCTTCTCGTCCCTTTCATCCGCGTCGCTCAAGTCTAGTTTCGACAAGGGAGCCGGCTTTAATGCCGATGTACCAGCCAATGCTCCCAACCCAACCCTCCCAAAGTCGAATCATCGGAAAAGAAAACGGTCACAAGCCGCTGAAAGTACTGCGGTAGTCGATATATCACCAGAAAATATTGGCGAACTATGGAGCAAAGTCGTGGAGGGGAATTCCGGGTCTCCCGTCAGGAACACCAGCGGTCCAGAGGCCAGCGCTGCAGACGAGGCATCGGACGCTACCAGCAGGAAGAAGGATAAGAAGGACAAGAAACGGAAAAAGCGAAAACATGAAGACGCTGACGACGACCCAGCACTTAAGAATAAAATCGATCACGAGTACAAGCCTTCGGAGGCAGTTTCAAATGGCGAACCGGAGTCTCTGAAACAACAACTGTCAGGCCCACAGCATAGTGGAGGTGAAGTCGCCGAAGCTCGCATGAGCATCAACACCAAGCGAAATGATGGCAACAAAACCGGGAGACGAGATGAGAAAACCAAGCACAAGAAAGATAAAAAGCAGGATAAGAAGGAAAGGCAAACAAATGGCGACGATCCTTCAATGGGGACTTTGACAGCTGCTGCCGAGGAGCCAGAAGCTGCTGTGGTCGGCACCTCGAAAGCACCAACATTGACCCCGCTACAAGAAAAGATGCGCCAAAAGCTTTCAGGCGCACGATTCAGGCACCTCAACCAGTTGTTATATACTACACCTTCGAAAGACTCGTTAACTCTCTTCAAGAGCCAACCTGAGATGTTCAGAGACTACCACGCCGGATTTAGGCAACAAGTGGAATCGTGGCCGGAGAACCCCGTCGACATATACATCAAACGTATATCTACGCGGGGTAAACTACGAGATTCTGGGTTTCGAAGCGGAAAGCATAAAGCAAACTACATATCTTCGGTCAATGCCAACCCGTTAGGCTCAAATAGGTTCCAAGATGCGATGGAATCTTTGCCTTTACCGAGAGCTAAGGACGGGTTTACCACGGTCATCGATTTAGGTTGCGGCGAGGCCGCTCTAGCGAAGGCTATCACGAGCGCTAAGCCTCGTCCCAAGATCAAGGTTCACTCGTACGATCTTCACGCTCCAAATCCGTTAGTTACGGTGGCAGATATCGCGAACTTACCCCTACGAGATGGCTCGGTAGATGTTGCTATATTCTGCTTAGCGCTTATGGGAACCAATTGGCTAAAAATGGTCGAGGAGGCTGTCAGAGTAGTGAGATTCGGTGGCGAGGTCTGGATCGCAGAGATCAAGAGTCGATTCGCTCGTGCAAAGGTTGGACAAAAGGATGATAGTAACAAGGAAGGAAAGAAGTTTAAAGGGAAAAAGAATGCGGCTAAAAATGCCAAGGACGATACGAATCCGGTTGATGCGTTTGTTGAAGAACAGGACGGGAATGCGGATCAAAACCGTTGGGCAGCTGGCGAACAGAGTTTTATTGAGGCTCTTGCTCGACGAGGGCTAAGGTTGAAGAATAGGAATGGCTCGAACAAGATGTTTGTCTTGCTCGATTTCGAGAAAGTCGGTGGCAAGAATAGTGCGAGCTTCCAAATACCCCCAAAGCCGGACATGCATGGACGGATCAGTAAAAAGTTCCACACGAACGACGAACCGGAGGTTGATGAAGATTCCATCCTGCAGCCTTGCCTTTACAAGCTTCGGTAACTTAGAGCCCAATTCTTGTATTATTCTAAGCATATGTACAAAATATATATACCAAATCAAAGCTCTATTACCGGAGATACTCTATGTTCTCTCAAGTCACTTCTTGGATACCGGTGCATATTTCGTTCCGTATTCTCTCATTTGCTTCTTTAGGTTTTCATCCGGAACCCCAATTATCAGATCCTCAAGCGTGATTATTGCCGTCACTGGCACTTGGTATTCCAACTTGCAGTTCTCCATCGCACTATTTTCCCCGTCTGTAGTTCTCTCTTGCCTATCGAGACAAACGACGATACCAGCTAGGATACCACCTTCTGCTTTGATGATATCTGTCGCTTCTCGCATAGCGGTTCCAGCCGTGATGACGTCGTCTACAACCAGCACCCTCTTTCCCTTCAATTGATATCCAACGATCCCACCGCCTTCTCCGTGATCCTTCTTTTCCTTGCGGTTGAATGAGTATCCGACGTCTAAAAACTTGTCGTCTAAACTACCAAGCCTTGAGCATACTAGCGTCGCCAATGGGATACCCTTGTACGCCGGTCCGAAGATTACGTCGAACTCTGGGAGGGTCGGATCTTGGATAAGGGTTTGAGCAAAGGCATCAGCGAGACAGGTGAGGGATCGGGCAGTGTTGAAGAGTCCGGCGTTGAAGAAGTATGGCGATTCCCGGCCGGATTTGAGGGTGAAGGAACCGAATTTGAGGATCTGGGAGCGGATGCAGAGGTCGATGAGCTCTGACTTGTGTCGGGGAAGCTGGGTCGAGGCCATTTTGATATCAAATGGCCTTTATTGATTGGTCTATAAGCTCGTAGCTGTGAGGGCTTCGAAAGTCACGGACTGGCGAAGAGTTTTATGAGTTGACGATCGACTGGATCGGCGCTGTTTGTAACGACAAGCGCAACGCAGACGGACCTCGCCGTAGACTCGGTTTACTTCACGTGGCGGTGGGACCTGTATCTTACTGTGATAAGGTAGACGCATCATCGCGCATGAGGCTGACGACTTCTCTGAACACGATACATATCAAAGTAGACGCTCTGCCTCGAGATACACCCATTCCTTCGCTTCCTCCGTTACACAACTTGTTCCCACACGGCTTGCCATCCAGCTGCTACAACTGGCTGGGTCTTGGGTGACCAACATCGGCTAGCTTGCCTGCATACATCAACTGCAGGGGAAGCTCTCCAGTCGCCGCTGGTGATTGGCGGTCCGACTAAAGCGGAGTCCGGGGCAAGAGTTTCCATGGACCGAGTATCGACCGAGAAATCTCTTCCCTCTCCATGAGCTTCCAGTCGCTGCTACGGCTATTCGGGGGAACAGAGACCGGCTGCGTGAAATATCAATCAATCAACCTCAGCTCGGTCTTTTCCCGTTCAACATCGTCCCGACTTTTCCTAGCTTCATATTGACTACCGCCGTCTCTAATTTTCCAAGTTGTCGTCCCATTTGCTCAGATTCGTTGGGTAGCTAGGGTGTTTTCGCTAGCTGCTGTTACCTGTCCAAAGGTCCTCCTCCGATTCCGGGAACCCATCAGAGCTTTTTTCTCGCTACCCCTGCACAAAACCACCCCAGGCTCTGGTTAGCACGTCGAAAACTTTCTGCTCCCACTTTTCCACACTCGGAGCCTAATATTGGATGGAGAGATTCTCTTACTAAATGCTGCTGCTGCATCAATAAGGGTCGAACCTACCCTTCGCTTCTTTTCTTTTTTACCTGGCTTCTTATCGATTTCTTCCCTCCCGTACATCCCCACTCGCTTCAATATTGTAGCTATCAGCTGTCATTGCTTCGTTGCTGGTTCTGCGAGCTTTGGTACTTCTCCGCATCCTGAAATATGCATATCAAAGATAAACTCGCTGCCTGCGAGAAGGCCGGCAAGCCATGCTTTTCATTCGAGTACTACGTACCCAAGACGGCTCAGGTATGCAAATTATACTGCCATCCCTTTCCAAGCTGGTTTTTTCGTTGCTAATAGATTGATTCTGCAGGGAGTCCAAAATCTTTATGATCGTACGTTATACCTCGAAAGCGGGAACTTCTGCTATCGGATTGAAACTCATCTGACCATGACTGAATAGGTATGGAACGTATGGGATCTTTCGGACCTCAGTTCATCGATATCACATGGAATGCCGGCGGCCGATTAAGCAACCTCACGACCGAGATGGTCAATGTCGCTCAAACGGTGTACGGTCTAGAAACATGCATGCACTTAACATGCACTGGTATGGAGAAGGAGAAGGTCGACAATGCTCTCAAGGAAGCATATAATGGTGGTTGCACCAATATTCTCGCTGTACGTTCCCGCGCATCATTGATAGGAGGAGTACGAGTTTGTGCTACCGCGGTTAGCTTTTACTGACGATAGGCTTTTGGGCTCTAGCTCCGAGGTGACCCACCCAGAGAGAACGAGAAATGGTCAGCTGTTCCTGGAGGATTTCGATACGCGAAAGACCTTGTCAAGCATATCCGAGAAAAGTATGGAGATTACTTTGATATCGGCGTTGCGGGGTACCCTGAAGGCTGCGATGACCAAGAGGATCCGGATATCTTGCTCGATCACTTGAAAGAGAAGATAGATGCTGGTGGCACCTTTATCATCACACAGATGTTTTATGACGTCGACATTTTCCTGGATTGGGTTAAGAAGGTTAGAGCGAAGGGAATCACTGTTCCAATTATCCCTGGTATTATGCCAATTCATACATACGCTGCTTTCATTCGACGCGCGACTTGGACAAAGATCAACATACCGGAAAAATGGATGAAGGCCCTTGAGCCTGTGAAGAACGACGATGTTGCTGTTAGAGATATTGGTCGGGATTTGGTGGTAGAGCTGTGTCGAAAGATCCTCGCCTCGGGTATCAACCAGCTGCATTTGTAAGATGGCTCTTGAACAAGATGATTGTTAATGGGACTTGCGCTGACTGTTATTGCTAGCTACACCATGAACCTGGCGACCGCCACTCGTATGGTTTTGGAAGGTCTCGATTTTATGCCAAGCCTGGAAGCCCCAGAACCCCCAGCGTTGCCGTTCAAGTCGTCTCTTGGCCTTGGAAGAAGAGATGAAAATGTTCGCCCGATCTTCTGGAAAAACCGCCACAAGTCATACGTCGCAAGAACCCAAGAATGGGACGAGTTTCCTAACGGTAGATGGGGTGATTCCAGATCACCTGCCTTTGGCGAACTCGATACGTACGGAATCGCCCTTAAGGGATCTACTGAACAAAACATCAAGCTATGGGGTCATCCTGAAACTGCCGCTGATATCGCAGACCTCTTTGTCCAATACATGGACGGCAAACTTGATACCTTGCCTTGGTCCGATAGCCCTATCGACACCAGTGCCAACCCTATACGTCCCCGGCTTGCGGAGTTGAATAAGCGTGGTTTCCTGACTACGAACTCTCAATGCGCACTCAATGGTGTCAAATCATCTGATCCAATTCATGGATGGGGACCCAAGAACGGATATGTTTATCAAAAGATGTATCTCGAACTTCTTGTCTCGCCTGAAGTTCTCAGTGAGCTTATCACTAGGATCGAGAGAACCTCTGACTTGACATATTATGCAGTCAATAAGGCTGGTGTTCTACATCACAATGCCCCAGCTGGAGGCGGCCCCAATGCTGTCACTTGGGGAGTCTTCCCAGGTAAAGAAATCGTCCAGCCGACAATCGTTGAACTTATCAGTTTCTTGGCTTGGAAGGATGAACTATACCGTCTAGGAGAGGATTGGGCGGCGTGTTACCCACAGAGCTCTCCAAGTCGTCACATCATCAGCAGTGTAATGGAGAATTGGTCCCTCGTCAACATTGGTATATTAACTAAACCTCCCTACAAGACTATTGAACAAATCACTAACGACACCTCTAGTGAATAACAATTTCTTAGACAACGATTCTATATTCGATCTTTTCGACGGCCTCAAAGTCGATAGTCTCAACGAAAAGATTCCAGTAGATGAATACCTCCAGAATCTCAAAATTACCAACGGCACGAACGGCACTTCAGTGAACGGGGATTCTCACAGCACCTTAGTGAACGGCACATCTCAAACCAACGGTGCCAAGGCATAAATATCTCTTACACCTTACCCATTCTCTACGATTCAACATTGTTAATACTTGCGTAACAACAACAAACCGATTACGATCATTGAACGAATTTACTTTGCTTTGGTCGTTTGTTTCTTTTTAATAAAACATAACGAATACCTGAAGTTGATATTCAGGCACCGCAACCGGCGTTTCAACAACATGATGGGGGTTGTTTTTCAACAAAAAATGGAGTTTTCATCGCTTGATATTGTTTTAGTTGCTTTTCTGACCTTTTTTTTTTTTTTTTTTTTTGAAAATGCGCAAGGAAAGAGAAAAGTTATTCAACAACTAACTGTAAAAGACGCGGAAGAAGAAGCTAGAGTTCACAGAGTCATTCTTCAACAATGATATCCAATTTTGCGAGTACTATCTTTCTTTCTTTTACTTACAGTGGAAAGATGAGATTATTTGTGTTCCTATCTTTTTTCTCAAAGATACGTACTGTTTTTGATTTACTCGGCTGTAGCGTCTAGATCTCTGCTTTCGTTTTCCCCTTTCCTTGCCCGGCGTTCTCTCCAATGCATCAACTCATACTCTATGTCTTCCTTGTTTCTTTCCTCTTTTTGTTTTTCTTTCTGTTAAATATAAAATCTTGGAGATAGTCACGGCGGTGGTGGGGGTGGGGATAAAGGCGTTTCAACACGTTGACGTTTCATTTTATAGACGTTACAAAGAATATTTTTTTTATTATCATCGAGCAGGATTATAGAAGAGCGGCAGAGATTTTTGGACAAGAAATTTCAACAATATAATATCTATTGATTATCTACTATAATAAACCTGATGGTTATTTAAATGGTAATTTGGCCGCGGGAGAAGGGATGTTATCTGAAGAAAGTGTTTTTTGATGAATTCAATCTATTGTACAGAATTATTTTTCGGTCTTTTTGCCACATTTAGCTTTAACATGTTACGATGGGATGGAACAGTTAATGTACCAAACATCCTATGAAAAGAAGAGATCGAGAAAGAAAAAAAAGCGAAAGTGGGACATTATGGATTTGTTTATAGCGGTATATTAAGAAAAGAGACAGGAAGCCAGGGTAGGGAAATGGGACAGAAAACACCATTTCTTCATCGCTTTCTTTTTTGTATACATTAGAAGTTTAAAGAAAAGAGCAGAAAACAAAAACAAAACTCCGTAAAAGATAAAGAATACATAGATTCGTGAAAAGAAAACAATAAAACAAAAAAAAGATACAAAAAGCAAGCGACAAAAAGGCATTATACCCTCTTCATCTCGATCACCAATCTCTCAAGCTTTTCTCTGATGGCTTCGTCCGCAGAACCAGTCAAGATACCCTTATACCTCTCCAAAGTAGATATCACATACTGCTTCTTAAACCCTCCTTCGATCTGATCCCCTCCGCCGAACAAATTGGTCTTAGTTCTCCTCTTCATCGCGGTCTTAAACCACTTGTCAGCGACGTAGATAGCATCTCTGACCAACTTCTTCCTATTCGACCCGTTGAATGGAACTTCGTCACGGTAAAACATCCCATCAATGATCCTGAGCAATAATTCCGGACTGACGCCCGCATCCATGAAGGTTTGCGGAACCCATGAAGTATGCATCGTGTCCGGAACATTCTCCACAGCGTAAACTTCAAGCATAGGAACCAAGTCCTCAGGTGGGAAGATGTACTCGGACAACGAAAATCTCTGTCCGAGACTCCTGAATTGATCCGAAACAACCTCGTGAGGATACTTTGACGGATCGGCGACAGCGTCGTCGTGGAGCTTTTGCAAAAGGGCTTGCCATACTCGCTTAATCTCGTGAGTGCCATGATAGTCAGCACCTTGGAAGATCTGCAAGCATATATCCCAATAGCCATAAGGATCCGCGAAACGGTTGAAAAGCTAGGTGAAAAAACGTTAGCCTCGTTCGTATACACACGGGAGTTAAATGACTATTACTTACATCCGTCATGGGAAGTAATTCACCATCCAACACCGCCTCAAGCTCCGCCAATTTGTTGGTACTAATTCTCTTGTCATCTCTGACCCTTCGGAGAACATCCGCCTGGATCATAGCGACATCCATCTCCTCTTGAATCCTTTGAAGAAGGTCGTTCATGGCTTGGCGAGAACCAACGGGGCATCGACAATTGCTAAGGCCGCGGGCTCTGCTTAGATACTCAATACGCTTATCCAATGGAATCTCGAACGGGCTCATAGCCAATTCCCTAAGTGTAGCAGCAGCATCATAATAAATCTCCCGTCGTGAGTAGTACTGCCAAAGCAAATCCGCATGTTGGATAGAGCTGGTAGCCTTCCTTTGGAGATACGGGATAATCGTGGGCCCTTCGAAACTGAGAAGTTTCTCTGAGAATCCTCTGTCAAAGAACCAGTCGAATAGACAAGATTGAAACACTTCATCATCGGATTCCCATACAACTTGATAAGCCAGTTGATGTCGGAGCTGAGCGTCTGTTGGAAGACCATCAGCAGTGGTTGGAGATCTGCTAGCCTCATCATCAACAGCCTGAAGGACAGGGAATATTGTTTCATAGATGGCAGCTCTAGCAAGGTATTGTTCGCGTCTCGGGTCATCCGCTGGTGAGCCATCCAAAAGGAAGGAAAGCGCAAGATTTCCGCGGTCAGATTCCTTCGCGACACTTAATGCGAGGCGGATGGCACCTATTTTAGAGGGAAATTAGTAAATTCATCGTCGAATTTCACATAGAACGAGGAACTTACCTGACGGATACTGTAGGCTCAAGAATTCCGCCATGGCATCCTTGAGGGTCTCCAAAGATAGAGTAGATGCAACCTGCGAGAAGAGACGCTCACTCTCTTGGAGCAATCGTATCTTGCTATCCGGATCCATCATATCTCGAGCTTTCCTGAGCTGCTCAATCGCCTTGTACAAGACAACATCATCGGCGCTACAGAAGCTTCCGCATCGTTTCCGGAGGGTATCCGCAACAATATCAACGCTAGCTCCAGCCTGTATGTTACGATTGACCATTGCTGCAATCAGTTCTTTAGCGAGTCCGCGGCCATTCTCGGTCGTGAACAGTTTTTCAAATGTGAGATCCTTCACTTGGGGTTTGATGACGTCGGGCAGCAAGCCGATTACTTCATCCAGCTTGTCGTCAAGCAGAGTTAGGACGAAAGAAATAGCCTCAATCATGGCGGAAATGAGCTGGACCAGCGAGTGCAAGGCCCTATGCTCTGCCTGTTGCGCGACCTCTTCAACTCGACTTCCAACTCGCATCAAAGACTCTGCACCCGACAGTCCCTCAATATAAGAACGATTCTCCGCCAAGAATTCTGATAACCTCTGCAATTGTTCTTGAGTAACTTGCAACTTGCTAACAGAAACACCAGCAGAAAAAGTCTCTCCGCCACCTGGAGTTGCTGCTGCGTTTACAATACGAAGCTTCCATATAGAACGGACGATACGAGTAGTATATATCGCGATGCCATCATGTCGGCCAGACACTCTAACACTATCCAGGGATGGGACCGACGTAGAGTCGTACTCATTTTCTACTCGCGCCTTTCCTCCAAATTCAATAAAGTATTTTCTTGCAGACTCCGCGACTTCTGTATCGGTGACCTTGCCAATCGCACGGGAATCGAAGGTTTCAGCTGACAAGGTACCGCAAGCAACAGCCAAAGACGTGGCACATCCTTCCGACCTGCCATAGTTGTCGAAGAACTTCCGGATCTCCCCTTCTACTCCCGCGCTAGTTGCATTAGAGGAACCATACTTGATAGAATTCGCAAGAATTTCGACGTATCGACGACGTTTGACGATATGAACTCCAGTGTTCGTGAGAATGGCGATTTCGGTGGGTGCTTGATCAAATTGAACCGCCATTTCGTTACCGAATCCGGCCGGGTTTGGTGATGCGGCAAAAGCAGGTGTAAGTAATTGGATTGCCTCAACACGGCTTTCAAGATCTAACCAAGATCCGACTTCATAGAGGGTCACTTGCTGCTGCGAAGTCTCCGAAATGAAGCTAATCTTGGCAGAATCCGGTGCCGACATGTAGAGCGAATCGGAAAGTTCCTCCTTTGCGACAAAGCAAAGAGAATATCCTGGTGCGAACACCGATGCCTTCCTGGTTGTTGTCAGGGCCGTTGATGTACCGGGGTCGCCACGCCCGTTCTTCTCACCGGCCGGTAAAGGAGGGAGGCGGATGTGGGTAGCTTGCATGTCGGATGGGGCGCTCGGTTCGCTGCTGTACTGAGAGCCATACGCTGAAGCGGCGCTGAAGTACAACCGACAGCCAGTTGTAGTTGTTCCTACGAGATTAACCCTTCGACCTTGTTGGGCTGAGACTACACTGATGGATACAAATGGAGTGGTGCGATCGAGAATTCTGGGAAGACCGTGTGCCACTCTGATATGTGACAGTGCTCGTTCAAATGGAATTGTGATGGCCAAGTTGAGAACATTGCCAGCCTTTAGATGGAAGACCCTAATAGTCGACGTTGAGGATAAAGTATACAGCAGGTTTCGGCTATCGTCAATGACCATCTGCACTGTGTGTTCCGATGTTTGTGGGCCTGAAAGGAAAGATATCTTCGGGGCAAACTGGGCCATTATTCCATTTTGCGTATGGCATATCTTTCCACATCGCGGTTGAAACCAGCCCTCATCCTCTTTATAGGTCAGTTCATAAACTTCGTTGTCCACGGTGCCTGTGAAAAATATTCTGCCGGTTTTAGCTGAACCTTCCATAATGTTCACATTGATGCCCTTGGCGCTCAATGTCATATTTGTTTTGTAGATTTGGATGTCGCAACCGTTGAATGGTCGGCCATTCGGAGTCGCTGATACTCCAAGAAGTGTGATCTCTGTGCTAGTGGCAACTAGAAGAACATGCGTGACGCTATCGACGAAGACTCCCGGCCGCGGTTTCAGTAGATTCACTGCGAGAATGTTGTTTCTCGTCGGTTCTGCGTATTCTTGAAAGTCACCTCCGCTGGAGAAGTTCCAAAGATAGAGCATATGATCGACTGTTATCCACGCTCGCCCAATCTCCGCAAATAAGCCCATCTTGGTGACAACTTGGACTTGATTATAAGCCTCAAATATTTGATCGGGGATTTCGAAAATGTTTGTTCGATGGAAAGCAGCACGTTCTTGATCAGTGTTCTCATACTGGAACGATATGCCATGGGCTAGGATCTTATCAAACTCGGGATACCTAGATTCGGATGCTAGGTGTTCGTTTACAGTCTTCGCTGCCCGTGGTATCGGTTTCAAGTTATCAGTCGACGGAGGCGCCTGAGTGGGAACCAAGGCTCCCTGATACCGTTGGTCTCGCATCGAGCCACCAGGCCCAAAACTCATCGCTTGGGCGGGTCGAGGTAGTGAAGGGTAGTGAGGTTGCGGCTGCGGTTGTAATGCTCGTTCTGGGTTCTGTCTTGACTGTGGGACACCGCTCTCCGGCCGAGCAGCGACAGACGACCCTGCCATGTTATTATAGAAGAAACTCGGGAACTCGGTTTGCGTCTCCATGATTACAGCCGAGCAACTGAGCCTCCCGGAGGATTAAGATGAGTGATTATAGACGTGACGGATGCGAACGGTCTAGCGTCAGGTCGTGTCTGCGACTACACACGTGGTCATGTACTTTGAGTCCGGAGTGATCTGGCGCTCCGGTCTCTCCTGGTGTTAGGGGACGTTATGCGCGCGGGAACGTACTGGTTCAATCGAAGGACGGGTTTAAAGGAAGAAGTCGCGCTTGATGATATGATTGGGCGATTGAGAGGAGAGAAGGAGGGAGCGCTCGATGCAGCGACGGGGTGGTGGAAGGGAGCGATGGGAAAGGGTCGATGAAGGGGAGTGAAGAAACCGCGGAATGGCTGGCTGGCTGCTGTGGTTGGTGTTTACACCAGAAAACGCGAGAAATTTCGCCCAACACAGCAATTCGTACCTGAACCAGAAAGAGCCGCATCTTGACGCTTGGAAGGGCACGTTTATGGTAAGGTTGAAATGACATGTATATAGGCAAGGGGAAACTTTTGATTCGACTATTCTACAATCATGTCTGTGTTCTTTTTACAATTCGTTTGTCTGTACAGTAGACTGCGGTTACATGTATCAACATTCATAGAGGCTCCAGCGCCCCCTTGTCTTGTAAAGGCGGTGTCCATTTCTCTGCTTTCGTTCGCCATACCGTCCTCCGCCATAAACCATCGACTATTGTAGGGCAACCACCGCCAACAGCGTTACAATGGCGAGTTAGAGACAATAGTACCCGCAGACGTCACGAGACTGTGTGCATTTATTGTTGCTTCGCTTCTCTCTCCTTCTTTCTGAGAGCACGCTTGCGAATATCTTCATGCATGCTCTTATTGACTTTGATCGTACTCGCGCTTCCCAAGCCGGCGAGATTCTCCATTGCCCAGTGCATCACAGCATGGCTCCAATATGGAGTAGATACGCCAACCGTATTACCAACATAAACACCGATTTTACCCAAGGCCGCCTTGACAAAGTTCTTCGGATTTGGGATTGTCATGCTCGCCCTTCGGACCTTGCTCATCGCTGACGTGACGAGATAACTGGTGACCAAATCAACGTGAACATTGTGCGGCGCAAGTTCCGCGGACAATGCGACGGACCAGGTACTCAGGAATGCCTTGCTGCCTGAGTATGTAGCCAAAAGGGAAGTCGGGGTGAGTCCGGCGAAAGAACCCATAGTGAGAATGAGCCCGCGCTTGCGAGAAACCATTCCGGGGGCGACGATCTGTGTTACGCGAAGCGTGGCGATACAATTGATGGTGATGATATCTTTCATCTCTTGCTCTGGAGTCTCCAGGAATACTGTGGGAATGTCGTGACTCCTGCCGACATTGTTGACCAGAATGGCGACGTCTCTGCTCTTAGTGGCCGCGGCAATTTTTGCGTAGTCTTCATCGCGATTCGCGGCAAAGTCAATTGGGAGATAGTCGGTTTGCACGTTATATTTAGACTCGAGTTCCTTGCCAATTTCCTGAAGCTTTGACGCCGTCCGCGAGATAAGCAATATGTTGAAGCCCTTCGCCGCTAACTGGTGAGCGTACTCCTTGCCGATGCCTTCCGAGGCGCCAGTGATGACCGCCCAAGAGCCTTTCGGGCCAAATTTTCGAAGCTAGAGAGCGAACACCGGTCAGCAAATTGTTATTGTAGGGATATGCGAATAGATATATAATTTATTTGAAGGGGGGCTTCCATGTTCGTACCGATTTCCCTGGTTGGATGAAAATGGCAAAGACAGCTTGCAGCAGCCTGAAGAGCCAGTATAAGACAACAGCCCCACCGAAATATGCGAGACTGGTTTTTGCAAGACGAATGTGCCTTGCATCGAGCGAGATCGCCATTTTAGAATTCGATTCAGGGGCAGCTCGATCGAAACTGAAGCCGAGTATCGATTGGAAGCAGAGAAACGAGGAGAGACAGACGAGAGACACCGGGGGGTAGCAAAGATAATAATAAGGTCCGCTCACCACGAGCTTGTTTTTGGGTGAGGAAATTCGGTTGGGAGCGCAGACTATTGGACCGCGAAATTTAAAATCTCACCTGTCACAAGCCAAGCGAGCGTTTGATTACGCTCTCACATTTGGGCTGTCTGATCGAAGCCGAGCCCCCCTTTGGCAGAAGGAGTGCTACGCGTCAGCGGTGGCCGTTCTTGGGAATGTTGACGCCCCGCCAGCGAGCCACAAAGGATACTGTATATGATATGTTATGGTCTGGCCTCGGTGCCGAAGCCGACTCGGCCGGAAGATGGATATCGTATCACCACGGTACTGGACCTCGCCGTATCCACAAAGCGTCGCCAGTCGGCATTTACCGCGAGTCAGGCAGGAGGCCAAGAGCGGTGAGGGAGGGCGAGGAGGGGCGTGGAAGAGCAGGGACCAGAATTGACACTGTCATCGAAGAGTCAAGTCGAGTTAGCGGCAAATGTGCCGAGAGCAGTGGTGCAACACAACACTCTCTTCCACCACACTTGTCCCAACCCGCCTAACTGAACCGCTCCAGCGGCAATATAAAAACCCCCAACGTCGACGGAAAAAATAAAAAAACGCTGGTGGAGACGCTGCCTATGTCTCGGCACAGCGATGGGAATCGTCTACCAAGCCATCCATACCACCCGGTGACAGACTCTGCAGAAGAGGGGCTCGCATCGCCGGTACGATTCGGCCGGTGTGGCTTTTGATTCGCTTCGTGGAGGGATCGTGACCCCAATGGACCCGACAGTCTGGTTCATCCGCATCCCCTTAGCTCAGTCCCGCAAAACCCCAAAAGAGTATCGCACACAAGTGATTCCGGTGTTTAGAGTCCGAGATAGCATGGCGTGTGATGTGGATCAAACTTTGTGATTTGTCTCTGTGAGGATGAATTGATTTCAGCGCATAAAAAGAAGAAAAAAGATGCGAGCTGCACTTCGCGGAGATGAGAAAATTCGCACCTGTACCAAGGACGTCCCACGCTTCTTTTTTTTAAACAAAAAGCCCATCTTCTTGAATAATTACCCATCGGACCTCCTGATCCGACCCAGTCTCGAAATATCGACAATCTGGCTCCCCAGAAACGCTAATTCGATCCGCTGTTTCAAGACCGCGCCATCCTGCTCGTCGACCGTTTTCTGCCTCTGAACGCTAAAGCCCCAACGGCTCTTCGTATTCTCTCTAAAAAATTTTCGTTTGCATCTTGCATCTTGCATAAAATGTGTCCCCCCCCTCCCCCAGACGTGAACCTGTAAGTAAAATTTTTTGTGCGAGGGTGACACCTCATTATACATGCGCATGCACATATTTTGAGAGATGCGAGGGGTTATCGTCACCCCTCCTTCGCAAGAACGCAGGAAATATCTTCTGGCTAGGCAATGGTGGTTGCAGATACGCATAATCTATGCAATATTCATGTCAGTTATTGGAATACGGCAGGCAGACTTGAGCGCTTTAACCCGGCATTTTTCTTACTGGTTCGTTTCCAATGGACAGGAAGATATTCGAAAGGAAGGTCAGACCCAGTGCGTCCGTGTCGCTCATCTCATATAAAGAAGAAGGAATGCCTGTACCCAGTTTCCGCGGGCAATACATATATAAGTATATATTTATGCTCGAGCAGGTCGCAGAGGTAGAGACATATGGGGCGTAGCTGACAAAGTGCGTAATATAACGTGATAGATCATCCAATTATACTGGAGAAACCGAGCCACTCTAGCACGGGCTAGCTGAAAGGAGGATGCCCCCACTTTATCACCAAGACGTCTCTGGAACGTAGATTATGTCGGGGTTTCCATTGGCTCACAAGGTAAGGTTGTTATAGCGAGCTTTTGCCTCGCGACGGTGGTTCTGGGCCTGATATGTCGAGATATCACAAACAATCCATCCATTTCCCCTCTGTCGCCTCCCGCCACAGAGATCCGACATCCCAATCATCCGACAGAGCTCCAATCCGATTCGCTACCCAATCCCGGTAGCGGGGGGGCGGTTCCGCCTGGTTAAAACGAGGATACGTGAATGGTTAAAGAACGAGCGGTTAATGGGCTGACAGTGTGTATTGTCCACCTGGGGATTACAGTGCAGCCTATTATATCACCACCACGAAGATCTCACTACAAAGCCTAAGCCCCAAGCCCGGGTACCACCACCTTGGCTTTGCAACGTTTTCATCCCATCAAGGATCAGAGAAGTAAATGGATTCAATTCTTGGACTCTACAGACGCACATTCGCTTGTCCTTCTATGCACACCGCTAATGCATCAATGATGATATCCTTTTTTGTCTTTCCTGTCATATGCCCTTTGACCTCTTTTGTTTTCCGCTTTAAATGCTCCCGCCGCCTTAAAAAAAAACTAGATGCAATGAAAACCAGATACGCCGACGATAATGCTGCTACTGCTGATGACGGATTCTCGACTCAAAACTCGCCAGACGAATGCTTCGACGATGAAGAATGGGTATTCGCGCGAATCCGGATACGAGGCTCACTGCCCGACTATTCGACCTCATGGTTTCTTCCCAATAACAACATATCTGCAGCAACAAGTTAGCGTCACTTAGTTAAAGCTATAATCAGGCGAGGGAGAGAGTGCATCGCTGTTGGTATCAGAGGTAATATCCACCGATGAACTCGTCCATGTGCGATCTAGGTCAAGAGGGTCACCTGCTTACAATGGGAAATAGGGACGCAGACTTAAGTCGTCAATTTCGTTACGAGCCCGAGCAATCAAAACATAGAACTGCTCCAATGACATGGCGTGCCGATTCCGAGATGAGCCAAGTCGTTCCGCAGTCAAGGGCCATAATGCCATAGCATTTATAATTCCCTTCGCATTCTCCGTGTTCAGATTACCGATTTCACGATCCCGTTCATCTAAAGCTCCATGTCAGCGCAACCGACTCCTGATGCGGGGTCCCCTCTCATCGACTCACTGCGAGACCATCCGCTCAATGGGAGAGGGATCATTCGGCTTTGAACTTCAACAAAACCTGCATTTTCCATCAAGGTTTGAAGTCTAGTCGGCGCTCGCAAATCCTTCCGTTCCTGGAGGACCTCGAGATAGGTCTGGCTCCACCTTCGAAGTCCATGCTCTTCGGTCAAGGTGCCATTGTCGGATTGAACGTTGAAATATATCTCAACCATCTGAAGCCAGCCCTCGGACTTGAGAACCCTAAAACGAGACCAGGAAACGTGAGTATTCTACCCGGATGGAGTCGTGGAACTGCTATACAGCAATGCTAACCTGAAGCAGTCACTGACGTATCCGGGCCATCGACTCTTGTTAATGCCGGGGGCCACAAGTCTGGAGTGTACAAAGTCAAACTCGTTGGGTCTAAAACTGAAGGGGTCGTTCAAGTCGTCGACCTTGGATTAAATGGTCAGCTACTTAGACAGATGGCAAGCAGAGGGGGTTTTCGGAGTCTCTGTTGGGTCATATGAGCTGCCATGATGCTTACCTGGCACCAAAGGTTTCCCGGTGTCTCTTCGGGCTTGAGGTGAGGAGAGATGTCGATTCCAATGATCTACTCTCCTGTCAGTTCGTCAAGGGTCTCCAAGCATGTGGTACGGTAACGCCGGCGAGCCGTACCTCTGCGTCGGGGTACTTTTCTGCAGCTTCGATCGCCCAAGCGCCTGATCCGTACCCGCATTCTAGGATCTTTCTGGGGTTCTCCACAGGAGGAAAGATGAGTCTGTTGTCGAAAAGTCTCTTGAAGACAGCGTGCTGTCGGTTGAGACGGTCCGCTTCGTCCTTTAAGAGGGTCAGTCAATCGGGGTGTCACTTCTCCTCTCTTTGAAGGAGCTATTCATATTCGAACACACACGAAAAAAAAAAAAAAAAACCACGGACCGCCCTCAGAGATACACCATATCTTCAAGTAATTCAGACTTACCTCATCAACTGGAACGGGATAGATAACCCTCTCGACAGAATAATCCTGGAAATCTCGACCATGATAATTCGCAAGCCGCCAGTACGCACTGTCTAAAGAGCACGTTTCCGACAAAGAGGAGGAGCCGCTTGTTGACATCCTGGCCGAATTTGGAATGATTTGTGCTAAATATTATCCTTGTTTGCCGCTATGAAACGTTTCCTGAGAGTCGCTGCGGTTGGAGAAAAAGTTGGTTGTATACGGTCGATTTATATATCAAAATGTAAATTCGACGGAGTGAGGAAAACAAGTCAGCAGGGAATCGCGAGTATCTGTCGAGGACTATATTTCTAACCATGGGCCGAGAGATATCTATATTGTGCTGTGCCGGTATGCAGTCACTGCCAATCAAAAGCTTCGAGGGAACGGGCATAGGCCAGGTGGACCGCCCCTAGTGCCTCAAAAATTTAAAGAGGAGAGACTTATCTAAGGGCACCTGAGAGACCACCACGTCAGGCTTCGAAATTGCAAAATAAAAATCTGGGAGTATATAAGGTGCGTTGGACAAGGGGCCCTATACACTACTGCGGCTTGACGATCTCCTTCTATGTGTTTCTTTCCTTTTTTCCCCCGTCGGGCCCAACCTAGTTTGCTATACTCGGTGTACTTTCGGGGTGCGAGGCCAAACGAGAAAATGCTCCAGTCGACGGAGTGACCTGCTAGCCTCGAGATCCCGAATAGTACAAGTTTCTGACGGACCGCATGTTCAGTCGCATGGCACTTACAATCTTGCAGCACGAATTTCGGATGAATGCACGCTAACATCACCTCTCTCACTCTCCTTCTATCACTTAGGTCAAGATAGAACCCTAATGTCACCAGCTGGACTTTTTTCCCCAAAGCCATGGTCCCGGGTTGTCTATCTTTTTTGTTTTTCGTGGCGGGCCCTATTTTAGAGGAATTCATTAAACAGTAGCACGAAATGCACTAAACGAAAGTGTGATCCAGAATCCTCAGCAATTAGGGGCCATTTCCCTGAAAATGGTTGGAGGGGTGTCACAGAGGAAAGAAACGGCTCGAGATTGTCGGCCGTATTTGTGTTCGGCCGGTGAACAGTGTGGTAGTGAAACTTAGCGCCCTGAGGTTCTTCTTAGCCCTGCTTCCAGCACGGCGGGAAGGTGTGGCACATGGCCGGAGCACACCGACCCGACAATTTGGTAGAATCAATCCTCTAATCTGCCAGACGACGTCCTAGAACCGAACCCAGCAATCTGTTTAGGTTCGACACCGTGAAAACCATCCCGCTCGACTCGCCAGACGCTAACAAAGAATGAATTTACATCACATCCTTTACGCCTGATTTATCAGACTGTCGTTTAACAATTTCAGTACGAGAACACGAGCTGGTTCTGGCAGACCGAGGTGGTGTATAATACTATGTTTCTGTTTACGTGACCACAATCACCAAGGCTTCCAGCCGGCATCTGGATATGATTCAGGCCGAACTTGCAATTTAGCTGACCATCCCTGTGGACCTGCATCCAAAGCTAAGGTGAGTGCATAAATACCCTTAAATAAAATTATATGGGGCATTCAAATTTCGCAGCCGGGCTCCTGTAAGAGCGCCGCAGAAAAAAGGCTCCCTTCGGGGTTCCCTGTTGGTGGGAAGTCTGACCCGGGGGGTGGGAACAGAAACGACCAAGGAATCCGGTATGTACATCGTCACTTTTGCATGGGAACTTCAACAGACACCCAGCACGCTACCGAACTTTTGGTAGCGCCTCTGAATTGGCATTGTAACTATATTAACCATCAACTATATCCCAACCTCAACAACATGGGCTGGAAGCCCAGTTAATTTGCCAAATGCGAATGCATGGCGTCGAGTCCAAATCAAACCTGTGGGCTCCACAAGAACTATCCCAAACTTTCTGAAACCTTTGCTGACCTCTCTATTTTTCTTCTTCTCTTGTTCTTACCTCCGCGCGGGGGAAAAAAGAGCTCTACGATCTACCAGAAGTGATAGCATAATCGCCAGCCCGTCCGTCTATCACTTTTGATAGAATCATCTAATTTGGCCGATGGTTACATTGCTAGTGTGTTTCACTTGGGAGTTGGGTATCCGTACTAGTGGGAAAAATGGCGGCCTAGGTGCAACAAAATTACTCGATTGCTCGGACTACAAATAATAATTTTTTACTCTTCAGTACTATCGAGGATTAATCGATCTAACAGCGTTGAGGTTCACCCTTCTGTCACAGTTGCACAAAAAAAACATGGAATGCGTCCTTTTCCTTCTTTCGACAGATATGGGTTCGCCTAAGACCATGACTGACGGAAAGAAAAACATCGCTATCGCACGTTGTCAGGCGGGCCGGATAGCGGAAGGTCCGGCGAGGTATCGCAAGGTGTCTGGAGATGGTCTTAGAATCATTAAAATTCCCTGCATGAAAAAAATCAATGCGAGCGGCCACAGCGATATATCCCCAAACTCGAGCATCTCCCAATCAGATGTGTTCTGCGCCTTTTGGGGAATTTGCGTCACCGAAAGTTAACGAGCCATTAGGCTTTCATCCCCTTGATACTTTTGCCTGTTTATGAAACCTTCGAATCGAGGACGGGCAAGGGACAAGGGTATCGTCGGGTGGATATAGTTTCAATCCAAGGTGTGACTGTCTCTTATTCTTTCTAATTTATTGCATGGAGAAATCCTTCACCACATCGGTTTTTTTTTTTTTTTTTTGCTTGCGATTGCTCTTTCCATAATGCTTTCGTAACGTGATGTGATCCCCATGCAACTCCCCTCCTCTCTCCACCCTGACCACATTCCTGGAACTCTTTTTCGACCCAAACTCCACCCTCATGCAGGATGTCGACATTTCTCATTGGAACGGGGTGGTCAGCCCGGGCACCTTGTCCCCTCACATCTTCCAGGCCTGCAGAATCGATATTGCGTTATATACATAATGTCGACGCGATGCAGCCCCCCTTTGACTGACCTGGTTTTATTTGCAACAGGGTCTGCATGAAGAAAGGTTGATGCTTCGGTACGGGATATTTAAAAATATCCTCTGATATCGGTAGGCGACGATATATATCTCGGTACATAACTAATTAATTATTAATCAAGCAATCATGGGAGGAGTTAACGAGGTTTTCGAATTTTGGTGGTTCCCTTTTTTTTTCTTTTCTCTTCGTTCTGGTGTCATCTGCTGCAAGCCCCCGCCGCCGCCGAGGCGGGACAACTTACTCATGGCATGGCCTCTCCTCTTTTTTTCGAACCTTTCCTGCAACGCGAGAACGGAAACGCGAAAGGGCAATCGAAAGCTGCGAACGAAACTTGCCGTTGCGCTGGAACCGGGGAATGCTAAATGGTTCCCCTCCCCTGTCATGCAGGCTCCTTCTCGTTACCGGTGCCGACCCTCTCCAGCTGCATCGAACGAGTTACGAATGTTCTTCTGACCGACAGGCTAGGCAAGCAAAGCCGCCCCCCCCAAAACCGAACGTTTCTGGTCGATTATTTGGGGTTCTCAGCTCGGAATATTGAGCCCCATTCATCCCATCCCTGCTATTTTCTCGAAAGAAAAATAGCAGGCGTCAATTATTACATTTCTTTACGGAGTACAGGTATCAAAAAGTTGGGGTTATCGACAGAAATAACGTGCACGGACGTTTCCTTTCCCTCGGCCTCATGATCACGGAAATGCATATGAAGATCCATTAATATGTTTTTTCAAATATCAGACGTGTGAACGAAGTAGATGCAGCTCTAGCTCTAGCTCGTACGGGTTTCTTCGGCGGAAATCTGATCTTCATCCCGATGCCGCGGGCCCAAGAATGAGGCGGTTTGCTTCCTTGATTTGGCACCCACGATTTTGGGATATCTTTTTTTGACGAGAGGGAATCAAAACCGGGTAACGATTTGCTTGGACGAAAAGACTAGCGAGAGCTGGGAGCTGCATGAGGATTACTCAGATGTTACTCATTACCAAGCAAGGAAAATGAAGGTCCGGGGAAACACGAAGCGTTCAACATATATTTCAGGTTCCCTTGGTCTTTTTATTCCATACTTGGGTGCTTACTTCCGGCATCTTGGTTTTGCTCAGATGCAGGTTTTGCGGCGGGCGGCGGCGTGATCTATGTTCTTTCTCTCTAGGCGAAAGGATTTGCAGCTCGGCGCGCTTGGGAGAGTTCTTGTTCTCAATTACAACCGAACCACTGACTATTATGAACGCAAAGGCTATGGATTGAAAGAAATAGCCAATCAAAAATACTATCATAGAAATTAAAAAAAAACCCCGTTTGCTTATATCAACCTGCCGAATCTATTGTACCCGGTATTCCAACCGCCTTTCTCACGAAACTTCATACTCCCACGACCTTTAAACGTCACGCCCCCGTTATCGGGTGTATAGCGATCATCCCGTCTAGGTGGCGATCGATAGGGTCTCTGATATTGTTGCCTCCTATTCCCTTCACGTTCCTCCTCTTCTCTCTGAATCCGTCGTTCCTCTTCGGAATCGAAATCCTCGTCCTCCACGTCTGCGTAATCTCCTTTATTTCGGTACCGGTCACGAGATCTTGACCGAGAATGGGAATATGACCGGTGAGATTGTCTGTGATGATGGTGGTGGTGGTGTCTGGAGGCGCGAGGTGGGTTTTCCGGTGATTTTGAACGGGAGGTGGGCCGAATGTTCTCGGGTGCAGGAGATACATCATCTACCCTGGCCGGAGATTCCTTGTTAGGAGAGCGTGAGCGAGAGCGGTCATCGTGCCGTCTGTGGGACCTTCGTGGGTCCCTATCTCTTCGCCGTTTATGGTGGCGGTCCGATCTCGCGCGAGGGCTTCTACTGCGACTCTTACTTCGTCCGTGCCTATCCCTGTTTTCGTTCTCAGTCCTCTTCGCACCGGTTTCCCTGTTCCGACTTCGACTTCGACTTCGACTTCGACTCCTGCTTATGCTTCGACTCCGAGATCGTTTTCTATCCCGTGATGATTTGGTGTCTAGTGGTTTGGATGGTTTTGCTGGCGCCCGTTTGAATTCGAGTTCGCCGCAGTTTGAGATTATAACGTCGACTATCGGCTTATCCGAGGAGTCGACTTTAAATCCTTCGATTTCTTTGACGAACTGTAAGCCGCTGACGACATGGCCGAAGACCGTGTGTTTGCCGTTTAAATGATCACATGGCGCACACTTTAACAAGAGATAAGGAGAGTAATAACGGTTAGCAAAACGTAATTGTCAAAGGATTAATAAAGAATTGATAATATCTGATAAAAAAATATTCTGACGGGTGTGAGTGGGTATTCTTACTGTAATAAAGAACCTAAGGTTTCACAAAAATGATATCAGAATCAGATCACATGTTTAACGGGTTTTAAAGAAGATCAATTGAGATATCACATACTGCGAACTATTTGTGTCTTTGCCCCTATTCGCCATGCACACGAGTCCTTCTTTGTCGATATCACACCATCCTAGGTTTTCGTCTTCGAAGGTGTCGCCGTATATCGATCGACCACCCTTTCCGTCGCCGCGGGTGATATCGCCGCCTTGGATCATGAATTCTTCGATTACGCGATGGAAGATTGAGGATTTGTAGGTTAACTCTGACGATTTCGAGGCCGTGCATAGTGATCGGAAGCTATTTTCGAGGAAATTTGACAAAATATTAGCATCAACATGGTTTTTGTAGGGCGGTAGTGAAGTGCGAGCGGTAGATGGCTTACTTTTCGCAGGTCTTGGGGGCTTTATCGGTGTATAGCTCGACGACGACGCGACCAACGGGGTCGGTGCCGTGCTGGAGATCGAGGAAGCATCGAGGGCGGACCGGGGCGCTCATGGTCGCATAGGAATGGCAGATATCGTGCCTCGAGGACTGAGCGGCGGCAGGGGATAGGTCTTCAGACGCGTGGATGGGGTGGATGATAGTGACGAGGATCGAGGAGAGGTCGAGTTCCAGATCGAGGTCTGCAAGCGAGCGAACTGATATATGACCATTCACTGGTTCACACTGCCCTCAACAGTGTAGCAGACCGTATTAATATCGTATTTCCCAATGCCTTGGACTTTGAACTGCGAGAGCGCATTCTACCGTGAAATGTCGTCGACGTCGTCGGTGTCGTCGGTGTCGTCGGTGTCTTCGTTGGAGCGGTGCGATGAAGTCGGCCAATCAGCGCGCGCTGCGGAGAGAACTAGCCGCTTTGGGATTAGCCGCCGTCGCTGAACAAAAAAAAAAAATTATTTGCTTTGAGATTTTTGCTGATAGCCGACCTCTCTCTCCTCCTCCTCCTCCACCTCCACCACCTCTCCTCCACTCCATTCCCATCGCAGCTCCGAGAGTATACCAACCGCTACAATGGTTCAGACAGTACGTATCACCATTTATCACTCATCAGAGTATCGAATACTGACTTGCAATTGGCAGACTTGGAAAGCTATTGCTCCGGTGCCCACCTCGCAGGAGTTCCTCGACATCGTCCTATCGAGGACCACCAGGAAGACGCCCACCGTCATCAGATCCGGCTTCAAGATTAGCAGAATAAGAGCATTCTACCTGCGAAAGGTCAAATTTACCCAGGACACATTCACCGAAAAGCTTCAAGCTATTCTCGATGGCTTTCCAAAGCTTCAAGACATCCATCCTTTCCGTATGCTCTCACCATCACCCCCATCCAAAATCATACATCAAATCTAATTTTACATAACAGACAAGGACTTGATGAACACCCTCTACGACGCCGACCACTTCCGCATCGCCCTCGGCCAGCTATCCACCGCCAAACATCTCATCGAACAAGTCTGCCGCGACTACGTCCGTCTCATAAAATACGCCCAATCCCTCTTCCAATGCAAACAACTAAAACGAGCCGCCCTCGGCCGCATGGCCACCATCACCCGCCGTCTCAAAGACCCGCTCCTCTACCTCGAACAAGTCCGCCAGCATCTCGGCCGTCTCCCCGGCATCGATCCCAACACCCGAACCCTCCTAATCTGCGGATACCCCAACGTCGGCAAAAGCAGTTTCCTCAGAAGCATCACCAGAGCCGATGTAGACGTCCAACCGTACGCCTTCACCACTAAGAGTCTATTCGTCGGTCATTTCGATTATAAATACCTCCGTTTCCAAGCTATTGATACCCCGGGTATCCTCGACCATCCGCTGGAAGAGATGAATACCATTGAGATGCAATCCATCACCGCCATCGCGCATTTGAAATCTGTGATTTTGTACTTTATGGATTTATCTGAGCAATGCGGTTACTCTGTTGCAGCGCAAGTCCAACTCTTCCATTCCATAAAACCACTTTTCGCGAACAAGATTGTTTTCGTGGTAGTCAACAAGATCGATGTCGTCAAACCGGAAGATTTGGACGAAGAATCCCAAAAACTGATACAATCAATGTTGAAAGGTGGGGAGGTCGAAATGTTGCAGTTGAGCTGTCATACCGAGCAGGGGATCTCAGAGGTGAAGAATAAAGCCTGCGAAAGACTGCTCGCTGCTAGGGTCGAGCAGAAACTCAAGACGAATAGAGCGACGGATATCTTGAACAGGATTCATGTTGCGAGACCCATCGGTGGCGTCACCCTGGAACCGTTCATTCCCGATGCTGTCAAGAATAAAATTAAATACGACATCAACGATCCTGAGAGGAGAAAGTTGGAGAGGGATATCGAAGCCGAGGAGGGTGGCGCTGGTGTTTATAATATCAACCTCAAGAGTAAGTTCATATACCCACATCTGTGTATCAAAGCGAAGTAAGTGTATTGACGTTAGTTACAGAGAACTACATGCTCGAAAACGATGAATGGAAATTCGATAAAATTCCTGAAATCTTCGACGGCAAGAACGTTTACGATTTCATTGACCCGGACATCGAATCCAAACTCGCGGCGTTAGAAGCGGAAGAAGAACGTCTCGAAGCCGAAGGGTTCTACGACGAGGAAGAAAGTATCGAAGACGACGAAGAAGCGGATATCCGCGTTAAAGCCGAATTCATACGCGACCAGAAACAACTCATCAGAAACGCGGCGAGGAGTAAAAAGGCTCTGAAGAACAGAGCCATCATCCCACGACAAAAGCTACCGAAGAACCTGAGCGAGATGAAAGATAGTCTCGAAAGAATCGGATTAGATGCTACGACCGTAGTCGACAGAGCCAGGAGTAAAAGCCGCGGTCGATCCGTGGCGGGTAGGAGCAGAGCTGCTAGCACGGTCGGTGACGTGGAGATGCGGGATATCAGCATGCACGATGTCAGCCAGATGACGTTGAAGGAGAGAGCGAAGAGTCGAGTGAGAAGTCAGAGTAACAGACGCGAAGACGGTGTTACGGATGAAGGAGCTCGAACGAAGGCCGAGAAGATTGCCAAGTTGAATCAGAAGAAGATGAACCGTATGGCGAGACAGGGAGAGGCTGATCGACATGTCGCCGCTTCGTTACCGAAGCATTTGGTGAGTTTTCCCCTATTTTTTCTATATATATTGTCATCTCTGGATTAGACGGGGTGCTAATGATATCTTTGTGATAGTTCTCCGGTAAACGAACCATCGGAAAGACGAACAGACGTTAAACGTATATGGAAGGGAAAAAAAGTTATGCTTGATTTTAGAAACTGCACTTTTTTCATGTGGCGTTTCCTTTCTCTTTTTTCATCGCTGGAGTTTGGACGGAAGTTTCTTTTTTTTTCTCTGACAAGAGATATATGTGCTATCTTTGTTCTAACGATATATATACATGTTTATTGTTTTCGTGTATACACCCCGCGCACCTGTCTGTCTGTCTGTCTGTCTGTCTATCTGGCCGCCTACCCTCGTTGACACACGCCGTAAATGTAAATGTAAGAATATGCAAAGTTCGAGATTCCTTTTATTTTTTCTATATTATAACATCCTGAATTTTCTTTCTTTCTGATCCATCAACGTTATTTTTTTGACGTAATTATGTAAGAAGGGTAACGTTGGGTCAAAGTCAACGCTCATGAAGAATAGTAATGATACATCAACGATGCCAACGACAACGATGCATCAATGACAGCCCACGACAATTTGATAAAAGAAAAAAGCTCAAAGCGAGCGACCGAAGGCATTCCCGAACGCCCTCCCAATAACAAGATATAAAAATGACTGAAAAGAGGTAAAGAACGGTCGAGGGATCGAAGAAAGTTATATACATGGACCGCCACCTTACAATCAAAGATGTGCGGTGTCGAAAACAATCGGTAAAGAAAAAAAAGACATACCTCCCATTGAAAACATCAAGAAGGAAAACACCATAACATCCGAAATAACAAATCCCATCATTCGCATAATTTCAATCCCATCGTACTAAAGGTAAATAAAACGTAAAGTGAAAACCACATCATCAATACCCAACAACTTCCTTCGACCGAGTCCGACTCTTACTCCTCGCCCTCCCAACGGCCTTCTTCCAAAAACTCTCCCTCTTCCTCCCCGCATCCCCGCCCTCAGAATTCTCAAATGCCATCACCCGCCCAACACTCCTCCCCTTCTCACCATACAAAACATCAAGGGTATTCGCAATCTCACTCTCCTGCCGTCGATTAACCATAGGTCCTTTGACAGCATTCTCAGTCCTACTCGGCGGTCTGTACTGTTGTCCTTGCTGCTGCTGCTGCTGCTGTTGGTAATTCGTAGGCATACCCGCACTCCCATAACTCTGCACCAAATCGTTCGCCCGTCGGATAGGTACATCCCTCATATCCAACCCATAAACCGCAGAATCGGTCCCGAATTCCCTGCCCATATGCGGATACCCATTAGGCCCCACCGATCCAGAACTGCTACTCCTTCTCCTTCTCCTAGGCGGCGCTCCTGTAGCAAACGGCAACACTCCATTATAAACGGGTGATTGCGGGGGTGTCCGCCCTCTCGAAGATCTTGTATCCGCGAATGAAATCTGATTCTTGGATTGATAATAGCTCTTCTGCGAGCCTTGCGAGAGTTGACTGCTGAAAGAGTTGTTTCTCGAGAGGGGACGTATTGAGCCGGGTCTGCCATTATCGTCAAAGGACTGTCGGGTTGATGGGCTACCGTAAGTCGGCGATTGTGGAGTACTTTTGATTGCGCTGTTTCCAAGCGGTCGACGGCGAATAGGAGGATTACTACTCTCTCTCTTCTGCTGCTGGTATTGCTGAGCTTGTTGCTGCTGCTGTTGATATTGCTGCTGTTGCTGTTGTTGCTGCTGTTGGTATTGTTGTAATTGCTGCTGCTGCTGCTGTCTATTCAACTCATCCGTAGAATACTTTCTCGGTGGCGCTTTATAAGATGATGGAGGCGTGGTATGTCTTGGTAGCGACGCCTGCCTTTCGGGAGTGGTAATAACTTGCTTAAGCTGCTGAGGCGGAGAAGGGGCCTTCGGCGGAGACTGCTGAACTTGCACTGGCTGCTGCGGCGGCGGAACCGAATTCAAAGAATTACTAGGCGAGGGGGAGTTGGTGAACCGTTGATAATAAGCCGACCCGGTGTACGAAACAGATTCCGAATGCCGTAAAGCTAGAACTGCACGCGTGGGTCCCGAAGAGTTAACGGCTACGGGAGACGTAATCGCCATAGGTTCGTGATTCGACGGTAGCGGAGAAGGTACGGGTTCGATGGGAGAGCTGGACAGAGAAGATGCTTCAGGCGCGTACCCGATGGACTGTAAACCGTTTCTGATACTACTCGTGAAACTTTGATGTCTCTCGGGTTGCGGCTGGAGTTGATACTGCGTTTGTTCGGGTTGAGCATTCCCAGTGTCCAGACGTGGCAGGAAGCCGGGTGATGGTCTTCCTGGATCCTCGACTGATTTCGGGCCGGAATACCATTCAGAGTTGGTTTCCGCGGAGTCTTGACGGGGTTCAGTAGGAGCCTCAATATCAACCTGCTTCTCAGGTTTGAATGATAGTCGTTTGAAGCTCATTCTTCTCTTCTTTTTCTGCTTCTTCAATTCCTCGTCTGCGTCCTCTGCAGCCTGATGCTCGGGTTGTCGGGAAGGCGATGGGCCCTGAGCAGCTGGCGGCATTGTAACTGGGGCAAACCGTGATGTAATGATCTGTCCCAACTTATTCTTCGGTGTCATCGGAGGGGCTTCCTGAAGTGGAGGTGTCGCCGTCCGAACGGTATCGAAAGGAACGGCGATTAAGTTTTTAACAGCCTTCGGTTTCCCGGACCCATGACTCGTCGAAGGTCGCATATCCGGATACTGAGTGTTAAACGCCGTGGCAATATTCTCCGGTGCCGATTGTCGATTCTTCGCTCTTCTCCAACTCTTCTTCGGTGGCTGAATAAAACTACCAGCCGACGAATACCCGCTATCTCCAACGCTCTGCTTAGCTTGACTTTGATCAGATACATCCGACGCATTCGACCTCGAAGATGGCTTCTCTTCCGTATTTATAGACTGTTCTTGATTAGGCTCCACAGACTCCCCAGAATCCTCCGTCTTGGCCGCTACCGGAGTTTCGGTTTGCGCGACAGATTCCTCGACAGGTAGCTCTACAGGGGCTATTACAACCGCATTGTGCGGAAGACTCTTCCTGACTACCAATGGTTTTGGCTTAACTTCTTCTAGCGCTGGGGTGTCGAGACCCATGAATCCCCTTGTCGGGTCAACCGCCACGCTATATCTCTCACCACCCTCGACTTCCGTCGCATAAGGGTTGGTAGCATGCAACAACTTGAACCCTTCGTAAGAAAACGGAGATCTTGCCAACCCAGGTTTGGAAGTCGGATTTGCAGACACGTTCGCAGACGGATTCGCGGAAGTCGTTTGGGAGTAATCAGAAGAAGGACTTGGCTCGACATGTCCGTTCAAGAATTGTTTATTCTTGAGCCCGTAGCTGAACAAATGTCGTCGATGAGGGTCCTCATCAATACTCTCCGCATCCGCATCGATTTTTCGGGGTTCGTCTGTCGCTGTTGGATTCTGGATATCCGACGCACCGAATTCAGGAGATGGGGGAACGATTCGTAAACCGGTATCGGCAAGGTTGGTATCAACTGGAGATATACGCTTCTTAGAAACAGGGGACGAAGGACTGCCAACTGGTTTCCTCGGGATGGTAAAGGGCTTGTCGGGCTTCGACGCGGGTGTGTATGCAGATGTCGCGAAGATTTCCTCCTCAAAAGCGTTCTCAGCGGGAGCATCTCCAGCAGAAACAGGCGGAAGACTCAGCAGTGAAGAATCTCTAGGTCTCTGGCTAGTTCCGCTCGTAGCTCTGATAGATGGCGAGCTGGGAATAGGACTCGGTGCGCCATTCGCAACAAAAAGGGAACCCTTTCTCAACCCGCCTAGCGTTCCCTGGTCTTGTGGAGTCTCCGGTCTAACGCCATCGGTATTAATCTGGAGAAGCCTGAGCGGCGGCGGGAAGATCACGGTTTGATCTTCTAGTTCCACGCTCATCCTTTCCTCTTGCGGCTCAGCTTCCTGGGGTGCCTTCGGTCTCGTGGCGGTTCCAGGAGCCGCAGCTTGTAATAACGACCGTCGTCGAACAGGTATATGAGAAGGTTCGGGGCTCCATTGCATCAGCGGAGGGGGCACTTGATACAATTGCTGTTGTAACTGCTGCTGCTGCTGCGAAAGCTTTGTAGGTGATGGGGTGAGCTGGATTCTCGTCGGACTCTGCAGCGCTGAATGGAAACTAGCCGTGGAGGATGCGGTCGGTGGTGGAATCAGGTCTTCCGGCTCTAGCAATGGTGATACGTCGTAGTTGTAGCTGTGCGCCTCAGTCGCGGACGCCGTCATCGGTCGAGCACCGTAGACGGGACTCATGGAGTTTGATAACGGCGGTGGCGGCGAGGATATCGGATCGTATACCAGACTCCTACGCCGCTCCAGATATGCGGAGCCCATACCCTGCGATCCATTGTTGAACGACGGCACACGGTTCAAGGCCTCATAGCTCGGTTGGTGGGACGGATGACCATTCCATCCGGCGAGAGAATTGCGACTGTTCCGTCTGACGAGTTCCACGCTCTCGGATCTGGTGGGTGGACGGTAGGAGAATGTGCCTCCGTCGATGGAATTCAAGCGCTCGGAAGGATCTGGTAAAGCGGTGATGTTTCGGATTGACGCTCTGGAATTCCTCCTGCTGAGCGAGACGGGGATGGCGATGGGGTTGGGAGAGTAGTCGCCGGTTTTGGGTTTGGAGAGGCGGTTGGAGTTGCGGCGGGACTTTTTCAGCGGCGAGGACGACGGCGTTCGCTGGTGCTGTTGCTGGCGCTGATGCAGCGGGTCGATGGCGGAGTGGTTGTTGCCCATTGTGTTGAGGGTCGATCGAGGTGTTGTAGATGGACGGGCGATCGGGGTGTTTGTCAATATTTACATCCACTGCCCGTTGCCCGTGCTACCGTCTATGATGCTGCTGCACGCTCTTCGTTCAGTCAGACTCGCGATGGCAGAGCTGCCGGTAGCGATGGATGCTGACCGAAGACGATGGGAAAAGACCATCTGCGGTGGAGAAGGAATGAGAGAGCGAGCGAATGCGCGGCAATCGAGAAGGATAAGACAGTGTCTCGGCAAGGCTGACCGTGGTGTCAGTATATCCACGTCCAAGGCGACCCCGTACTTAATATAAACCCCAAAAACACAAATAGTCGGCAGCCTGGTGGTTGTCGTCTACGTAAAGAGGGCGGTGGTCGGCTGTCAGTCGTCGTGGGCCTGCGGATGCCAATCCAGGCTGGGCGAGTGAGAGGTGCAGGCGGTGGGTCTTGTACGATCGATTCGTCCGGCTCGTCTGATTGGAGGACCGACTGCTATCAACAGAGCTGTTTTGTAGACGACGACGAGAATTAACTGGAAAGAACAAAAATCAAAGAAGAAGGAGATCTGCCGTCGGACCCTTTGATATTAATATACGGCGGGTGTGATAACGGAGAAAAAATTAGGTGGAGAGAAAGAGTCTGGAACCCTTCGACTGGGAGAAATGGCAGTGGCTGAAGGAGGGAAGGGCGGGCAGGGCAGCTATCGCAATATCCGGTAGCTGGGCCAGATGGTAACACCCGAAAGAAGAGCAGAAAAGTTCGAACTAACCTGTCTATCTCCCCGTTGCCACCAACATTACAGCAGTTAGTTTATATCTGTAGACTATAATACCTACTTGGGTATTGGAGGTAGTCGAGATGGGAAAGCGGAGGGAAAGCAAAGGGAGAGGAGGGCGAGAGGCGTTTGTGGATATCTCTGAGGTTTTATCTTATCCCTTCCTCTAAAAGTGGGGGATAATACAAGATACTTATTATCCAGACGTCTTCTTCCTCTTCTTCGTCTTTCACCGATGATAAAAAGAAACCCACTTCCTACTCTTGCCTAAAGCAACATGGGTATTCATGCAACTTGCCATCTCCAAATGTGGGTCTCCTCTCCTCTCTTCACCTCCTCACCAGCCACGACATCGCGCACTTACGGGCTGTTGTTTGCGACATCCTGCAGTCGTGCCCCCGTCTAGTGCCAGCCAAAGGTACCGGGGGCCCTCTCTCTCACCCTCTTCATTGGCCTGGTTGCCATGTAATTAATTCCTCCCCAGCATGTTCCCCCCTTCCACGAGCCACACGCGCGAGATCTGCCGTATCGTGGCGAGAATTAACATGTGCTTCTCCCGTGGCGAGCAAATCCCAATTTCCATATATTCTCCATTTGCCAGCCATCTCGATAAAAATAGGAGAGATAACCCCCCCCCAATCCCTTCTTAACAGGCGTTCATATACTCCAAATTAATACCATCGTGGCATGTCACCGAAAAGAAAAAAATAAATAAAAAGGATACAGACGTCCGTGCCATATCGGTGGGCGGGAACCTCGATACAGCATCTCGTTCCCCCCAACCCACACACTCAACTTTTCCTTACTCGTTCTACTTGGTACGTACCCATTTTTTAGTGCCTACAGGCACTAAAGAGTGGGCACGTACCTAGTAGTTGGGCGACTTCTTGTTTGCCGGCAAATTCATGTATCATGACGCCACACCGACATCACTCCCAAAGCAGCACCAAACTGTGGCCCAACGCCCCAACATTCCTCGGGTATATCTCGACTCTCCATTCCGTCTACGTCAAAAAATAATCTAGTCGGTTGCGTTTTTATAACTGCAAGATCCGGGGACCGAAGTCCGTGTTCCACTCCTCCCTAATTGGCCAATCGATTGCACAGATGCTGAAAATCCGGCGGGAAGCGTGAACCGAAAAGCTTGTGCTTAGAACTCAAACTCCGATAAAACATGTCATTGAACTGTCATCGGACTGTCATCAAGCTGTCACCGTGAAAATATGTGAGAAGAGTCCGTGCCTCGTCACCATTTATCGATAAGAGAAACATCAGTATCATGGATACATATATAAGTATACAACCACAAATCTACTCATAACGAAAACAGTCGGCCAATAATAATAAATATAGCCATAAAAAAGAACAAAAGCTGCAAAACTGCTAACGTAGACGCATTATACAAAAAAAAGATAAGAAATACACGTAGATTCTAAACACGAATAGCTAACAAAAGACGTATGTTCAATCGTACTTCCCACCACCGCCACTGCTTCCAAAGAATCCATCCTTCTCCCCTCCGAACCACCCCTGCCCCCACCCGCCCTCCTTCCCAGGATTCAACGCCAATCCCGCATGATGCGAATAACCTTTCCTCCCCTTCCCCTTCCTCCAATAATACCCCACCCCAAGCGCGACCGCGATCATAAAGATCGTTAAAATAGGATGACTGGTGCTCGACGCCTTCGCACTCCTGAACGCCCGTTCGATCTTCCCCACCGTACTCTTCGCGGTCAATTTATGTTGATTCTTAACAACATCCTTGACAGCGTCGAGAATCGCGGTCCTGGAAGGAATGATCAAATCTCCATCCACGGTCAAATCCCAATACTGCTTGTTATCCTCCTCGTTGATGATGATCCGATTCCCCATCTCCGTGACATCGATATTGTACGTCTGCTTCACCCATCGTTCCCAGAATATTCCATCAACCCATGCGAACCCGATCTCTTTCCGCTTAGGTAACAAGATCGGCATACCCTTCGCATTCTTCAGCGCCCGTTCATCACCTCGATCCTCAGCTTCATCGATCTTATGCTGTTTCCTATCCCTCAACTCCTGTCTCTCGGTCCTCTCATCCTTCTGCTTATCATCGATCCAAATCTTAGCGGCTTCCTTCAACTCCGCCTTCGCGATCTTAAACTCCTCTTCTTTGGTACTATCCAAAATACCCAAAACCACCGTCTTCCCATCCATGATCTCGTGGGAGTTCGTGGCCGATAATTCCGGAACGGTGGGTAACCAAACCGTCCGCATCCACTCCACGATCTTCTCGGTATCCCTGATATCCGCCGGCGAAAGCGCAGGATAATACGACGGCCGATCATCCCGTAACACAACCAGCTGCGGCCAAGTAGTAATCCTGTATTTCCTCGCCAGATGGTCCGAATTAGTCTTATACAACGGCGCGTGCCCGATAAGTGGCATGGTAACCCTCGCCAACGCCTCGAAGTCCTCCGAAACAGTAGCGTGATCGTAAAAATACAAGAATATAACCTCGTGTTTCTGCTGGATTACTTCGAAGTCCGCTGCGTCGCCGATTTCCTTAATCCCCGCCTCAGCAGCTTGGCGTGCCCAAGAGACCAGATCGCCCACCCCCCGTAGACCCTTATATTCGATCCTTTCGCCGTTTTGGAAGAACACGATGGTCGGGTAGGCTTGGACTTGTACATCTTTACACAATCGTCGTTCGATCTCGCAGTTGACTTCGCCGATGTTTAAGATTCCTTGCATTTCGTAGCTGAGGGTGTTCCACGCGGGAGCCATGGCTTGACAGTGGGAGCACCAGGGGGCGAAGAATTTGACGAACCAGCCGTCGTGGCTATCGAGGACTTTGCTTTGGAATATCGCGGATTCGAGGTTGAATGATTTACCGTTGGGGTTCGGGGTAGGTCCTTTCCTCGCCGGCGCCGGTTTCGGTTTCACCACCATCTCATCTTTCCGTGCTTGGGCTGTAGGTTCCGGAGTCGAAGTCGCAGGCGCGTGACGGTTGGGTTTCTTGGATGTCGGATGTAACTTGTTGTATTCTTCCAGCGTGGGCGGCGTCGGTAGGTCGAGCTTCGCAGGTCGCGAACCGGGCTTGATTTTCTCCAAATGTTGCTCCATGAACTCTGACAATAATTCCATGTTGTTCTTATTCCCCTTGAACGCATCGATCTTTTTGCCATCCTTCCATAGACCGAATGTAGGATACGCCTGGACTTCATGTTCGCTGCAGAGATCACCGTGAGCCGCGCAATTCACATTCGCGAAATGCCAGTCGTAGGTTTCCGTAAACGACGGAGGAGACTTCGGATGCGGTGACGAGGGGGACGCCGGCGAGGATTTAAGGTAGAACTCATAAAGCGTCTGCCACACCGGTGCCGCGACGATACAATGCCGACAATACGGCGAATAATGCTTCACGAACCTGTTCACCATCAAATATTAACATATCAGCATATTACATCCTTCATTGCGTCTTCGGAATCTCGATCATCGCATACCAATATCCCTTCTTTACTGTGGCGTCGAAATCGTCCGGGGTGAGCTCCTTCAGATCCGGGACTGTGGGATCAGGCATCGAGTCCCCGCTGTATGCTACATCCGGAACAGCCGCAGGTGCCGGCGTCGCTGAGACGAACAGCCGGGGATTGAACGAGAGAAGAAGCAGTAACGACCACCGCATGATTGCAGATCACTGCGAGACTGGGGCTCGCGCGACACGGTGGGGAAACAGCAGGAGGAACGCTATCGACGGCGGAGCGGGTATCGGATTCTAGACGGTGAGTGTATGTATCGAGAACGAACGACCAACGGTACGTAGCTCTTGTCGGGGCGTGACGATATAAAGATGTGAATTGAGGTGGTTCGAAGGTGTCGTGGGAGGCAAGTAGGAGAAACAACGGCCTCGTTGAAGTAGCGTACGTTTCACTGCCGCAGAGCGTTTTGGGGCCGTCCGAGCAACCTCTCCTTTCCAATGGACGACGGCGCTAATAGAACAAAACAAAATGAAACAATCGCAGAGCGGACGCTTGCGAAGGTCGATGGGAGGAAGAAAGATGGTTGGAGACGGAGGTTTTGAGGAAAGGAGACAGATGCGTGGGAAAATGTTAGCTGGTTGCAATGTTGACACCGAACACCTTTTCCCACCTTTCGCGGAACGGCCACTAAGCACCCTCGCCAAATTCTAGACTTCCTCCTAGACCCGTATTCTTATTTTTGTCCTCGGGTCTGGCTGTGCAAGGGCTGCTGCTGCTGGGGATTCGAGAACTGGTTCGACGGCAATCACAGCACCATCCAGGAAGGCCCCAATGCCATCTCTCTCGCACACTAAATCAATATCCCTTCGAGACAGATATTAATAAACAGCCCTGCGGAATTCGGGGCCAAATCCGCTATCGACGAGGTCATTAATTCCTGCGCTACTTTTCGGGGCGCGCACTCCTCGGCACGAGCATATTTTTCCTTCCCCCATTGACATATCTATCTATCTATTCGCCTGTCCGAATCCAGCAGGTCTCATTCTCTCGATGCGTATAGGCATCCAGGCACGGGATCCAGACCGCCAGGGACAACATGCAGACACGAACGATCGGTCGCGTGAGCTGATATTAACATGCATTTGATCAAATGAAGTTGCGAAATACATTAATCTCTCGTAGAATCCCATCCCGAAGGCGAACATTTCTCCACAAATTATTGCGGCTTGTGATATTCGAAAGCAATCTGGCTATTATATACTTCTGTTCTCTCGGGGTTTCAGGTATAGTCGAGTGTCACAAGCAAAGCGCAGGCTACCCGGCACCCGTTTTAGGATCGAAATTGCTGCGGGAAAAGTGGCGTCAACCGTTCCGTTAGCTGTCTTTCTCGAGTTGAACTTGTGTGCAGTTATACAACTGCACATTCAATTATATGCAGGTGAAAGGGAGGATTTACATGACCAATTAAATCATTCAGCGATATAGAACTATCATTTCAAGGCTTCTGATCGTTTTGGGTGTCCAGCACTGCGGAACCTCTGCCATTCGTTTACTTGAAATTTAAGCTTTCATTCCCCTGATCAGGGAATGAAAGTTGACGGATGACTTGCAGCGAGCCAAGCCAGGATCCACACAGCTCGCCTGTTTCAACATTGATAAACGTTTAGATGTCTCAATCAGATTCTACTTATTCCTCTCACGGTATTGATATTGATATTCGTATTTGAAAGCATACGATGGGTCGTACTCCAATCCAATACGTTGAGGTTACTACATTAAGGTTAATATGTGTTTAACAACTCGATGAATATCGAAAGTGTGCCGGCTAATCGTCAGCGTCGACATCAACTAATTCAGATTAACATTCGCCTAGTGTTAGATCTAGCGAGGAGCCGACTACTAGCTCATGATTTTCACCTGCGCAATATCAAGATCTCTTGTCACTGAAACGCGCGCCCTAATCCATCAATATAATCATAACTCGATACCTACACTTATCTGGAGATCGGACCCGAGCACACTAGGGGTGGTGTGACCATGATATTACCTTATAACCCCTCCCCAAAACAGCGAAAGACCGTCAATGCATATCGATATGTCTGCAACTCGCTCTATCCGAATCGTCGATGCGGTAGTAGCATACTATCAACAGAGTGCCGTCATAAGGGGGGGCTTCGATCAAGACCGGTCTAGTTTAGGTTTTGACGAATTTATAAGACATGAAGTATAGTGAAGGGTCCAGACGTATATGCACTGCAAAGCCATCGATGGGGTTTGGTTTGGATTAAATGGTTACAGGAGCGGCTCCTGGATGGTATAAAAGGAGGGTCGTAGACGCCATTCTATCTCGTAGGGTGCTCGGACTTTTCTGTATCTACAGTTATTCAAACTAGTGTTCCCATTGTAATATTACACCCACACAAAGAATAGCATCCTCGATATCGAGATAACGAAACTGGCACAAGATGCAGATTGCTAAGATCTTAACAACCTTCACATTAGCGGCGTAAGTAAATCATCAATATAAATAACCTTCAAAACGTCTTCAAAACTTCTCCACGTGAAATATAAAACTAATTTTGCGTCCTGGTTTCGCCCTTTCAACGTGGGACTGAAATAGAGCAGCGTCTGCCATGGCTATTCCAGTACCTGAAGTTTGGGTCGGAGGATTCAATAGCTTTCAAGGACTAGGAAATGTGGCTAAGAAGCAGAAATAGATGGACGAATCGACCTGAGAATGGCCGGAGCTTATATTCACGAATTGATTTGACGAAATATCTCAGGGTTGGGGAGAGGTGTGGTAGATCTACTAGAAGGTTTACGCTTGTAGCTATATGTAACCATGAGATCGCGATGCATGATTCGCTTTAAGAACCATGGGATACAGCCAATGAAAAGAGATAGATTTAAATCTTCGGAGTAGCATGCTAATTCTCTCGCATTTCCAGTTCGATTGGATGTGGATCTTGTGATACAATTTGAGTGCTTACTGTCCTTGGTCAAGTACTTACTTAAGCTAAGCTTAGCTCGAGCAAAATGAATCTTGGTTGCTAAATAGAAGCATCAAGTAGAACCCTCAGCGCTACCAAAGAGAATACAAAATATTTAAAAGAAGAAATTACTATCCTACAGATCCGAGGAGTTATTCGAACCTAGTCGTGAAAGTGTTCCCCCGACCAAGTTAGCGCTCGCATCTCAAATGCGGTATGCGCAAACGCACACCATGCGACAATTCGGATCCAACGGCCGCACAAAAAAACCCCCAGCGACAAAACGTGGTATCCTTGGTAGAAAATGACGGAACCAAAGCACGAAAATTAGATCATGGGATAGAAGAGGAATATTTGGCATCGAGATAGAATTATAAGGGCGTCGTGATAGCCGTATAGCATTTAATAAATGCTGGAAATCGTTTTTTTCCCTACTTCCGTTCAGGATTACGGCTAGATTGGATACTGGATTACCCACTAGACGCTCACTATTTTCCAATAATTATCAGAACACTCTTTTCGGCACCGGGTTCGGTATAATCTACTTTTTGAGAAAGAATGCATATTTATCGGTTTATAGCAGCTCTAGTTCTAACTAGGTAAGGGGCGGTTTAGTATCCACACATTTTGTGCACAATGGCGATATTGCAGAGTTCTAACTATTGCTAGTGTCACTATTGCAAAGCCTATTCCGAATCCACAACATTTGGTACATGTAGAACAAGTCTCACCTCATATTTATTGGGTAAGAAACAACAATTCCCTCTAAAAAAGACTTTAGATGTGTTAGTCGTTGACTTTGGGAGTAGGGCTGGAGCGACCTCATGCCTCGGATCACGAAATGGTGCTTGCATTGGAGGTTCTCGATAATAGAGGGTCATCGTGTAGCGGATCCTATGGCGGACTACGGGTTTCTTTAGAGAAGAAGTGTTGAAGAGACAGGAAGAATATTAGCTATGGCTTTAAGGAAACGGAGATATGCCGTTACGACCCATGCTATACATCATAAGAGGGTAGTCTCAATCCTGAAAAGCCAGCAGCGCTGAGTTTACTGGACTATATATCACTCGGTGGCAAGTTCCATCGTACTCTTGAAACAGTCTGCTGGTAAGCTGACGATTGCTGTGAAGCGCTCTGGAGCAAGGCGTAAAATACGCTCTGCAGAATGGTCGGAGACCTAAGCAATGTAAAATATATCTACAAATGGTTTTGTATATTCTACTATATACCAAGTATACAAAACCCGCTTCTAGCTTTTAGCTGTACAGAGAAATCCAAAGGGGCGCGACAAAGTAGGATAATATATCACAATGCTAGTTTTTCTCCCTCTCAAAGTATGTCCACTGACCTGCTACTGGTTCTTCCATCAGCGGCTCCCACCTAAATATATCTCAGTGTTAGTCTGAAACCTTCTAAATCGAGGCTTGAGGTTCCTTACGGTTTCGACTCAGCCATGACGTCCACTAGTTGATGCTCGTCATAAGCCTGTACGATTATCTCCTCGATCAATCCCGCTCCAATCTGCTCTTCAATCGCCTGTACTTGTTCTGCTGACAGGTCTGGTTCTGGCGCCAGTCCTTCGTAATCTGGCGCCTTCTTCTTATGTGTCTCCACCCACTTCTCGATCTTAGCCTTTTTAATTTCATCGACCCTCCATTGCTCTAATTCGACGAACTCGTGATCATCTTCCTGACTATCTTCCCATTGCCCTGTGAAAGCCAAAATCTGATCCTTGGTTACTTCGACCTCTCCGACGCCGTCGTCGTATTTTGGCGGTGAGTCAAGTCCGCGGCGTTCGCGGTCTTTGCACCATACATCGAACCCCTTCGGAACCTGTTCCTCAACAATACGTTTGCGATGTCTGACGATGGCTTCTGTGGCGGTGCGGTAGGCGGATTCCTCGGGGAGCTGGGACAGCTTTTTTAAGGTAGCGTTGTAGGTGTTCAGTAATGTAGACCGTGGGTTTGGGTGTGTCGGTAACCCGGCGATACCAGTAGGGTGGAAGGCAACCAGACGAGGAGTATTGCCTTGGGAGGAGGTAGCTGCAGACTTTACAGCCTGGAGGAGGCGGACGGCGGGTCTCATGGTGGAGAGGTGAAGTTGGAGACGGAGGGGACTCGACGTCTATCGCCGGCGGGGGTGAACCTATAATGGCGCGAGTAGTCAGACCAATTGATACCTCCACGATACCGTATCCGAGCGTTAGGTACCTACCAACGGCAGAGCAATTGGAGGGATTGAAGTCGGATGAGGTTGTCGTCCACAATGACGTCCGCGGTGCCTGTCGTCGGTGAGGTCTTGAATCGGGAAGCGTTTAATTGGCCAACCGAAATATCTCGCGGCCAACACAATCCGACCTCAAATTTCCAACTTCACCGAACCCCGATATACCACCACGAGGAGGATGAGACGGTGAATCTCACCTCCACTCGATCGATCACTCGGAAGACGAAGGATGCCGCCGTCTCACCTTCGTTTCCTCCTCCGCCCGAGGGGCATTCTGACCGCCAATGGCCCCATATCAGGTCTAAGACACCAGTCGCCCGTTATCGTCCTCCGAAGGGCATATGCGACCAAGCCGCCCGGCCCATTGTCAACTACCGCAACGGTTCTAAAATCTACGGCTGCGGTTTCTGCACTTCTTCTGTTCGGATATTATTTGACGGACTCTAGAGCGGCGCTGCATCGATATGCGATTGTCCCCGCTATGCGCGTTATCACGCCGGATGCCGAAGATGCACATGCTTTCGGCTTAAAGATGTTGCGAGTACTTTGGGACTACGGTCTGCACCCGCGCGATAGGCTGGGAATGCGGGAGGAGGATGAGAAGGAACCCTTTCTTGAAACCTATGTAAGGCAACTTTATCTCTTGCTTGGTCTAATGATAAATATTAATCATTTCTACATAGGTTTGGGACAAACGAATCATAAATCCTATATACATCTCGGCCGGCCTCGACAAGAACGCTGAAGCAGTGGATGCTCTTTTCGCTCTCGGTCCTTCGATCGTTGAAGTTGGCTGCGTCACACCACTTCCACAATTCGGGAACCCACGTCCTCGCGTTTTCCGTCTCGTACCCGATAAAGCCCTCATCAATCGTTACGGTTTCAATTCGTTAGGTTCAGATTATGTGGCTCGAAAACTCCGTGAGCGGGTAGTAAGATACGCCAGCGACCATAATATGACAGAGCAACAGGTGCTCGATGCACTTCCTGCAAGTTTATATGACGGAAAGCTACTCGCCGTGCAAATCGGAAAGAATAAATCTGTCAGCGAAGACGACGTCGAGGGTGTGAAGGCTGCATATATCTCCGGTGTCAAAGCTTTGGGTCTTTACGCTGATGTCCTTGTTGTCAATGTCTCGAGTCCGAATACGCCCGGTCTACGGAAACTTCAGTCAGGCGATAGGCTTACGGAACTGCTGACAGCGGTGGTGGCGGAAGCTAAGGAGTTACCCAAGAAGAATAAACCTAGAGTGATTGTTAAGATTTCCCCAGACGAAAGCTCGAAGCAGCAAATCGAAGATATCACCTCTGCTATCAAAAAGTCAGGCATCGACGGCGTAATTGTTGCGAATACAACATTAAGACGGCCCGAAACACTAGTTTCTCCACCACATCTGGTACACGAGGCTGGTGGACTTTCCGGGCCTGAACTGTATGAACCAATGCGACAGTTGGTGAAAGAATATAGGAGGCGGCTACCTCGCGATAAGGAGATTTGGGCTAGTGGTGGGGTTTCAACAGGACAGGATGCCCTGGAAGTGTTGAAAGAAGGTGCTGGTGTCGTTGGTGTTTACACGGCCATGGTATACGGCGGAGTTGGTACAATCGGGAGGATTAAAGAAGAAATACGGGACATTGTACGGAAAACTATTGCGGCTAGAAGTAGTGGTAAATAGATAAAAGTTGAGTTACATGACACTATATTTCACACACACATTTGCATGTACATAATGGGGATTTTGGTATAAATATACTGCATTTCTTAACCCCCGCCCAAGCCTATTTTTTATGGAAACCGTACGGCGGGTTTACATCATACTTTCTCGGCTCTTAAGCTTTGTAACCCTCCAGTGGGGCGGTATCGGCGAACAAGTTGTCCACCATCGCAGCAGGATACCTTTCTCCAACCATAACACATCCACGCGCGGCGTCAGTAACCTCTTTCTGTTCTTCCTCGGTCAGAGTAACGTTAAGAGCTCCAAAGTTTTCTTTCAATCCCTCGATTCTTGTAGTTCCAGGAATAGGAATGATATCCTCCCCACGGCTCAACACCCAGGCCAAAGTCAACTGAGCGTTGGTGACGCCCTTCTTCTTAGCGAGACGGTCAATATGGTCAACCAGCTCAAGATTCTTTGGGAAATTCTCCTCGGAGTACCGTGGGGCATAGAGACGGAAATCGCCAGGTTCGAAATCGTCACGCGAGCGGTATCGACCAGTGAGGAAACCACGACCGAGGGGGCTATATGCGACGGTTGCGATACCTAACTCGCGACAAGTGTTGAGGATATTACGTTCCGGTTCTTCGATATCAAGAGCGAATGGAGAGTATTCGAGTTGTACGGCGGCAAGTGGCTCGATTGCGTGGGCGCGGCGGATGGTTTCTGCTGAAACCTCTGAAAGACCGATATGGCGGATCTTGCCTGCCTTTTTGAGTTCCTTCAGTGCTCCCATCGCGATCTCAATTGGCTGCTCCTTCTGAATTCTACACGTGATTGCATTAGTAAATTTCACTCGCTGATGATTTAAAACTCCTGGTAGCGTACCGGTGAACATAGTACAAGTCAATATAGTCGGTTCCGAGTCTCTTAAGGCTGCTCTCAACAGCAGTTTTGATGTACTCTGGCTCGTTCCTCGAGGCAAATATGCCTTTGGAAGCGTCAACCGGTGCGATACCAAACTTGGTAGCCAAAATGATCTTTTCGCGGAGGCCTGGGTTGAGTTTGAACCATTTCCCCAAGAGGTCTTCACTGTCTCCGTATATATCACTAGTGTCGAACTGACACCGCGCATGTTAGCTTAAAACATATCTCTTAGGGAATTGGGTTAACTCACGAAATAGCAACCAGTGGCGATTACTTCATCGAGAACCTTCAAGCGCTCTTCATCTGGCTTCGCGGTACCGTAGCCGATGGACAGACCTATAGATGGCCATTAGAACAATACTGTCAATCGTTTGTTGACCATCCATTCTTACCCATAGCGCCATATCCCAGCATAGAAACATCGGGACCATTGGCACCCAACTTTCGGGTAGGAATTGGGGTCCCGTATGTCACCATCTTGAGAGTTTAGGTTTATAATAGAATAAATAAGTGCGTCGTATATTGCTGAATTGTTGCTTTAGATGCAAATTGCCTGCACTGATAATGTTATTGATAGCAATGTGAAAAAATACATTTCGATAGAGATGCTCGCGGCTTCTTATATAGTCCATCATAGCTAACTTCAAATTTATATATATTTCGCTTTCGGCATGGATTTTGAAAGTTCCCGATAAGCTTTGCATCAAGTGGGAGGTTAGTACGGCGCTTTCACTGCGAGACGCGGAGTTTTTTCGTGGCTTACTGCCACATATTTTCACGCGCTGTTGAATCCTTCCCCGCATGCACTTGTTCAATGCATGTTTGCTTGGGTAAATGATATGCTGTTGGCTGATGGCGGGGTCGTAAGCCATTTCGACGGTTTTAGGGCGCGTTTTCTAAGTTTTGGTGGGTAAGCCGGCTTCCGAAGGCATTCATGTTGCATGTTAGCCGGGAATGCTGTGCATCCGGGCCTGTGGTTGGAGTTTGTTCGCGCGGACGGGGATGACAAAGCCCGGAGATATGGTTAGTTCCATGGAGAGTTCGCTCGCTTGATGCCTCGGTTGGCTTAGTCTGGTCAACTGGCTTATGGCCCTGTCTGTAAGCAGGAAGCTCCCGAGCATGCATACTTTGGTCTGGAAAACCCCCACCAGAATCATGTACTTCTCAAAAAAGCTAGATTAATGATATAATGAACGGGTCATAGACAAAACGCAAGGGGGTTAGAAGCCACAGGGATACAATAGTTCCAAAACTATGCCTGATTTTCGACTTCTGGGCAGAAGACCTAACTCGAGTCAAGAAATCCCGAGATCGTATGTGTATGTGCTGCGCAGTTACCATGAGATTGCGAAGCATGATTGCTTGAATTCGCAATCCTAAGTAGACCATCTACGCGGACAGCTCGCCCTAGGTAGATGTTGCTAGTCTTCGGTATTGACGAAAGTTATAGATTCTGGACCGTTGAAGGTCTTGATAAATTAGACTTAATCTAGCTACATCATGCTATCAATTAATAAACGATATAAGAGAAAATCCTAGCACCAACTCGCTAAAGTTACAACATCAAGAAAGGAAAAACATATTAATATAATTATATCCTCCTGATTCACGAATCAAAACAGTATCCCCAAATTAATCATCCTCCATGGCCATCTCTCTCTATGGCTCCAATACTTATGCATAGCCTTCCCGTTTCCTCCATTATTCACGGCATTTCTGACATTAATCAATCCCGTGCACGCATCGCCAGGCGCAGATCCAGGATCTCGCCATTCCCATCCTGCCTCCATGATATCACCTAACCCTGCTAAAGCGCTCTCGCTACCCGGTATGTCCGGGAGCAAGAAATATTCGACTTTTGATTCCATTGTACCAAGGAATCCGTGATATGAAATGATGTTTTTATCCGGGTTCTTCGGGCTGGAATCGAAATTCGAGATGACGATGTGGATGTGAAACGTTCCAGCTGGGAGAGAAGACGGTATCCCCATGCTTTCATTCGAAGAGTGGCTGGTTTTAGGCCGACGAGGTGTGGTGAACGAGGCTGAAAAGATACCTGGAGGATTCGGCGCGGTGGGGGGATTGAGTGCTACTTCTAGCCTCTTCTGCGCCTTTGAGCGCGCTGTAGGAAGGTGGCGAGTGAGTTCCTCGGCGTCGATAGAACGGGTAGGCGACATTGGTACGGTGGCAGCTGTCGAAGAGCTGGATCGCGAGCGATCATGATGACGGCTATTGCTACTACTGCGGCTTCTACTCTGTGGAGTTGAAGGTGCGTAACCGTTTGCTGCTTGTTTTGTCTTCTGCGGGGTCTGTCGAACTATCAGAGAACGGAATTTATCGCCTGGTAGCTCGATCTTCTCGCGCGGCCGACAGACAGCTTGCAGTACGCCTTTATTATCACAAGGCGCGCGCAGATATTGAAGTTTTGGAAAACCTCCTTCGACAATGCTATTTGCAATGTGTGTTTCTGCAGGGCCTGTGTTTAGGCAATCCCAATGCAGAAATCTGAGGGAGCGTGAAGCGAGGAGGGGTCTCAGAAAAAGGGTTTCAGTTTCGTCGATTTCCGGGGTATTCTCCTGTAACAATGTGAATTTGTCCAGTTGACTCAGGTTGGCGAAGATTTTTATGATGAGAAGAAGCGAGCGAATGTCGAGGTTGATTAACGAAAGCTTCTTAAGAGGGTTGTGCGGGGATGAGAAGTAGTGTGATAGACTTCTGTCTGAAATACCTGGTAGGCACTCAAGACGCAGGTTGCTAAGAGACTTGGGGAGGCACCAGAGAACTTCATTAGTAAATTGGTAATAGGCGAAATGCGAGACATATAGCGATGTGAGATTCGGGACGTATTGGAATAGAGTCCTAAAATCCTGGGGAAGAAGCGATGATATGGTATTCATCCCATGCAGTAGGAGAGTTTCGAGATTCTGCCATTGTGAATGGTATGATAGAAACCTTTGGATTTGCTGCTGTGGTAGAGGCTCGACCTCCTGGCGAAATACACCGTGTTCGTCAATATAGCCAATATCATCTGGAGATGGCTCGAACTGTTGCTCGCCAACTAATAGCCACACGTGCTCTTTAAGATTTTTTCGTGTGCTGAGAGCCTGCCATAGTCTGTCCGAGCCTCTACGCCACTCGTCCTCTCTATGGTTACCAGGAACTTCTATTCCCATACCAAATTCAAAAGTGGGATAGAAGCCGACAAGTCTTTCAAGGTTTGGGCAGCACATTACTACGGCAGCAGCAACGGAGTGTATATTTGCGATTTCTGGTCCAGGAAGGCCAAGGTCGTATGCTGGAAGCTTGAGTTCTAGGACTAATTCGGCGAGATCTGGCCTGGAGCGTAGTGTGCGACATAGCGAATTTATTCTGGCGCCATATTTGATCCCGTTGTTTTTCTTGCTGCTGCCGAAATGAAATTTCGACTGCTCCGAGTCCAGCCCGTGTATTCGAATCTTTGAGTATCTATTACAATTTCTGTTAGCTAGTCTTCCACCGAATTTATTTTCTGAACTGAATGACGGGTTCCGTACAAAAGTCGTAAAGCTCCGTTCGAGAATCTCTTGCTGACCAGTGCGAGAGAACAAAGATCGCGCATGAAACACGTATCGCACGGCGCTCCAATTGGGCCATTGCCATGTATAGCCCTTAACTCTTTCGCAATTTTGGTGAAAACGATGGGCGGTATCGGCGGTCGCGAATAGCTGGAATACGAGTGCCCTTTGGTTTTTATCGATGCAGTTGATTCCTTTGAATTCGAACTGGGTGCTGGCGATACATTTCCGCTGTTGGAGACGTACCCACCGGGTGTTGCTGGCGGAGTAACGGGTGAACGATCTTTAGATCCGCCGCCGAAGAACCCTCGCAGCGAAGATTTTGACTTCTGCTTTTGCAGAGTCAACGGAGCCGGCGCGTTCGAAGGTCTTGCTGTCATGCCTCGTTCTATTTGGACGCCGCAGCGTAAGGTTTTTCGCTGCGGTTCCCCACAATTCAGCAGAGCCCTGTCGAAATAAGGAGATAGTTGAGTTTGAATGCGCAGCGAAAATCTAGGAGTCGAAATCGAGAAAGTCCAAGCGACAAAGTCAAATCGCAGGTAGTAGTCCTAGAGTGAAGATAAAACGCTAGACGGTGTCTATTTGTTTAAAAATAATAGATAGCGGAGCGGGAGAATTAAAAAGAACCTTGAGATGTTATCATCCCTTCTTTTATTTGGAAATACGGAAGTAAGATTGGATTGCTTTGCTTCTGCTTAACAAGCGCCAGTGGTTCAAGCCCGTTTTCGAAACCTCCTCCTGGAAAGTACATTCCGAGTACTAGTGTCTCTCCTCAGGAGCGTTTCGCCATAATAAATGGCACCTTTTTATGGCACCTCACAGCCAGCAGCTCTTTGCAGTTGCGTCTCCGGATAGGGGCCACCTTTTGCGCAATAGCCTGCCTTGAGGCTGAAATTCATCGGCAGACGGGGTTGAAAAACTAGGTGGCATCCGTCGAAAAAATCGAATCCCACTGAGCCTTATTTCAAAAGCGCAGCGTATCGTATCTTTGCTGCGATACTTTCAATGCTGCGAAAGAAGACGGACCCTGTCAATTCTATTCCGGTGCTCCGTCCCCCCTGATTACTCAGAAATTAGTTGCACAAAGTCGAACCGAGTACAGCACCCAAGTCCAGGCCGTGTGCTCCAACCCATGGACTCTCTCTTTGACCCCTGTTGAAGCCTGCCAACCGCGCAAGGAAATCTTTTTTTTGGGGCCCCTGTCGGAGCTAGTTCCCATGCGCAACACAGGAACCGGAAGGCGTGCATCGAGACACATATTGGCGGACGGAGGCGTTCAACCTCTCTTTTTCGCACGGAGGGTTTTGTGGTACCTGAATATGAACACGGGTCGTTAATCAGTGGCGAATGTGGATCATTCGTTATTAGATATGGGGAGGGGTATCAATCTTACCAGAATGTACAGATGCGCAAGAATGCTGGATCCGATACGAAGTGATCTTGTTAACCCAACGTCGGGCATGGTATTTTGGAACCGGGAATGTTGTATTTTGAAGGACAAATGTGTTGCGGTGCCAGATGTTATATTGGAATGACTTCGAGTCGGATTGCGTGTTATATATGTCTAAGCTGAGTAAATTATGTGAATCAATTTGCCGGCTGGTTTATCAGTTGTGTGCTCTGTGAATAGGTCGCAGTTTCATTAGCATCCGCTAATCCTAGTGAAAAGCAAGTTTACCTTAAACGTATAGATGCTTTGTCCGATAGCATAATCGAACCATGTGAAGTATATAAAAGTGCTTGTTTGTTCGCCGATTATATAATTGTAATGCGAGAACCTATATAGGTATGGAAAAGATTAATACAAGTACCTTTGGGGGTCTAGATTAGAAAACTTGTTTGGTTCAGTATTGAAATGCGAATGTGCTCTGTAGTCATTACCTAGTAATCGTAGAAGACATCTAGATACGTAAACAAGTAGTGATATAATATAAGAAAGGACCAATAAAGTTTCTTGTAAGCTACGAAGTTTGTCTGGAGAAGATAGAGCCTGGCGATGACCTTAGCTAGGGTTGCAGTAGTTGCTGTAGTTGATATGGCCTGCTATCACCAGTCAGCTCGCAGAGCAACGGTAGAACTTTCACAAGTGGTCCACGACAGCTATCACCAGCAATTGCATCAACAACAGACGCAAACAGTGCGACTATAAAATCTACCGCCTGCAACGTTTCTCTTCCTCTTCTACAATCCTTCACACCACCCTTGCTCGCAACATAACCACTGTCTACCAATTCTCTTCACATCTAGAATATCGCCAACCCACCTACATCTCGCAATGCCTTCTTTTATGTTCTCCCCTAAACTAAAAAGTTTCAAGTTGAAGACGAAACCCTGCAAACGATATGCAGGGCAAGTCCAAATAATTGCACCATTGACAATGAACATGGCGCTATTTGAAGTAAGTAAAGAAGCTCCGAGCCTGTCGTCCAAAGAGACTGCCGGAAGCGATATGCCAACGGTACCAGCTCGATTGGCGATGCGCCAATCCGATGTCATTAAATATAGAAGATCTATGATGGTCTACGGTCAAGAGGAACTTACGTCCATTGACCGAGTGCCACGACTCGCTCTGGCATCTAACTTCTCTTGTGGGGATATCGGGATCGAGCCCGATACCCACAAGACTAAATATTGTTATAGCATGTTGCAAAAGAGAAACATCGATGCCCCTACCATATTATTAGGGCCGGTGAGACGTGAGTAGCCATTTTTGATCCGTGTGCATTTAGAATCCAAGCTAATGTTGATCTATCTTCTGATAGTAAACGCTCTTAACGAGTACCGCGACCTCGAGGCACGAGCTCTCCCAATTGGTTACCCGTTGCCCTCTACCTCCCACGTGTTCCCTGGAAACCACCAGGTAGAAGCATCCGTGCCGGAGGTAGAGATGGCCAATGTGGAGCAACCGATTGGGCAAGAGGAGGTGCACGAAGTCGTCGAGCTCAAAGATAAGAAGGCCAAATTCTTACCGAATTTAGGCAAGAAGATGAAGAAGATGTTCGGGGACTTCGGTTCCAAGATTAAACGTAGCTTCAAAGACAAAGGACATCGTTTGCAAAAGACTAGACGAGGATGTCCAGACTCGCATCTCCCTCTTCGACCTGAGGACTTCCCGCCAGGGTTTTTTGAGCCTCAGTATGTCGAGGACGGTTACTCTGATCGTGATTCGCAACACCCATACGACGAGGAGCCCGCGTATTGGGACCCAAATCATGACCCTAGAAACCCTGTCGTCTATATTAATGTTCCACGGGATGGTCAAGATGATGAGGGATCAGAGAACAACGGGGAGACGCAGTGTGAAGGGGAGCAAGTCTGTGGCGGGGAACTAGAAGAAGAAGAAGAAGAAGAAGAAGAAGAAGAAGAAGAAGAAGAAGAAGAAGAAGAAGAAGAAGAAGAAGAAGAAGAAGAAGAAGAAGAAGAAGAAGAAGAAGAGTATAAAGGGGGGGCTGAGTATGAGAATGTCGGGGAAGAACACGAGGAAGAAGAAGACACAGAAGATGATGAATGTGAAGGTGTCGAAGTAGAAGAACAAGACGAACACGAAGATGAAGAGGACGAGGATAACAATAACAATGTAGGAGAAGGTGGGGAATGTGGAGATCATGAGTACGAGGCAGATAGAGAATACGAGTACGAAGACGAAGACAGGTATGAGGAAGAAAACCAGAACGAGGAGAATGAAGATACAGAAGGCGACGAGAACGACGATGATTGTGAGAACGGTGACGAATACGAGAACCATGAGGAACTTGAGTATATTCAGTATCAAGATCTCCCACCTCGCGCTGAAACTCGTGCCCGTGCTCCGAGATTGCCACGAGCGAATCTGGTCATGGATACTTCTTCCCACGAGTACAGAGAGTTCATCCGCGACAACTGGTTCGTCGGCTGCTATGGCTTTGCGAACGAGCACGCCGAATATCAAGCTTTTCTGAGATGGGCTGCAGACCGTCCGGAGGAGGATGCACGTTCTTCTTGTTCTTACTTTAGTTTCTATGCAGCGCAGGGGGTGATTCCACCATCAGATGATTTTGTCGACCGTCTGTTCAACTTGCCAATGCCTGGGTCCACGGCGGTACCAATCCGGGCTCAGTTCTCAAGATTGGGGAGACGAGTCACATCTTGGTTCACTTGAACGGGCAGTCTGAGGTCCATCGGCTCAGACCGACTATCATGGGATGGTCGTTAAACTTCATAGCAATTTTTGCGGGATCGCATTTTACAAATTTTCTTCCATTGGTTTGAAAACTGCGATAACCAGGAATAACGATAATCTCTTCTCCCCTTTGGCTTCTTCCCCTCTGAAAGAAGTTTCTTCGATCGTTTGAGGTCTTGATTTTATCATCTTTTTTGGTCGTATTTTATTGGTAAGTCGAGATCGAACTCTGTTCGAATCCCTGGTAACAGAATGTTAGCTAATTTTCACAAAGGTCGCACAGATTGATTATTACTCTCCACTTTTCTTGACAAGCCAAACGTCGAAAATCACGACTCTCCGCTCTTCTCTATCCGCAATCGCCTGCGCGTAACGTATACCATATCCTCATCCATGGTGTTCTGAGAACTGGTGTTGTTCCCAGATACCTGTATATTTTGTTTTTATAAATTGGTTGCGCAGTAAGTAGCATCGATACTATGATCATTGCAAAGAACTCCTTCTAACACCAACATCAAACACAGATATTACTCAACTTTCCCCTTGATTCTCCCCATTCTCCTCTCTCAATAATCGAAATCGGCTGCGCGTACGCAATTCATCAAGCGACCGTCTATCTCGCTTGCCCTTGGTGGTGTTCAGGGTGTTACTTTCATAATTTGGGGCGTTTACGAGGCGGTTGGTGGTGGTCTCGAGATCTCAGTATTAATTGCATAGAAAGGCGAATGTGAGTGATATAGCACACAAATATCTGGTCAAACAAAAGCTTGGACACTAACTTATTACATTCCGAGCGCTAGGTTTTATCTCTTGCTTTATTTTGATTTTTCTGTTATTCATTGGTGTTTCTGGTTATCGTTTTGTTTATTTTAAGCTGCTGTCACGTTTTTGTTTCCAAAGTCTGCATTTGTCCCCAAGCTGTTCCCATTTTAGCACCAAATCTTTGTTCCTTCAGCCTGAGAGGTTTATTTAGTATAAATCTTCCACGGTCTTGTTTTAGGAACTTATTTGGAGGCTTTTTTGGTTCCACCTCAGCAAAAGAGCAGATACATATTCTCGATGTCGAAAGTTGGGAAAGAGTCACATTGAGATTTACAATATGGAAACGGTGGCAGCAAAAAATGCATGTTTATTTCGTTTTTATGTTTTAGATACAGCCGTCTACATTTGATTTCGATTTTGATTTCTGTTTTCATTTATCTATCAGCATGCTCGCTTATTGCCTTTCTGTTATTTTTGACGGCTGTGAAAAATTTTGGGCCAGCTGCGAGAATGAAGCGATTTGTTCTACCTTCATGTCAAATAACCGTATTCAGCTGGTTTGGAAAAAACTTCCCACTTTCCCATTTTCCCACTTTTCGATTTTGTCGTTTTCCCTGTGTGTTTTCGTCTACAAATTTGTCAACTGTTGGCGCTGTCTATCAGCTCTCTTTTGAAAAGTTGGCTGATTGTAATTTTATGACTACAATCAGTAAAGGTCTTGAGGGATGCCAAGTAAACGAGAAAAAATCTCCAGCAAATGTCCTATATAAGAATTGAACCGGTTGTTCATAACTCGGCTAAGAAAATTACCATAGCTCTCTTCATTCTCTTGTGCCTTGAAATCGTTTTTTAAAACTTCCATACTGATCTAAAAGCGTATTATATCTGAGAAAAGATGCTGGAATACTGAACATGATCGATAGAAGATCTTTATCCCGAAGGGCCTTCGGCATCAAATGTGGTATAATTGGGGAATGTGCATCGTAACCAACGTTGATATATATACAAACGTGGAAATGTCTCTATTTGACATTTTATCAGGCGAATAAAGCTCATCCCGCATGCGACCTTGTGATCTAGTCAAGACATATAACTGAAACAAATCAAAAAGAAAAGAGAAAAAATATCCTGCTGTCAAAGGTAGATGGCTGCACCTGCACGTATGCAGCAGGTGTAGATAATCGATAACAGCCGCAAAGTGTTGATCGTGGCCAGAGAAAGGTGCTCGCTTGAGATGACTGATACCTCTTCTAGGGTTCGGAATGAAGAAGAGATATCAAGGAAAATCAAGCTCCCTGGGCAATAAAAATAAGAGAAATAAGAAACGAAATGGTCATGTACTCAAAAAACCCGCCGGATCAATTTCCTACGAATCAGAACCTTGGCCGACGAGATTTGCCTATGTCAATCGTTGTTTTTGAAAGTTCGCAAGAGAATGTTTTAAATCGGCTGCTAACAGAGTCTTTTCATGATCGCCATTTAGCTTTCAGGGTCGCAGAGTAGTGCCTGAGTGGGGAGGTGATCTCAATCGACGAGATTTTGTGCAGATAGTTACAGCTGAAACGATATATCAGTCAATCACAGTTATCAGAAACGCGGTAACTGCGGAGAACTGGACTATTACTTTTTCAAGGCCATTTTTGTCATTTTCAAGATATGATATCATGAGTAACTCCACATACTTCGGGTTATACTCGGCTTAGGTCGTTGAGGATCCTGCTCCATACTTTATATATCCCAAACAGAGATATCATCGTTAGCTATGACCCCAAGTACTCGGCGAACTCTGTGTTCATCGAGAAATTTTGAAGACATAATTGTGGTATTTCTTACTAATTAGCGCTTGTTATCATTCTATCCGTCTCGACGAAATCCTGCGTTTTAATGATCTGTAACCATATCGACCGTACCCTGTTTGTATCGTCTTCTCCAGCGGCGATTTCGAATTTGCCTTGGAACCAATCAAGCATTGGCCAGGCCTGTGGCTTGCAGGGCATCCTTGGGTGGGGGTGGGTGCGGGACAGGGGGTTTGACCAACGGGTGGTGAATGTACCTCCGTGCCTACGTACGGTAGTGGAGAAGTAATTTTTAGATATGGAGTTTGAATGAGAAGAAACCCCTAGCGACGGGTTTTAGATGGTCGGTTAGACAGACTGTTTCCCCTCGATTCCCTTGCGTTTTCTTCGTCGAAGTTCGGATGTTCACAAAGTGCAGCTGCACTTTGTACAGGTATGCAGGAAGCTATTGCTCCGGGGTGTATATTTCCGAGTTTACAGTATACGAGGGTTCGGCAGACGAATGCTTCAACTACAAGTTGTCAAAGGAAATAGAAAGGACCCGTCAATTTTTTGGGGCATTTCCGCTATACCCAAGCTCAAACTAGAGGTTGACATCACCTGAGGAGCTAAGGGCATCTACCTGCGCCTGATCCGTGGACAGATCTGGCAATGTGCAGGAACCAACATTCTGTCTTCCCTCGCTTTGTAGTAGCATTTAGTCCCAAGGTCCTGCATGATACCATACCAGACGCAGATATATGAATTTTGGCCTTGGCCGTTCGGTTCCACTAGAGTCCAGACTAGCCTTAATATATAAGAAAAGTCTCGGCATCGATACCCTTATATCGTTATTCAATTCCACTTAGTGCTTTTTGTGATTTAATGCAATCTCCAAAGGAAAAACTCCCCACTGTTATCGGCAGGAGTCCTTTCGCGATCAGGAACGCTTGGCTGAAGACGGGACGAATTCGAGGTCCAGGGCTGGGGGTCTTGGGGAAGCAAGCTAGCAAGTGCTCGCCGTACCCCCTCAAACGTTTGACCGAAAATTGCAAGGACAGGCGGCGGAACCCGCATCCGCAGTTCAGCGAAACAGGAAGAGGAACAGCCAGCCCATCCAATGGTAAGTTCCCGAGGCTGCGTTGTCTCGTGGGGGGTGTGAGAGCAAGAGATTCTTCGAGATTTCCATGATAACAATTTGTGGTTGTATATTGAAATATCTACATGTCAATGTTTCTCCACGGATTACCTCAAGGTGGCTTAAATTCCAGGGGTATCAATTCGCTTGGACTTGGAGAATACGTCTTTTCTGAGCATTAGGCTCCCGGGTCCGTGCTGGGGGGGTGGGGCTCTAAAAAAAAAATACAGAGTTACCTGTACCTCGCGACCCCATCTTGATGCCATGAATTGTCTTGTCCTCGTTACACACAGCCATGCCTACTTTAAAGCTAGGCCCACAAGTGAATATGGAGCGCGGGAGGCGAAAATAACCATAGAAAAATGTTCAGACGGCCCAACACCTGATCCCGCGGAGATCGTAGCTAAAACAATACAGATAGGCGAGGCGGATTCCCTCGAACATGATTGATCCGGGTGGAGAATCCTGAAGGCTTCTCCCTATTTCTCGCCTTATCTTTCTCTTCCATGGAAATAGCTGGGACAGTTTGGCCACGCGACCTGATTCAGGTTGAAATCCACCTCGGTCGACGGGTAGGAATCGTTTAGAATTAACGAAAAAGAAGCGCCATCGAGAGTGGTGTGTGCGTTTGCGAGCTGCAGAATGAAGGAAATGCGCTGTAAATCCGGCTGAGCGAAGGGTGATTTCGTGGAGGTTTATGTGGAAAGTGCACTCAATTTTACCTGTTTATGGCGATGCGGAATAAGCATTTGTGATATTGCCTATGCAGGTAGAGGATTTGACAACAGGGCCACCGCCGTCATCTTGTATGTCGGTCAGGGAAGGTATCGCATATTATTTGTTTTTCTTCCTATGCGAAGAAGTTTCGGAATTCTCAGCCATCTTTTCGCTCGCATAGGAGGCTGTCGGCCTAACATGCAAGATTTGTTTCGATCTCGAGGGTGTTTTTCTTCTTTTTTATTCTTTCGTTTGACAACCAGCTGATGTTGGAACATGTGTGTTATCAAGATATCGATATGACTGTCATGATAGCAAAAAAAAAATCTCACATGGAACTACCACTATCAGATCGCCCCCTGCTGTTTTATGTTTAAAGTACTGCAAATTGGAACCAAGCAAGCTTGAACGCCATTTTTCACAATATGGGCCCCACAAGCTTCCCCCTCCAGCGATCCTAAGCCGATCTAAACCTGCGTTTAATCGAATCAATCCTTGAAATGGTGTATTTATGGTGCATCCAAACACAGAGCCTTGATGCGTTAGGAAACCCACCGACCCGGCCGAAAATCGAAAATCAAGGTTTTACCCACATCTCGCAAATGCAAAGCGAAGCCGTGGGCGAAATGGGAATGATTTGTGTTTTCTCCGTCTTCCGTGCGTGTGTGTGCAAAGCTTATCCACTTGCTCAAGCTCGGAGGTAAAATTATGCTCGTCTCGGTACATGATGTCTGAACTCGTACCTGAACTAAAGTCCGCAAGGAACAAACCTGGTCCGGAGAGGGGGTAAACGACCGCTACCCTTCCTTTTTTTACTTCCCGAATGGAAGGCGAGGTCTTTTTTTTTATAAAGGGACTTTAGGAGAATATTTACGTAAAACCTTTTAGAAATTTTGCGTCAACATTCTTCTTTTTCTCTTTCATCACATAATTTCTCTTTTGCTTCCTCCATTTTAACTTTCTGCAGCCGCATTTTGCATTTTTGCTTCCACAGCGAACGGGTGCACGATCTTTTGTTCTTTTGAGTATAGTAGATTACCAGATTCCTATACCTTTCTCCAATAACCAGCCCTGCATCTGCAGTGTCACTCCAGTCTCTTTTAGCCAGAGAACTTGTACTCCTATAGGCACGTGTCTTAGTGTAAGTGACATTTTGTGCCTCTTATTGCTTACATCTCCCTTTCCATTCTTACCTAAGAATTATCTAACAGAAATTCGACTTTAGTAGTTCCGAGGAGAGCGACGATTCGATCGTCCTCGTCACTATCTTTTACAATATACCTTTGCGGTTGTTTAATACGGCGATGCAAATCACATCATGACGAGGCTTCCTGATCTACTCGACAGGAGATCCGGCGCGCTTGCGGCGCCAGCCACAGCATGGGGTGATCAGGTGCTAAACCAAGTCCTCTTTGTGGTTGCCATGTCGTCGGCTTTAGGCGCTGGATGGGTTATGTTGAGTTATGCTGTGAGTCTGCCTATGATCTTTTATTACGATAATCTCGGTGGGAGTATAATGTTGACGTAAGATATGAGAGTAGTTTATCAAGGAGCTGCGGTCGTATAGACATCAGCTCATTCTTGGGTTGGCGATATCTGATTTCTTTATGGCGGTGAATTTTATGTTTTCTTCGGGTGTGCATGTTGCTGGCGGCGATCTCGCGTCGCCGGAGAGTAAAGCCATGTGCTCTGCGAATGGATTTTTGACGCAAGTTTTCGTGGTGCAGAGTACGTATTATACCCTTGGTACCGCTTAGTTAGAAAACGGCGCGGCTAATGTCATTTCTCCCAGCGGACTGGTGGATTCTGATCATCGTAAGATAATATCCGGCCTAACACAGGAAATAGATCGCTGGTGGGGTTACTAATTCCAATTATAGGCGATAGCTACCTATATCATTCTCGGAAACTTTAAGGCTGCATCGCAATTCATCCAGACGCATGCGTGGATTCCATGGTTACCGCCCTGGATCATGGCGCTTCTTATCGCGATTGTGTGTCAAGCCGTGTTGGGATATGGCTATATCGGTACGTTAAATTCGCCATCAAGAATGGATTGAAAAAGCCAGACAACTTGCTAACGTGATTTATAGGAGGGTGGTGCTGGCTGACCAGCGACATGAACCGTCTCCTCGTCAACTTTATCCCCCGCTGGGTAATTGTTATCGCCATCGCGCTAATATACGCCCGCCTCTACATGATTGTCCGAAAAGCGCGAAAGTGGGACGTCGAAGACCGAAACCCTGTCCCCGGCGAAGAAATGGGCGACACCTCTGTGATTCTCGTGACCGTGAGTCAGAAGCAGACGATTGGGAGAACGGCCGCGGATTCGCCTGCATACGATAGCAGCAGGGAGGTATCTAATTTCAGCAGCACTCAGCGGGTGGTTATTCACGGCGGCAGCACAGGCAGCGGTGCCTATAGCAGATCGCACGGACAGATGCAGCCGTTGAATTCGAATCAGCTGAAGAGGATCGCGAAGAAGATGATGGTGTATCCGGTGGCTTATGCGATTATTTGGGCATGTCCGACTGCCATTCGGATATACCAAGGGTCAACGGGTCTGAGAGCACCCTTATGGGTGACAATTCTTGACAAGAGCTGTAAGTTATCTTCACGAGGTACCACTCTTGATTTCGTCGGTGCTAATATCGTTGTGATACTCAGGCATCGTGATCCAGGGTCTGGTGGATGCCATTGTGTATGGTGAGTGAAGACTCCAACGTTGAATTGTGCGTTGTGTTGTAGACATCTAACACCAGCGTCATCGAATAGGACTGAACGAGCGAGCCTGGCAAGGATGGCGCGACCACATCCACCGGGTAATCTACAAGAGCAAAGGCGGCAAAATCATTGGATGACCCGGCCGACGGCCCTTGCATCGATTCTGTTTGATCTCATTTTTAATTTGACGATTTCCATACATCAGCGAGGTATCCCCGTGTACCTCGGCTCAAGTCGGAGACCCTTTGGAGGGCCTTAGCGATACATATAGGTCAAGTATTTTATTCAGTATTATATTATTAATTTGTCCTGGCCGGCATATATGCTACATGCTTTCACTCCTGGAGTGTATTTCAGTGAGACGGTATTGCTGGGCCGGTCGGGTGTACGATCATATTGTCTTCTTAGTCTTCCTTCTACAGCGTATTTCACGAAATGAGAGGATATTATGATACCATCTGTGCGAGTTCGCTTGAGTCTTTAGCCAGTTCGTTTGAACAGAGCCCTTATCTACCCCGGCTGGTCTAGCCGATTATGAGTGCGGGGGGCCTTCCAAAGAGCGATTTAAATTAATATTCAGATACGAGTCTGATCCGTGAGATATCACGAGGCCGTCGTGGAGAACGTATTCTCCTCAGCCTCTATACCAATTGCATCAAAGGCTTTTGTTTGCTCGTCTGGAGAATTCCGCGGCCAAGCCAGTCTGTCCTCCAGTCAGCAGTGGTTTAGTGCCGAGGCCATGACTCGCGAGAGGGCGGCGTTCCGAGACATGCTGGACGATGGTTTGGCACAAAGTCGGTCCGGTGGTGACCTGCTGGGTACAATGCTGAGATGCACAAGTACCGCCGGCCTAGAACTGGGCGAGGGATACGAGCACACCTGCATGTTGGATGCCCATTTTAATATATTGATCCGATATATTCGAGGACAGGGTGCGGAGGGAACCACCCGATCACTCACCCGCCCATTCTGATATTTTGATTTCGTGAACCCGAGACGACCGGACACGACGGTGCTGTGAAACGTTCAAGAGCTCGAGCTTGGACGTCCACTGCGAGTGTTTCGAAATTAGGTAATCCGGAGGTTGATTACACAGCATTCGAGATCGAGACCCGGCGGAGAATTATCAATTACTGGGCTCTGGTTCGCTGGAGAGAGACCCTGCCTATCAGATTCCCTGCCCAGGGACCCAGTCCGGTCCTAGCGCGAGCCCACTTTGGCGTAGTGCTCTATGAGAAGTCGTCCTGCGCATTGTTGGCCTCCATGCTACATGAAACGGGGATGCTCTCGTCGTAGCTGATTGGAATATTCCCGAACCACCTGCCCTTCGGGACGACTCCTTGCCCAAATATATATAGGAAACCAGCCCAGCCCTGTGCCATCTTGCATCTTTCCATTCTTGACTTCTTTTCTGCCGAAAATTTTTCTGTAGCGCTGGGACTAGCCGGACGGAGAGACAGAGACAAAAGTTTATAGACGGATAGATCGTTCGATATCAGACCGAGCTCCACACACGCACACGCAACCTCACACCTCATCCCACGCTATCCTATTCCTTATCTCGTTGCTGATATATCCCATAAGCCGCGTCAACCTCACCGCAGGAACAGTTCGCAATGGCCTCAAATCATGCTGCCAGACTCCTTGTGAGGGCTGCTGCTCGCGCCTCCCACTCAACTCCGAAGCCGAACGTCAGACCTTCTGCCCTCACCCACGCCAGATTACCGAGGCAACAGGGCCGAAGTGGCCGACGGTTCTACTCGTCAGAGGCCGCTCCTAAGTCTGGTGGTTCCAAGGGACTGGTTTTCGGTGCCATTGCCGCCGCTATTGGTGGTGGTGGTTACTATCTCTACTCGACAGGCCAGCTTGGCGACCTCGCCGGTGCTGGTTTCTCTGCAAAGGAATTCGTGCCAGCGAAGGAGGACTACGTCAAGGTCTACGAGGAGATTGCTAAGAGACTGGAGGAGAACGAAGATTATGATGATGGTAGCTACGGTCCGGTAAGCTATCAATGTATCCTACCGCTACAAGAATCGGGTCTAACATGAATATCTACAGGTCCTCGTTCGTCTCGCTTGGCACGCATCTGGCACATACGATGTCGAAACCAAAACCGGAGGTAGCAACGGTGCTACCATGAGATTCCAGCCTGAATCAGACCATGGCGCCAACGCTGGTCTCAAAGCTGCCCGTGATTTCCTCGAACCCGTCAAGGTCAAGTTCCCGTGGATCACTTACTCCGACCTGTGGACACTCGCTGGTGTCTGCGCTTTCCAACAGATGGGCGGTCCTACGATCCCCTGGAGACCCGGTAGGGCTGACGCTGATATCAGCGCCTGTACTCCGGACGGCAGACTCCCCGATGCAAGCAAGGAGCAGAAGCATCTCCGTGCTATCTTCGGCCGAATGGGATTCAATGACCAGGAAATCGTCGCTCTGTCCGGTGCTCACGCCCTCGGCCGTTGCCACACCGATCGCTCCGGCTTTGATGGTCCATGGACTCACTCGCCGACTATGCTCACCAACGACTTTTACAACCTCTTGCTCAACGAGAAGTGGAACTGGAGAAAGTGGAATGGTCCAGCTCAATACGAGGATAAATCCAAGACCCTTATGATGCTGCCGACGGATATGTCGTTGGTCAAGGATAAGGAGTTCAAGAAGCATGTCGAAAGATATGCTAAGGATCAAGATGTCTTCTTCAAGGAATTCTCGGATGTCATCTGCAAGCTGTTTGAATTGGGTGTCCCGTTCAAGCAGGAGGAGAAATGGTCCTTCAAGGTCATCGAGTAAACGATAGTACTACCTACACAAACAACACGAGTAGGATAGTGGAAGAGGAGGTGTCTAATATCTGACTGATGCTATCGGTTGGAGAATACGAATTTATTATAATTCTTTACTTTTTTTTTTGTGGCGATAAATGGCGTCCAATATTTCAAATTCTAGACCGACTAAAGACGCCCGATGATGGTATTTAGAGGGGGCAATAGACGTTTACCTAGAACCTGGAACCTAGAACTAGAAGCTAGAGGAGGATATATTCCTTATACAATAGTCTTTGGATGCTATCATCATTTTTCCCAGGTTGCAATTTCATGTATCTAGCAAGTTTATACCTTTTTATCTCGGATTATGTATTGTCCTGTGAAGAAAATCTCGAAACCTCGGAGATGCCTATGACGTATAGAGCTCCAGATATCATGATTGACACCCAATGCTAGCCGAGTGCCTCATTTATGAGCTCCAGGGAAAATATTTTAAGTTTCGACAAGATCGGTTAGGGGCCGAAGCTCTAGAATAAAATGTGTAATTTGGACAGCAGGCAATAAACGATATCCATGCAGACGCATGTGAAAGCTGCATCAGAGCCCGCAAGAAGGTGGTAATATCGCTCACGGTGGCATCGGATCCCGGTAAGGCTTAGCTTGAGGACCAACGCGGCAGTGAGGCGTGGAATCCGGCCAGTTCGATTCGGGATGCTGCTGCATTCTTGAAGCCAAAGTGGTGCTCTTCTCTTATAATAATAATAATAACAAGCGGACGTACCTGTCTGATATATTCCATATCCCTTTTATAGGCTGCCAGCAGCACCGCGGTGAGGCCAGCTTAGCACTTCCTGGCGGAAACAAACCCCGTCGACGACATCTCAACACCTTCGCCAAATAGTCATCTGCTCTCCTGACCTCTCTCGCACCTCTCTCGCCCGCCGTCCACCGCCGTTCAATGTCGGAGTCGACAAAGAAGGACCCCGACTCTCTACCTATCCTCCGCTCTCGCTCACCACACCCTTATCACCGACTTTCGATTTCAACCTCGCCGCCTGATGTTGTGCTAGACGGAGTGGACAAGGAGTCGCCTCATAGGGCTGATCCAAACAGCCTCAGTCCACCCGTGGACCCCATACCGCTCCAACATGCGCAAACTAAACTGACCGCTCCGACACCCGATCTACCCACGCCTTACACGCCCTCCACTAATTCCTCGCTATCGTCATCTGAGTCCGGTACCGAGGCAGACGACGAAAAGGATGTCGTGCATAAGCAGGGGTTCGTTCAATATTTCAGCAAGCGGAGAACGCTGCCCGCTCCTCCGCCTAAGAAACGGAAAACGGGACAATGGGAGATAGATGAAGACGAACAGCCGAGACCGAAGCTCGATGATTCCGATAAGACTGATGTCGAAGGGAAGGATGCCAATGGTGAAGCCACCTTGAAGAGCTCCAGGACAGGGTCACTGGGCGGTAGAAAGAAGATTGTGTTTGTGAGAAGAGGGTTGGAGGTATTTTTGATGTTCATACTGGTGCTCATGGTGTGCAACCAGCCAGACATGAGAAAAGAGCTAAGGTTATGGAAGAGAGGTGAGGTGAACTGGATCAAGTCAGAATTATGCACGAGCTAACTATCTGCTAGAGCTAACGGCCTTTGTATTCACATACTTTGCTGTAATCGGCAGCCATCCCGCGATATCAAATCTACGGAAACCGTTCACTGTCATTCTCCCTTCTTCACTCGACCCTTCCCCGCTTCTATACCCGATGGTATTCCCTGCCGCCATAGCTTTGTCATTAACACCGTATACATCCCTCTACATTGTTTCCACGGCTGTATGCTCACTGGCTTCACTCCCGCCGGATGTTTACCCACGATTTATCGCGAACGATCCAAATTTCAAATACTTATTCACATTAACACCTGTCCTCGCCTCCTCAAAGCTCTCGCCTACCTCAGCCGAACGCCTTCTCTATACCCCGATAATACATTCTAATCTCGTTAGTCTCGGTGTCGAGCTTCTCATTCCGAGTTTAACGACGACCGAAGCCCGGCTTCTCGCAACGGCACTGATACAGCTTCTCGATAGCGTTTCTGCCCAGATGGTCACCCTCGAAGTAATACTCTGGATGACTGGCGGCGCACTGCTAATCGGCTGCAAAACATTCATGCAAAAGGAGATCGACTTGGAGCGGTCAATCGTCTTCGCTCGCGCTCGCCCTTGGGCACGTCGCCGGAAAGCTCGTCGCGACAAGATCAACATCGACGGGTTCATGGGCCATACCTCCAGCGATTCCGACCAAACAGTCATCAAGGGCGGCATCTCGAAAGCCAAAGCCACGGAAATCCGCAAACGGTTACCAAAGTTCTTACCGGATGAATTACCACAGAATATCCCCACGCTCAAGTGTTTGTATGCCATTCCGGTGTATGTCATCCTTGTAGCGTGTATCATGTTCTGCGAGAGACCGTATTTAGCTGAATACGCATTTGGTGGGATCGATCCGTTCCCTTGGGCGGCTGGGTATCTGTTTTCGGGATTACCTTGGTATCATCAATTTATCGATGATATGGGTTGGACGGGGTATGAGGGACTGGACGTTCCTGATGGCGAGGAAGGAAAATGGGGACCTAATTACCGACTCGGAGTTGCGGGGTACTGGTTTTTGCTGGTGACCATCGGAATCTGCGTGGTTATCACACTCGGGAAGGGTGTTAGAGTGCCGATGGAAAAGCTTGGGTTTGAAATTCAGGGACCTGGATGGTTAGGTCTCGCTGAAGTCGCGAGAGGCCGTGCGGTAGAGGTTGATACTCGAAGAAAAGTGTTCCACGGACTTGTGGTAGCGATGTTTCTGCCTACGATATACTTGGACCCGCCGTTCGTGGGGACAGCGTTATTGGTTACGTTGGGTATCTTTCTATTGGTGGATATATTGAGAGCGACTCTAATCCCACCGATTTCGAAGCCGTTATCGATCTTTTTGGCGCCTTATGTTGATGGGAGAGATTTACGGGGGCCGATTGTGGTTTCTCATGTATTTTTGTTGGTGGGATGTGCGATACCCGTTTGGTTGAGTCTAAGCGGGATGGATATCCAGAGTTACGAAGACGGAAACGGTCCGTTCGGGATATATTGGAAAGCGCCGAAGAGGGAATTGGCCATGGTGGCTGGAGTCGTATGCGTGGGGATGGGAGACGCCGCGGCTTCACTAATTGGAAGAAGGTTCGGGAAGCATAAATGGGGGTGGAGCGGTGGGAAGAGCGTGGAAGGCTCACTGGCGTTTACTTTTGCCGTTTATCTGGGGCTATTACTTGGAAAGGTATGGCTTATCGCAGGAAATTTCCAGGAAGGCAGAGGAGGTATCACGAGGGGAGGACTCAAAATGTTACAGCAGGCGGTGGGGTTGAAGACTGTGGGTGTGTTCACGGGTAAAGCTCTCGCTGTGGGTGGATTGTGTAGTTTGGTGGAAGCAGTCATCACTGGTGGGAACGATAACGTTGTTGTTCCTATTGTCCTCTGGTTGGCGATTAGAGGTTTAGGAGTGTAAAAGATAGTTGTAATATTTCACATGGTAGGTTTTGTCTTGATTGGGCATTTGGGGTCTGTTGATATTGTATTCTTCGTACATTAGCACTCGATCGTGGCGTTTTTCTTGAGGGAGGTCCCCTACTGTTGAAAACTTTACCTGGAATTCGTTGTAATTACTCGTCGCCTTTGAGGGGATTTTACCATTTATGTCGAATAGAAAAGTTTTTGTTTTACGAAGGAGATTTCAAATTTTCCAGATTAAAAGAAGCTGTAGTCGGACGGTTCTATATTACAACTTACGAATGGTGTTAACATATTTTCAGGTGATTAACTAATGAATGGAGAGTAACAATCCTGCGGTACTAGTCTTGGATTCCCTGTTTTGAGATATTCGGTGAACATTCCCTAGAGCTAGGTATACGGCTATAAATCCAGATGGTATATGGACAGCCGCCTGCCCAAGAATATGAACCAAAACTCATCTACAAATAAAGAAGTTTCCAAAGCTTGAACCATAGACATTCTTTAAAAAATACCTACGAATACTCACTAACAAGCATCCACCGTTTCGAAAAATACGATAGCCCCCCCAAAAATGCAACCTTTCCAACGCAAAAGCGCTTTCCACTCCGAGAAAAATTGACTAAGACATTCTCCACGCCTCAACACCGTCGTCGCATCGTCGCTGTTCTAGAACTCTATATCCCCGCATCCTTAACACGTGGAGAGCGGAATTTTCTGGCTCGAATCGGTTTCAGCATAATGTCAAAATCCGAGACCATCCATAACGGGGGCTAACCGTAGCAAAAAATAGCATAAAAGTCTCAAGATCTTGAACACTGAAGAAAAATGTATACTCCAACGAAAAGATATTAATAACTATTCTATTAAAAAATATATTTTTATATCGTTCTAATTCTGTCATATACATCGTTATAAGGAACGTATCGAAAAAAGTAAGGTCGTAAGGAGCGAGATAAACAATATAGTAAAGACATTACAAAAAAATAATTCCTAGGCCTAATTTTGGGGGAAAAAGGCGGAGGTGGGGTATAATAGCAATCGGTATAAAAAATAAAACCACGCGGATAGGTATATTTGCACATCTCAAGCCCAAGGAATCAGTCGTCATCGTTTGTCGTCAGAATCGACCGTAGATTCGAATACCTGCATGGGATTGGGAAGAGAATAGAAAGAGAAAAAAAAGGAAGCTGCCTCGCGAGGTAGATATTTCCCCTCGTATTCCTTCGTATTTTTTCTATCACAAGACGGATCCCACGTATAGCATTCAGAAAAAACGGACGAACATGTCGGATAAAAAGATTAAAGAACTCCGTCAACACTGTGGATGTTGAACAACGCCGTTGGTTCGATAGAAGCGGGGAGAAAATTGAAAGTAAAAAAAAAGCCGAGAAAAAAAAATACAACTCAGGAAACAGAGAAATGGTTCGTAGAAGGCGCAGCTAGCTGACGTCCCACAACCATTTCTTTCTCGCGAGAATTATTCATTTTTTTCTATAGGCTAAACAGAGCGGCCTGTAAAAATAGAATCGGTTAGCCTTTTGTTTCCAAACGGGAAAGAATGCTTCCAAAATGACAAGATGTCCATGTCGCCAACGCCACCACGCTAACGCATGGTTTGATCCGCTTTTCGATGCAAATCCCACCATGTGGTTTTTCGACCAGCTCCCAAAGTTGACAAGCGGAGCTCGAATTTCTTGCATACGAAGGACAAGGTGGAAAACAGGGTGTTACGGATTGAGCAATCAAATCGACAAAGAGCGGAGTTTTTGCTCAATGGGACCACTGAATCCCCTGTATGCTCGAGTGTCATTGTGCATGACATTCTTGCATGGGAAGTAAAAAATACAGTGGTGAAGCCATTGAGAAGGTAAAAAAATACCATAGCCTCGTTGGATTTTGAGCCTCAAAAAGCAGAAAGAGGAGAAAACTTACTGTTATCAGAGCGCCGAATAAGGCTAACGACGAGGAAAACTGAGCATGTGCACTGTTAACCTCAGTGTTGGTAGGCGACGGAGGGGTCAAGGTCGCTGTAGGCGTTCTGTAGAAAAAATCAACTATCTGTTAGCTTCACTTTTTTCAATGCATCGAATTTTTTTCGATTTTCCCTGAGATAATGATTGTTCGACGTACCCGTTGGTGGGAGCTGGGTAGCTACCAGTACCAGTTGCCGCGGTCTGTGCTTGTACCGCAATAGAGAAGTACAAGGCAACAGCCAAGAAGAGGACGTATAGTCGAGAGCTCAATGTTGTCGACATTTTGGTGATATTTTTGTTTTTGATGTTGGCTGATTAGGCGAATTCTGAGAAGTATATGACCTTGAAAAAAAGGCTTCCACGAGGCTGATACGTGCGACGCTTCCTGAAATTATATGAAGAGGGAGAAAAAAGATGAGACGAAAAGATCGGGAAATTATGAGCTTTGTAAAGCTTGCGAGTCGAAACGTGAGAGAATTTTTTTATACGTTCGGATTAACCGTCGAATAACGAAACGCAAGCAAAAAGATTAAAGTTATACGGTCTCGAAGGGAAAAGAAGGCCCTTGGTAGGCGGGAGATAAATATGATATATGTCGTTTTTTGCGCAGTTTAGAAACTATTGCGGTCGTTTTTTGGGGGTGGCCTTATACCAATCCGGGTCCGTATTCCTATGAAAGGTTTGGTGTGGCTGTGGTATCCGCTTAGCTGGGGTTTCAAGGCTGTCTCGAGTTGGCTGACTATCTTGCTGCGAAAGGGAGATAGAATACCCTAGACGAGATAGAAAGAAAAAAAGCTTTGTGACACTGATCGGAAGGATTCTTTTTTTCTTCTTCTAGCACCGGATTCGAACTGGGAGCTGAAAATGTGTCTGTGTTGCGTAGGATTTTTGAGGTGGAAGGAGCAGCTTTTTGGATGAAAGTGGTGACGAGGAATATCGCGGGATTGAGGAAGAAGGTGACGGATGCGGATTAGAATTCGGCAGGCGCAGAAGGAGGCTCGTCGGAATAGAATAAGAAGTATTAGATATTAAGAATTATATTATCGCAAGCGTACGTAATCGTTCCAGTATAAATAAAGATAGTAAAGAAAGGACGAATTATTCCGGTATTATTGAGCGAGAAAACAAAAATATAAAAACGTTTCTCGATGTCGTATCAAAGATGGCTGCGAGAGGAGAAACAAGGCAGCATTCCCTTTTTGTGAATGTAAATAAATAAAGTATAGAGAGAAAGAGCCAAGGCAGGTCGTACGTATGCGTTTCCGAGCCAGTTGCTGTTGCGTGTGCGCGCAAGGCTTATGCTGACTTGCGTGAGTCCGAACAAGGTACCGGATTCTGTTACTTGCTATTTCTGGTAGACCGACGCAACGAAAAGGCTTGTCAGCCGCTAGTTGGTTTGGGCAGACCGAAATGCAGGAGAAAGAGATCGAATCTGGTAAGCCTGCCGTCGAAGAGGAACGAATTTGAGATAAGGTAAGGCTAGGCTTGCGCTGAGAGATCGAGTTTGCAGACCGTCGAATGATTCCGAAGGCAAGGGCGAAGTGATACTGTATTATTATTTATTACTATTAAAATATATTACTTTTGTCTGAAGAAGTTCGTGAAAATATCAACGAAACGATAAAAGATAAAGCCAGCAAAACAACGAGATATATGGAGTTGCGGTCGTGATACGAAATAATAAAGAATTGATTAAATGAACGGGGAAGCGAAGTGCAGGCGATTGCGACGGCGATTTTTATTTGTCTTTTAAAAAATTTTCCTCCCCCAAAGCTTTGGTAAGGTTTAATGGGGGGCACGCCGGTTACCTAAAGTTTAGTGCGTGATGTGATTGATGTTCACCGACCAACCTCTCAACCTAACCAAACCAACCAACCAATCTGCTCGATCGCGACATGTCTCTTATTCCTTCCAACATTCGCGCTGCCCTTCATCCAATTTCAACTCGACAATCTTACCCGAGAATCAATGCGGTGGTCTTTCCGCCTTCCGCTAAATGAAAAATCGGCGACATTCGCCAATGACAAGAATCCTCACCCTTGACCAAAGGGAAACGAGGAACACCATTGAGCCTGGGATCTCCATCTCAATTCTCATGGACAGGGCAGCGCGAAAGGAACCAGGAAAACAGCCATCTGCGTTTCCCCACCGCCAACCGAGATTTCGCAAAGCGGAATAGTTTACAGTAGACAGGACCCACAAATCCCCCCTTTCCCGCCCCGAGCGCTCGCTGACAAGAATCGCCCAAACCCTCGTCTTGGTGCGGTTTGGCGAAATGTGGAAGGTCAGTAAAAAGCTTGTCGTGCTTTCAATTTCCATCGCAGCATGACGAAGCCCGCAAGGAAGCTTAAGGGGGTAGGGGGGCATAACAAACAAGAGTTCTGCGGAGCGCAGGAGCAAGGGGGGATATCCCTGGGCACTTCTGTTGCTGACCACCTTGCATGCTTGATATCTTATTCTAGAAATCAACGAGTGAATCGCGACACGTGAGGAAGAGAGCCGCAGCTCCCTGTGCATACAATGGAACTTCTAGGTTGAAGACATCGTGAGGCTGCGCTCGCTTGCTACGTTCTTACCCCCTGGTATCAAATGTGTTATTCAAGCAAGAGCAGTATGTAACAAGATCGCGTTGGAGTTTGGTTGGGATTTGTGTAAGCACAGTTGAACCGGAACGTGTTTGAACCATGCTGGCTTGGCCTCGACATGACAATTGCACTCGACCTCAATGCTCCTGGCACAGAAATATCAAGAGTATAATTTGAAACCGCACGCTTATTTTCAAAGCCGATTGAACGCACCACCGATCAATTAACCAAAAGAACTACTGCACAGTAGTCGAACCTACTATATACAAACGAATAAAGAACCCCAATTATTCGTCACAAAAAGAGTAAACCAAAAGAAAAAAAGTCGTATCCTACTGAAACTCCAGATTTTTCTCAACCCTTTACTTTTCTATCGTCATAATGATCATCCCCCATCTCCCACCTCACTTCTAGATAGCCCAAGAAAAAGATCCATCTTTCAATAATCCCCGATTATCTAATACTAACGAGAGAAAAACAAAATCCTCTCACGATCTATATTGGTATTCTTTTTCAAAAAAAAAGATAAAAAAAAGATCCCCGTCAAAAAGTCATAATTCCTCATCTCCTCATACATTCATTTATTCCCTCTTCTTTATCCGTGTCGACACAGCCGCTCTCTTATCATACACCTGTCTCTCAACGAACTTCAAAATCTCATCGATGAAGCTATATCAACACCGTAATCAGCACTCATTATCCACTACTACCAACCATCCATAAGACGTCAAGTTTTCAAGAAGGGAACTCACATAACCGGAAGAGAAATCACCACGACGGCTTTCCATTCATGCACAGTCAACGGCGTAATCGAAAACATAGTCTGGAAAACCGGCACATAAAGAATCATGAAATGTAACGCCATGGATAACGTGATCGCAGCGATGAGGTTGAGGTTCTTCCATAACGGTAGCGTGAGGAGCGATTCGCTGGAGCTGAGCGCATTCATAGCGTTGAACATTTCGATAACCACGAGACTACACCATATGCCATCAGCGATTGTTATACCCGATGTTTGACATATGTGGGAACTTACATTGACAAAGATATCGTGGATGCGGCTTTGGCCATATCGTTCGCGAACATGTCGCAGCCGAGTTCCGGGAACAGCGCCGAGCATTTATGGAAGTTGGTCTGTCAAAGTCATTAGCTAAACCAAGAGAATGTCTCTAAGCATTACCGTATATCAAAAACTCACCAAGTTGTAAAACGAGATCTGAGGACCTTCGCTGTTAAACATGAACCACCAAGCATACCCGAAAACCGTCGCAGCTCCAACATAAGTTCCAATAACCATATACCTGAAAAACAACCACCCAGTAACAAGCGGCTCGTCCCTCTTCCTCGGTTGTCGCTTCATGATATCATGATCGGGAGGGTTAAACGAAAGCGCGGTGGCAGGTAATCCATCGGTGACCAAGTTAACCCACAACAGTTGAACCGGAATCAAAGCCTCAGGCATGCCCAAAAGAACTGTCAAAAAGATGGAAACAACTTCTCCAATATTCGAAGAAATAAGGTATCGGATGAACTGTTGGGTGTTGTTGTAAATCGATCGTCCTTCTTCGACCGCGAGTTCGATTGTGGCAAAGTTGTCGTCCGCGAGAACCATATCGGCAGCCAACTTGGCGACATCAGTACCACTACCCATGGCAACACCAATATCGGATTTCTTCAAAGCTGGAGCATCGTTTACACCGTCACCAGTCATGGCGACGACTTCTCCGCTGCTCTGTAAAAGATCAACAAGTCGACTCTTGTGTGTCGGTTCAGTTCGGGAGAAAAGACAGGCGCGGTTGGCGACTTCCAGCTGCTCGCTAGGAGACAAATTATCGAATTCGCGGCCAGTATAGCTCTTTCCAGTCAGATCCTCATCTTGTTCGAAAACCCCGATTTCTCGACAAATCGTTTCCGCGGTCTGCTTGTTATCACCGGTGATGACAACCACACGAATACCGGCTTCCTTGCACTTTTGAATGGATTCCGCGACTTCAGGCCTAGGTGGATCCAACATTGCCACAGCACCAACAAAGGTCATATTTTGTTCCAAAGCGAGATAGTCCTGCGAAGTCTTAGCCTTCTTGAGTAGATGATTCGAAGCGACTCCATCAACAAAAGCGAGTGCGATAACCCTGAGACCTTGCTTAGCGTAATTCGAAACCTTCTCGTTAACCAATTGTGCATGTGCCGCAGTAAGAGAAACTTTCTTTCCATCGTGACCACGAATCATAGAAGTACATCTCTCAAGAATAGATTCAGGTGCGCCTTTGACAAAGAGTTTTCGATCACCGTCGTTGGATTCAACTAGTACAGACATGCTCTTTCGGTCTCTCGCGAATTCGTAGGTCGCAATTCGGCGATATTGGTTTTCGTAGTACTTGTTGGCTTCGTTGAGTCTTTCCTGGATACTGTGTTTGGCTCGTCGTTGATTATACCCGGGGTCCGGAGTTCCCAACTTCTCAACCAGAACTTTCAATGCGGCTTCGGTAGGTTCTCCAACGTTGGCAAAGGTGTTTGATTTCGAGTCGTACGAGATTTCGGCGTCATTGCAGAGAGCGGAGATTTCAGCCATGCGTCGAACAACTCTTGAAGTTGCAGCGGGGGATTCAAGTGCCTTTCCGTCTTGGGAGGTAACATTGCCGTCAGGAGAAAATGTCGTGCCTTGGATTCTAATTTCATCGACCTTGCTGTCCGAATCCGAAAAGTAAACAGCTCTGTTGACGCTCATCTGGTTGGTGGTAAGAGTGCCGGTCTTGTCGGAGCAGATGACGCTGCAGCTTCCGAGGGTTTCGACGGATGGCAAGCTTCGAACCAAGGCGTTCTTCTTCGCCATCTTGCGAGTTCCGAGAGCGAGACATGTAGTAATGACGGCGGCGAGACCTTCCGGGATAGCAGCAACACCAAGAGAAACGGCAATCTATCATACATTAGCCTCTTTACTATCACAATCGTCACTTCAGAAACGTACCTTCAAGTAGTAAATGGCACCCTTGAGCCAGCCATCGTGGGAGGAATCATTGAAGTGCCTGATGTTGATTACCCAAACCAAGATACAGATGATCATAATAACCTTCGCCAACTGGTCACCGAAATCGTTCAGTTTCTGTTTCAAAGGCGTCGGTTCCGAGATCTGATCCACGATGCTGCTATGGATATCACCGATAGCGGTAGCCTGACCGGTCAAAACGACAATAGCTCTTGCATGACCGACGGTAACCGTGGTTCCAGAAAACAACATGTTAACCTGATCCTGCTTGACAGCCTTTTCATCATTGATGGCGGAGATATCCTTGGCTACACTCCCGCCCTCTCCTGTGAGAATGGCCTGGTCAACGCGGAAAGAGTTGCTGTTTATCGAGATGAGACGGCAATCGGCGGGTATACGGTCTCCGACGGCGACGTCCACCAGGTCTCCGGGGACCAAATCTTCGGCTTTGATCTTTGCTATTCTTCCATTTCGAATGACTTTGGCTTCGTTGGCGGAGTATTCGTTTAGAGCTGCGATGGCCTTTTCGGCACTGCTTTCTTGGGTGACACCGACGACGGCATTGAGGATGAGGATGGTAAGGATCTGGACAAAACGGCAGTCTGTTAGGTATAACCGTTGGTTTTGCTGTGAGAGGTAGCACTTACGACGGCAGGATCCACAAAGGCGTACCAATCGTCACCTCCTTCGATCAGGGCGAGGAAGAAAGATATTGCCGCCGAACCCAGGAGAATGATGACCAGCTGGTCCTTGAACTGTTCCAGCACAAGTTGCCATAAGGGAGTGGGAGGTTCTTCGGGGATAGCTGCAGCGAGACCACGATTCTAGATTAGCAAACAAAACTACATTAACTAGTAAAATGGAGAGGAAACTATGCGCTGTACAATTCTTGCCATGCTTTGCTAACGAAGCCGCGACTTGAGCATCGGTCAAACCGTCGTGGGGCGAGACTCCAAGGGTATGGACGACCTCTTCGACGGACAGGGCGTAAGCTCTCTCCATCTTTTAAGAGCGGTTGTGAGAGGTGTATTGAGGGGCACCTCGGCCTGCCTTTTCCCTTATCCTATGCTGGAATACACCTAGAGGATATTGACGGAGCTGATCTAAGAATGCCGAAGAAGAGAACGAGCAGAAGGGTTGGGAGGTTGAAAGGGAAGAGGCCAGTTGGTGTTGTTCGTTTGTCCCAGCGAGGTGAACGAACGATGCGCCGGTTGCAAGGGGAGTCTGTCAAAGTCGGGTTCCTGACAGGCACGCAAGACGAACGAGGTTGACGGAGGCTGCCTGCAGGTGGAGGTGGGTTATGCTGAGGAGATGCCAGCGTAGACCGTTTGAAGACGGTCTGATTATATAAACAAGCAGAGCTCCAGTTTAGGTTATTCAGGCGGGCGGAATTTTCTCGAAGAAGCGCAATGTCACCGCGGTGAGATCGAGGCCCGGTCATCTGCTGCACATGGCCGACTAATCGCTAGTTGCATACTGTGTCTGTTCCTTCTTCTTTCTTTCGTTTCTTTCTCTCTCTGGTGTCTTCCGTTCGGTCGTTTCTATTGGTCGCTTTGAGGGACTGCTGCAGGGTCTGCGGTCGAAAAGTCTCGGCCTTGTCCACCGCGCGCTGCTGAAAATTTCTCCGCCTTTCACACGCCGCCATTTTCTTCTCTTCTTTCTTCCTCACAACCTCATCCTCTCCATCACTCCTTCTCGTCTTCATCCGATGCTGCAATCAATGCATCAATCAATCACACCCATCGTGTATGTTAATACCGAATGACACTCTATCAACCCATCTCCATCTCCATCTCCCCCTCGCCGTGACATATGCCAAAACATCCCATGACCATGCCTACTTCCCGACCTTCTGTCCTCTCAGGACAGATCTCAAAGTTCTACTCTGGTCTCGAAGCATACTACTTTAGGTCCTATGGAAAATGAAGAAACTCAGACAACCTCTTCCCACCGTGACCGTTCCCGTTCTCTTCGGAGGTCGGGTGCTTTCACCGGGAGGAAACACGTCAACTCCACCCCGATCTTTTAGACTCCGATGATTGAAAGGGACTATTTAATTGACGTACATACATTCGCTCCCGTTACTTGATATTTCTATTCGCCAATTGATTATGAGCTGTCGTGAATGGTGAATCTGCATGATTATGGTATTATTCTATAAGGCCGTCCGCCTGTAAATGCAATACATGTATGCCCAAACCGCATAAAGATAAAAAAGCAGCCCACCCGTGACAAAGAGATGGAAATATACCAACCGACCAGAAGCCTCACACGTCCCCTTCACTCTCCAACCGAATCCATACATACAATGAAAGGTATAAAAATTACAAGACTTAAAAATATAAACCTGAAATCATAAAGTCCGCTCAAATCGTCGGCCCCGCATCCTCCTCCACCACCTTCGTCTTCGTATCCAAATGCAAAATCTTCAAAATATCATGCCTCTTGAAAAAGCTCCTGTTCCTCTTCCCGAAAACATACATCGGCACCGTCAACAAACACACGAAAACCTGCACCGATCCCAAAATCTTGAACATCTTGGGTCTACCCAGCTTCGCCAGCCAGGTGTAAGCATCATACGTGAGACCGTACGAGAAGAAATTCTTAAACATCAACAGACAAGTGAACGCCTCGATGGCGATATCGCGGTGTGCGTCGACGATGTATAACGCCGCCGCGGAGGCTCCGATAACCATTCCCACGACCTCTAGGCCTAAAAACACGACCGGACCGATCCAGCCGTGCACTTTAGCGTACGATGGCTCAGTCGTAAACCCGAACCCGTAAACGCCCATGCACCCACAAATCTATTGCCATCCGCCAATTAGTCAACAATTCCTCATCACGAGGTGGTGAAATCTCAAAAGCGGGGTAACAGATCAAAATACTTACCAGCATGGGGATAACAAGCAACAACCGGAACTCCGGCTCATAAACACCCTTGTTCTTCTTCACCAGCCACAGCGTCGTGAAATGCGTGAACAACCCTGTGATCGCGAATCCAACAATGGCACCGATGAATGCGCCAGTGTAAGTATACCCGATCTCAGCCACAGTGAACCCACTATAGGAAGGTGTCAGTTTTGTCAACCTTTTCTCGCCACAGAATTACGGATTTTCCCGTGTCTTTGTAGGGATATATGGAGTCACATACAATGGAGGCAAGGCGAAAAGCAAGGCCAGGACGACACCGATGAGGACCGTCCATCCAATCAAAGTACCCATGATCAATGAACCCTATCCGTCGAAAGCCGGTCGTTAGCATGTATATAACGAACCGTGATGTAATATGTTATGATGGGAGGTAACGTCTCTGACAAACTTACCCAGGCGATAGCGGGCTGGAAGAATAACGGCAGTGGTCGAAGAGCGAGCAGCCAAAGACTATCATCAGTCTTCCTTCCGTCGAACGGCATCAAAGTCTGCAAATAAGTCTTCTTCGCCGGTGGCGGTTTAACAGGCACAGAGTTCTCGCCGTCCGACGACGAGGACCGTGGTTGTTTTTCACCATCACCGTGAAAGTCATCCGTGGAAGCAATGTCGAGATTCAAATGCGCCGCACGACGGAACGCAGTCTCCGGACAGAAGAAGAATATCGCCGGAAGCATACACCCCGAGAATATAGCGGCGAAATAAAACATCCACCGCCATCCCAGCCGTTCAGAGATAGCACCCGCGATGACTGGCGAGAAGAATGCACCACCGTACAAAGACAAATTTGCCAATGCCATCCGTACACCACGTTGCTAAAAATTAGATACCCCGTTAGCTTCCTACTCCACACAGTCAATCAACCGAGTCCCGCTTACATGAACGTGGTATAAATCTCCAACGACGGCTCCCAGCAAAGCTTCAAAGGGACACACGCCAACTCCCTGAAGAATACGAGCCCATAGAATCGACCTATAACTCTTCGCGGACCCAGCCCATACATTCGAGGCAATAAGAAGCATGGTACCGATCAAAAACGCATGTCGTTTGCCGTATACTCGAGCTGTCGGGACGAATATAAACCCAGCGATTCCAACTCCGAACAGATGCCATCCGGTCCTACACCGTATATCCACAATCAGCAATCCGCCCACCACTTGAACCAACGTTTTTGTCTTTCGATTTGTCGGAGAACATACAATAGCGCTACCGGTGTGATGTCCCTCAAGTGGAATTCGAAAAGTAATGTCAGAGAGTCGGCTGATAGGAGCGGTGTCATTCTATATTCGATATTCGTTAAATATTCGTTAAATGGAATTCGATCGATGTCAAGTCGAGCTTGTTGCGCCGGGTACCACTCACGCTGAGGCGATAATCTAGAAGTTTCCGAATATTCGATTAGCTCCCACGTTTTTTGTTGGTGTATATGGTAGGACGGATCTGGGTACGTACTGCATCCAACGACAGGATGAACATTATCAAATCCCTGCGCCATAATGGCCAGTTCTGCAATCAATTCCAAAAAATCGAATATATCAGTATTTTCCGAGCTTTACTATCGAATGCCTCGCTTGAGCAATTTTGTCGGAGAAAAAAAAACTAACCAGCTGAGATGGAAAAAGTTTAAAATATTAGCATCAAAATTTCCTCTCCGCCCACAAGAAAAATATATCATATCACAAAGAAAGAAAGAACTTACAGGATCATTAGGATCGTCACTCGGTTGCGGGACGAGTACGATAGGAACCGGCCCGGTAGTATCATATTTCAAGTTCGGGTCGAGAACATGATTCTCCGTCAACCCAGCGCTCGAGTCCTCTAGTATCGCAGTGCCTAAACATCCACCACACCCAAACAAACCACGCAGGTATTCGAATTAGATTTTAAACCGTCGTCGGAATTGAGACCGGGTTGAAAAAAAGCGGAGGTCGGCTTACCCGGCACATGCGCGAGGTGATGGTCTTCCAAGATACCGAACCCCATGGCTCCGGTGGTCGAGGTTCTTGGGTTTTTGTTCGGGGAATAGTTCTCGATGGAGATGGTTGATGGAAGGGGAGAGTTTGGGGGCGAGGAAATTGGGTGTTTTCGCACGGAGTCGTAGTGTGGGATAAGGCTATTTCGGCTGAAATGAATGGGGGGCTGTTCACAAACAACCAAAGGAATGAACGACGAGCAAGCAAGCAGCACCCCACCAAATAACTATTCTTGTCTGTGGAGAACGAGAGAGAGGAGAAGGTGGTGGACTCGTCCGATCTCTCTATCGTCTACGGGTCCCTTTTCTTCCTTCCTTCTTCTGCTTTTCAACTTTTTATAAAAAATCTCGTGACGCCGAGTGAACGTCCTGCTGCTGCCCCCCCGGCAAACAGGCCTGCGCAGCTGCGAGAAGCGGAAACCTTTAAAACGTGCTGCCCCGAGATTCAGATTTTAGATTATGTATCCGCCGCATTCTCGCCAATGACTTTCGCTATTTCGCACAGCGAGCGAAGACGCTAAATCTCTGGGCGCGCCCTGTTTTCGCCAATAGGTCGGTCCTTGAAGGGGGGAGGTATCAACTACTCGAACTATTGGGTAGCTGCCAACCCGGTCGCGACCAGGACGATTGTTTAAAATTGTGCGGGGAGGATCTTGATATTGCCCGTTCTGCGCACGCCAGCCAATCCCTCAACTGCTACAACGACCTCTCAAAACTGATCGGATATAGCGAGACCTATAGATGTCTCGAAGGCAAGATGAACCGTCACGGGAGGTTGGGTCAATGATAATGGATTGTTATTGATATTTCACTCGTATCTTCCTATCAACATGCAGTCTCCGATTCAAATAAACCGTTCGTGGGTCAAAATGTCTCGACGCTCAGGTCGCAATGAACCCATCCTGTCAACCACAAGCATCGCTACTATTGACCGCCGGGTGAGAGCTGAGACGACCGACTCCCTGTTTCCGACGTTTGTAACCTGTCTAGACCACTCTTGCTCCCTTGCGTAACATTAATGTGGAAATTCTGTGGTACACACACACCAAAAACCACCAGAGATAAATCCCGGACACCTTTCTCATGGGAATTTAATTCTTAATCTTTAATTTTTTGTGCAGTGTGACCGGATCGCGAGATCTGACTGGATCATGTAAGATACACCTCACAACTCCGTCTCTTGTACCGGACGGGTTGTACGAAAGACGGATGTATTGGTTGGTTACACCGACTCCGATCCCTCTGAATGCGAGACTGTACGTCTGTGTAATCTTGAACGGGATCGTGCATTTCAAACCCACCGATGAACTTCTTGTGTCTCTATATTTGGGAATAACCATCCAGTTCGGCTGGCTTGGGAGCTGTCGGTGCATGTACCGACATTAATATTAGTACTGGGTCGATGCTTTACATTTGCGACCACCATGCCGTCATGCATAGTCATGCATTGGCTCTGATCTTCTCGCTGCGCTGTCGAGCAATATGTAGTGTTTCAACATTTAGCTTGGCTGGTCGCACTTAAACGATCAAATTTGATAATGAGACAGCACTTCACAGTACGAATCATTGATATGTGGTCCAATTTGCAGTATACACCGACGGAGCATGTTATCGATAGTCTGGTCTGATCTCATTTTCTTCCGTATTATCGACAGATGTCAAGAACTCTCCCACTGAACCCGTTAGAAGACGCCCGAGCTCGAACACCTCGGTCGAGTTCATACGTATGACAAGGCCACATCGACGTCTTGACACCGGCCGTTCGCTCCGGTGATAAAAACCATTTGACATTGTCTCATACGTGCGGGAACCGATATACCTCCGGCGTCCGAGGGCTTTTCTGCAGAATCAATAGAGCGGTGGATACTCGCACCGTCAGCTCGGCTCATGGACTTGACCCGTCCCCGGCGACTTGTTCAATTACGAGGAACTCTAACATTTTCCCTTATCTCGTTCACTAACGACGGCGCATATTTTCAAACAATCTGCGAAAGCCGGCCTTACGGCTGACTGCCTTGGATGGAGGAAGCCGCATATTCGTATACGCCTCGAAATGCCGTATTCAAACTCTTCTGAAGACGGCCCAGGTTGATTTAACGCATTCTCGAGCCAGCGCGCCGGACAGCGAAACCTGCCGGCGGCGCTGGAAATGTTGTAATATCGGAAGGAGAGAAACATATAGATTCGAACAAATTTCCAGAAAATTCCGTTTTCCGTAGCGTCCGAAATCTCCGTGATATCATGTTTAATATTCTGGAAGCCCTGTATTCTTCCTCGCTCGTTCCAGACCACTGCCGACGAAATCAGAAAAAAAAAAAAAAAAACTTCTTCGTAAAATCGTTGAACGATTACTTCTGATAATGGCCCTTTTTTTTTTTTTTTTTTTTTTTTCCTCCGATATATTGACCGATTGGTAGACATTTCTAAATTTAGCAGAAAAGAAAAAGTTTCCCGACACGAAGTCCCTGAGAGGCGAGAGAATGACACTACTCGGCGCAGGAGGTACCGATCGCTGTCGATTATTACAAATGGTACGTCGGTTCTCACACAGGCACCGACGCATGTGGCTCGTTGGGACTCGTCATCTATCAAACTTTTTTTTTATCAACCCGTCGGCCAGGCAAAAATCCTACAGTAGTGAGTGGCCCTTGACCAAGTTTCGCCCCCGCCTTCAGCCTTAAAACCCGGCTGTGTCATGTCAAACTCGAAAGGGAAGAAGACGATTAAACCTTGAAATCCGGCTTGCAAGCTTCCCAGTCGATCCAGGAGAATGAAGTTTTTGTTCTAAAAATCGAACGTTGCATACGTTTGCACATGCTTTTGTGGGGAATAATAGGAACCGTGTGAATGGTTCTTTGTACTTTTTTTTGCCTTGCATTGTGGGGACCAGGGTGGCTCTGTGATCGAATTCCTGCAACCTACGTATACGTCGTGGCTAGCTAGCAAGGTGCCCGGGAACGGAACCAGCTATCCTGCATGAACCAAGGGAGGAGCTATAGTCAGCGCACCGCAGCGCGACAGCATGACGATACTCATATCTGACTTGCCCTGTTTCCAAAAGGGAAAATAGCACTCTGGTGGACATCACAATTCCATATAGAACCAACCATACGATGGCTGTTCTTTATTTTGTTTTCTTCAAGGAGCAGTTTTGTCAGGCTATGACACTATGACATGGAATCTCGCAACATAAGATTATTGCAATGTGCATGACCGTTTCGCTTGGCTGCATTGGATTAATCGATTTTTCGCCTGGGGATTCCCGCCGTGGCCAGAGGTATTTGGTCGGAAGCGGTGCAAGCTGAACCTTCCTTCTGAATTCCGTCACCTTTCCTCATCCTGCAGGTGTTCCTGGCCCTTGCACCAACCGAGAAGGTTGTAATCTCAAACAGCACGCGGGTTTGTGACAGAGTGAACATGTCGATTTCCCTAACAACAGCAGAAACAAGTTTCTCTCTAACAGCGCACGCGCGCACTTTGAAGAGTTCACTTGCCGTTGGGCAATAGTCTGAGGAGAAGAAAATTTTTCCAGCTCATTTGCGAAATGTCGAGAAAGTTTAGTTACAGGCTTGGTTAGCGGGAATACATCATTGACTGATTGAGTGTTTTTTCGGAGCTGGGATTACTCTCAACGCTCGATTCCCGCAGACACTTGCGGTTTCGAAATTTGGAAAAAAAAAAAATATGCTTTTGCTTTGAGCAATGCGGAGAGACTGGCTGGTGAGGGTTTGTGAGCTGTGGGTCTGCTTGCTTTTTTGCTTACCGGATGCTACCCCGAGCGGCCTATTTTTTAAAAATTCTCTGGCACTTGGTAGGCTGTGAGGGTTTCGATCGCCTTGGTGGGAAGACAATGTCGCGCAGGCGCTGGGCTTGGAAGACACTAGTGGAGCCAGGTCCAGCCCGGTCTGCCCTTTCTCACTGCTCAGAATTCCATTCCAATATTACTGATATTACCCCCGGAGACCGTGGGCTAGTGTGGATGGGTGGGCGAGCGAGCGAACGAATGAATGGAACCACTGGCGCATGGTGAACGAAGACGCTGTTCCATGACCGCCGCTAGCCCGTTCCTTATTTTAAATTTGCCGGTTTCTTCTGCCTTGGGCCTGGGGGGCGAGAAGAGGCAGAAAAGAAGGTGGAAACCTGCTCCCTTCCGTCAGATCAAATTGCGATATATAAACTGTTCCCCCCAGGCGGTTTATTGCTTCAAATTCTCTTCCCAGGTCATCCTCTCATTGAAACTGATATTTGCTCGTATACGCAGTATACCACTCGTTCACTCCTTCGAACATTTCCTATATAACTTTATAATACCTTCCCACCTTCTTACTCTTTCTCTTGACAAACCAGTCCTGTCCTTTTTATATTTTAATATAACCAATCAATCAAAATGAAGGCCGCTTTCGTTCTCGCTACCGTCGCCGCTGCTAACGCCGCTCTCTTGCCGCGACAGCTTGAAAACATCCCACAGTGCGCTGTAAGTACAATTGTAAAAGTTGCGAAGAATTGTGGTTTTATATCAGTTGCTAATTGGCATTGTAGCTCTCCTGCGCTCTTTCCAGCTTGGGCAGCACCGGCTGCGCTACCACCGACTTCAAATGCATTTGCTCTGCCACCGCTTTCATCACCGGACTTCTTCCTTGCGTCCAGTCTAGCTGCAGCGCTTCAGAGTTAGATGCCACCATCACGGCCGCCCAAGGTCTCTGCTCCGCGGCCGGTGCCACTCTAGTCATCCCATCCGGCGCCGCCTCCACCTCTGCCGGTGCTACCTCTTCTGCTTCCTCTGCAGCCTCCTCTGAGACTTCCGCTGCCACTACATCCGCCCCGGCCACCACCGTCACCAGCGTTGTCACCACATCCGCATCCACTGTCGAAACCACCTCCGCTGGCACATCCACTGGCGCTCCAACCACTTCCACTCGCAACGGCACCGTCAGCACCACCTCCCCACCACAGCCAACCGGTACCGAACCTGGTGCCGCCAGCCGAAACACCATCGCTCTCAGCGGACTCGGTGCCGTCGTCGCTCTCGTCGCCGCTTTCCTGTAAATATAAACTACAGTCTGAAACGCCCTAAGTCGACGATCGCAGCGAATTCACGACCGGGTTATTCACCTCGACGTCCCCTTTTGATGAGCATGGACTAGGTTGTAGAGCACGCTTAGTTTATTGCCTGTTCGTGTAGTTGTTTGGGAGTAGACCAGTCAGCATGCGTCGAGTGGTTACCTCACCAGACCTGTTTTACTTTATTACAAAGATTAATATTTAATTTTTTCTCCTTCATTGACCGAGATACTTTTTTTCTCCTTTTCAGTTTTGTGTATCACGTTGATTGATGTTTTGGTTTTCGTTCGATCCGCCTCACGGTCGACGGTTCGCAAGGATCTATCCCGTTAGAGGCAGGCTATCACGAAATAAAAGTCTCACGGAAGAAGCGCGAACGAAAAGTCTGAGAAAATTTGCATCGGGCAGCTACGCTTTTCTTTGTATAAAAGGATACGAGTCTGGTAGGACGCAGTTATAATAATACCATGGGTCAGCTCTGTTTACTTTTTTCAATTTTTGGGGTGGTTTTAAAACAAAACGATACATTGTAATGGCATTTTCATTGGTTATGTTTAAAATGATTTTTCTGCACGGAAAAGAACGGGACTCTTTGGTTTGAACATTTTCTTGGCCAACCTTTGAGAAATACCTACCCAACCTTACAACCCCTTGCTTTCTTGTAACTTTCTCGATAGCGAAAATAATTTCAAGACACTCCTTTTTCCTCCTCTTCAATCAGCTTTCGATATCGGTGATAATTTGGTTGTGTAAACTTTTTTCTCTCTACGAAAGTCGTGTTTTCGTATTCGGTACTCGCCAACCGAAATCTTTTAGTTTCGTGCCCCTTTCGCGTGTCCGATCCCCGTCCGTGCGGTGTAAGATCGATATCTTCGGTTCCATACAATCAGAGACCCTTAAATCGAAAGAAAATCTAGAATCGGGAAACCGCATATAAGCCCCCCTAATTCCCGGCATCGACCCGACGATTCAAAGATGCAAATATGCAGGAATCCTTCTCTTCCCGTGAAATTAATTGTTGAGATCGCAGGCACGGTGATTGGAATTGTTGCACCGTAATTTCGTTTTCGCTCTCACAAAACGGAGGGAGCCGAGAGGCACGCGAGTGTTAATTGGATCGGATTATAGTCTGATGTTTGGCGTGCAGAGAATATCGATCGCGTTATTTTGCATGTATCACACGCATGTGCGTGGCGACTGTTTGGCTTGCATACTGCATCACCGTTTTTATTCTATGGTGGCTGAGGAGACTAGCGGATAACCCACGGTTGTCCCTTCATCTTTCGAAATGTATTTCGGCATGTGCGATATCTACGCTATTAATGTTGATTCTTAGAATTCAACTAAGTTATAGAAAGTAAAATACTATGCTTGCCATGATGTCACAAAAGCCGAAGCAAAATTAACCCATCCGACGGAACCAGCCCTCGCGAAACATGAACGATGAGCTTGAATACAAAACCTATCGTTGAATGAACTCGGCTCGCATATCAATTACTCTGAGAAACAATTGCAAACGAACGGTGTAGCCTTCCGTAACCCTTAAATCGATACTGTTTGAGCGAGGACCTTCATGGCGAGGTCGGAGAGTAACTACAACAGAATTAGTATCACAAAGAACGATTCCACGACATACACGCACGATAAAAATGTCGAACTTACCCTTGCCTTCTCACTCTGGGGTAACTCTTGGAAGACCTCATATACAGACTTCCCTTTAGCGTCTCGCACCGCACCCAATCGATTTCCCGCAACAGCACCAGCTATAAAACAGTATTAGCATTTCGTACCAACTGCAAGAGTAAATCGTAAAATACATACCCAACATCCCAGGAAAGTTCCTATACAATGTTGAAGATGAAATCAGCCATATTTCATGGTCTTAACATCGAAGAGTCTTTTCGACACTTACGCTACGATGAAACCTAAGGCAGCACCGCTTACACCGCCCATGAGTCCGTAAAATCTACCCGTGCCCTTCTTCCTAGCCTCCGGATCATCCGCATCCTCCATCCCCTCCTCCTTCATCATCTCTTCGAAAATATCACCAAATTGCGCTTCTTGCCATGCCGAAGAACCCCGCGGTGGATTATACGCTCTACTAGCATCATAATCGCGGCGCCGGGCCGAATCAGAGAGTGTATAATACGCTTCCTGGACTAATTCAATCCAACGAGTTTTAGCAATCCGTACGAACAATAAAATTATCTAGGAGACTATAGGACGTGAATAACGGTACCCTGTTGGAACTTGCGGGTTCTTTCTGGACGGGACGGATCTGTTACGGATACCCTATCCGGATGTGTCTTGAGCGATTGGATTTTATACGCCTTGCGTATTTCGTCTTGCGTCGCGGATGCGGAGACGCCAAGGACGGCATCTATATTTTTTTTGCGGGACTTGTCAGTGTATCGACGGGAAAGCTTGGGATGCTATAATGGCATCGGGTGCGCGGGTCGGAAGCGTACAGAAGTCAACGTCGGCTACAAGGGTACATAATCGTTAGCTTGATGGGCCGGTGGGAACATTTGATATAGTGGTTTTGAGTAGGGGTAAATAAATTCCACCTGCCTTCGGCCATGGAGACTGGGAAGTGCAGATGCCTGCAGATGCGAGATGGTAAAGTATCGGACGATCGATCGCTAGGTTGTAGATTCGCAGTTTCGAAGCGAGCTCCGGATACTCTCTGTCTATGTCATACGGTCTGCTGTATGGATCTTCGCAGGACTGTCTATCTATACTTGCGGGGATGCGGTATGCTTTATATTCTGGTGGATGCTGCGTGGTTTGGATGCGCACGGCTTCGAGCGCACATTTACGTAATTTCTGGTAACGTCAGAGCTGCAGTGGCAAGAACAGCTCCACCGACAGGTTTGCGGTGTGTTGTGACACGATGTCTACTGTGCCCTTCGCTTGTCAAGTTAAGCTGGAGAGGGACTGAGCAGAGGACCATAGAGGATCAAAACCCAATAACTTTAAAAGGAAACTTGTGTACATGTAGCTGTAGAGTAGTATTCTAAAAGCGGTTAAAGCGGTGTTTAATTCAAAATTGGTATCAAGATGCGGCTCATCAAGCTCATAGGATGTAAACTAGCGAACTGCTAGATGATGTATACTATCATCCATCCGAACTTGCCTACAGAGAAATTCTAGGCGAACTAATGTCAAGAATTCCTTCAGAACTTCCCACTTGACGAAATCCTGCACCAGGGGCTTCTCAGTACCCTAAAACGAGGCTACACTTAAGTATACTTGCTGAAGCACGGTTCTTTACAAGCCATAGCTGTTTTCATGACTCGACTTGACTCGACTCGACCTGGCTCTAGCTTTTGTATTTTTATAACATCACGCAAGTCTTATGCGTCTTACAAAAAAACACATCCACGGTGAGACGATCTTAAGAGTATGCAGCTATAACTTAATTCGCATGCTAAATTACGTGTATCTCACATTCGCGAGGTAACAACGAATGATTACATTGGGCGGCATTCCCAGGTCTTCCATTGTGAAGAATTAATTAAATTTTCAAATCATTTGAGAAGTGTCCATGATACTTTAACCTCTCCTGAGTTCAGACCAGTGTAAATCTGTCTGCGTAATCAAATTTGCAATACTGAAAACATCGACAAAAGCCTTAACTCCCAAAAATATCAAATCTGCATGTCCGGTACATCACGATTGTAGTAAAATGCTAGTATCTACAGAGAAATGATTATAATATAATTTCTCTATAACTAACGGATCTCCATAGTGCATATTTTAATACATTAGATCGAACCCACTTTCGGTTCCGAGAGCCTCAATATATTAACAATAGCTTTCTGGGTCAAGCCTCTAAAGCTCAACTATTCAACCAATTACTGTTAAACTTAGCTTGGTATAGCTCCCGACTCGGGGTCTCGAGTGATTAGTTCAAGAGGAGGTGATTTAACATATCCTCGTCACTAAATCCTGGGATTCGAGAGAAGATCAGTCTGCTATTATAGTTTTTTCTGACAGGTCCGAAATACTATTACGCTTGAACTTGCTTGGTGGGGGTATTCTATCCGGAGTTTTTAAGTTGGTGCCGGCTGCGCAGGATGGAGGTTATACCAGGGATAGAATGCCAGACCGAGACCTCTGACTTTGAGCGCTCGAAATGCAACCTCACGCCAACACATTTGGGTTTTCTTCGTCACTCGCGGATGAACAAAGTCAAGTCTAGTGATTATTTTCATTGGACAATAGCGTGATCTCTATTGTGGACCGGGAGCTAGGTTGGGTGGATTCCGTGCGGGGTGTATTAGGGTGGGAATTTTTCTATATAAGATATGGTGGACGCCGCTGCCAATGGCACCTTCTTGGCCGCCATCGCTATCCATTGGTCGTTTTGTTGACCTTGGTCTATTGATATCGTTCTGATATCGAATCGCTCATTTGCTTTTCGGTGGTTTGCTGACGTTCTTTTATACCTGTGGCTGCTTTGGTGTCTTTGATTTTCTTATTCACCTTCTTTTAAAGCTTGATTGAATTATATATCTCGAGCTCAGCATTATTATCAGTATGAGAAATACATACGTCCTTTCTCTTCTTTTAGCGGGGTAGGTGACTATCTTTCAAACGTTATGGGCTTTATCTGGCGAGGGGACTTTTCGAGAATTCATAGCTAACATCGTCTCGGGTTCCAGAGCATCCACTTTTGCTGCCCCGGCTCCACAGCAAGATGATAGATTCACCACTTCAATAGGAGGCGGCGCTGCCGTCTGCCGTTACGAAACCGTGACGAACGATGGCCAAGTTGCCACCAACATCGCTTGTGTAGATGCCAACCCTCCCATCGCGACAGCCGATTCTGCGGACACCGAAGGCGAGAGTACTACTGTTACACTGCCGACTGGAAAATTCACTACTTCGATGGGAGGAGCCGGCGCCGTTTGTAGCTATACGACCGTGACGAATGACGGTCAGGTCGTGACAAATATAGCATGCGTCGATGCAAACCCTCCTACCGCAGTAGCGCCTTCGACTACCAATCCAGTAGATACCGCGTCTGCGTTACCGACGGGTCGATATACGACCACCATCGGAAACGGTGCTGCGATTTGCCAAGCTAGCATCGTCACGGAAGATGGTAAAGCTCAAACACAGATAGCTTGCGTCGACGCCAATCCTCCTGTGTTCACGCCTTCGACCACAAACGTTGAAGCTGAATCCGCGTTACCGACGGGTAAATATACCACCACACTCGGTAATGGCGCCGCCGTCTGTCAAGCTAGCGTGGTTACCGAAGATGGAAAGCCGCAAACTCGAATAGAGTGTGTCGATGCTAATCCTCCCGTATTCACGCCTTCTACCACCGATCCTGCAAAGGCTGAATCCGCGCTACCGACTGGGAAATATACTACCACTATCGGCAACGGGGCTGCGATTTGTGAAGCTAGTGTAGTTACAGAGGACGGGGCTGTGCAGACTAGGATTGCTTGCGTGGACGCTAATCCTCCTATAGCCACCCCTGATACGACCATCACACCGGATACCGTTACTGTATCTACGATTCCCACGGGAAGGTTTACTACGACTATTGGCAACGGTGGTGCTGTTTGTCAGGCTAGTGTGGTCACGGAAGACGGAAAGGTTCAGACCCAGATCGCTTGTGTCGACGCCAATCCTCCTTTTGTTGTACCTGATACCACTATCACCACGGACGCTGCGCCTACGATACCTACAGGACGCTTTACTACCACCATCGGCGGAGGCAAGGCGGTCTGTCAAGCTAGCGTAGTCACAGAGGATGGCGCCGTTCAAACGAGAATTACGTGTGTGGATGGTAACCCTCCACTCGTGATCCCGGAGACAGCTTCCTCGCTACCAACTGGAAAATATACTACTACCATCGGAGGAGGTAAGGCTGTCTGCCAGGCTAGCGTGGTCACAAACGACGGTAAAGTCCAAACGAATATCGCATGCGTGGATGCGAATCCCCCAATCATGACGCCGATTTTCGTGGCGCAGACGACGGGAACGTTCACCAACGGCGACGCGATATGTCATTACGAATCCATGAATATTATCTGCGTGGATAAAGCGACAACAGCTCCTTATCCGGTGAAAACCACCGACGGAGCGAAATGTAGAGCGACGACGATTACGAGAACAATCGTCAAAACGACCACTTTATGCCTAGGTGCTAACAAGGGCCGCGGTAAGCGTACTAAATCGGCTTGCAAGCAAGTAGTCTTGACAAATAAAATCCCCGTCAGATCAACGATTTGCCAAGGTCCGAGTATCACGAACGAACCAGGAGCGAAAGAAGTTAAACCGACGTGTCCGCCGTCGACGACCGTCACGGCGACTAGGTCTTGTACTAAGAATGTTGGGAGATGCCAGAGGACTTGCCAGCCTGTGGTTCAGGAGTACGATATTCCTTGTTCGTGTATCGGCGCGGAGGAGAAGGTTACCATGACGGTTTATAAGCCTATGAGGTGCCCGGGTGATTGTAGTTGTCCTACGCAGACTACGTGGAGGCCGCAGAGCTGTAGCACTAAGAAGGGACCGGAGCCACAGACTACCGATGATTCGTCTGATGGATATTAAAGAGTTTAGTCATATTTTGACGGGTTGCTTGTTTGAGATTAGGTTTACGAGTTATGAGGCTATGAGATACGATTTATGATTCACGAGACATGGGTTTGAATAAAAGCAGCTGTATTTCTCATCAAATTGAATTGAATCCTACTACTATGTTTATACATCGCATTTTCGTGCTGTGCTGTGTTGTCGCGTGGTAAGATTGCGAGGCTGAAGAAATGTGGCTGGTGGTATTACTGTGGCGAAGGGGATTACGTCGCGGGTCGATTTGATTCGACTCGCTTTTGCCTTCTGATCGCTTCTCGCTTCCAGATTTTGCCGGGTTCAATTCCTGCTGGCTGACACGAGGGCTTGGGAGGGAAGGCAGAGGAAGGGGGGGTATGACGTCGGGGTATGCGTGAAGGAATGAACAGACGGACTATCCATGCAGAAACGATCTCTTTCAACGGGGACATGAGAAATCGACGGTATCGCAGATAGTCCGTCGCCAAGTGATCGAAGAAGACCCTTCGCGGAAGCGGAAGACAGGAGAGATTGTTAGTCAGCTGTGTCTGCCACTCAACGTCCGCCCAAGGCTGCTGCAGCGTGATATGTATGTGGGTCTGCGTTCCCCAATCGTCAAAAGTCCACTTTGAGGGATAGAAAAGGGAAAAGAGCGAAAGGGTTTTCCAGATTCTGAACTCGACGGAACTCTGGTAAGATCGGACACTGTCCACCGGATCACCGGCCAGTTCCACTCAGGCCCAAGGGTCTGAGATTTCGCACCGTTGTGGACTATGGTCGCTTCACCAGTTGTTACCTGCTATGTGTATAGGGGAAATTGCTGAGATCTGTGCATTGGCGCCCTTCAAAGCTAGCTACATTGTACGATGTGAAGATGCAGGCTAAGCGCCAGGCTCTGCCAGCGACAAATACAGGCTCTCGCCCGTGAGTCGTCCGAAGCTCCTACGGTCCATGGCTTGGGCACGGAGCAGATCATGCTCGTTCGCTAGCTAAAGTAGCTGGGATATTTGGGCCGTGAGCAAGGTGATGCCAGCCAATAGCGCCGCGGGGAGAGAGGACGGCATGAAATGAACCTTTGGGGAGCGGCTAGCACAGTGCCAAAATAAAAAAAAAAAAAAGATGGAGGATTGGAAAAAAAGAAAGAGCTAGCTGGACACGGGAGGCCGTCGCGGATGTGAACCGTGAACTGTTGAATGTGACTAGCATGCTGTTTCTGGAAGCATCAGGAAGAGCAGACCGGAGCTGTATCCTGTGACCTGCGCCTGGCCTGCGAACTGCATCTGCACAGCGGGAAGCCAGAAATCATACATACACATACATCCATACAATCTTATATGGGCCGGATTGATTGACCAGACGTTGGATTAATAGCTCATAGCTTCTTTCTCCGGCGGGCAGGATCCGTCGACGTACCGTGCCGTAGACATAGAAGCTGCTGTCTACATCGCCACAACGGCAGCATCGACGGCGATGTGTATCTGGTAGAATGACCGATGGTGCACTTGACAGTCTCCCCCCGTCGTTCCCGTCCTCGTCCACAGCGGGGAGAGAGAGAGAGCGGGTCCCCGTCCGCGAAAAACAGTTCGTTCGTTCCTTTCGTGGTGGAAGTGGAAGTGGAGGAGTGGTTTGTGCTGTCCCCGTCAAATTTAAATTTGTTTACGACAACGCCTTTTTCCCACTCCTCCTCTCTCTCTCCCTCCAACCAAACTTTACTTCACTCGACCTCTTCTTCCTCTTCTTCTGCTTTCCTTTCCTCAACCACCATCGTCAACCGTCCCAAAACAAAAACCCATCCGCAGCTTCAACCTTTCCATCCCGAACACGAGGTACCTCTCCTCCAGCGCTCTCCCATCCCCTTCTCTGCAAGCTGCCATTCGAGCTCTCCTGTTCGTCGTCGATGGAGGTGTTTGACGGAGAGACAACGAACCCCTCGCTGACGAGATAATCGATTATGCAGAACCATCGATAACCTCTCCCAAGAATTCCGGAGACCCCGCCAATAACATCAAATCCACCCCAATCATCCGCCACTCTATATACAATGGCCACCTCCGAGGTATGTGCGATGTCCGAATTCCCATTCAGATCCTTTTCGAATCCTTCATCTGTTGCAGCCATCTTTCTTGTTCGAGGCAGACGACAACACAAAAGCTCTTCACGGACAAGGTCGTAGCGGGGCACAAAAAACCGTTGCATGTGACACCTTGGCCAGAGACGGCGGATGCTCTTCGTCGAGCTGGACCCAGCAAATATCGCTTCGCATGTCCTTTTGAGCTGATTGCTGACTTTTCGTGATGTCTATAGCGTGATAGGTTAGTTGAGACCGTCTCTTCCGGGCTACGTCACCCTCCTCCGGGGCTTGCTTTATTGCCAAAGCAATCGGACCTCTGGCTTCTCGGAATACGCACGCCGCTGTGGACTCGATGCTGACACCGCATTCACAGCAAAACATTTCTTGCCAGGCTGTGCGAGCAGGCTGAGCGTTATGAAGGTAGGTTTCACGAAGAATCCCCCCTTCTCCTCTCGGGAACACACGCTAACAGCATACTTGCAGAAATGGTTGAGAACATGAAGGTACAACTCAATCCGCCACACCAAATTTGCAAGCTATGAAAAATACTAACCAGAGATATTCTGAGCTTTACAGGAAGTTGCCAAGGTGAGTTTTACTCGATCAGCTATATTTAATAGCTTTCATCTAACGCACCACTCCTTTGACAGCTTGGCGGCGAGCTAAGCATGGACGAGCGCAACCTCCTCTCCGTCGCCTATAAAAATGTAGTCGGCACTCGAAGAGCCTCTTGGCGCATCATCTCCTCGATCGAGCACAAAGAGGAGAGCAAAAAGTCCGACAAGAACATCGGTAGAATCCGCGAGTACCGCTCCAAGATTGAGAAGGAACTCGAAGATGTCTGCAATGATGTTCTCGCCGTCCTCAATGACAGCCTCATTCCAAAGGCGGAGTCGGGTGAATCCAAGGTCTTCTACCACAAGATGTACGTTTCACACTCCCAACAGCGCCGTTCATTCTCATCGTGCTGATGATATTATAGGAAGGGTGACTATTATCGTTATCTCGCTGAATTTGCTGGTGGCGAGAAGCGCAAGGATGCCGCCTCCTCCGCTCACGAGGCTTACAAGGTTTGCAACTCCGAGATCCTGGCGCATTCCCAACACCTCATGCTAATTGTGTATAGTCGGCCACCGACGTCGCTCAAACCGAGCTCACTCCAACTCACCCGATTCGTCTCGGTTTGGCCCTCAACTTCTCCGTTTTCTACTACGAGATCTTGAACTCGCCCGACCGTGCTTGCCACCTCGCCAAGCAAGCCTTCGATGATGCCATTGCAGAGCTTGACTCTCTTAGCGAAGAGAGCTACAGAGACTCTACTCTCATCATGCAACTCTTGCGCGACAACTTGACCCTCTGGACATCGTCGGACGGTGCTGAAGCCGAAGCCGATGCTGCGAAGGAATCCACCGAGGCTGCTCCAAAGACCGAGACCACCGAAGCCGCTCCTGCTGAGGAAGCCAAGTAAACGACGGAAATATTTAGCTACCCTTCGAGCTGAATGTCGTTTGCTTGTTCCTTTTCGCTTTAAAACCCCTACCCCGGCAATCCTGGGCACCCCGTGGCCGTCTTCTCGATTAGCTTTTTGTTTCTCCCTTTGATATTACGATCATGTCAATTTTCTCCTTTTCTTTTCTCAATAGGCTCTCCTAACAATCAAGTCAATTTTGCGATATATCGTACTACTACTCCCACTACTCACCGATCTTTTCTTCGTAAACCCGCCTAACGAAAAAGAAGCACATGTTCGCGATATCAAAAACCAAAAAAAAAAAAAAAAAGTTGAAAGACCCTAGTCGAGAACCCAGTCCGCCAACCATTTCTGCTCCCTTTACCCACCTGCCAATCCGCTTCCGCACACACGAATACATGTATTTTTTTATATCACACAATTGCCCTCCACGATTGTTTGTTTCCCCTACCCCCCATTATCAATATCGGTTTTAGTGTCGTCCAACCCCATCCCCAAATATCATGTCTCCTATTTTTTCTTCCCTTACTGTTTGTTTTCCTACACCGGGTGTTATCGCAAAAACAAAGTCTTGTTTCCTTTATTCCACTTTTTCTTCCGGTTTTTTCGTCCTGCTAACAGTCGATTTTCTCTCTCTTTCTATTTCCCTGTATTCCTAAACAAAGTACTGTCCTGTCCTCTTGTCGCTTTCTCACCGTCATCACGCCCGTTCGCCGTTGCCTGGATATATATACCGAAAACCCGCATGTCTTTTCTCAGATTACCTCTATCCCCTCGATTCCTCATAAGACATGTGGGGTTCTATCTCCCCTCCTCCTATCTATCACGATTGTTCCTTTTTCTCTATCTCGAGTTCGGTATAAGGTTACGAAGACGGTTTTTTTTGTGTATGGCATCATTGTGAGCGAAGAGGATAGGAACGTGGAAAAGAAACCAGATAAAGTAAAAAAACCGAATAAAAATCTCTACGGACGAGGGTTTTATTGTTTTTCTTTGTACGCTGCCAAAATTTTTCTCTTATGAGAGTACTTCTTTTTTTTTTTTTTTTTTTTTAAAAAAAGGGTATCCTTTGCGAAGAATTTGGCGGTGGGAGAGGAAATGAAGAATCGGACGTCATATTATATTATTATTACTATACTGTGCTTAGTTGTAACGGGGTCGTGAATCTTTGTGGTATGTTGATTTTGAGAATGGAAGGGCGGGAGTGGGGTTATATGCATTATACGTTTAGAGACGTATATGAGGAGCAGCATAGCATCGGCCTATATATCCTAGCCGCGTCGCAGTCGATAGTTAAGCCAAGAAGGGTTCAAACCTCGAATCTAAGTGCGAGGTAATAAAGTAAACCTATAAACGACGGATTAACAGTACGAACCCCCCACATCATATTCAATCCGTTTTGTAGAAGATGTCAAGCACAGAAGCAGGCTGTGAGGCGAGGTCGAAACTTCCTTTTCTCTTTTCGTTACCCCGCACCCGCGAAAGAAAAAGCCCGCGCGGCGCGCGGGACTGGCCCCATCGGTGGAAGCGGACTGCCTTTTGCAGGTTTAAGCTTGAGACCCGATATTTTTCCCCAGGGTTGGCCAGCGTTGTAGCAAGCTGCCGTTTTGTTTCGACCTAACATCCCTTCCGGAGAATTTATGTACCAAGATATATCAATTGTCGAAAGGTATTTATACATTTGGGAGGTGATCCGTGCGTGAATTGATGCGGTATACTATATATATAACTATCCTATAAAGTGTATACATCGACAGCTAGTTCGCGAGATGGTGTTTCTGTTTCATCGAATCAGGAATAGACAGAGACACATGCTATCAAATGTCCCGTCTAAAAGGCTTGTTTTTTTTTGTTTCTAAATGGTACTTCACAGGTACTTCGGTCTGGTTAATCGTCGTGGACCTTACCTTTCGGCACGTTTTTTTTGCCACCGAAAGGGTTGGGTTGATCAGCAGATCAAAGAGGGTGAGGGGATCTCGCGTAGAGCTAGAGTTAAACGGAAGCGAAGAATACATCCGCATCGTGGTTGTCGGAAATAAAATTAATTAGGATGCGATGACGATTTGTCCGGGCTGGAGGTGTGGTAGGAAATCGAGAAATGTAATGGAAGGTATTGGGGGTATGATTTCATCGATGCTACAAGTATCCACGAGTATCCGCGTTGAAAATACGATTTGCGTATCTTATCTTCTATTTTTTTTGGTTTGTTGTTTGGAGGTTCTGTTACTCGAATGGATTTGGTCAAGGGGCGAGGAGTTGATTGGCGAAATATTTTAAACGGCTAATGGGCAATCTTTCAATCGATCAGATGCATGGGGCGTGGGCTGGGTTTTCTGCTATCTGCAATGTTCTATGCAGCTCATTGCAATGAGCTGCATAGAATGGGAGTCTTTGTTGAGAGGGATGGAGAGCTTCTCAACAACATATATCCTGTGAGATGCGCGGGTTAGTAGTAAATAACATGTGGGATATTATGCTTTTCTACAGCAATAAAATTAGGATCGATTGAAGCTTTTCTTTCACAGGAATAGCGGTTGAGTAAACACCGACGCTTTTTTTTCGCGGTTACCAAGCAGAAGGATGATAACAGTCGTTCGACTCATATCCGGAAGTAACAGGATGGCGCCTTCACCGCCCCCAATTGTGCCTATTATAGCATGGGAGACATAATACAACTAACTATCGACGTCGAACTAGCACATTGATCCGCTCTACCCGTCAGACGATGCGAGGGAGAGAGGTTTAATCTCGTACTGAAAGGAAGGTACACGGCGCTGGACCCTGGATGTGTATCATGGATGAAGGGGGGGGGGCACATCATTTACTGGGATGAACAGAACAGAAGCAATTAGACGGTCGGTCTAGATACTTGACAGATACCAGTCGATGAATAGAAGAAATAGATTCGTCACGAAGATGCCAGGTCTGCAACTTTATATTTTTTTATTCCTGTCGGTCGCACACATGCTAAATGCAGGTGTGGGGACCGAACGAGTGAATGGCGCATGCGAGTACATGTACCCGATACAATGCATTCGCTTGAAGAAGAGAGGGGGGGGGGGGGGAAACACCGAACCGCTCGATCCTGTTTCTCGCAATGGATCTCTAGATAGATAGCTCAAGGTTTCAGACAAAGATAGATAGCTCGTAGCTTTCTTTTTTGTTTTTTTGTCGCTTCGTGAACTAACTCCGGACGATTGGAGAGTTGCTTTTGAGACTAAGTTTGCACGAGACTGGGTCCGGCACCAGAGACAGGTTCGAGAGAGTGAGAAAGAATGCACGATAACGGTGGAGGATGGAGAGGAAATCGCAGCCGATCGCTATTAAGATTCCATGACAGAAGAAGGTACAGAAAGTATTCGCAGGTACCGGATACAAGTTGGAGACGACGGGGGGCAACTTTACCCAGCCAGACTAAGCAGAGAGGCTTCCCCATATTATCGCCTAGTTAGCTGGTCCTGGCCTGGCCTGGTTCCCCATATTTGCCTAGTCGAGCAGAGAACACCCTCGACACCCCCTTCTTCTGGCTTCTGTCTTCTGAGTTTCGTTCTCCGTTAGCTCCGCCTTGCTCTGCTCTGCTCTGCTCTGCTTTGTGTGCTTGTGCTTGTGCTTGTGCTTGTAAGCTTGTCCTTGGGAGGAGAAAGGTGTGCGACTGAATCGAGTTACCCATCGATACAATCAGAATAACTTATATCTGCCACACCTCCTCGCTCTCTTTCTCCTCTTTCTTTCCTCCCTTCTCCCCTTTTTTCTGTAAACCGCCATCCTATCTGTCCTGTTAGTAGTTCGGTGACCGTTGACATAATCTCGACGACCGCTTTCAAAACACTGCCACCGTTTTCTCGCTGTGACACCAACATTTATAACATCAACCTCCTCCGCAACACACCCAAGAAACATCCTCTCGCATCCCACCCATTACGCTATTCATAAATATCCTCCCATCCTCCCACCCAATCATTCCTGTCACTTCCAAGATACACAATTCACCATGTCATCCGGCGATAATAACTCCTCTTCCTCTTCCACCTCCTCCAACTTTCCCCAACGACGGGGCTCCATAACCGAGTACTTCCGCCCTCCGCAGCCATCAGCCTATCCAGGTCCCATAACCACAGCCGCCGCTCAAGCCAACCACCGCCGTCGCATGTCCTACTCCGGCGGCCTCACAGGCACATCCCCACCATCATGGTTCGGTGTCGGAGGCTACACCGGCGCCCGTCGTGGCAGTATTAGTTCCATTTCCTCGACGACCAGTTCCCCCGTTGATATCGAAGCGGAAGATAAATCAACTTCTCCCGTCGAACCTCCAACTCCGACTACCGGAAGCTTCGCCCGACGTCTCAGTTTCGGGGCGAGAGCTCTGAGGGATGTGAAGAGGAGCATGAGCTTTGGAACTGTTGGCGAAGGTGGTTAGTCCCCAATTCTCTTTATCCTTTTTTGTCTTTCTCTATGTTTCATTTCAATGATAGATGATGTGATTGCTGACGGCATTGTAGAACCAGAGCACGAATATAGATCTGATATGGCCTCCCAGCAGGATGCGATGCCGCCTCCGCCTCCACCGAGCGCTGCTGCTAAGAACCCGCACGATGAACATCAGGAGAGGATGTTGAAGGGAGATTTCTACTTTTGAGAACATCTCTCTCTCCTTCTTCTTTTGTTTAATCGGGGGAGTAAAGCGGAGAAATGCATGCACGCATTCTCATCATGAGAATCATCATCATCACGGCATGAACTTACGGAATCACAATCGGATCACTGGTATCCCTCTTCGTTGCTTTCACACTTTTTTCTTTCTTTCTTGGGACACGGAGTTCTTTTCTTTTCTTTTCTTCTTCCCCATTCTTCTTCCTTTAACCATCCAGCGAAAAAGGCTTCTATATTTTTACTAGGCCTACTTTCATGGATCTTTTCACGGGTCTTATCTTTTGTTTGATTGGTGTTGGATTTGGAATCCGATTGATTTCTTATCACCCTCTTTTTCTTTACGCTCGTTTAAATATGGCGATCAGGTAACGATCGGATACTGCTACACAATATTCATCTGACTAAAGCTGTTTGATTTTTCCCCCCTCTTCATCCTCTCGTCTCTGATTTATTCTGCCAGTCTACTCTTCGGCGTAACAGAGCTTACTGTTTTTTTTTGTCAGCTTTGATTCCTAGCGAAGGAGTTTCTCTTTGGATTTCTTTTCTTGTTTTTATTATTGTCATCTGGTGTGCGCGGTTGGATGGATGGGGTAAGGTCGGGTTTAATGGAATATCGGGAATCGGTCGGATTGGTATCGAGCATTGAGCATTTTTATGGCACGGAGGGGATTTCTTGATCTTTTTTTCTATCGGTTTATTATTTCATTTGTTTTTTCTCTTGATAGTGTTTAACTTTGTTATGATTCCTAGCTTCTTTATTTTGTGTTACTAACTATAGTTGTCTTTCGTCTACATTTGCCCTGTCCTGTATTTCTTGGATGCATGATGGCTTATTTTATGTTATCGGAAGACAGATTGAATACCCCCCAAAGCTGCCCCTGTTTCATTTATCTGTCTTTTCTTCTTCTTCTTCTTCTGGTATGATACTGTTTTATTACGTTACTTTTTTCTCTCTCTTTGAAAAGTATTAAGACAAAAACATGTATTCTCAGACACTGATTTTGAAGATAAACTAAAAGAAACAAAAAAAGAAATGGAGATGTACGATATTATTAATGTCATTTGACTTTGAGTTTCCTTACGTGTGGCTGCGATGTATTATCTCGAGGATGCGGTGTTGTATGGGACGACGTTCCGATTACTATTTTCAGATTATTTGCCAGCTCAATGCATCTACATTAGACAGTTGATAATGATGCATTATCAGCGAATGAGATATCTGCTATTATCGATAAGGTTTAGGTGATGGTCGCACTGGTTATAGTACAAGCTTTACCATTCCGGAATGGAATTTCCGGCGCCGGTTTAGCCAATGAGGTATCGGTATACGATATCTCGAAATTCTCAGCCAATGGCCCAAGCGAAAAGGACGTCGAAGTCGGGCAAAATTTCAGAACCCCTTAGGCAAATTTGAAACTGGTGAAGAGGTACTCAGGTAACTACAATCACGACAATTGCTTCACAGAAGAGTCTCTAGCTTATGGTTTTTATAATACAATGGTTGTCCCAGATCCCGCAGCGAGTACGTGGAATCTAAGTTGATATATACAAAGCCCCCACCAAGTATACCTACCCAAACACACTCTCAATAATCGTAAACCTCACAAGGACGGTGATTGAGCTACTGCACACTCCGCGAGAGTACCCAAGCTCCAGCCGACAACAAGAGCACCATTCCACACCACCGTCACCGCTAGCAGTGTAATTAACAAGTCAGCGACATCGAAAGCGAAATCAATGCGTCAAATGCTTCCTCCCCTTCAACTTTCTCCTTTTTATAATATTCTTCCCGGTTTTACTCCTCAACCTCGCCAGAAACCCGAACCGGCGTTTTCGGACTATATTTGACGGATTGTACGTTTTTCTCCTGTGTCCGCGGGTTTGTATGAGAGATGATATTATCGACGACGGTGATGTCGATGAGGGGGTTAATAGTAGTGATTGTGAGGTTTGGAGAGGGGTTGATGGGATGGTTGTTTGGAAGGGGAGGGATGGACGGTGGGTGGTTTGTAGGGTTGTGATTGTTGTTGGTCGGAGGAGGGATGTGAATGTTCTGTTTGACGGGGTTAGTATATGGATATATGTATATGGATTAATGACTTATTGGGAGGGCATGAGTTTGAGGAGGGGGGTAAAATACCGTCGTGATGTCGGGGTTATGAGGGGGGTAGTCTGTCGAAGACACCTGACGGCGGGGCGGCGGAGTAGCGACATTTTGATTCGGTATATTGACGGACACCACCGCCGACTTATCCCTACGTGATACAGTTTCTGGATTCTGTGAGGGGGTGAGCAATTGGTGGAGGGTTATGTGGTATTCGCGGGGTCTTGTGGAGTAGTCGTGAGGTCAAAGTCGGTGAGGTTCGACCAGTTCGGTTCGCGACAACCTTTTTCTCCAATGCGGCTTAAAATTTTCCAAAACCTTTAAATTTTTCAAACCTTCAATCAAATATTCATCGTTCTCCCCACAACCACCACCACCAATTGGCCCTCTTGAACCCCCTCAAATCCACAGAATCTCGTACCATCACTAATACAAAAATTCAATTGACGAGAGTATCATATATAATAACGACAATGTCACGATACCTCCCGGCGACAGCCCCTACTCCAACAAGAATCCACTCCACCCTCCCAATCCCACAATCAAAAGCCCACGCCCTCCTACAAACCTACCTGATAACAAAACACTCCTCCCAACCATGGTCCCACTCCCACGACGCCGGCACGACCGCATCCCTCAAAAAAATCGAACTCTCCCTCCGCGGAATCCACGGCCCGGACGCGAATAGACATTTCGCTGATATCCCCGTATCCGGAGAAACCGACTACGACGATGTGGTATCTAAAGTCGATACCGATGAAGGTGGCGAGTTGGAACGCAGGAGGGTATATGAGACCGTTGAAACGTTGGAGGCGAACGAAGACGGGAGTGATGAGGATGGGTTGAGGGAGTTGCAGGATGTGAAGCGGGACGATGTCGTTGAGGATGAAGAAGCGGCTGTTGAAGCTATGGAAGTCGATGGTGGAGAGAAACAGGTGGATAAAGAGGAGAGAAAGCGTTTGAAGAAGCTTAGGCATAAAGAGGACAAAAAGCGGAAGGAAGCAGAACGGCTGGCCGGAGCCGAGTAGGAACGTTTATCAATCGAGCAAGAGAAAGAGTAAACTAAACGATGCTACGATATTGTGGAAACGGTAAAGGTGATTACATTTCATGCTTTTTTTATTCATATATGCCGATAATGTGGAGTAGTAGCTAACAAAAGATCTCTCGTTCCAGCAATCGAACCATACGAAGGACAGACATCCAACGAATGGCATGCCGTCATGCGAAGGCCGCTCCCTTCTCACCTCCGTAGATGCAAAGACATAAACCCCACCAAAAATGCATAATACCCCTTCTACTGCTTCTTCTCCTCCCCTTTCCAACCCAACGCCCCCAACCTCTCCGTCAAAATCGGATGCGTGTAATGATAGCTCGAATACAACCAATCCGCATCCATAGTCGACAAATTCTGCACCTGGAGTTTAATCAAACTCTTCGCCAACATGTCGCTATAACCCAACTTCATAGCGAAGTCGTCGGCTTGATATTCATACGTCCTTGTCAAGAGGTTCAAAAAGAACTTGATAATGGTGTCCATGGGTGCTAGAATATCGGAGAAGAGGATGAATCCGATAATCACTGGTTGCGAATTATGGAACCCGAACGAGCGGTATAACGACCGGTTGTTAATAAATACCGAGAATAGAGAAAAGATGTAAAACATGTGGAACTGTATTCATAGATGATTAATTAGCGCTGAAATTTCTGTACAATAAGAGATGGAGAATATGCGTACCTGCGCGATACCGAACAATTTGGTGGTATGACCCAAACTCCAGTGTCCGAGCTCATGTGCCAAAACAGCGACGACTTCCTCGGTATCACTCTTTTCGATCAAAGTGTCGTAAATCACAATATGTTTTGCCCAGGGTAATCCGTAAAAGTACGCGTTCGAATGCGCGCTTCGTTTCGATCCATCGATAACGTAGAGTTTCTTCAACGGGAACTTGAGTTTATCGGCCAACGATTCGACCGCCGTCTTCAAAGTGCCCGGTTCTAACGGCTCCAATTTATTGAACAGTGGTAGGATGAAAATCGGGTAGATTGATATGGCGATGATTTGTACACCGCATGCGAAAGCCCAGAGGTAGAAGAAGAAATTTGTGCCGAAAGATTGGACGATTTTGAGGAAACCCGCGAGGATCGGTGCGCCGAATGCGATGGATAGAGCTTGGCCTTTGAAGATATCGCTGACCCAGAGACCGACGGTTTGTTTGTTGAAGCCAAACTTTTCTTCGAGGACGAAGTGGGAGTAATAGTCGACCGGGGCGTTCATGGCGGTAGAGATGAGATTGAAGATGAAAAAGAAGAGAATGGAGTGCGTGATCTATATGCAATTAGTAACGAGAACGTATTAAATTATCGAAGGAACAGTGTATAAGTACTTCGCCATTGAATCTAGCCGGTAGGTAGGTGAGCATCAAGGTGCCGGTGAATCCCCATAGCTTCGGTAGAATATCAAAGACAATAAAGCTGACGTTCTGCAATTGCCCATAAAGACCCTTGACATATCCGAAATCCGCTTTCGCACGACCGTACGCCTATTCCTCCGATCAGTATGATGGTCCGATATTCAACCCTCCGCGTGGGCGTAAGCGTGTAGCTACCTGAGATTTATCGAAGACTTCTTGTTCAACGGCACCTTCCAGTTGCTTGGGGATCTTTTGCCCGCGGAGGACCTTGTATTGCCTGGCAGAGAGATACGTTTCGAATAGATATTGAGCAACGGAGAAACCGAGGATGAGTTTCTTCCACGGGAAGAATGGGCGGTCGACGAGACTCGCGAGTTTCTAATATATAAAAAAATAGGCGGGCTGATTAGCTATCTATGGTGGGGGGATATACGTCACGAGATGTAAAACTTACGGTTAGGAAGTCCATCCTGGAGATGACCGGCTGGCTGGCTGCACTTCAGCCTGAAATTCGGGGATTGGCTATGGATATCTCTTATCTCTCTACTTCCGGCGAAGTTCAGATATAAAAAGAGAGGACGTTGCGGAAGTGGGAATGGAAGACGGAGTGGGCTGACGGAGTAGCCAAACAAAAGAAGAAACCGTGTTTTGTTAAAAAAACGAGCTCCAAACCTCGCCCCAGCCAACACAACTAGCACCGGGACTTGGAAACGTTATGTTACATATGTTACACTCTTTGATAAATAAATACGCGGTTCGGGGTGAGATTAAGTGATAGAGACTGCATTGCGTACGCGGTCTCTCGTATGATGTCAAATTATATTAGGTTGGAGCAGCTAGCTTGGCTAAAGCCGCCCCTCATGCTTTTCGGCTTCTATCGTAATAATACATGCGAGCGGTTGAAAAAAAAAAAAAAATACAATCATTCCAAAATTGAAGAACGCCTTTGCACCGTCTCGTAAAGCCCAAAATATCTATCGCGTCAGGTTCTCGACACCGTGCATCAGAAAACAAAGCGGGTGCTCTGGTGTGAAATCAGGAAATTGACGGGGGTCGAGTTATCGGGTTCCAAAATGATAGTTTCGGAGAACCCTCTCAACGGCGCATCCTTATCTTCTCCGAATTTCACATATCCGTTCGTGGCGAGGAGAATTGAACATTGGCCTCGGCCGTTCGGGGCGAGTGGTTGGGCGTCGAAGCATTGGACTTCGTAGGTTGCCGCGGGCATACCCAGGTGGAGCTTTTGGACGTCTGAACCCCCCGTTAGACCGTTGCCGTTCCAGGAGATCGTAGCGGTGGGAGAGTAGTAGTTTGTCAGGTTGGAGCGGGAGGAATGGAGGTCGTTGTAGTAGGTTGAGACGAAGGCCTTGGAGGCTGTCAATCGAGATTATCAGTCTATGAGGATCGTATCAAGGGCGAAGGAAAAAGTACCGGTGTAGGCTAGCTGTATGAGAATATCATCTTCTGTTCTACTGCTTTGGGCCTTTCGAGGAGGGGGGCTGTCAGTTTCGTATTCTTCTTCAGATGAATCGTAGAAGGTAGGCAAAGTGTATTTTCTGGTTGCTTCGTGATTGACGGAAGAGTATTTGAAGACCGCTTGACGACCCTTCTTTGAAGAGCCCGACATCTCGGGAGGATTGATTGAAGACGATGATAGAGGTTTGGAGATTTGCTTACCATCGTGGGTTTATATATCCAAGCCTGTGATATACGACTGCGGTGGCCACTTTACACTGGCTGACGTTGTTGAGGTCGCGATGCGATGCGATGCGAAGTGGTGCGGTGTCGCCGAAACTGTCAACAATTGTTACGCGCTGGGAATTGGAGTCCACCCGCAACACACACCTGTTAAAATGGGACGAGGGTAAGCTTCCAGCTGATTTTATACCAGTTTATATGACTAACAGTTTAGAAATATGTTAATCTGGGGAACCTGCCTTGTCAGTTATATTTGTATGATAGGATAAGTGCTACACTAATACTAGGACATCGAATTGAACTATTACCCCAACACTTGGATAGATTCACATTCAGCCTTGCTCCGATATGTCAAAAGGGCAGGACGATGCAGCTTGTGCACACGGGCGTGCATACATACTTATGTAATACACACACACATATATATATATATATATATACATAACATATATCATGTGCATTCCGATCTTTCTCCTTAATAGCACCCATTTCTTTTCTCCACTCTGTGTGAGATGATATCCGGATATATATATATATATATATATACCAGCCTATAATCTATAATCTACGGGGTACGTCGGCTGAAAATTGCAGGCAATCTCTAACGCTAGACGCGCTACATCTGAGGGGTACTGTCTGAGAGGTATGAGGCTACCAATCACGAACCATGGACAGAGAATACAACAGTGGACAACACAGTAGCGCTGGTCCTTCAACACAGAGCCCAGGGTCCGCCTGGGTTTCTATGAGAATCGGTACATGGCTATGGCTTAGAGGTACTTTTGGTACTTACAAGTCATCGGCACTCTCCTCGCAAGAGACGATTTGCATGGCCTACCACGTTCGCCATGATTCGATCTTTTACAAGATTGAGTATTCTCTCAGAATTATTGAACATCTTCGACGACCCCGTCCATCCAAAAAAGACGCACAAAGACCGCTGAACCAGGGTGAACTTGCGATACACATTAATGAACCACCACTTTTCTTTATCCGATTTGATGAAAATGATGAGTTTACTCAGTGCGACGACTTCACCGAGGACCGGCAAGCCAGTCTGGTTTTCGTCCATTATCTCCAACGTGATCTACAATCTCTCTGGAAACAATTCTATATCTTGGATAGTTGTGCATTGTTCCATAATAGACACAATCCAAGTTTAATTCAGACTAGTGCTAGGTCCCAGCCCGAGCCTACGGAATCACCTGGTCAATCGCAAACTGGCCTTTTGTCCCCTGTGCAAGAAAGACTCCCGATCTCTACTATATCGTCGTCGATCACCTTGAGATCCTTTTCCATTAAATATACACCCCCCGAATGGGAATCGGACCCTCCTACTCCCCGTCTCCACTTGCCCAGCTTAGATGAGTTGGATATCTGGGGTAACTGGGCTGCACTTAAGCATCCCGGTTCGAAGCTGAAACTTGTACATAAATACATATGTCCTTGTGCAGCGGACAGATGTTCAATACACACATCTTGTTGGAGGGGTTGGGCGGATTATGTGGGCTCCTTTGAGGAAATCAGGTGCGTAAGCTACTTTCCCTCAATAAAAATCCATGTTTAAAATGTTAATTGAAAACACTTAAATATCTATTGTAGGGATCATATCAAATGCGGACATTTAAATGACACAAATTTATTTGGTTTCATCTGGGGGAATGACCCGACGTGGAATGAGCTCCTTAGAGCATTCCAATGTCCTGGTCGAAACCCTCCGCAAGACCCGTACTATGGTATCTACCTATATATCACCTCTACTCCAAATGCAGAATTCTTGCGGGCTATTCTAACAAGGTATCTTAGATTTCTACCTTGATGTAGACAATCCACTAAAGAAATATGGGAAGGAAGAGGCAGTATGGCTGGAGAGGCTCGGCAAAGCTGTTTTGCTAGAGTCCTCCGTTTCTAGATACCAAGTAGATGTCTCTGCCGAAATAAAAACGGATACGTTGTCAAATCCTGTTGAGAACAAGCCTTATCTCAACGAAATTTACCAATATCTCCATCCTAGGCCTGAAAGAGATCACAGTAATTTCATTGTAAGAACTCCTCTGACCGCGGTGTTTTGAAATATATAATTACTATCAAATTCAGAATATATTATGAAAGCAGAACGTCTGATATCAGAGGTTTAACCCTTGTAGGTTGGAAGAGAATCAGATGAGCCACGGAAGGAGGCAGATCTTGAGTTTATCATCCCAAGAGCATCCACTTCCCGGCATCAACCAGTCTCGCAGGCCGAATACGACGCTGAGTTCACTTCCGCGATACTGCCAAAGTCCTTATTAGAGGCTGTCAATTCCTCTGAAGTAGGAGCAACGACTCATCTCCCTTTCCCCCCCGTTCCAGGCGACTTGCATCCGCCTCTGGGGGATGCCCCATTTACGGATTCTGGTTACGAATCCAGATTACCTCATGCTCCCGGTGAGACCACAGAGAGCAAAACGCCATTCCATATTGCACCGAGAAATACACACACCACTTTCGACAACATTGGGTGGTCAGACACGGAAACAGTTTACAGCGAATCTGCTTCAAGTACCGCCACCGTAGCCAGAGCCGCATATGTGTCTGACTTGGCAGAAGCCTTATTCGAGGAGTTACGCCCCACTCAATTGGATAGCAAACTGATGGAATCTTTTTATGGATTGTTGCCTGACTTGCTCAAAGCCTTCGCTCTGAAGCTCGGATCGAATACCCAGAATCAGATTAATCGTGATGTCATGTATTTTGTTCATAAAAATCAAGGGTATGTTCGACTTCCATTCGAAATTGAGGGACTCAGTATATTTCGTCTAAAGCTAGACTGACATTTATCTGCGAAATGATAGCGATATTGTGCAATGCTTCAAAGAGAGGTGTAATCGTGAGGATTCCCAAAAGAAGGATCCCCAAAAGAGCGAGGAGGCTCTGTCTCAACCTGCGCATGTTGAGCCAAATGGAATGTCCATTGAAGAGAAAATAGCCAATTGGCACCTCGAAAGGGAGGAGCCTGACTTGCCTGAGATTCAAGTCGCTCATCTCCACGAAGATAGTTATGAGGAAGATACGATCGATGAAGTCTATGATACTCCCCACGTATATCGAGATTTCTTATCTAACGACCCCGCTTACGAATGGCTTATCGGAATACTACGTAGAAATCTCCACCTCGAAGCAGGGATGCCAAATGTGCTGGAAATTATTCGAGAAAAAGTACTCAAAGCCCTACCACCTTCAAAGAGAATTGCTAAATCTAAGTCTGCGGATGTCTTCACCACCAACTTTGTGGTAAGGTGGGATCCATTGACTTTTGTCGCCCAGCAGGGGTATCACGAAACGCCTGAGCAGGTGATGGAAAGAGCCATCACCCTCACAGGTACCGCGACAAATGCCCAGGCCATAACGTGCGGGGGCTATTTAACCCAAACTTGGCCATCAAATGGACGACACATATTGCAATTAGTCAAGAATGTAGTCCGAGATGGACCAGGCGCAGCACAAATATGTAAGAGTTCTTTAAGAAACACCTTGGTGCATGCATGCATAACTTATCCCTAACTTGAACAGACAACTTGCCAGATAGGACAACGCTCTCTGCGGAACTGAAAGGATCAGAACTCATGGTCGAGGTTATTGGAACAAGGTACTCCATTGCCGAAGTTGGCGAACAGCTTGCCTGGCTTGGATCTGCTCTCCGCTCATCTCCCTACAACGAGGGCTTGTCTCGCTGCAAACCATTTATAAGCGATATCTTCGTACAAAATATCTCAGATTCGTCGCCCGGCCCGCATCCCAAGAGCGTGCTCTTTTGTGAAATTGATTTCAAACTTCAGCCACCTGAAGACCCACAGTTGATCTCGAAGGGCCAATGCTGGCACGGCTTATTTCGTAACCCCGTTATCGTCGAAGGGTTTCCGATACCACGAAGGCCTCAAAAAAATATTGGGCATGGGGTTGAAATCCCACTTGAAATGATGCCCGCGCTGGCTAGAACTAAATATGTCGATACCTTTGATAGGAAATTGTTTATCAAGGGCCTCTCGACCTTACTTATCCCGACAAAGAAGGAAGATGCAATAATCATTTGGCACTTACTTGTCAATCGAGACGGGAATCGGATATCTTATTTAGATAACATCTTCTCTCATGTAGAAAATGTTGCTTTCTCGGATTTGAGAGCTAGGCGGCATATTATTGGATGGTGCGCGAACGCTAAATACTATGCTAGTAAGGAGTTCAAATGCCTCCAACGATGAGATCTTCCATAAGATAACGAAAACCATCGGAGTTATATGGTGCCTTTGCTAATTTACAGTTTATAGGAGCCCATGATGCCAGTTACGACATCATATCATCTGGTTTACGAAGATCCCATGAAGGCTGCGTTCTCAAGGATATACATATCTCCAAAGGCCAAATAGTCGAAGGCGGCCAACCCTCTGCTTTTGGCCTGAAAGACACACCACTTCGAATTGTACTAGAAAGGAACATGATACGAAAGCTCAAATGGCTTGGTGACAAGTATGTTGTATTGTGGGACGAAAGCGACAAGCGGGGATGGTTAGTCAACGCTACTAGCGCTTTATTACACCTTCTACGATCCTCCTTCGAGATCGATAAGACAGACGAGGATTTTGGTTCAGATTTTCAATTCAAATCTGGATGTATACAAGAAGCATTGCAGTTGTACCAACCATCTTCAGCGGCCGAGGTTCTTAGAAATTCTCAGAATTTGAAGCACGTTATATATGCCGATGAAGGCGATGGTACTGGCGTCAACATCAAAGATAGGGTCGACGAATTCTACGACGCTCTAACAAAGATGATTGAGTACCAAATAGGTATGAATAAGCAAATCATCGGACCAAGATCGAAAATTGATGCTCCCCGTAGGTATTTGGAAGGGTGGGATTTTCGCGACTTTGCTGCTGGCAGGGACCCGATATTCCCTCGCGTGGCTACCCTTCAGACAATGGGTAAAGGGTGGGTAGATTTTACTAGAGCTATCCACTCCGTTAATCTGTTCGGGAGAGGCTTTGGTGAAATTATCCAGCCAACCGGTGAAATTAGTAACGAATGCAATCGCTGGGTAAAACTACCAAGCGAGATGTATTATCTCGCTGCCCATGTTCACGACCTTCGAAAGATTATGAGCAGAGATGGCGACGAACATGAGATCCCAAGGCGGCTTACGGACAATATAATTTGGTACACTCCTCAGACTGAGTTTAAGAGATGTCTCTGCAAATACAACAAACGTCAAGAGCATTCCGATCTTGTTCAAGTTCTTCTTCCCTCGGACCTTCAAAACTCGATACCAGGCACTAGTAAGAGTCCCATCCGTTTGGGAGACGACGGCGCCTTCATATTTGGCCAAAATGTGAATTTCAAGTGGTTCTGGAACGACGCTGGCGACCCTGAAGAAGGAGGCCCGGTAGAAGTTGATGAAGACCCTGGCACGCCGTTCAATGATAGTGGGATCGGATCGAGCATGAGTGACCCGAGCACCGTTGAGCCGCTTTCAGATAAGACCCGTGAGGCATATACCGTGGGTATATTATGCGCCTTGGGGAAGGAGCTTCTGGCTGTTCGTTCCATCTTTGACGAAAGACATGATGCTGATGATATATCACTTCCGGAGCAAGATTCAAACTACTATGCATTTGGCCGGATCGGGCTGCATAATGTGGTAGCTGTATGCTTACCTTCTGGGGAATATGCCACATGCGCTGCGGCAGACATCCTGACACACATGGTACGAAGCTTCACTAAAGTACAGTTTTGCCTTCTGGTTGGGATTGGTGGGGGGATACCTTCAAAAGAAAACGATATAAGACTTGGGGATGTTGTCGTCAGTCGCCCGAAGGGACCTCACCCTGGGGTAATACAGTACGACTTCGGCGAGGCTCTTGAGATTGGGTTCGAGCAGGCGGGGTCTCTTCAGGGACCGCCTCGGTTTATTCGATCAGCTATCAACATGCTTACCACAGACCCGGATGGAAATTCGCAAAGTTTCCACAGATACGTTGAAAAGATTACATCCCGCCATCCTGCTTATAGGCGACCAGAGGGAGAAGACCGACTATTTGCAACTGATCGACTTCACCTGTCAACTAATGATGACTGTAAAGATTGCGGTACATCTGAACAGCGAGATCCTCGTCCCTCAGAGGACCCCAAAATTCACTATGGCCCGATAGCCTCTGGAAACAAAGTCGTCAAAAACGCACGAATCAGAAACGAATTGAGTATGAAACATAATGCTATCTGTGTGGAAATGGAAGCCGCTGGGGTCATGAATATACTCCGTGTCTTGTTATTCGTGGGATCTGTGATTATGCTGATTCACATAAGAATGACGAATGGCAGGAATACGCTTGCGCTACCGCCGCTGCGTATGCTAAGCTGTTGCTTTACCAGGTGAGAGGTTGCAATTCCTCAGACAGAGGTACGACGATAAACACCCAGTCGGCAGGCGCTAGGAAGCGCCCGCTAAGTGTTACGAGTCTTTCCGGTCCAAAGAGACTTCGGCAACTTTAACATTTACTACAAATGATCCCTTTTCCTTAACTGTATAATTCGGGGTGTATCGGGGGCAATTATAATATCCTGCAGCTTGAGTATCATGTTCTCAAAGTTTCTCCACCTACCGTTCTATCTGGATTAATTAGCGTTATAGACTACTAAGAGTCCTTCCTATGAGTGTTTATCGATAAACACAATATACCGTTCCTGATCTCAAATTCAAATGTTCGACTGAAATGATAACGCCTATACTGAGCTTCCCCGCTCATGAAAATGAAAGTTAACTAGCAAGAATATAGTGAGTTCTTGCTATTAATGCACTATCTACAGTTGAATTATAGCTAAATAGCATTCTAATATTAGACTTTGTAAAAGACTTTACGTAAAGTCCATTGTTTATAAACAGCAAAAAAGGCTAGAAACTGTCAGCTAATGTGACTTACAAAGAGATTACTCGTTAGAGTTACAGCGCATAAAAATAACAGGCATAGAAACCCGACTTGAGAAATGTACTTAGAGGCGTGAATTTCAGTCGAGTTTTAAGTGAGCTTATCTGCCACACACTTGTGGTAAGAGAGGCGCCGAGTTGCGTCTTCTCAGCCAGTGGTTTCTGTATATCACGTGATATATAGTACGAAAATTGCAACACCTCGAAGAACGCACCATTCCAACCTTCCCACCAACAGAGACTCGCGCTGTAAGGATGCGCCGCCAGTTCGTATGATGCTTATATCTCGGGGCACTCGCATAGCGTGCCCATCACGGAGGCATAATCTACTGAAACCTACCGCCATTGTCGCACATAGATTCCAGTCTACCTCAGCAATTGACCTTGCGACGTCTGCCTCTGCTGAACCCAAGAAGCCATATTATGTTACCACGCCGATATATTATGTCAATGCAGGTATTTCTCGCTTCTTAGTACACCTATGCGTATATGTTTGTTAAAGTCACATTGCTAATATACATCCCTTACCTGATAGCACCGCATATCGGTCATTTGTATACCTCGGTTCTCGCGGATGTAATTAAAAGATGGCAGCGATTTAAAGGCAATGATGCAGTATTATTGACCGGAACGGACGAATATGGGATGAAAGTGCGCATGTACTCTTTTTTCTCAGATTCAGTGCAATCACAATCAAATTCCAGTAAGAGCGCTGACATGGTGCGAGAAATAGATTCAGCAGGCTGCAGGTAGGGCTGGCATTGAACCGAAGGAGTTCTGTGATACAGGAGCGGTGACTTTTAAAGTTGGTAGTTTGTTACGATTCAATGGATATTTCAAAACCTGACGGTGGAAGTAGAAACTGGCGGATAAGGCCGATATCAAATATGACCGCTTCATACGAACGACGGATCCAGATCATCAAGAGGCCGTGCAGCACTTTTGGGTATGAACATCCCTACCGTTTCATCGGTTATTCGTATACTGACTCGAAACTGGTGTTTAAAGAGAGTACTTCGCGAGCGGGGCTTCATTGACTTAAAAAAGCACTCTGGCTGGTATTCCGTTTCTGATGAGGCGTTCTACCCGGAATCGAGTATCGACCAAGTGCTGCACCCACCCACTGGCCAGGTGATTGCTGTCTCCAAAGAAACTGGCAAGACGGTCGAATGGATGTCAGAGGAGAATTATCACTTCAAACTCTCTGCGATGGGTCCCGAACTCCTCAAGTTCTACGAGGCCAACCCCAAATGGCTGGTTCCTGCTCAGCGCTACGATTATGTCAAAGCCGAGGTTGCCCGTGGACTAGAGGATTTATCTATATCTCGTCCCACCGAGCGTCTTAATTGGGGAATTCCAGTGCCTGGAGACAACAGCCAAACGATCTACGTATGGCTCGATGCGTTGATAAATTATATCACTTACTCGGGCTATCCTTGGCTCCCTGGGACTACCTATTCCGCCGACAAACCTGCCGTGTGGCCGGCCGACCTTCAAATCATCGGCAAGGATATTATACGTTTCCACTGTATCTATTGGCCTGCATTTCTTCTCGCCATTGGTGCGCGTTTACCAAAGCAACTCCTAAGCCACGCGCATTGGACAATGTCCAAGAAGAAGATGTCAAAATCGGATGGGAACGTGGTAGACCCATTCCATGCGATGGACAGATGGGGTGTAGATACGATGAGGTTTTACATGTGCATGGATGGTGGGATTGTGAATGATGGCGATTACTCAAACCAGGAAGTGGAAGAGAAATACGACCATTATTTGGGAAACCAGCTGGGTAGTTTAGTAAATCGGGTGTGCTCGAAAAAATATAATATCGAAGATGCGATGCGAACTGAGGAAATGGGAGGGAAAGTGGAGTTGGATGAGAATATGCAGAAATTATACGATAGTCTGAGGTATCAGGTTCTAGTGGGGCTGAGAGACAGGGTTGAAGAAAAGATGCGGAATCATGACTTGTCGGGTGCTCTCAAGGAGATATTCACTGTGGTGGCCGAAACCCACAAGTACATCCACCTGGCGGCGCTGTGGCAGGAACCGAAAGAAAAAGTGAGGGACTACATGCTGTATCCGGCAGCAGAGGCTTTGAGAATTTCGGGACTTTTGCTGCAGCCATTCATGCCAACCAAAATAGGCACGATGTTGGATTTACTGAAGGTAAGGAAGGAGAGGAGGGGCTACGAGTTTGCAGACATCGGAAAAGACTTCGGATGGGGAGAGAATACAGCAGGCAACAAAGAGAGGCTGTTTCCAAAGTTCTATTCGAAAGAACAGATACAGCAATGGAAAACAAGCCAGGCACAGCAAGCCGAGAAGAAAGAGGAGACGAAGGAGACATCCGGATGAGACGAATCGTGAACACCGCCTGCGTGAAGTGCGCTTGTACATAGACACCAACCAACCTCCAAAATGATCAGAGAATCAAACTTCAGCTGGCCTGCACAGAGGCCACGAATGATGAAACGCCTGGCCGTCCAATTATCGCGACCGCACCGATCGCGAAGTCACGGGAACGTGAGCAACATTTCCCAAGACCGGCGGGGATTTTTGGCAGCAGGCGTGAGGAGTGGGCCTGTCGGAGTCATCTGGAGGGAAAGATGCATCTTTGGCCGGGCCGGGCTAACTGCAATGGGCGTAGGCCGAATTCCGCCTGGTCACTTCTGCAGCAAGGCCCATGCCCTGGCGATGCTCCGGCGAAACTGAGAAACGAATCCCATTCCCGTGCCAGACGGAGCAAGGAGATAGATGACTGAACATCCTCATCAAACTGTCATCTCAGTTATAACCCGGCCAATTGCCACGGTCTTGTCGCCATCGCCAGCTAGCTTCTCATCTTCGAGTTTACAGCCATTCCGGCCATCCCGTACACTGAAGCGAAGTCCGGGTCCCTGTCAGGCGAAACATCGCAGACGAACCAATTCCCCAGCCAAAAACCTCTCGCTTTAACTTCCGCTCACAAATAATAACCAACTTGCCTTGAAGACGCGTAATTTCGCAGGCACTTTACGCGCCATGTCGACGACGAATAAGAGAAACTTGGTGAGTATCCACTCTGCTATACTGTGCTCGCTGCTATTCGCGCCCATATCTGGAGAGGAGTGTCGGCTAACTTCTTTCGTCTGCTTCAACCACAGCCATCTTCCCCGTCGCAGGGAGAAACGACGACAGATGATCCCCACTCGTCGAAGAAGCCTCGCCGCTCCGGTCGTCTCCAGGCAAAGACCGAAGATTCTGCGATTCACATGCGTGATACCACTCCCCCGACTCCACTCATCAACCACTTGAAAACACCTCGCCAGGAGAAATTTACAACAAGCACCACCGCAGCAGATAGCTCTCCTTCCCGTATATCCTCTTCCGTTCCTTCCTCTCCCATACAAACGTTCGAAGCCACCCAGCTAGCCACACAAGTTGCGTCTCAGTTTGTACCGCCTGTAAATGATAGCAGCGATGTCTGGGGTTACCTCATCCCTCTCGATATGGATAAATCTCTCGGGTTGGGCGATGTACTTACCTTGAAGAAGAGGAGTTCGTGTAATGACGGTGAAGCTTCCGATGGTAAGCGTACCGGAAGAGGTAGGACTGGCGGGAATTCCTGTTCTTCTGAAGGGAAGGGCTCAAAAGGTGCACCGAGTGGTTATTTGATCGGAAGACATGTGGAATGCGACTTGAGATTGAATCAACCAACGGTTTCGAATCGACATTGTGTGATATTCAAGGTGCGTCCGACTGAAATGACATCTGCTTCTCCGTATGGCGCTAACAATTATATAGGAAATCTCGGGCAAAACCACGAAAGCTATCATCGAAGACTTGTCAGCCAACGGCACGTGGATCGGTGGCTCTATTGTCGGCCGAAACAACCGCCGCGAGCTTCGTAATGGAGATGAAATCAAGCTTGTTGATGGTGCCAGATTTATGTTTCGATATCCGCAACAGCAGGCGACTGGTAGTTTTGCAGATTACTTTGAGATCCCTGCGAATGGTACTCTTGGTTCTGGTCACTTCGCAACTGTCTTTGTTGCAATTGAAAAGTCAACTGGTCAGAAGTATGCCGTCAAAGTGTTTAAGAAACGCAGAAAGGACGACGGAAAAGGCCAGTTGGGTCTGCAACAGGAAATTGCCGTTTTGATGAGTGTACACCACCCGAACGTCTTGTGCCTCAAAGAAACATTCGACGAGGAGGACGGCATCTACTTGATCCTCGAGTTGGCGAGTGAAGGGGAGTTATTCAATTTGATTATAGAAAAAGGCAAACTGAGCGAGGAAGAAACCCGAAAGTTGTTCTCACAATTGTTGAATGGTTTGAAATACTTGGTAAATAGCTGTATCCGGGGAGCATTGGAAGAGAATAGTTTGATCATGGCTAACGAATCTTCTAGCATGAACGCAACGTTGTTCATCGAGACATCAAGCCGGAAAACATTCTTCTGACGGATAAAAACCTAACTTGCAAATTGGCTGATTTCGGTTTGGCAAAGATTATTGGCGAAGATTCATTCACCACGTCGCTGTAAGATTTTGTCCTTGTCTATTTAATTCGATAGGCCGTTCACTAATATATACGATAGATGCGGTACTCCATCATATGTCGCCCCAGAGATACTCATGCCTTCTAGAAACAGAAAGTATACGAAAGCGGTTGACGTTTGGTCCCTCGGTGTCGTTCTCTACATTTGCCTCTGCGGTTTCCCTCCCTTCAGCGACGAATTGGCTCCACCAAACCTTCGCGATCAGATCAAAGAAGGCCGCTTCGATTATCCGAGTCCATACTGGGATTCGGTCGGCGACGCCGCTTTAGATTTGATTGACCGAATGTTGACCGTAGACCCGGATGAACGAATCACTGTTGAAGACGCACTCGAACATCCTTGGGTTACCAATACACCTTTTAATCCGGCAATGAGCACTGACAGCGACGCTAGTCTCGCCGGACACATGTCAGGGTTAGCTGTTAGGAGAACGAAATTGGAGAGGGAGAGGACTTTGATTGCTGATATGGTGAAGGAGAACGCTGTCACGGAGAGTAGTAAGCCTAGACCCGAGCCTTTGAACGGGACTAAACCTGCCATCAGAGAAGTGGCAGGGGAAAGAGAAGCGTTTGTGAATTTGGGGAAGGACGGAGCGGCTGAGCCTTTGTTTGCAGAATCGGAGATGGAGCCTGAAGAGATGGCGAACGGAAAGAATGAAATCTAAGAAGGTCCTGAATAGTTGAAACGGTGGTTGAAAGGAGACAGAACAAGGTATGAAGGATGCGATTGGTCGGCATTTTCCTATTCTCTTCAACATTTTATTCGTTTTCTTTTCAATTCTCTTTCCTTTTAAATGAAGGGTTCCCAATCCTTCTGCTGTTCCTGTTTGTGTTTCTTGGGCTTTTCCATTAACTGCCACAGACAGCCAAGAAAAAGCGAGATCTTCCCTATTCCCTAACTTTATCGACATGAATTTCTACAAACCGCCTTCTAAAATCTATTTCTTCTTCTCTTTTAGGAGAAATACACAGGTATGAAACTCTTCTTTCCACTTTGTTGGTCTGTTTGCTTGCGTTTCGATGATGGGCGAGCTCCCATGTTTTGCTGCGTCTGGCATTACTTTTCATCCTTTTATCCTTACATTTTCCTCTAAAAACTTGTACGACGCGATGAATTGAATGGGATTATACATGTATGGTAGCTTCTTGTGTGAATATATTTTTATTTGATTTTTTCTTCTTTTTTTCTTTCAAAGATAGAAAAGCAGATCTGGATCAGGCGGAAATATAATCAAGTGAATGCTTTGTTCTCGAGTTCGACTTGTCATAACCCTATTCGCGGACCAGGTCAACGACGGATGACGAAAAAAATAGAGGGTATATTAATATATGTTTTCAAGCATACTGTTTCACGCTTGGAGATCATCTTTTTTGGCATCAACGATTGCCTCCCTTTCAGAAACATCAACGACCCGTTTCGCTATGGGTTCATTCGTCGAAACTTCCCCCTCAGAAATGCCAGCATCTCGCTCTGAGTTGACGTTATTTACCGTGACCTCCACCTTATCTTCATCTCTTTTAAAAATACCCCCATCAGGAGGATTAGATTTGGAAAAAAGCCCGTGACCGACTATCCCCCCCAAAGCGATCAGATAGTCCATGGTCGACCTGCTCGGATCCGGATCAGACCCTTCAACGTAGTACGGCTCCCTGGTACCCGGCGCCAGTTTCCTGTGATTGGAAAACTTGGGCAAGCTGCTCAGGAATCGGGACACGGCGGGGTCTATGATTTTATTTCCGTGTATATTTTTATATTGCGGTGGTATAGCTGGGGCGGCGTCCGCGAGCTTCATGCGATTCGGGGCGGCCATTAGTCCTCTCCCCCTTTGGACCCAAGTTACCGCGCAGAAACAACCTGTATGATGCCGATAAAAGAGAGGGGGTAAGATGCGATACCAGCAGAGATAAAATTTCTGTATCTTACCTAAGATTTCTTCACAGAATCTCACGAGTTCATCATTATGGCAGCGAGCTTCCGGGTGAGGATTAGGTCTAAGAGGCGCATGATCACCCTCTTCGTTCTCGCAAAGACAATCCTCACACGTGTGAATATGGTCCGCTATTCTTTCATCGACCGCTTCTTTTCCAAATCTTCCGTCTAATACTTGCCATTCGGGGGTACCGGGAGGTACCGTGTCGCTGAATAGTCTATCGAGGTAGGTATCGCGGATTTCTTGGACCGTCGGACACGCGGCTGTGAAGTATTTGTCGTAAAGTGTACCGCCGCCGAAGTCACCGCCCGCTCGTTTTTTGGCGGCGTTGAGTCTTTTCAGGATTGAGATCGCGTGGTTTGGGGAACTGTTTGGGGGTATCGATTGAGGTGTTTCTATGGTCTTGGGAATTCCGGTTAGTGGTAGCTTTGGCGGTGCATTATGTGGAGGTTCGAATATGGCGGTACGGATTCGGTTGAATTTTGCCTCGCCGTCTACCGGCAGCGCTGCTACGAAGGTTAGGACTTGAAGAGTGGCGATGAATAGCAGAGGCTTGGAATTAAATATCTTGAGTAAGAGCATTTTGAAAGAATAAGGAGGGATCTTGGGTAAACCGATCTCGTAAGGGTGTATGGAAGGTAGAAGTGTACATTTATAACGACGATTGACTGTCAATATATTAGCTATTGGTCTCATATGTATCCGAATAAGAAACTCTTGATTCACATCAATGTATAATTCATTCACGGGACGGTAAAGTTATAGACCAAACCGATGAAACACGATGTTTGCCAATCGTATACGCCATCTCAGATGTCTCTCGCATCACGATCAATAGACGTCGTGCCTCCGTGGAGGCACTTGAGCATCGATACGTCTCATCGATACGTATCGATACTGCACTGCCCTATACGCGAGTAGTATATATACTTATCTTATATGAACTTATAAAGTTATAAGTTTATAAACGCAATGTTGGGTGTACAGCCCAGCGGGATGTGGGGCTCTCGTAGGGCTGGATCGATGGAATCTAACTATGGATATGATATCGCAGTGCCTCAGATGAATGAGATGTCGTAGATGTGTTTCAGGTGTTTGTAGAGGTGTCAGCGGATCTAGATTCATTCACAATCTTTGGACCGTGCCGTGGAGGTGCGTTATAATACAATGCAAAATGACGACTTGATATATATATACACACCTCCATGGATGAAGGCATAAGTCTAACTACGTATTATACTCGGTTAGATATATTCTTCATATATAGTTAAGCGTCCTGTTGCTTGACATGTAATATATATTAATATATAGGTTTTATTTCAGACGACGGTCCACAGATGAGTTGACAAGAGCACGGGCAGATTATGGTCACATTAAAGAGGGCGTCAGAATACAACTTGATAAAACTAAGCGAAGGACAACGGCCTCGCCTGCAAGGGCTGCGAGAGCCAGAATGAATATGGGTATCCAATGTGGGTATTCAATGCGGGTATCCAACGTGAGCGTCCATGTTGGATTTTACAAACCGGGGTGTTGGGTGTGGCGCTGGCGGTGTGTGGCACAGCAGCACCTGCACATGTGAACAATCTCAAACGCTGCAACCACGATCGCATTTCAGATCACAATTCGGATTCATATCACGATCAGACGAGCCCGACCTGATACACTGGCATCTCGGCCTCATCATGGCGTGACTGCGGGTGTTTTGTCTGGACGGGCGCCGAAGAGCGCAGTTTGGCGCGTCGGACGAGAAAAGTTTGGCGGCGCTGGGAGCTTCGGTTGCCGATGGCCGGGGCGCATGCAAGGGACTCCGGACAGACAGCATCAAAAATCTTTTCCAATGCGCATTGCTCTAACGGCTATTGGCGATAGTCGCTTTCATATATATAATAACCACGCCAGCCAATTGACAGTCTCCGGTTGCTGTACTGTACTCCGAGCTGCTGCTGCTGTTGTTGGTGTCTTGGAGCTGCTGTTGCTGTTGCTGCTGCTGCTCTGTTGGGTTCTTCTTCTCCTTTTCCTCCTCGTCCTTCTACTTCATTCTTTACCACCCACCATTCTCTACCCTCCTTCTCTACCCTCCTTCTCCCTCCTCTCCCTCCTCTCCCTCCTCTCCCTCCTCTACAGTCCAGCTTCGCCATCAATCGCACCTCCTTTTACGACAATTGTAAACGCACAGCTGAATTCACTCCAACCATGGGGTTGCTCACCGGGTTGATAGACCAGGCCGCGGTCCACTTCGAAGGCCAGAACGTCTGGGTCCTCGGTCCCGCCATTCTCGGCGCCGTCGTCGTTGTCTCCGTCGTCCTCAATGTCATCAGCCAGATCTTCTTCAAAGACCCTAACCAGCCGCCGGTTGTCTTCCATTGGTTCCCCTTTATTGGGTCCACCATCAGCTATGGCATGGAACCCTATATCTTTTTCAACAAGTGCCAGGAACAGGTGAGTCCGAGCTCCTTTCGAATCTCCGTGACCGATAGCTAATTGATACCGTAGTACGGCGATGTCTTCACCTTCATCCTGCTTGGCCGTCGCATGACCGTCGCTCTCGGCCCCAAGGGTAACGAATTCGTCTTCAACGGCAAGCACGCCGACCTCTGCGCTGAAGAGGCCTACACCCACCTCACCACCCCGGTCTTCGGCGAGGGAGTCGTCTACGACTGCCCCAATCACATGTTGATGGAACAGAAGAAGTTCATGAAGTTCGGTCTCACCACCGAAACCTTCAAACAATACGTCCCTCTCATCAAAAACGAAATCGTCGACTTCTTCACCACCTCGGCCTTCTTCAAGGGAGAAGCCGGTTCGGTTCCCCTATCCATCGCCATTCCCCAGTTAACCCTATTCACCGCCTCTCGATCTTTGCAAGGAAAGCAAGTTCGTAAAGCTTTGACCACCACTCACGCTGCCCTCTTCCACGACCTCGATATGGGCTTCACCCCCGTCAATTTCATGTTCCCGTGGCTCCCGCTCCCCCATAACGCTAAACGTGATAAAGCTCAACGAGCGATGGCAAAACTCTACATGGACATCATCGCTAGACGTAAATCCGGCGAAGAAAAGGAACAAGAAATCGACATGATTTGGAATCTCATGAATCGCTCGTACAAGGACGGCCGAGCGCTGAGCGATAGAGATATCGCGCACTGCATGATCGCCCTCCTCATGGCCGGCCAGCACACTTCCATGGCTACCACCACCTGGACCCTCCTCCACCTCGCAGCCAAACCAGAAATCCAAACCGCACTCTACGAAGAACAAGTCAAAGTCTTCGGTGAAGAATTATCCCCACTCACCTACGATAAACTGTCCGAGCTCAGCCTGGTGAACAACACCGTCAAAGAAATCCTCAGAATCCATCCACCGTTGCACTCCATCATGAGAAAAGTCAAGTCCCCGCTCCACGTCCCTGACTCCAACTACATCATCCCATCGACTCACTTCGTCATGGCCGCACCCGGTGTCTCAGCTATGGATGAGAAGTATTTCAAGAACGCCAAGGAATTCGACCCGTTCAGATGGGTCGGGCACGAAAAGGATGAAGATAACGCTGAAAAATTCGATTTCGGATTCGGTCTCGTCAGCAAAGGTACCGCTTCGCCGTATTTACCGTTCGGTGCCGGCAGACACAGGTGTATCGGAGAACAGTTCGCGAACGTTCAGTTGGGAACCATCATTTCGACTTTGGTCCGGGAGTTTGAATTCAGCTTGCCGCCGGGACAGAAGGATGTGCCGCTTGTTGATTATAACGTAAGTTTTGAGAAAGTGTTTACTGCTTACTGTTTTTTTTCCTCGCACGTGATTACTGACTTTTAATTCTGATTTGATAGTCCATGGTCGCTCTCGCTACCGCGCCTGCTCTCGTTCACTGGAAGAGGAGGGGTAATTCCAATCATTAAATTACGTAGCTTCGTTTGATTCGCGGGCGTATATACACTTTGTTTTCGGATGCAGAAGCGCAAGCTTGATGAAACCTGTTTTTTGTATCGTTGGTAAACTAAGAAGGCGAATAATGGGAGGGGGTTTCGGTCGTTTTATGGAGCATAAAATGGAAAAAATGCGAGTGAGAATGTGCGGAAATTGAAACGAGGATGACTTAAAAAAAAAGGCATATAGACTTTTCGATTCCTTTTTTTCTTGTTTTTATTATTCATGTATAGATACTACGACGAGAATTAATTTATAATTTTTTTTTGGAAGTAATTACTCATTCGGAATGGGTTTTATTGGGGTGGGGTGAGATGTGGTCGGTTTTTCGCGTGGATGCATGTTTTTGCAACTTTGCTAGGGGTTGGTAGGTTTTAGACTGGGTATAAATTATAACTGTACCCGTCGAATCAACAATGAATGCGAGGTCTATTGTTCGATTAGGTTAAATGTAGGGTTTACATTGTTCGGAGGTTATATAACTCGATCAACCGAGTATCCTTGAATCGTTATTAACAATAGCATCACTGAAAAGATAAGTTTATCCACAATGTTGGTCCGTTATAACGGCGACCACGTTCGAGAGAAACTTGATATATGTACACGTGATTTTTTCGTCAATTGAAAGATAGTATCGGTAGAAATGCTCTACGGGTGAATAGGCTGGGAGATGGGTTAACGCAGTAGGTTTCCGGTGTTTAATCTCCCGACGGGGAATCCATTGATGTCAATTTGTTTAAGAAAAAAACGATATAGATTGTGAGTAGTTATGGTGATCTCGACTCAGAAGGAGGAGGTCTTGTGACACTTTCTAGGATCAACCGGTTGGGTTATACGTGTCCCAGTTCCGACGGTGTTGAATTTTGCTCTTGAATGTATACATTACATGTAGTAGCTTTGCATATACAGTGTGTTGACAAAACAAACCGCCCACCGCACGCACCGGCGCAATAATTGGAGCACATATTTTATATTATATTAATAATTACAACAGCGCCAGAACAATACAGGGCGTAAAATCAAACAAATAACAAACAACACTATTAAATATTATAATCCCAAATTTAATAATCCATCCACTAACCCTTTATATCAATTACCACCTAGCAGCAATCAAGCATCAACCAACTTAATAACTATAACAATTCATCATCTAGCAACTCTTAACAATATATAACAACATTAATAATAACAAATTTAATACTTTCAAACCTCCCACCAATAATATAAAAATCCAAATAATACTATTTTATTAATTATTTTAATAATACTCAAATATATTTAATAAAATTAAAGTTCAGATTATTAATAGAATAAAATAATAATTTTATATTATTATTATTAAACCAACACTTTATAATTCTAATTATATATATAAATATATTATTCTATAAAAAAATAAAAACAACATACTACTTATAAAAGTCCAGGTAATAGTTTAACAATATAATAATATAAATTTATACTATAATATCTTTGCTATTGGTACTACCAGCGCCGGTATTACTACAGTCCGATTGTTACACCTTACCCCAACTACGTCTGGGCAAGCTTATACCTCTTTGTACTACTAGGTTCTCACTCTAAAATATCTATTATTTTTAAAAAAAAGAAGTATACAATTATAGGTAAAGTAAAATAAAAAATAAAATATATAATAATAATAAATACTAAAAATATATTTTAAATATTAATTATATTTAAATTAATTAATAAAAAATAAAATAAGAAAATTTATTTTTATTAATTTTAATAATAATAATTATATATATAATAATAATATATAAAATAAAAATACTTATAAATATTCATTATTTATTACTTATTATTACTCACCACTTATTATTTATTATTAAATAAGTAAAATAATTTATAAATATATTATATAATATATATTTATTATATAATAAAATTTAAAAAAAAATAATTAAATTTATAAATATAAATAATAAAAATAATTAATAAAAATATAATAAAATAAATAAAATATTTTATTTTTTTTATATTATAAATTTATAAGTATAAGTTTTATATTATTATTTAATATAGATTATAATATTATTTTTTTTTTTTTAAATTTCCGTTTTGTTTAAAATATAGTTTAGTATTAAATTAGGTATAATATAGAATAAATTATAGTATAAATTAAGGGTTTATATAATATTATTATTTACATAATTAAATTATTTGTGTAAATTAAATTTTGATATAAATTTAGATTTTGCGCAGAACTAATATTTATATAAATAGGATTTCTATATAATCAGAAATTTTATATAAAATAAGTATTTATATAGTTAAATATTTTATATAAACTATAAATTTATATAAAATATAGATTTATATAAATTTTTTGTTTATATAGAATAAGGATTTATATAAAATTAAATTTTATATAAACATTGGATAATATAATTAGAATACATAAATAAATAATATATAAATTAGGATAATAAAATTAAATTTAAATTTAAAAATATTTTTTAAAAAATAAAAATAATTAATATATTTTTAAATTTATTTAAATATTGGTAGAATATTAAAATTAATTTTCTTATAAATATTATTTAAAATAAATTTATTAAATTAAAAAATAAGAAAATTTTTTTTAAATAATTTATAAATTTTACAAAAAATATAATTTTTTATATATAATTTTTTTTTATATTAATATAAAATATACCACTTATATCCATTATAATCAAAATTATATTTTTATAAATATAAATAAATAATTTTTATTTTTTTTATTATTAATTTTTTGGTTAATAAATATAATAAACTATATTTTTTATTAATTAAATTTAAAATAAATAGAATTTTATTAAATTAAAAATAATTAAACTTTTTTTTTTATTAAAATAGTTTAAATATAAATAAAAATAATATATTTATATAAAAAAATAAATATAATTAAAAAAAAAACAAAAATTGTTTTTATTAAAAAAGAATTTTTTATAATAAAATAAAAAAATATAGAAAATTTATTAAATAAATAAATTATTAATTTTTTTTTTTTTAAAAATATAGATTTTTAATAATTTATAAAAAATAATATTAT